>JAMLFY010000004.1:30088472-30211472 GCA_030441495.1 Dalbergia oliveri | reverse complement strand
GAATGTAATGGCACTTTGGTTTCTAGTATGACATGAGTATTTGATATTAAGTGTTTGGCCATGTGACTCATGACATGTAAATGCATGCTATGGATTTTAAAGATTGAAGTATGAGAAAAGAATGAGAATTTCATTGTGAATGATTGCCTATATGTGGCCTATGTATGCATTTGAGAAAAGAGAAAAGTATATGATGTCATTATAAGGATGTATAAATTTAAATTGTGCATGTTCTGACATATGGACAAAATAGAAACAAGACTTAGATTGAATGAGGGGAAGGCGAAAGTAGTAACTTCCCAAAATTTATTTTGAGTCGGTAGACGTATCGGCTAGGAATAGATCTATGTGGGATTTGAAAATAGAAAAAATGAAGTTCGATGACCACGTATAGGAATGAAGTCAGTCCTGAGCAGTCTATTTCCCTTGTGTGGTGTGATCCACCATAAATACCCGTTGGGTATAAACGGATCTATTGTGGAGTTGTCCATTGAAAATACCCGTTGGGTATAACTAAGTCTTTCCTATGTCAATGAAAGGAGAAAAATGCACTAATTGGCTTCCTATGGCCATGATGGAAACCAGATCACTTTGAGATAACTTTATTGTATTCGACACATGCATCATCCATATCAATGAAATCCTTTAAGTAGATTTACTTACTATGTGTTTGAGCTTCTAGATATATGTATACGTCCTGATTGATTGTTAAAAGCTACCCGCTTTCGGAAGGATGATTTTGAAACCTTAAAATGAATCTTTAGAATATATTGTCTAATACATTTTCCTGAATAAACCGAAGTGGCTGGGGCGATGACGATGACATTATGATTGTGATTGAGGAGTTGCCCTCCTGAGGATTTTAAAAATTCTCACCCCTATGTGTTTGTTTTAGTGTCGCCTAAGGTTAAGCCAGAGGATGATGATCCTGCTATGCAAAGGAGTGTAGGATTGTTATAGTGTAGTAGTTCCTGTTTTATTCTCCTATACTTAGTGAAATGAGTATGTATGTAAATATATTAGAAGAAATATGTACTAAAGCTCATAAATGAGCTTCCTTATGTATTTTAGCTGTATGTTTAATAAACTTGATGTTTACATGTAATATGTTTTAATAGAATTACGCTTAGTTATCTCATACGTAAATCGAGCTTACTATAGATAATTAAGAGAGGTCCGCTAATTAACAAGTAACAACTTTTAGAACGAATATCATAGCTTAAGAATGGGGTTGTACTTGGGAGGATGTTACATTACCATAAGGTTACTATATCATAGCCGTGGGGCCCACAAGGTTACTATTCATCGGCAGAAATTTTTTTTTTTGAGGTTGGCCGCCCTTATCATTGCTAAACTCTTAGATTTTTGAAATTACAATTAATAAAGCTTAAATTAATTTTTAATTAAATTTTAGGTGTTACACATGCTATAATGTGGCTTGTAACATCCCAATTTTTCCTTACATTAATTATCTCATTTTTTATGAGTTAGAATAATTAACTAATAAATTAATCAATTATTAATTAATAAATGAGTGAAATCTTAGTTAAATAGGAAAAGTCAATAAAAAGTCAATTGAATTAGACGAAGGAAAAAAAAAGGTAATTTTAAACATTTAATAAGTTTATTAATTTTAAGAAATAAAATGTAAAATAAGATTTTAGAAGATCAATAGTATCTCACAATCAACTAATATTTAAATTAGAAAATAATATGTAAAATTTTAAAAGCTTAATATTTTACTCTCAAATTTTAAGTAATAATCTCTCACCAAATCTCTACAAATTATGATCATACTAACTAGAAGAGATAACCTCTCTCCAAATTCCTATATTTTTTGTAACAAATAAGCAAGAGATCCAATACTTTGATTGATTTATCTTAAATATATAAGTATTATTAATATTAGTTATATCCATATGTACTTTAATATTTATAGATATATGTATTGTATATAAAAAGTATAATATACGTATTATATTATATGCATTATATACAGAGATTTTAATGCACTTATTATATATATGTGTAATACATAGAAACTTTAATACACTACACTATAATATATATGTATACAATAATACTAATCATATCTAGAAAATAGTAGTAATACTTATATTACCTAACAGTAATAAAAATAATATATACTTAATTGAAATAGTAATACTATTTTCATTATATATACTAGCAACTTGTAAACACTTGGCCGTCAAGTCGCATTTTTTATTTTTGAATATTAACATGCTTAAAGGGAAATAGCACTTTATTCTTATCAATGAAAGATTATGTGTATTTTAATTTCAAACTTTTGAAAACCTATACAAATTAATATCTAACATTTTATAATTGTTTAGAAAAATAAAACCATAATTTGAAAGCCATATGAAGAAAAATAGAAACAAAGAAAAGCAAGAAAAATAATCCACATTTGGCTTATTCATGGGAGGACAGTGGAAAGTAGCATGCAATATTAGCATTTTACACAAAATGATATGGATGAGGATATTGGTTGGCCTCAAATTGGTTGAAACTTAACAATTCATTTTTCTCCCTCCAAATATGCAAGAATACACTAAATCACATATGATCAAAACAAATATAAAATGCGAATTACTACAAAACCAGACCCAATGAATTGACAGATAAAGTTAAATACATGGATAAAATTGAAGTGAGTAATAGTTATAATAAAAGTAAAAATAGTAAGAATAACTAACTCAAGGGGAATCCCCTTTATTATATTGTGTGTGTGTGTACATATATATATATAATCAACACTATAAAGGGAAATGAAAAAGCATAGAAAACCTTTATTAGATTTCTCCATGGGTAAATAATATCTTGCTGACTCAATTCAAAGAATTCAATGTGCTTTTGCAAAAAATTTTCATGAAGTGGAATGGGTTTGTCTTTAAAACCACCAACTTTTGCATTATGAGGATAAAAAAAGTGAGAGATAGAAGAGGAGGAGAGTGTATATGATCACTTAGAAGAAGACTGAAGTAATGTCAATTCATCCAGATGTATCAGCATCATGAATCACATGTGTGTGGTCGCATGTGACTATTTTTATGCAATCTAAGCCAAGTGTTAATATTGCAAGGGATCAGATGTGAAAAGACTGCACCTTAGCAAGTGTTATTGGAATTCACCGAGGCAAACATACTCCATCCCAATCCCATCTATTAGCCCTCCATCTTTTTTAAACACGAAGATAATGATATGGCTGATTGTTGGAGACCCATTGTGCGAATGAACTCTCTATGGATTGTTTGGTGATGGTTTCTTCATCACCATTTATAGGCACAATGTATATATCCGCAAACCACTTTGTTAAATTGAGAAGAAGGCTGTGATTATGAGAAAAATGAGAAACGTGGATAGTGAAACTATCAATTAAAAAACTGAATAACCGCCTTGTGAAAATAAAAAGAAAATGAAAACTGCAATAATCATGGGTGAGGAAGTGGTATCCTAATTTACATGTTTAACCCCATAAAATGCAGTTAAAGAAATAATTTATAAGGATAAAAATGGAAAAAGGAATTGGACACCAAAGAGAGGCAATCGCCTTTAAATAATGTATAGACTAGCGACTTGCTGGCACTATCATGCTCGTCAAGCTGCATTTTTTAATTTTTTGGTATTAACATATTCTCATTCCCTTTAAAAAATGATATTATTAAACTTCACTCTCTATTTCGAAAATATATATTTTCCTCCTAAAAATTACAACAAAACTGTTGGAAAAAATGACAAATGTGATCATGATAACCTTATCAAAGTAAATGTATGTATACAAACCATTCATATTCCAAATGCAAATAATATAGTTATTGATATTGAAATAAAAGATGGCCATGTGGAAATGATACTATTAAAATTGTGAATGATACTAACTAAGCATATCAAAGTAATTACCAATGTCAATAAATTAATTCATTGAATAAAAATACACTCACGGAAGTAATTACCAATATCACCCAATATATATGACCAATATAGGATTTAATTAAAAAATAATATAATATCACCCAAGACATAAGTAATAATTATATGTGTGTGTACTTAATATTAGTAATGCAAATTATCACTGTATTAAAAACTTAATTAATGATAGAGCATGTTCATCCGCATTGTCCATCAAAATAATTTGTAATGTAGACCGTGGTAGTAAAAGAGGATATTATGTTAAACCAAAAGAAAGTTGTCGCAAAGCAAATATAGCCCAAAACATTGCTGATTGAAACTTGAAAAACAATTTCCTTTTTTTCCTGTTCTTTGCTCTATTTATTGTGAAACCAAACATAATCATTCTCTCATAGGAAGTAGAATTTAAATTATGAACATCGAAAAAAAGATAGAGTGTAGAAGATAAATGCAAAATATGACTAAATAAAGCAATATGAGCAACAATGTGAAGCCAAATCATGTAACCAAAATAAAAAAAGTAAGTGTGGCAAATATCCTCATGAATGGTTGTTTTTTTTTATCCAAATGCAAGGAATGGATTTGAATTTCAAATTTGTAGACCCATGAAATCTAGAGTCATTCTTAAAAGATTAAAAAACAAAACCATAATAAAAAAAATCAAATAAAAACAAATTCACCAATCAGTACCATAACTCAATACATTAATTATAAGTTATGACTTATGAGAGTATCCTATTGTAGTACCAATTCAAAATTTAGATCAACGAAGCAAATTCAACAGAGAAAGGAACGGGAGGATATATGCAAAAGATGCAGAGAGCCGTTTTGTTGAGTGTATGACTTATCAATAGGCTTAGCATAATGGTTTCTCAGAAGTATCTAGAAAGAGAAAGATTGATAAATATATGAAGGAATAGAAATAGTGGTAATTAAATGCAATAGAAAAATGACTTGGTCAAAACTGCTCTTGAAAGTGAGCGGTTTTTTTTTTTTGTTTAAGGACAATAGAAAGAAAGCAAAATGACTTGGTCGAAAACTGCTTGTAAAAGAAGTTGTTAAGGACGCAGTTATATTTTGAAGTTACTTTTTTAAACCCAAAAGAAGTTGATAATCAAATTATTAGTAAGGCCAAAAATGGGAAAAATAAGTTGGACACCAAAATAACTACCCTCAAGGACAATTGCCTTTATCTATGTGTGTGTGTGTATGTGTATATATATATACACTAGCGATTTGCCAGGTATTATTGTGCCTCTCAAGCCGTATTTTTTACTTTTTTTGTATTAGCATATTCTTCATTCCCTTAAAAAAAAGATATATTTTACTATCTCTATTTTTAAGATATATTTTTTCCTGCCAAAAATTATACTTATTGATCCATAGTTTATTTAGAACAACAAAACTATTGGGAAAAATGACAAAAGTGACTATGATAACCTTATCAATGTAAACATATATATGCAAACCATTCACATTGCAAATGCAAATAATATAGTTATTGATATTGAAATTAAAGATGGGGTTATGAATGATTTTAACATATACTATATTTTCACATATATTATTACCCATAGAGTATATTTAGAAATAATAGAAATAAAATGATCATAAAAATAGAGTATATTTATTATTATCCATTCACATTTAATCTATGTATTTACAATCACCTATAAAATTATTTATAAATGAATAAAAAAAATCATACATCAGTATATGTTGAGTTTAATAATGAGTAGCATCATAATTAAAAATACTTATTCATAATATATATTAAATAAGTGTTGAAAATAAAATAAATTCTTACCTGCTAAAGAACACGTGCAAGTCCTGCATGTTTTATTTTTATCTTTTTGAAGAGAATATGTGTCCAAGAATTTATTGGGGTAGACATGTTTGACTTTTGGATTTAGATCCACATTACTTTACTCTTTAAAATGAGGATTTCACTTTAAAGGATCAAAATCATTGATGTATATCCTGTTGTAGTTAGAAAGTAAAATAAAGGGAAAAGTGCAACTCATATATTGAAGTCTTCGTGATTCAAATAGCCACTCTTACTCAATGATGATCGATCCTCTTGAAAATTTACCTCTCACAACTTGGCCATGTTGGCCAAAATATGCTCCTAGTTGTGGAATAAAGAAACATCTCATCTGCTACTTCGTTCTCCTCTCCATTGATCATAGGCACTTCATCATATGCTTGAAACTCATCATCACTTTGCCTCTCCTCCTCCTTCCATGCCTGATTCAGCTCCCTATGCCCTCATTCCTCACTTAAAAAACCTCCCAAAAGGAACTACCTTTGAAACACATCATCATCCAAACATAAACAACCATTGTTTTCTATTGAGTGAAAGTAAATAGATATTTTAAAGAAACAAATCCAACTTAAATGAAACAATCACTCAATCAAATGCATTTAAATACATAAAAAACAAAATTAAAATTTTGCCTTACATGATTTTTGTCATGCCTTTTCTGTCCTTTTATGATCTAATATTTTGAAATTCAGTTAAATCCATGCAAGTCGAAAACATCATTGTAACTTTTACGACTACAAATCCTGCAAGGTATATCACAAATAAGAGAATTAAAACTAACAAAAAAAAATCAAAATCAGAGGAACTTACATATATAGATTTGAAAGTAGCACATGTACCCATTTCTTATTTTAGTAAATAATCTAGCTGAGATGTAAAGGGTGGGTTTCAAAGGAAAAAAGTGGACCGTGAGGGGAATGCAAAATATGTGCCATCAAAAAATTTATTTGCAATGAGAGTGTGTTCACTACATGGGTGCAAAACCATAACTGCCAAATATTAATTTGTAATTACAATTTCAACCTTTGATCAATTGATTTATAAAAACTAAAATGATGGCAAAATTGGAAATTGAAATTTGGACACCAAATGACAATTTTTTTAGAATTCCCTTTATTAATTATAATATATATATATATATATATAGCATAATAATAATAAAAATAGTAAGAATAGAAATAATGATAAAGATAAAAATAAATATTATGATTAAATTTAAAGTTAGATGAATATTTGTTATCCAAATAGTTCCTACTTATCCAAAAAAAGAGACAAATTCTAACCCTAATAGTAGCCACTATATAAAGGAAAGTTAGGATTTTTTTACCTCTTTCCAAAACCTAACCATCATTGTCAAAACCTACACATCAATTAAGAGACATATCTTTTGGTTCATACTTTTCACAAACACAAGACCCAAGTCCCAATGGAGTAAACAAAAATACCCTTTCCTACCTACATAGAGGAGCTTGCAACATTATATAGAGAGAAAGGGAAAGGGGTTTTTGTTCTTCTCCTATCCTAGAGCATTAAAGAGTCCTTTCTTCATTAAGGCTTCACATTATATAGGGGTTTATGTTTGCATTATTTATTTTTCCACATTTAATCGATTCAATGAAGTTTCTTAAGTTACTAAAATATTTGTTGATGAAATTTTGTTTTGGAATGAGTAATTTTTGGTTTTAGAATGAAGTATGGCTGGAAATTCTGTGTTGGAATGAAAGTGATTGGTTTTTTCTTTTTTTCCTGAGTTATAACTAATTAGGGCTTGAACTATGTTGATTAGAATTTAGAAAGCCCTTATAAGATCACTTTGCTAAATGGTGTGACTTACTAAAATTTGATTTTATACCCTTATAGTAAATTTGCACATATTTTAAATTTACCTAGAGATGAGATTTTGAGATGAATGTTTTATGGGATGTATCTAACATGTTGAACTACTCCCACAAATTTTCTGAGAGCAAACATGATCATGTACTATCCTTAAAATTGCAAAGTCAAGGGTGCCTAAGCACCTTGCACTAGTTTTAGCAAGCTATAAATTTTCATATTTGTGTTATGCTATCAAACGAAGGAATTTTGAGCTGACATTTTTACAGGGTATCATTGACATCTTGTGGTTTTCCTCTAAATTTTTTTACAAAGTTATAGGGTGGTTTGCTGTGGTCTAAAATTTGGGAAAGCTGGTTTTGTCCTAGGAAAGCATGTGTTTAGAGCAATCAAATTTGTACAATTTTTACCCCCCATCTAACTTTGTTTTATCCAAATTTTCTATACGTGAATCCTAATATGTTGAGGTACATCCCTCATTTTTTTTGGTAGAATCTTATTATGTCATTTACTAATCTTTTAAAATTTATTTTTAAGATCGATTTTCTTTGAAAGTTGTTGTCTTTATTATATCAATAGAGTAAATGAAGTGCAAGTGGTCTTAGTGTTAGTTCTAGAACTCTTCAAAAAACTCCAACGCTTTAAGGATTTGAGTGATAACAAATCAAATTTTGATAAAATATTTTGAAGAAAAAACTAATACTTGAGTTTCTAGAGCATTTACATCACCATTCTTGTAGACATATTAGTTCAATCAACGAGACAATTTTTCATAATGTCATGTTTCAACACGATTATAATATCATTCAAAGAGATTCAGAACCTCAATGATGCAAAAAAGAGCTCTAAGAATGAACACATGTATGTTGAACACACAAGAAAGGATTTCAAGTTCAGAAACCAAGTCCAGATCTTCAAGAAGTATTTCACACATTCAGAAAGTTCTTATCAATGAAGAAATCCATCCGTTTCTGAAGCAAGTCATGAATGTAGTATTCAATCTCAACAAGAAGATCTCTATCAAGCTTAAATTAAAGAATGAAGATCAATGAGGAAGTTAGAAACTAAAAGCGCTTATTAGAAAGCATGCGAAATTAAATACTGTGTACTTTGTAGAAAATGAGGGAAAATTCAAAATTCAAATTAAAGCCAATACCCAAAAAGGGATGATAGTGGCATCTTACTTTTTCACTTGGTCAACCGTCTCAGCTTCTAGAAGAGAAAGATTAGAAACCATAGCTAGAAAGTAAAAAAGTGGTTTTTGAAGCATCACTCAGAAACTACGTATTTGACAACAATCTTTGCACTTGCCAAAAGTAGCTTTAACATAGCCGAGATACTATTCTAGATGGCTTTTCCCAGGACTCAAAAAGCATATCTACATGTGTCAAGAGGAAGAAAAATCAAGGAGCAATGGTTTGATTTGAAGATCAAGTATGAAAGGACGTCAAGTGCTTACAACTCAAGACTTTTGCAAGAAATTTGACAAGAACGCTAAAATGCGAATCCCTCTTATTCTTCTGTAAATCATATTACATCTTATAATAAGTTTTTGTCTTGTGTAAAATCTTCATTCTAGCTCTGATTAGATAATACATTCTTCTTAGGAAGAATTGTTTAGAAAGAAGTCACTTAAAGTTTTCAGAACTTATACTATTTCATTTATAGTAAAACTTGAGTGTTTATTTGTTGGAGAGAACCAATGTTTAACAAATCATTGTACCTGATCTGCTAGTGATCATTGTGAGGTTAGCTTGGAGAGGCTTGTTAAGGACTACTTGGAAGTGGCGGTAGAATGAACTATTGGTCACGTGAGTTAACTTAGGGAGGCTAGTCAAAAATTACTTGAAAGTGACAGTAAATTAGAACTACTAGTCACAAGAATAGCTTGAGAAAGTTAGGCAAAGACTATTATTCTTTCTGGGTTGATAAAGGTTTTAGTGAAACTCAATAGGTAGTTGAAAACTGGATGTAAGGTTAGCCAAACCCGTATAAAATTATTCTGTAGTATCTCTCCTTTATATTCCGCATTTAATATTTGTTCATATACATATATCTGAAAATGATTTCAAAACTATTTCTTAGTTCTAACTTAGTTTAGATCTCAGGCCTTTAAGGGGTTGATCATTCAAATGTGTGCAGGCGTTAAAGATCCTGAGAACCAATGGCATAGAACATTCACATTGTAGAAGGACACTTCATAAATAAACCCTCATTCTTTGATGGTAGAGACTATGCCTACTAGAGGGATAGGATGGAGCTTTCCATCAAATATTCAAGTCTTGACTTGTGGGTGATAATACAAAAAGGAAATTATGATTCTATGGAAGAAATTCTAGGAACTAAAGATGCACCCTCCACCTCTAGAGAAGTTCCTAGGAGTAGGTGGACAAAGAAGCATAAAGCAAGAGTTCAGTTAAACTCCAAGGCTAAATACCTACTCACCTATGCACTCAGCAAAGCATAATATAACAAAATCATTGCTTATGACATAGCGAAGGAAATCTTGGACAGGCTATGTATGCATGAAAGGACAAACAGGTTAAGGAGACTAAGTTCAGCATGTTGTGCAAATATGATTTGATACATATATGTCTAGCATTTGATTTGTTTTACGTTGTGATACATAAGCTTATGATCTGGCATATACACTTTAGAAACTCCTTATCTTTCACCATTATCAATTTCATATTTTAAATTGTTGCTTACAATTACATAAAATTCTAATAGTGATAATTGGAGAAAGATGAGTTTTCTTAAACATCTTAGAAGTAAGTGTGCTGAGTAGTTGAATTCTAATAAAGACTAAGATCACAAAGTATTATCATTGAAAACTTAGACACATTAATCAATTGAGTTCGGAAAGTAACAATGACGTTGACAATCAAGCTACTTTTTTGTTTAGAAAATTAAAATATTCCGATGCTTCTTAGAAAATATTTTTCAAAAATAGCTCTGATTCTAGCTTACTGAGGTTGATGTATATCTTGATAAATTCAATAAGAAAACCTTAAGTTAGCTACTTTCTGAACACTATATTTTCACATGTTTCTTGAAAGAACTCTTAGGCTTTGATACAACACTATGCTAGTCTTTGATACAAGGTTCTTTCAAGCACTGATACAAGTTTTCATTTTAACGCTCTGATATAAGGTTGTATCCTTGAAATTTCTTTTAAGTATTCTCTAAAAGATTTTCTCAAAATTTGGTTTGTCATCATCAAAAAGAGAGAGATTGTTAGCTTCAGAACCCTTCAGAAAGCTCCAAAGGTTTATGGTTTTGAGTGACAACAAAACAAATTTTGATAAAATGTTTTGAAGAAATGACTAATATTTAACTTGAGTTCCTAAAGTGTTTATAAGACCATTCTCGTAGACATATTAGTTCAATCAACGAGAAATTTTTTCACTAAGTCATGTTTCAACATGATTTTAATCTCATTCAAACAGATTTAGAACCTCAATGATGTGAAAAAGAGCTTTGAGAATGAATGTGTGTATGTTGAACACATGAGAAAGGATTTTCAAATTTAGAAACCAAGTCTAGATCTTTAAAAAGTATTTCACACATTTAGAAAGTTCGAATCAATGAAGAAATCCATCCTTTGCTAAAGCAAGTCATGAATACAGTTTTCAATGTCAATAAGAAGATCCCTATCAAGCTTTGATTGAAGAAATGAAAATCAATGAGAGTTAGAAAATGAAAGTGCTTATCAGAAAGCACATGAGATAAAAAACCGTGTACTTTATAGAAAAGAAGGGAAAATTCAAAATAAAGTCAATACCCAAAAAGGGATGACAGTGGCATCTTACATTTTCACTTAATCAACGTCCCAACTTCTAAAAGAAAAAGATCAGAAACCATGGCCAGAAAGTAAAAAGTAGTTTTTTAAACATCACTCAGAAATCACGTATTTGACAATAGTCTTTGCGCTTGTAAAAAGTAGCTCTAACATAGGCAAGGTACTCATCTAGATGGCTTTCCACAAGACATGAAAAGCGATCTACACATGTCAAGAGGAACCAAAATCAAGGGGCAACGGTCTAATTTGAAGATCAAGTATAAAATGACGATGTCAAGTGCTTACAACTCAAGACTTTTGCAAGAAATTTGACAAGAACGCTAAAATGCAAATCCCTCTTCTTCTTCTGTAAATCATATTACATCTTGTAACCAGTTTCTCTCTTTGTGTAAAATCTTCTTTCTAGCTCTAATTAGATAATACGTTCTTCTTAGGAAAAATTGTTTAGAAAGAAGTCACTCAAAATTTTCTAGAACTTATACTATTTCATTTACAGTAAAACTTGAGTGTTTATTTGTTAGAGAAAACCAACTTTAAACAAATCATTGTACCCTGATCCATTACTAATCATTGTGAGGTTAGCTTGAAGAGGCTAGTTAAAGACTACTTGGAAGTGACAATAAATTGGAATTACTGGTCACAGGAATAGCTTGAGAAGGCTAGGCAAAGATTATCGTTCTTTCTTTGGATTGAGAAAGCTTTACCTGGAACTCAATAAGTAGAGAACTGGATGTAGGCTGAGTTGGCTGGACTAGTATAAAATTATTGTGTAGTATCTCTCTATCCCTTCTTATCTCTTTTATATTATGCATTTGATATTGGTTCATATACATATATTTGAAAATGATTTCAAAATTGTTCCTAAATTTTAACTTAGTTTAGAAAGGCTTTCTAAACAGACTAACAAACATTTTCACTTGTTCAAGTGATAAACTTGATGGGATTTGTTTTAGTGTTTTAGATTTAAAATGAAGTTAAAGCACGATTTAACCCCCCATTCTCATGCTATTTTCAACCTACATTTAGGAGTTGTGTTTTGTGTAACTAAGCCTATGAAAATGTGATTAGCATGAAACAATGATGATTATGGCAACTATGATTGTTTATGATTAAGAGAAATGATTTCATGATATGAAATATATGAAAGGGATATAATGCTACTTATGATATGAGTATGAACATGTAATTAAATCTAGTGATGGCTATTTAGGAATGAGCTCATAGCCTAAGCAATTGGTGATGTGGAGTTAAGGTGCCTTGTGTATATCATCGAAGAGGTGATGCAATTGGATTAGGAGCCACAAAGGAGGGTGGTTAGCCAAAAGATAAAATGTTTAAGTCACTTAAAGTGAAAGACAAAGAGAAAAAGAAAGAAAGTTATGTGAACTATATGTGCTCATGTTTAAGTGTTATAATTATGTATGACCATGCATCCATTAAAAGAATGTTGCATTCATGTATAAAGATCATACTAAAAAGAAAGCGCACTTCTAAATGAATGTTTTCTAAACCTAAAAATGAACCTCTGAATGTATGCTCACTCTTTCATAATAAACCTAAGTGGCTAAGGATGACAACGATAATGCTTTTGAGTAGGCAAACCCCTCCTGAGAAATTTATGATTTCTCACCCCTTTTCCATGTCACCTTCAAAGGAAGCTAGGGAAGAGATTGTGGTCTGAGGATTTACATGATGCTTCAAGTTGGTCCATGGACTTCGATGCTGTTTTGCTTCTAGTTATATTTAGTTTCTAAGTTTCTGATTAAGATTATCATTATTTATATGCATTTAATGAGTATCAAGGAGAAATGACTGATTTACGATATTTGTATAAATGCCCTATTTAAATATTGTATGTGGAAATCATTTTGTATATTGATGGCATACATGATGATTATGTGTTTTTTCAGCATATGTTTTATGGATTTAAATCATGTGGACTACTCTGGGTGCTTATTTACATTTCCACATTTTATTATGATTCTCGATTAACAGGTGTAAGAAGTCATTATGGGAGATGTGCACAGGCTCATGTAAACTTCTTGAAAAAATAAGTTACACATATTTTCTATATGAATTATTTTGAAAAGAAAATTTATGAGACTAGAATGTAATGTCTAAAGGTTAACCTTAGCACGACTTGAGCATAAAAGGGTTAACATTTAGGGTGTCACATGGCCTCTTTAGGCTGCAACGTGTCCCTATTTACCCACCTTCATACGCGTGCACATACTGCAACATGTCCCACTTGCACTACAACAAGCGAGGCGTATTAGGATCTATCAAGAATTCATTTATACACCATTTTTTAGCCCCAATCTAAAAGCATGCATGTTATAACACCCTCTAAAAGGAAAAAAAGAAAAGAAATACTCTTTAGCATCCCTAGCCACCCAAGTGTTTGCTCTAGAACCCTTCAGAAAGCTCCAAAGCTTTAAGGTTTTGACTGACAACAAAATAAATTTTGATAAAATATTTTGAATAAAGGACTAATATTTCGCTTGAGTTTCTATAGTGATTACAAGACCATTCTCGTAGACATATTAGTTTAATCAATGAGTCATTTTTCACAATGTCATGTTTTAACATGATTATAATCTTATTCAAAGAGATTTAGAACTTCAATGATGTGAAAAATAACTCTAAGAGTGAATGTGTGTATGTTTGATATACAAGAAAGGATTTTCAAGTTCAAAACTAAGTCCAAATCTTCAGAAAATAGTTACGCGTCCAAACAGTGTTGATCAATGAAGAAATCCATTTATTTTCTGAAGCAAGTTGTGAAAGCAGTTTCAATCTCAATAAGAAGATTCTTATCAAGTTCAAATTGAAGAAATGAAGATCAATGAGAAGATCAGAAACTAAAAACATCTATTAGAAAGCACGCGTTATCAAAAATTGTGCACTTTGTAGAAAAGGAGGGAAAATTCAAAATTCAAATTAAAGTCAACACCCAAAACGGGTAACAAGTGACATCTTACTTTTTCACTTGGTCAACCATCCTAGCTTCTAGAAGAAAAAGATCATAAACCATGGCAAGAAAGTAAAAATTAGTTTCTAAAGCATCACTCAAAAATCACATCTTTGACAACGGTCTCTACGCTTGCAAAAAGCAACTCTAACACAGTTGAGCTACTCTTCTAGATGACTTTTCCTAGGACACAAAGCAGATCTACACGTGTCAAGAGGAAGCAAAATCAAGGGGCAACAGTTTGATTTGAAGATTAGGTGTAAAAGGATGTCAAGTGCTTACAACTTAACACTTTTAAAAGATCTTTGACAAGAACGCTAAAACCTGAATCCTTCTTCTTTTATGTAAATCACATTACATCTTGTAATTAGTTTTTGCATCTGTAAAAATCTTCTTTCTGGCTCTAATTAGATAATACATTCTTCTTAGGAAGAATTATTTAGAAAGAAGTTACTCAAAGTTTTCAAAACTTATACTGTTTCATTTAGGTAAAACTTGAGTGTTCATTTGTTGGAGAGAACCAACCTTAAATCAAATCATTATACCATGATCCATTAGTGATTATTGTGAGGTTAGCTTAGAGAGGCTAGTCAAAGACTCCTTAGAAGTGATAATAGAATGGACTACTAGGCACATGAGATTGCTTGAGAAGGCTAAACAAAGACTATCACTCTTTCTTGGGTTGAGAAAGGAATTTAGTAGAACTCAATGTAACATTCCTTGCCGCTTTATGGATTGACTTGTCCCCACAAACCAACACGAGTTTTTTCAGCATGCTTTGTCCTCACTCACACACTTCCTGGAAAACTTCCTAGGAGGTCACCCATTCCAAAATTTCTCCAAGTCAAGCACGCTTTGTAACACCCCAATATTTAACCTAACACGCCTAGGACGTATTGAGATTAATTATTAGTTATTACTCTTTTGTTTCATTCTTTAAATTAATTTTATCAAAATACTTAGTGGAAAATATGAGTAAATTTTTTTTTGAAACATAAAACAAAAAGTGAGCTGCGCATGCTAACATAAACCAAACGTTAAGCGCCATCAAAGCAAACAGAGCTGTATATGAATCATGCACACACACATTTCCAACACAGTATTCATGAACATGAAACAAACTTATATTACATATCACAAGATAACTTAGTTCATAATACATAAGGAATAAAATAAATAGATTCACACCCATACAGAGTGGGTAAGCTTTCAAATACATAAGTAAACAACAGAAAATATAGGGAAGGAAAATACGTGGAATCATAAAACATCAAATGCCAGCTACATTTACCCACTCCCTAACCCTACGAGTGCTCAACCAAAAGCCACCCCTATCAAAAGATGCAACAAGAAAAGGGATCCTCGTGACAACTTGGTACTCCTCCGGGTCCTCTATCATGGTCTACTGGGAGCTCATCCTCCGGTGAGGGGGCACATACCTAATGAACGGGGCAAGCTCCTCGGGTATATGTAGGCGAAATGGGGACGAACATGGCCTCCATGGCGTGGACGCATCTCCCTTGCCAGGCTAGTCTGGGCTAGGCCACCGTGTCCTCACTACCTCTACCCATGTCCATGGGTGCTGTGGTGTAGAACCCTCCGAGTAGATGTGTATGGGGGAGTCCTCAGAAGGTCGGTCTCTGAGTGCCTTTTACGGGAACATACTTGGGATAGTCGTGAACCGTCGATGCTGAGGGTGAGCACGTCGAGTCTGCTCATTGCGGGGTCAAGAACGTTCAAATATCAGATCATCGCCATAGGGGGAAGTGGGGGAGAACCTGAAGCTGGAGACCGAGTAAGCAAAGGGGCATCCCATGTATTAAAAAATACGGATAGCACAGGACCCTTGAAGTGGTAAGAGCGGTTATTTGGGTCGTAGTGCACCTCCCACACTGGAGTGTTAATGAAGATCACGAACGTGGCCATTGACCTCTGATGTGACAGAAAGAAAGAAAGGTAGAAGGAGTGAGAGCCTTAATAAAGAATCTCAGGAGGGAAAACCTCCTATCCTAGTGTCATCGTCAACGTCCTAGGAACCTCGGGTTTCTTTATAGAAAGGTGAACATGCATAAGGTTTGATTTTTGAATTCTAAAGTATCATTTACCGAGGTCCACTTAATTGTAGTATACATATTGGATGTCATGAATGCAACATACTTTATCATGAAATGCATGGCAATCAAAATATGGTATGCCAATCCAATCATAAGAGATGTTTCATGAATCATAACAATCATAGCATGACTTTCTTCCACTTATCTTTTAGGTGACTTAGCTTAATTCTTTCTCTCATATAGGGGCACCCTATTTCTCGCATTTGAGAGTTCTAGGTTATGAGTTCATACCTCACTAGTCGTCACTAGTATAATCTTATCCTATGATAAGTTAATACCCGACTCTTGGAGTGCGGATAAGAGGCAGGAGGATCACCTTTCATAACCTTTAATTCTGGGAGTCCAAAGGGTCCTTTCTTTGGATCACTTTTCATAACCTTTAATTCAAGGAGTCTAGAGGATCACTTCCATATGTTTTATATCACCATAACCTTATTGGATCACCTTTCATAACCTTTAATTCTGGAGTCTAGAGGATCATTTCCATGTGTTCTATATTGCTTAGAGATGCAATACATGAACATGTAATCACAACTTATCATTCATCATTTCATACTCATAGAACATATCAATTATGCAAATTAAAGGTTATTCATCATATCATTCTCCTAAATCACGTAGGCATACTATTATTAATATCTTTTTGAAAAGTAAACAAGTCTATACCCATGTACAACACATAATAGAATTCACATTGAATGAACCTAACATAACATATACAATTCATTCCAACATAATTCATTCTTTAGAAACTAGTCATTCTACATCTTTAATTTTGAATTGTCCTTATAAATAAATTGTATCACCTTAGTAACATAATAACAAATATTTTAGATTAATACTAAAATTAGAGAGCTTGATAAAAATATATCCTTATTTAATAATATATATATGTTCCAAGAGTCAAAGTTTCTTATATAAGTTGAAATGGTGAGTCTTGAGCACTAAGTTAATTTTAGTGATGACATAATTGTAAACATGTGATGCAAGCTTCATTTTTAGTCTTGGTATTATAGAGTGATAGCAAGAAAAACATAAATATGCTATGCAAAGCTTTGAATTTAAATATGAAAATGCAAGCTCTAGTTTTAAATCTTTAAGTTTAGGTGATGACTTGAAAATAAATGTGCTATACAAGAATGGTAAATATGAATACAAGTTCAATTCTTTATTTTAGTGCTCTAGGCCTCTTAGAGTATTTACTCTAAATCACATTTCAACTTTAAGGTTGAAATAGATAGGCTTTGAGATTAACCATTTAGGTGATATAAAAATGCAAGCTCTAGTTTTAAATCTTTAAGTTTAGGTGATGACTTAAAAAATAAATATGCTAGACAAGAATTATAAATATGAATGCAAGTTCAATTCTTTATTTTAGTGCTCTAGGCCTCTTAGATTATTTACTCTAAATCACATTTCAACTTTAAGGTTGAAATAGGTAGGCTTTGAGTTAATTAATTAGATGATAAAGTAATCATGAAAATGCAAAGCTTAAATATAAATATGTAATGCAAGGACTTGAAATATATATATGAATGCATTTTTTTGAGTTCTAGGCTCAAGACTACCACTTTAACAACATACATTATCACTTGCTAAAAACTTTCTTAAAAGTGGAACTTTCAAACTTTAGAGGTCAAATAGATGATGGTTTTACAATCAACACCAAAGATCCTCATCATCAAGCCATGGTTCCTTCATCATATAGGCCACTAAGGCCGAAATCAAAAAGAAAAGAAAGGAAAGGAAGAAACCGAAATATAGAGGAAGAAGGAAGATTTCAACATAGTAACATCTTGAAACAAAGAAAAGAATAGCAAACTCTAAAACAACTCCCTACCAAAGTGTTGCTTTGCAAGAGAGAAAGAAAAGCTTGAATCTAGGTTAGAATGAGAAGACAAAAATCTCCTCTTGGTGGCTTGATGGTTTCAACCAAGAGCAAGAAAAGGAGAGGATGAGTTTTTTTCTTGAGAGTTTGAGCTTGGAAATGGAAAGGTTGTGTGTTTAGGAGGTGGTTTGAGGTAGTGAAGTGATGGTTCAAGGTGGCTTGTGGTGGTTTATGGTGATGGAAAGATTTTCTTCGTGAGAAGAACTCCAGATGAGAGAAAACTAGAGAGCTTTTTTTGTCACAAACTCAAACAAAAAAGCTAATGGTAAAAATGTGAGATTTCTTTACATTTTGCTATATATATCATGCGTTAAAATTTGAAATTGTGTGGGTGCAAATGGACGGAGAGGCCGCGGCACTTTGTGCAGCCATGGGGAGAAAATATCTCCTAAAAGTGTCATTCAAAGGTAAGGCTAGGTATGGTTCAAAGCATGGTTCAAGGCATGGCTCTTTATGTGTAAAATAAATCAACATGTGATGAATATGGGGAGGAGTGGCTTCAGCCACTATGCAGCCAAGGGGAAGGAAAATGTGTCATTTAATTATGGTTTAGAGGTGTGTTTAGGTGTATCTTTGATTAGGCTTTTGATTAGGAGATTGTAAGTGAGTGTTTAGGTAAGGTAATGGATAATTAAGGATGTCAAGACATAATTAAGGAGTGGTCTTGCTTCAGTAGTGAAATTAAAACTCATTTTATATTAAAACCATTCACAAACATAATTCCTTAATTTAAGGAATCGGAGAAAACAATATTCAAGATTCCATGACATGGAATCTTTGATTTTCAAACAAAGATTAAAGTGTATATAAGCAATCTTAGGTTCTAATTAATCTTAATAAATTATTTTGACTCTAGATTAGTAATTATAATTTACTAATCTTTAATTAGAGTCTAATATTGCTTAGGTTTTGTTAATCATATCATTAGGCGCAAAATACGCTTAGCCAGGGGCAAAATGGTAATTTTTCACAAACACTGCCCGGATCACCCGAGCTTATACAATCATCATTAGTCACATATAATTAACATTCCGAACTTCCTGGAGAAGTTTTGGGCTCAAATGGCACTTATATCTGTAAAAAGCTATAGGGGTATTTTGGTCATTTTGAGTCGAAAGTTTGGAAAATGAGATTTTCATCTCTACTATTAATCACAACACGTTTAATCCCTTCAAGCATTGAGTTGACCCTTCGAGGATTGCCAGGCTAGCCATCTTTGAATTCAAGGTGAAATGACCTTGGGGCATTTCGATCATTTAAGCTCAAATAGAAAAATCGGGGCATTACATGCTTAACCGTGAAGTTCTTTCGTGATGGGCTACCAAAAAGAAGATGCATCTTTGTTGGCATAGGTAGTACCAATCAATTCATATAAGCTATCCTAGAATGGAAAGTCTCATACCTATACAACCTTAGGATCCTCTTATTCTAATATGTAATCGGTTCATTCATGTACCCCTTCGCTTAAAGCCTGACAAGAGCCGCTCATTGTCCATGCCTTCTGCAGGTGATCACTCCCCGCCCTCATCACTGCGTTATGTGCCCAACAACTTCCACTTGGTTCGTCCCAAACCACACCTGGGAAAGGTGTAGGCTTGATACATTGTAACATCCCTTTCCGCTTTATGGATTGACGATGTCTCTACAAACTAACACGGGTCTTTCCACGTGCTTTGTCCTCACTCACACGCTTCCTGGAAAACTTCCCATTCCTTATCATTTCTAACCTTAACCCTCTCTTTCTTAGTCCGGGCATTTCCTGTTCCTAGGATTTGGGTTTAGCTTTCCCAATGGGCCGTAAGGCCGCAAGGTTACTATTCATCCTGGCCTAAATTTTTTTTTAACAAGTTCGTTGGGTCATCCTCATCATTGCTAAAACTATCAGATTTTTGAATTATGACTAATAAAGCTCAAATTAATTTTTAAATAATTTTTAGGGTGTTACATTATCACCCACCTTAAAAGAATTTTGTCCTCAAAATTAATTTGAAAACAATTTCAAAAGATAAATTTCATAAATTAAACAAGGAATTCACACACAGTTCAAACAATTCAATCAAATCCTAAATGTTCCTACCTTAGGTTGAATTCTTGGGTGGTGACGTCCCTTCAGCACTTATGGTGAAGACCTACTCCTGTTGTTGTGGCTTTGTAGTTGGTTTTGAATTTTTATTTGGATACTCTCTCATTATGTGTCCTGGCTTTCCAGCAATAACATACATTCTACCCAGCCAAGCAAGGTCTACCCCCATGGTTTTTCCCACATTTTGCACAATCTTGGCTTGTGGTTGACCATTGTTGTTTATCCTTATATGGTCTTGATTGAACTGATTCTTCAAGTGCGGGTCATCCTCACAGTCTTGGTCTTCAAGGGCCAATCTTTCATTAGAAGTTTCTTTCGGGATGAGCAGTTGCTAACTTCTTATTGGAGTCCTCTGGACGATGGCACTTGTTTACCAATGTTGCATAATTTTGGATCTCCAAGAGTCCCAAGCTTCAATGTCTTCATGTAATCCTCCTTCATACTTCATGCACTTCTAAGCTTCATTAGGATTATGCTGTAGATAGTGAAAAATTTCAAGCTCTTCAACTTTGCCTGTCCTTAACATCCCTCCTGCTTTATGGATTGTTGACTCTCCCCACAAACCAACACGAGTCTTTTCAGCATGCTTTGTCCTCACTCACACGCTTCCTAGGAAAACTTCCAGGAGGTCACTCATCCCAAAATTACCCCAAGTCAAGCACCGAAAAGAAAGATGCATCTTTGTGACATAGGTAGTACCAATCAATTCATATAAGCCCTCCTTAATTGTATAGTCTCATACCTATATAGACTTAGGATCCCTCTCATTTGGGTGTGTAACAGTTCATTCATGTACCCCTTTGCTATGAGGCAGCCTCTCCTTGTCCATGCCTTCTTGCACTAGCGATCACTCCTGCCTCATCCCCGAGCATTACATGTACTCTTCTACACTCATGGACTCTTGCTTAAGTGCCATGAACTCCAACTCCTCTGCATTTCTCATTGAAGGGGAAGTACTTATGGTAGAAATAAAGCGGGAATGTTACACTCAACAGGTTGTTGAAAACTGAATGTAGGCAAGGTTGACTGAACTAGTATAAAATCTTTGTGCAGTATTTCTCCTGTCTTATTCGCTTTATATTCATTTGATATTTGCTCATATACATATATTTGAAAATGATTTCAAAAATGTTTCTAAGTTCTCACTTAGTTTAGAAAGTAGCTTTCTGAACTAGACTAACATATATTTCGCGTCTTGAAGTGAAGAACTTGATATGATCTGTTTTAGTGCTTCAGATTTTAAAAAAGTTAAAGCATAATTCAACCCCCCCTTTTTCATGCTATTTTTCAACCTACAATTGGTATTAGAGCTAAGGCCTCTAAGGGATTGAGCATTCAATGAGTGCAGAAGTTAAAGATCCTGAGGACAAATGGCACAAAATGTTCACATTGTAGAAGGACATTTCATAATAGACCACCATTCTTTGATGGTGGAGACTATGCCTCCTGGAAGGATAGGATGGTGCTATTCATTAAATACAGAAGTCTTGACTTGTGAGAGATAATACAAGAAGGAGATTATGTTCCTATGGAAGAAGTTCCAGGACTGAAGATTCATCCTCCACCTCTAGAAAAGTTCCCAGGAGTAGGTGAACTAAACAACACAAGGCAAGAGTTCAGATTGAACTCCAAAGCAAAATACCTACTCACATGTGCACTAAGCAAAGCTGAATATAACAAAATCATCACTTGTGATATAGCAAAGGAAATTTGGGATAGACTACACATGCTGCATGAAGGAACAGATCAAGTTAAGTAGATCAAAATAAGCTTGTTAGTCCATCAATACGAAATGTTTAAAATGTTCTGAACAAGAGAGTATTGATGACATGACCAGGTTCATGCACATTGTGAACTAACTCAAGGGTTTCGACAAGAGGTACTCAAACTCAGAATTGGTGAGGAGAATCTTGAGAAGCCTCCTGCAAAATGGCTTCCCAAGGTCATAGCCATCACTGAAGGTAAGGACCTTCAAACCCTTAGCTTAGGTGCCTTCATTGGGTCCCTTAAAACCCATGAAGTGGTACTCATAGAAATTCATGGTGAAGCCATGAAGAAAAATAAATTTGTTGCCTTAAAGTCTTCTCACGAAGCAATAAAGAATAAGGCAATGAAAGCTTCTGAAACCTCAAAAAAAGAGACTCTGAAGGAGTCTGAGGAAGAAGATGGAGATAAAATCTCCATGCTAGTAAGAAATTTTTTCTTTTCTCGTCCATTGTGTCATCCTCATTATCTCTACATCTCAGAATATTGAAATTCTTATCAATAAAGTTTAAATTAATTTCTAAATAACTCCAGGATGTTACAAAAACAATAGATCATCATCTAGGGCTACCTCCTCTACACTTTATATTCTCTCTCTACTTTCTCTTTCTAGATTTTCTCCAACTCCTACCTTTATTTTTCATTTTGATTACAGTTTTATATTTCTTTTATAGAGCACTACTATTGTTTTGGTTGTAATCCTCCATCAATGGAGGAGTAGTTTTTCTGCCTAGTGCAAGGATTCCAAAGGATTATATTTTAAGACTTCAATATTTTATGCAATTTACAATTTTGGCCTTTCAATCTCTCTCTCTCTCTCTCTCTCTCTCTTAAATATCTTTGTGTTTATTGAACAATTATATTTGTGAGATTAAACACTGATTATGTGTATATTTGTAATCATGAATGTCAAGCATAGTTAGGGCTCTAATTAGGCATACTTTAACTAATAGTTTAGAGTATGTTTAATTGGTAAAAGGATTAGAATTAATTTTAATAAAGAATTAGGTTATTGTAATTGGTGTTTAATTGGCATAAGCATATATGGGTTGTGATCATAATTTCCTAGTGTTTGTGTTTGCCAAACTCTTGGTTAGTTATGCAATTATGTGACTTCCAAGTAGAATTATATCACTTGGTTGTGCGATTGTATAGTTATTGAAAATAATGGTCTCTATAAATTATCCTTTTGAGTTAGGATAACATAATCCTTGATCTGCATGAGCCCCTTTATAGGTAATTTATTTAATTGATTTCTTTAAATGTTCTATTAATTTATGGCAAACACACCTCCTCCAATTTTCAATTTGCTAGTAACACTTTCTTGAGAAATTACCTAAGTTGTGTCTTTTACTATTTTTTTTTGTGCAACTTGGTCTTAAATAAATTTTAATTTGTTTAGGGGTGACAAAACTCCTCTCATGGTGAAACTCCTCTCAGAGGTAAATAGTGAGCTTAAATTTTTACATAATTTCTCACTAAGTGCACCAACACTCCAAAACAAATAAAGATGATAAGTGGTGAGTTCAACTTATTACTTTGTACAATCTTATGCATGTATGCCTTTCTATATGTCCATAATAAAACTTCATAGCATGAACTCATAATAATAATTTAGCATACAACACATAACAAATATACATGTCAAGGAAATTCATTCATCAATTGCACATAAACATCATGTCATGTGTCCTTCGTTCCATTCAATTATGGATCATTTCAATTTCTTTGAATTATCATAGTTTATTAAATTATAGTGATTATTAAACTCAATTAAGGCCTAAATCAATATTATAATATTTAAATAATTACTTATTCATATGATATGCGATGGGGACCAACTAAATGTTTAACTACTAGACAATTCCTATTACTAGTCATAATGTTCCTAGGTACAACATCCCAAAGTTATTCAAAAATTAATTTGAGCTTTATTAATGGAAATTTGAGTATTCTAACAGACTTGGTGAGGATGAGGATGACTCAATGGGTGAGTAAAAAAAGTGAATATTACTTTTAGGCATGCAGATAAATAGTAACTTTGAAACCAGGACCAAGGGTGACCCGGACAGAAAGAACTTAGACCGAATCGGATAGAGTATTAGGCACCGGGTTTGGTAAAGATATTGTAAGTATCAAGGGTATGATGTTTTACCCATTGGATAAAGTTTTGATGTGTAATTTTAACACAATAATAGTAACTTTGTAGCCAAATAACCACTACTCCACATTTTTGCCAAGTGGATGGTATGGATTAAAACTTAGTAAGCAAGTTTTAATCTTAGCCTTTCATTAATTTTAATTTCACCCTAAACCAATATCTTACCCATTCGGTAAAATTTTAATGTGTGATTTCTTACACCACATAAAGCTTGAGAGCAAGCTTCTTGACAAATATATGGCAAAGGAATAGCCACACCTCCTATCTTTATCAATATTACATAATAGCCACACAAAAATCCTATTTTCTTTATTACAAAGTTATATTTTATGGTAAAAATGTTTAACACATCTTCTTATATCAATAACACAAAATCACATTTCTCATTCCTTCCTTCAAAAAAAGCTAGCCTTCCTCCATTACAGACTCATCATGTTCTTCATTCCAAACCCTAACTCTAGCTTTCAAATCCCCAAAATCTTAGCTTACAATCTCTTAAAACATAAATTTCCTTTACCAAACTTCATCTGCTCATCACAATCTACAAAACTAAGCAATTAGAATTTCTAATTATCACCATTCTCCACCTTGAAATATCGTTTTAAGCAAGAAGCTTTGAAGATTCAAGTGTAGGGTTTTTGTAGCTTTTTCTTCTAAACATTATTTATGAAGCTATTGAAGTTTCAACCTTAATGTTTTCAGTCTTGTGACATATATCTTGATGTGTGTGCATGGGTGGAGTAGTTTGATGTTGTTAAAAAATCATTTTTGTCAAAACAAGTTTTAAGTTGTGTTGCTGAAAATTTGGATTTTTATCTAACAGTAATTTTGTTTGATTTTTACAACATACTTAGAGATGTCTTTTTTATCTGAAATTTTTATATAGTGAAGCTAACTGTTAAAGCATTTCAATGATTTTTCTTGAATCTATTTGAAGATTTTACTATTTTAAAAATTCAAAAGCTAAGGATTAGGGTTACTATATGAACAACCAATTCTAAAGCTCTTGGACTTGTCTAATTTTGTTACTATATCAAATGATCACATTGTGACTTGAAATTTTTATAGTTGTTTTAGACACATTGAGGTCTAATCTTGAATTTTAACAGAATTTATTGAGTTCATTTGCTATAGTAATAAAATTAAAAATTTTGACTGTTAGTCGAAATTAGGTGGTTACTAACCACAAAATTTGTACAATTTTGTTAATAGAGATAAAGACCTTATTTTGACCTAAAATTTTTACATAGTCTCTTAGAGATATTGAATTATCTCTAAAATTATTTCACCCTATATTTATGATGTTTAGTAATTTAACTATAATTTTCTTTAAGGCTGAAATTTTGGACAAAATGCTGGTATGCTGGAATTATGAGTATATGTCAATGACTTAATATCTTGTATATGATGTGAATTTGTCAATGATGTTATGCACATGTAACTGTGAATGCATATGACAATTTCCTCTACATGGAAGTAAACTTGGCTAGGATAGATCTGTTAATTGGAGAAAGTAAACCTGACTACCTTTGAATTGAGTCAGGAAAGTAAACCTAGCTAGGAATAGATCTGTGTGAGAGTTAGAGAAAGTAAATCTAATGATCATATATAGGAATGAGCTTAGTCCTGAAAGAGCAATCTATTAGGAGTGGAATAAGCCACTATGGATAAAAGACTAAGACAGTTAAAGTAGTAATTGCCCTAAGTTATTCTTTATGTTATGTTCGAAGTGGATGACTTTATTGTTTATATTGAGACCAATATGTTTAAGTTTCAATTTGAAATTATGTGCTCTAGATGACATGCTTGAATAAAATGATTCTAATGATATGTTTATGCATGAGGAAGTGTCCTGAGAACTTTATAATATTCACATCCCTATGTTGCATGTACCTTGTGTTATCCTTAGATTTTGCAGATGCCACCCCTATGAATCTTCTTTGATTTGCTATAGTAGGAGAAGCATTAGGAATACAACGTTCATTTGCCCAGTCTATTTCTAGTGCCTCTTTACGATCTCAAATCTCCATATGGTGGTGTACTAGTTAAGTCTTCATTATTTGACCCTGTATTGTCAGCATGAAGGCAAGGTTAATATTTGGCTAAGCAACGGTTTCCTTTAGAGATATTTAGGGGATATTCGAAACTTATGTACATATCTATTGACTTGTTAGGATATAGCAACTGATGTTCCATTTGAAATATATATATATATATATATATATATATATATATATATATATATATATATATATGGGCTATTGATGAAATTAGTACTTTAAACCATCAATGTTAGATTTATTTCATTTTATTTTTATGCTTTATGACTAGTATAAGTTAGCAAAATGAAATTAACATACTTCCAATTATTGTGTTAATTCTCATGTAACACGTCGTAGTTAGGAAGATGTTACAAAGGTAAAGTCTATTATGGTTTAGTTCCTAGACTATTCATTTATGATGTAATACTCCTAGAATTATAACTATTTTTTTCTTTTATCCTATAACATACCATTTTTACCATTTAGACAAATTATATGAAGGTACCACATTACCTTTTTTTTGTTTAAGTTGCACTAAAGGGAAATTTTAGGTTCTAACTGAAACTTGTGATATGAAAATGAAATTCTTACAAGGTACTTTTTTCCTATAAAAATTATACATCTAGATATATCTTTGTCTTATCTTTCTAATGAATCCTAGATTTCAAAATTCTAAACTATATAACTAGAGTTATAAAGTTTTACTCTAATAGGATCAAATCGGCTTCAAAACTCTTATTAATTCTTATAAAATTTGAAACTCTTAAGTTATTGGGTTGTTTACTCCAAAATTTTTACAATACATTCCCTTTCTATTATCTTTCACATAGAACGATTTTTAAAATCAAAGGATAACCATAGCTCGAGATACATGTCAATTACTCTTCGTGGTTTAGATCTAAAACTGAAAATGGTTCTAGAATAGGACCCATGACTTAAAAAATGTATTTTTATCCCCATAAAAGGTGAAAGCTTACAACCTTTATATTTCCATATTTTGTTTTGAGTTATCTTTCAAAAGAATCTGATTTGGTACAAAAAGGATCTTTATCACTTGAGATATTCATTTTTTATTAAACAAGGGTTAGTTTTGAACTCTGAAAATCTTTGTAAACTTTGAAAAATCATAACTCATAAAATACTAAGGTGTTTTAATGTTCCTTGGTGAGTTATCTTTCAACTAATTGGCTTCAATAAAAAGAAACAAGTATAACTCAAGTTATGAATTTCATCATGCACACTAGCCAAAAATAACCTTGTTTCACAAGCTTTTTTTTATTTGGTTTTGAGTTACTAGAAATAATAGGCTTCTAAATATTAATTTGTTATGAATAATTGTGACCAAGACATATTAAAACTAGATTATAACTCAGTGGCAAACATAAAAATATGGAGAAAAGGGATTTATCATTTTCAACAAGCATGGACAATTTGAGTTTTGAAAGACATGTGACACCAAAGATAATTCCCATTAGCCATGGTCTAGGCTATGAGCACAGCTTTTGTGTAATCTTTTTAGAAACAAAGTGTCTAACTTTTGAAGAGTGAAGAGGATAAATTGAAGTTGTGCAAGGAACCTTTGATCCTTCTTCGATTGCCCTCTAGAAGAAATGAAAAGAAACTTTTTCTTTTTGCTCTATTGATGTTAGACTAGTGTGTATGAGTTCTAAGGGAAGTGAAAATTATGGATGACTATGAAAGGGGAGAGAGGTCTGCAAATTTTAGAAGAAAAAGAAAGGAAGAGAGAGTGTTTTAGTAATTGGACGATTCTTGGAATTAACTCAAGCTTCTTGACTTCCCAAGGTTCATTAATAGGTGAAATGCGTATCTTATTTTTTATTTTAAGAAATGGGGTATAACACCCTCCTAATTACCATATTTCACTCGAGCGTTAATAGAGTAACTAGCAAAGTATTACTTGTATTCATAAATTAAACTAGGCGAAACACAGTAAAATAAAGCAATTTAGACGTAAATGTAGCAAGAGGCTTATTCACATATATGCACATAATCTTTGAGTATATAATATGTACATTAGGATAGCAAACGGTAATCAACTCTTAAGAAGGTCAGGGACTCAATGTCAAAAGGACTCGTCATCGCCTAAGAGCCTAGCCTGCTCAAATATTCGGTCCAACAAAATCACATATAAATACAAACGGACCTAACATCTAATAATGCATCAGTTTGGCTGAAAAGTCCTAATACTACACTACTACTAAATACAAGCCAAAGGTCCCTGAAAGCCTCACATCCTCCTATAGGAAGCCGTTGGCCATTGGTATGATAGCCTCGCCTCCCCAGGGCGTCAGGACCCTCGATGGGGTCCGAGCTGGAGGATGATGATGAAGAGGCGGGTGCGTCTGTTGGAGGAGGTGTTGGTGAGCGATGGGATGTCAAAAACCTCCGGGTACCATGTGAAGGGGCACACCATCGTAAGGAGAAGGGGTCAAACTCGCCAGGAAAGACGGCGCACTGAAGGAATGGCCAAAGAGTATATACACACGAAACTGAAATGACCTACAGCATACAGGAGTCCATGTTGGGTCATAATGCCACAACCACTTGCGAGTCAAGGAAGAACACTATGGACGGCATCTCTGAATAAGATAATACAAGTACATGCAATTCTAGGGTGAGAGTATTATAAAATTATCAATAGGGTAATTCCCCATAATACTATGTAGAAATCAATAATAAGTTCATTCATGCAACAATTATAAGCATCAATACTAAAGTATGTACATTATGTGAAACCAAGATGTAACTATAGTAATGAATTATGCATTGCTATTTGGAACCATAGAATCTTATTTCGTGCATTTCTTTTTTTATTAATATAGGGAAGGCTTAATATCACATCAAGAGGTGTATGTATTAGACAATTCCACAAAGGACAATAGAGTGCTCAGGACATGAGCTCATTCCTACTCATGATCATTAGACTTCATTTTTTTCCATTTCCGAATCACATACAGTTCTATTCCTAGTCGATATGTCTACCAACTGATAAAGTTTCTAGGGAAGTCTTTATTCTTGTCTTCCCCTTCAACCCATATAAGCCTTGTCTCTCTTTTTCCCATATGTTAAAACATGTACAAGTGAAATTTATGCATTCTCTTTCTCATATAATTGCATCATGTTATTTTCTCTTCAAAGGCATGCTTACCATACATGTAGGTATTCAATTACATTGGAGTCTCATTCATGCCTAGTGAACAAATCTCTAAAACAATTAGTATGCATTCATATACCAGATACTTGAACTACATACTACGTTATCATTAATTTAAGGCATTTTCACCTTTTCAACACCTAGGCAGATTTATCATTTCAGTACCAATATTTAATGTCCCTAAATGGTCGGTTCAAGGGGCACAAAAATTTCCCATGACACTTCAATGTGTCTAAGAGGCCCTGTAAAAATTTCAACACAACCAGAGCTCTCAAACCTCGTAAGAAATTGTACAAATTTAGTGGTCGAGACCACCAATTCATAGAATTAGGCCAAGGTTCTCACAATTTTTAACCCTATAAAATTATGGAACTAACAATAAAATTTATAGTAATAGTTCCATGTGTTACCACTTCCTATAAAAATTTGAAAGATTAAATCCATCATTTGCTATGGTAATAAAATTGGATAACTTTATTGCTTCAAGGTTCAACAACAGCAGCATCTATACAATTTAAATGACTGATTTTTTTAAAGCAGATTCACTTAAAATTAGAACCCAAGAAAATTCATGGGACTATTCCAAGATGTTATCTTGAATATATAAAATTTTCAGCTCATGAAAATGACTACAACATGCCCAGAAAAATCATGACCATACACTACCTCCAAGAGACCCGAAAATCAACAAGTATCACTCAACATCCTTTTGATAAAAGTGACTTCTATCATCATCCACACATTCTACCAAAATTAATACATCAATATCAACATAATATCAACCAATATAAAGAGAAATTTTGAACGTAGCTCACTTAAAACACATCAGAATAAATTGGACAAGAAAAGGTAAAGAAAAACCCTACTTTTGGTGACCTAATGGGTCTTTGGCTCCAAGATGATTCCAAGCTTGATTCCTCCCACTCCAAAGCTCACAAACTAACTCCAAACCTTTCTTAAATCAGTGAGGTGTGAGATAACAAGACAAGATTTGATGAGAGATAGAGATTTTGTTCGGTTGGATTTGTAGGAATTTAGGTGTAGAACAAGATTTGTAAAGGAATGTTAAGGTTTTAACAACTCTAGCTTAGGGATTTTGGGGTTAGAACTCAAGGTGGAGCTCAAGAAGATGAAAATGGTGGCTGATCTCTTTTCTCCCTTTGTGGCCAAAATTACAAGGTGTCTTCTTGAAGAAGATATGTAACCAAATTTTCCATGTACAAACGACCGAAATGCCCCTGAGTCATTTTACCGAAATGAGACGCCGGTCTCGACCACCCTCAAAGGGATGTTTTGTTGATTGATAGGGATTATATGTGTTATGTGTGGTAATAGAGAGAAGAATCTCATTTTTGAGTTTTGACGTGCAAAATTACCAAAACGTTCTTGTGGCTGTTTGTCATCGTTTTCTTGCCGTTGAACCGGACCTTACCAAAAGATTTTAAATAATGTTTATAAGTGGTTTTTGATGTTAGTTTGCCAGAAGGTCCCGAGCAGTTTTAGTGCAAAATTACCATTTTGCCCCTAGAATAGTGTAAGTGAGCCTAATGACGTAATTAGAAACCTAAGCAATATTAGGCTCTAATCGAAGATTAATTTATTTCAATAATTAATCTCAAGTCAAAATAATTTATTAAGGTTAATTAGAATCTAAGATTGCTTAGTTAAACTCTAATTACATTCTTAATTCAAGATTCCTAGTCATGGAATCTTGAATAATATTTCTCTCTCCAATTCCTTAAATTAAGGAATTGTGCCCATACCTCATTTTACCAAAAGAATGATTTTAAATTGCTGATCTAGCAAGATCACTCTCCTAATCAAGTCTTGACAGCCTTAATTAGTCATTACCTCACCTAAACACTTTCTCACAAACTCCTAACCAAAACCTTAATCAAAGAAACGCCTAAACATATCATTAAACCACAATTACATGAGCAAATTATCCTCCTTCCCTTGGCTGAAATGTTGGCCGAATTCATCCTCCCCTAAATCCATCACATGTTGATTTTGTTTCACTCAAAGATCATACCTCAAGCCATACTTTAAACCATACCTTGCCATACTTCCAACCATGCCTTTGAATGACAAGTTTTTTAAAATATTTTTCCTCCCTTGGCATGAATACCTTCGGCCATCCTTCTTCCTTTTCAGCCTCATTGTTGAAATTTTTCTATAAATACCAAGCATTAGAGAACTTGGTTACACTTTAGAAGTTTTGCCAAATTTAAGCTTTCTTGCATTTTCTCTCTTTCTTCTAACTTTCTCTTCATCTTGTTCTTTTTCCTCCACTATCAAAGAAGGCTTACCACCACCACAAACCACCACAAACAACCTTGAACCACCACTTCCTCACCGCAACCACCTCTCAAACACTAAACATTTCCATTTTGAAGCTTACTTTCTCAAGGAAAATCCATCTTCCTTGTGTCCTCCCCTTGGCCAAATCCTCATTGCCATCCAAGAGAAGATTTTGTCTTCCCATTTCATCAAGGATCCAAGCTTTCTTTCATTTCTTTCAAGACTTCTTTAGGTAGGGGTTTTCTTTCAAGTTTTTCTTCACTATCTTTGAAAAAGTTTCTAGCTTTCTCTTGGTTTTTAAACTCTTTTCTTCTTCCCTTGTATTTTCGGCCATGGTGCCTTTTGTTGAACAAAACTTTAGCTTGATGATGAAGTCTCATGGAAATGGTTTGGTGTTTGTCATGAGAGAAGCCTTTAAAGCTTGGATCTTGGTCTTGGACCATATACAAACTCGATTTTCCCTTTCTTTACAAGTTCAAATTTTTGGTTTTTCATTTCCTTTCCCTTATGATTTCGGCTCCTTCTTGGTTTTTCCTAGTTCAAAGTTTTGGTTTTCATTCCTCTAAGGTTTCAGTTTTCCTTTCCCTTATCTTGTTCAAGCTTTGGTTCCCATTTCTTTTTCTTCTTGGTTTTGGCCTCCTTGCTTTGGTTTTGGGAAAAAGGTTTGCTAAAAATATGAGAATGGTTCTTTGAATGTTTGTTGTGGTTTTTGCCACTTGAATCATTTTCTTGAGCTTGATGATGAAATTCAAAACCTTAAGACTTCCTTGAAGTCTAGATGCTAAGAACTTAAAGCTTGCCTTATGATACATAATGGGATGAGGTTTTATGTTCCTTTAAAGTCTTGCAAAGAGCTCTAGCTAAGATCTAAAATAAGATGCATTCATGTTTACTTTAATGCTTCGCATAGCATGTTTATTTTCAAGTCATCACTAAATAAGTTAAAGATTAAAACAAGAATGTGCATCATCACTTAATAAATCTCAAAGCCTACCCATTTCAACCTTAAAGTTGATTGTTGATTTGGGTAAATACCTCAAGGGGCCTAGAGCACTAAAATAAAGAATTGAACCTTGCATTTTATGTTTACTTTCTTGCCTAACATGTTTATAGTTTATGCCATCACGTAAATTCTAAAGATAACAAATGAGTGCATCTCATGTTTATTTTATGCTCTTACTTTATTTTCTAATGAAGAACAAAAATGAAGTGCATATCATGTTTAAGTTTATGCCATCACCTAAATAATCCTAGAGCTCAAAGACTTGCCCAAGTATCTTGCATAAAGTTTTAGAAAATGGAGACATTTCAAGGGATGCCATTTCGGTCTTGTGTGATGATGATGGACTTGGTGTGAGTTCCTCTAATCACAAGTGTCCATAGTTCATGTTTTACAATTTTTCTAAGCTTAAGAGCACCTAAGCAACATTATGAATGAAATTATATATTTTAAATCTATTTTATGAGCAAGTTAATTTAGCTACTGACCTCATGTGTAATTACATGATTTTAATGTGAGGATTTGAGTTCTAAAAGAGTTTTGAGTTCCTCAAACCATTCCAAGAGAAAACTAGTAAAACTATGTACTTCTAAAGCATGATTTTATGTGGTTTTTAGTGAAATCATTTCGGTTCTGTAACTCCATGTTTGGCCACTATCCTAAATCTGTTTTATGGTATGGAAATGTGTAAAATTATGTTTGAGTGAAGTAAGGAACGTTTTAGTGAAGTTAGAAAAGATTAAGTAACTAAAAAGGGTTCAAATTGAGAATTCTAGAACACCTAACTATGGAAAAATGCAAACCTGTTCCAGCATGATTAATTCAAGGATAAACGGTTCATAATCAGTAAAACATGTATAAAAACCCTTCATAAATGATTAGGACTTAAAATGGGAATTCTAGCACACTTAGACATGGTAATATGCAATTCTGTTCAGCATAGTTAGATTGAGGAAAAATGACTTATAACTTAGTAAACATGCCTAGGAATCCCTCATAATTGGTTTAGGAATTGATTGTGGAGCCTTAGGCGAAGAAAAAAAGGGTCACGAACGAAAATTCTAGAACCCCGTAATCATATGATAATTTTCTACCCAAAATACATAATGCTACTTGGAATTTTTAGTATGCCTAAATCTTAGTGAGAATTATAGGTAATGATCCCTTAGGTGTTATAAAAATCCATAATGAAGGTTAGAACAATTGGAATACAAGTTTAGACCCGTAAGGGCTAGAGCATAAGACACCATGAGGTAGAAGGTATGATGTGAGTTTGAGACCGAGTGGGTATACTTATGATGATGTGAATATGTTAATATCATGAACTTGAGGCTATATGTGTATTTGTGGCATGTTGCTATGATGATGTGGTATGCTATGTCTACAATGCATAAGAATATATGATATGTCATATGAAGTTCTATGGTTGCATGCTCATGTTGCATTTGTACAAGATATGATAAAGAGGAAATGATCCCATTATGACTTCCCGAGTTAAGGGTTGTAAGGGGTGATCCAAGGAAAGAGATATGTTTCCCCTCTTTTACCCCGTATGAATTTAGCGACGGCTAGTTGGGTGATTAGGAGTTTTGGTGACCATGTTAAAATTGTCGGGGCCGGCATGTTGGGTGGATTTTGGTGACCATGATGAGGGTGGAAAAAGTTATGAAGGGAACTCACGGAGTTCAAGTATGAAAAAGTAAAAGACGCACATGCATATGTTTCATTGATGCTTTGATTAAGTGATATGTGTTATCTATGTATACTATCATGCTCAAGTATTGCCATGCATACATAAAATATCTGCTGCATTCATACCATGAAGACTCATGCTAAAAGGAACCCACTTTGGATAATAGGATTTGAGAAATTAAAAATTGAACCTATGCATGTATACTTCTTTCATAATGAAACCCGAAGTGGCTGGGGCGACGACGATGACACTTGTGTTAAAGTCGAGGAGCCCTACTAAGAATCTTGTATAATTATTCTCACCCCTTTTGTCTTTCCCTCCTGTGTCGTCTCCAGACGGGATTGATGCGGATGTTCGTGATTTTCCTTGAAGCGCGAGCGTAGGAGTATGCCTATCGAATCAAAGGGTGCAATGGAAGCTTGAAGACTAACCTAGCTTGTTTATAATTATGTTTAGTGTTAGTTAACCTTGCTTGATGTATCTAGTATCTTGAGGTGTCCTTATATTTATAAGGGCATCATTGTTTTGTTATGATTATAATATAATACTACAAGTTATGTTGTGTTTATTCTATGGTTTATTTATGATTGTTATGTTTCTTGTTTAGAAGTCGATCCCTATGCGCATGCGCGGCTCGCATTTTAAGTCTTAAGTTCAAAAAGAAAAATTTAGTCGTATTTTTAGTACTTGTATTTTAAAGAAAGCCAAGTCAAGTTCTGAAACGAAGACGTAACCACCAAATAACTAGCTGAATGCGACTTGAGCGTATTAGGTGAAAGTTAGGGTGTTACAAGATATGGTTTTATACTTATCATAACTTGACTTTATATCATGTTACATAAATGCATGTTTTATGAAAAGAATAAAATAAAATGGATGACTAAGATTTAATCTTGGAATCTATGTATCCAAGATTAAATCTTGACCTTCCACATAGATTCCAAGATTAAATCTTAGTCTTCCACATATCCTAAATGGATAAACATCATCCATTTATGGTGATTAATCACTTTCGTGTTAGAAACCGCACACGAAATCTCACCAAATGGGTAAGTCCTTAATTAACTGATATTACCCGAAATAATTTCTAAGTATAAATTTTCATTCCCACATGTTTCTAACCTTATTCTCATATTTTCCTAGATTTGGGCATTTCTGGGTCCAAACCTAGGTTTTGGCTGTCTCGGTGGGCCTATGGGGCCCATAAAATACTATTCATGATTTTTTTTTTCCGACCATAAGGTCATTCTCATCACTACTACGTCTTCATAATCTTAATATTCCCATTAACAATTCCTCAATTAATTTCTAAAGAAAACTAGGGTGTTACATGGGGTAAAAGGGTGGGCTAGTCAATTATTATGAGGAGAAAGGTAGAAATATTGCGCTTGAGTGCTAGACCAATGATTGATAGACACACAGACACAGAGAGAGAGAGAGAGAGAGAGAGAGAGAGAGATTTTATTTGTTTTTTACTTATTTTCTTCTAGATAATGAACTAATGTTTAGTCTAGTGAATGAATTTAGTTTTTAACCAAATTTTAGTAAAAACAACATTATTCGCATGTTCTTTTTATGTTCTAGTCGAAATTCATCTACATGCATGCATAACTGTGTGATTTTTCATACGTATATGCATTTAGTGCATTTTAGGGGCATTTTAGTTCATTCACGTACCTAAATTAACTTTAATAATTAAATATATTATTGAAAATATTTCATTTCTTATATTTTATTTTGATATCTCGAATTTGAATTTATTTTGCTAAATTTTTCTTAATTTAGCTTACGCACATGTTTTATGGTTATGTTAATTTTTACCATATTTTAACATTTTCATCTCTCCACAAATTATTCTATCACTTAATAAATTATATTTTTAACATTTTGATTAATACTTATATATATATATATATATATATATATATATATATATAATCTCTTAGTTTCTAGAAATTTCTAATCCTTGATTTATTTTTTTTTATTTTGGTTTGATCAATACTTTATCTTTGTCTTCGTTTTGTTAACTTACAAATCTTTTTGTCGATATCTTTTGTCAGCAAAGATTAAATTCATCTAATCCATACGAGTTGATTGTTCCTCTATGGGGGCCATACTCAACTAGTCTAGTCATTATTTTAATTACTCAAATCTCTTCAAGTTAATTACGATATGCGAAATTAGGATGTTACATCAATGGTTGGTATCTTTTGTGAAGACTTTTGTATTTCGAAACACTGTATCATTTAAATTTTTAGCTAAAATTTTTTGTAAATATAGTTACACTTAGACTATGCCAACATTGATCTGTGAATTTTTCCAAGGAATACATAATTAATTCCTCTGATTCAAATATTTTCCTTTAAACATTCAAGAATAATAAATTAGCTAGGTTGAATGGCTATAAATCTTGACATAATAAATGTTTATTGTAATACTTCCTTTTTTATACGAATATTAAGAATTCTAATAGTTTAGGCTCAATATTAAATTATATATTTAAGTTTTGGAAATAAAAATATATATTGAGTTATTAGTGTCTTTTAGTGAATATATTATCTTACTAAATTTATAATTAGATATTACAAATCAATTATTAAAAATAGTAATATCCTTTAAAAAGATTTTACCAAATAAATATTCCTATATTCTATCTAAATTTATTCATACCACCCATCATTAGTTGCATGTTTGGTAAGACATCCAATAATAACAATCACATACCAAAATAACAAAGATGTCTATTGATCTCTAACACTCCTATGATCTCCTTTGGCACGTTTCTTCTCCTTTCTTTTCTCATAATTTTCTTATTCTTCTCCTCATTTACTCTTCCATCATCACATTCAAAACTCCCTTTCAATCAGATGAACAAAAAAGCAGCATTATCCACCCCAAACACATCATACATTCTTTCCTTTGAAACAATTTTTTTGGGTTGAAGGCAATGGTTGTGAAGGTTGGCTCGTTAAGGCATAGCATCGAGGAAAAGAACAAGGAAAGGCTCCTATCAAGGAGGGATTTCCCCGAATTAGGGCTTAATAGCAATGGGAACTACAAGGACACACTCTCTTATCGTCTTGCGAGGCTTTGCAATGAGGTTTGTGAGTTCTTCTCAAAGCTTTATGAGATGGGTCGTTCTGACCCAAGAAAGGTGATATTCGCCATGAAAGCAGGGCTCTCGTTGGCCCTTGTCTCTCTCTTCATATATATCAAGGAGGAACAGCTCAGCAAGTATTCCATTTGGGCAATCCTCACCGTCGTTGTGGTTTTTGAATTTAGCGTAGGTATTGTTTATGCTTTTCCACAAAGAACATAAGAAATTTGATTGGATTTTTGTTATTCATCAAATTCCAAAGTCATCCATGAATAAACCAGCTTTTAACTAGTTAGTTCTTAATAAATGAACGTTTTTAGTATAATTGCTTAAAATAAAAAATGTGTTATAATAGTAATTAATAATCTTCAATTCCATGTTATATGAACAACAAATTCTGCTATGATAGGGATTGTCATTTCTCATGACCTAGTAAGTCCAAAGTTATGTTAGTTGGGAGATAAATTTGGGTTTTCTTCTTCTTTTTGGTTCAATGTAGCTACTTAATATAGAAGTTTCACTTTTTAAGTTTTTATTTCCTTTTGTTTTTGGCAATTTGAATTTAGGTGCAACCCTTAACAAAGGGTTCAATCGCTCTTTGGGAACGATTTTTGCTGGGGGACTTGCTTTGGGTATTGCACAATTATCTCTACTGGCTGGGAAATTCAAGGAAGTTATTATTATCACCAGTATATTTATTTCAGGTTGGAAATAATTTTTGTAATTATAGAACTTAATTTTTTTTTATTTGATAAATTTCATTTTTGTTGAATCATCGCTATTTGCACAGAGAAAATTTAGTATGGAATAGTGTGAATCACATGGTTTTATTAAAATTGGTTATTTCTTAGTTAAGTACATATAGAATTAAAAATATGATTTAATACAAAACTATTGGTTTGAATTTGACAAATAATGTTGATAAAAACACATTTCTCCTCTACTTTCTCCATTTTACTATTTTTTTCTGCCAAAAGCTTGATGCTTATGGGTTAGATTTCTTTTTGAACAAATTCATAGAAAATATGCAATTGTTGCATTCCATTTTGAGGAATTGATCATTCCATATTTATAAAAAATAGCAATGCTCTTTTTGTTTGTTAAGAAAATGGTAAACATCAAAATATTTGCCCCATTTTACCTTAGTTTTAAAAAGGTATATGGGTATATTAGTTATCATAAATAGTTATCTATTATTGGTAATCTATAATTCAATTACAAGTTCATTAAATGATCTTTATCTAATACACCTTTTTGCAAATAATTTTGACCTCTTGTAGAACAATGTGAAAATGATGATGAGCACATAACATTAATTGGGCCTCTATGTTTGGTTGCAGTATTTTTTTTTATCAAAGGTTGATGATTTTGCTTTTATGATGCGCAGGATTTTGTGCAAGTTATGTGAAGATATACCCTACTATGAAGTCATATGAATATGGTTTTCGTGTGTTTTTGTTAACATTTTGTATTGTATTGGTATCTGGGAGAACTATAAGCGAATTTGTCGAGACAGCTCTATACAGATTAGTTCTTATTGCTATTGGTGCTGGGATATGTTTATTTGTAAATATTTTCATATATCCAATTTGGTCTGGAGAAGATCTGCATAAATTGGTGGTGAAAAATTTCAATGGAGTTGCTGCGTCTTTAGAAGGTTCAATCAAATTTCATCATGTGTCATTTTTGAATATATGTTTAAATTGCCTATGTCTGATTTTAATTTGACCTTGCTATTGCCATTCTGGGTTGGTCCTATGTAATATTGTGTTTAGGTTGCGTTAATGGCTACTTGCAATGTGTTGAATATGAAAGGGTCCCTTCAAAAATTCTTATTTATCAAGCTTCTGATGACCCACTTTATCGTGGCTATAGAACAGCAGTGCAGTCATTAAGCCAAGAGGAGACTTTGGTATTCCTTTTTCACTTGTGTATCTTCCTTTTCTTTAATAACCTAAATGCCAAAATCAATGCATAAATTTTACTATTTTATCTTACTCTTGTAGTTAGATTTTGCATTATGGGAGCCACCTCATGGTCCATACAGGATGTTCAACTATCCATGGAGAAGCTATGTCAAACTTAGTGGGGCTTTGAGGCATTGTGCTCTCATGGTCATGGCAATGCATGGATGTATACTTTCAGAAATACAGGTTAAAGGAATTTTAACTTTCATGACTTGAATTAAATGTCATATGTATACTATTATTTTTATTATTGTTTTGTGCCACTTTATCATTTCTAGGTAGATGAAAATCATGTCTAGACTTTTGGTTCATTTTTGTCTTCATTTGCTATAAAACTATCCTACTTCATTTAAGATCCATTGCTTCTTAATATCTTCTTTTAATCTTTTTAAGCTTCCATAACACGTGGTATTATATAAGATTACTTCTTCATTTTCCATACACATAATCCTAGTTAATTTTGACAATTGTATCAAAAAAAAATATTTATTTGCACTGAGAGCAAATCAAGCTCTCGCTCTAGAATAATTAATTTCTACCACATAATCAGTGTAGGCCAGTTATATTTTTCAATTTTTTTTTAAATTTATTTGAAGACTTAACCATGGTTATAACAAACACACAGTAAGTCTCTTATATTTTTATCCTAATCCTAAATTTTCTCCCTCTCTCTTTGCGTCGTTTCGCTAAAAACCAAATAAAATCCTCACCCTCAGTCTCTCTATAACAAGGTGAAAGAACATAACACTACCAAGCTAACTCAACAACCCAAACACAAACATTGCTAGCAAAAAAATTTCTTACAAAAATTAAAGAAAGAAAAAATGCGTATACAAAAGGGTTGATTACATTTTCCAGCATGCTATATATGAGAACATTACACCACCAATACCAAAATTTTATGAAGAAATAGGTGCATCGGAAAGAAGTAGTGCATTGCCAGTACCTAGGGGCAAATCTTGAGGATTACAAACTAGAAACAAATATAAGAAAAAGGATGATGTAGTGAAGGGGTTTATTCGATTTTGACTTGTGAATGACGTAAGGAGATGAGTTTGATTTCTACAAAGATGATGTTATGGAGCAGTGATTTCTACAGCTAATCTTAGCCTCCATTAGCAGTGGTGGTTCACTAATGCTAAGCGATTAATATGTTTGATGGAGAGAAATGATCAAGGTGTAATTTTATTGTTTTAGGATTAAACTAACTATGATTGACCTTTTTAATAATTAAATAAATAATTGAAACAAATAACATTGTACCCCACAATACTAATTTAGCGAAAACTAATTGTCATAGTTCAAGAGCTTGATTTGCTCTGGGAACAAGTAAGTATTTCTCTTCTGTCAATTGCTAAGTTGTTTGCATGTCAACAATTAATAGTGATCAAGCTGAAATGTTGATAGCCAAATATAGCTAAGTAAAAGGATATAGCCATGGAATGGTCAAATGTTTATATAATGGGGGCTTACGCATCTCTTTTTTTATTAGAAGAATTGAAAAATGAGTTAGAATTAATTACTACCAAGGAACAAGTTTTTATTATATTTGAGCATGGTGTTTTTAGTAGTTTTGCAATTTTTGAACAAGGTAAAGTTGAGCTGTCAAAAATATCTATTAGTAAAGTTCGCTTAACAATTGAACTCAAGATATTGTGTTTAATTGAATTTTTGGTATTATAATCTACATTCCTATTTGATAGCTAGATTTTCATTCTTTTAGAACATCTTAAAGCCAGATTTTCGGTGCTAAGTAATTGTTCCCAAAAACTCTCATTTCAAAAATTGTAGCATACATGATTAGCCTATGCTATTGCTATGATTTATTATCTAGATCTTTTCCTTTTTCTTCTCCCTTGGAAATATATAGGACAACATCACTTTCTTTAATTTTTTGTTTCGGAGTTAAGTTACTTGATTACAACTATTAAATTTATGTGCATCCGTTTAACTTTGATTGTATAAAATTTGTGTATATTATCAATCTATGCTATTGTTATGAAATTTAAAAGCTATTAGATGATTTGTTGCTTGTCAACTGATTTTAGTAGCTAGGAGATTTTCACTATTTCACACACTATCAATAGTTAAAAAAAATAGTGGTTCATAAGAAGAAGGTGTTATTTGAATTCATTTCTAAGTTGTCATGCTCACCTTGAAGTTGTGAAAATTGAGAAAGAAGATCAATGTATCAATGATTTATTTGTTTTTTTTTTAATTTTATGAAGTAAAAGAAACATTAAGACAATGTTTTATTTCTAGGTTCTTATATCTATGTGTGTGTGCAATGTAGGCCCCCGCAGAAAAGAGATTGGTTTTTAGTAATGAACTTCAAAAGGTTGGTAATGAAGGAGCTAAAGTATTGCGTCAACTTGGAAACAAAGTGGAAAAAATGGAAAAGTTAAGCACGACTGACATACTCTTGGAAGTACATCAGGCAGCTGAGCAATTGCAAATGAAGATTGACCAACAATCATTCCTTCTAGTGAATTATGAAAGCTGGAAAATTACAAGAATGAATAAAGAAAATGAAGATATTAATAGTTTGATTGATATTAAAGGCAATGAGAACAGGCAGCCACTAATAAATTTCTCTAGTGAAACATGGGATGATTCAAATCTTAACACAGAGCCCTTAAGGCGGGATATGAGCTTTCCACAAAGAACAATGTCCAAGAACTTAATGCCCTGGCCACGTCTTTCTTTTGGGAGATCCCATGGTAAGTGAACAAGAATCCAAAGTATATGAAAGTGCGAGCTCCTTGTCTTTAGCAACATTTGCTTCAGGTTTGATAGAGTTTGTTGCAAGGCTTCAAAATCTTGTGGATGAATTCCAAGATCTTAGTGAGAAGGCCAATTTCAAAGATGCTTATGATTAACTTGTGTTTAAGTATGGCCCACAATTTAGGCCACACTTTGAAGGCACATTTATTTCAAATTTGTAGGTCTATCTTTTTACATTGATACCATATGATATAACTATGTATACATAATTTGTAAAGGTCATATAAGTTGATAAAAGCAAATACATTTTTCTTTTTTTAATTTCAATCATAATACAATGAAAACTACTAGTTACTCATCTAATTCAAAGACTTGGGAGCAAATCGACAAGTATAAAGTTTACAATATTAAGAATTTTGATATATTGTTTAGTTTTACACAAACATTTAATAATGCATATCATTGGAAATATTTACTTTTTATACTAATGACTTTTTTCTTAAATAAGTCTCACATATAAGTATATATAAAATAAGTCTCATTTTACATTTGATAATGCAGTAAAATTAATTTATATTTTAATGTTAGTTTATTTTCTCACAACCTCTCTATTTTAAAAAATCACAAATGCCTACTTTTCTCAAGTTAAGCTTTTTTTTTTTTTTTTGTTGGTTTAGCAAATTTCAGGAAAGTAAGGTGGTAAACTTGTTTGAAGGTGACAAAGATGCATATGATAGGATATAGAATATATAAATAATCCTAATATGCATGTGAAATGGTTTTATAGGAAGACAATGAAATCATGAATATTGTTAGAACTCAATGCCTAAAGAGACTATTATTGCTTTTTTTTCTTTTTTACTATATCAACAAGTTAACCAACAAAACTCTCTTTAAATAAATATGAGAAACAAACATAGGCCTATACTTATGCATACTAATAAATATTATCAATGATAATAATGACATTTAATTCTACAACTCAATTTGATATGGAAGCTTAAGGATAAAATGATTCTGAAATCCATACACAACTTTTGGTAAGGAACTAGCTATAAGATAAAAACTCATCTTAATAAACCCCAAAGAAACATGTACTTAGAAACTCCGAATAGCAGGATAAAAATAGATCCAGAACTAAATGAATCACAAAGAATTAATTTAGAATGAATTCTTTCAATTTTTGGATGGAATAAACAAAGAAAATCACTCAACTTACTAGCACATAAAGATAATGTTGTTATCATGGAGAAAACAGCAAGACTCTTTTCAATTAGGGTTCTAAATATTGATTGTTGCTCCACCTACTAGACATATTTACATCACCTATGTTAGATTAAAACATTAAAAGATGACTCAGGCCAATAGAAAAGGGCCCAAGTTCGTAATTATCAAGTTTGAGCAAAGTTAACTACAAACCATAAAATATGGATTGAATAAAATAAATAACAGTTACAAATCAAAACTTATAATTAAAACTTGGCCCAACACAACTTGAATAGCTTTTAATGCCAATTCGCAACCAGTAGTGTCTTAGGTTGCTTATTCTCAATGGTTGGCCCATTTGGCTTTATCTTCTATTTCTTGCCCACTCTTGATGCATTTCTTCAACAAATGATTCAGCCAAGTTCCCAAAGTATACTGTCAACCTCTTAGCTCTCGCTCTTGTAATAGGTCATGCGGGCATTGTGAAAATCTCAATCATGTCCTATATTGTTGGAATGTCCAATTTGCCTTCCCAAGCTTGTATCAATCCTTCCCTATGAAAAAGCTAGATGTTGACTTGTTGACTATTATCTAATTTTGTTGAATTTTGACATTTTTGTTGACTCTAGTCAACTCTTAACTTTCTATGTTGACTTTCTCCTGCGAGGCCAAGTTCAACTGTTTAGTCGTTAATTCAATTACTCTACACCACCAAGTTAATTAAGAAGCAAAACTTGAGATGTTACAAGATGAATCGTTACTTTTAAGTTTTTGTCTAACTCAAAAAACTTAAAACAAGATTTCTTAAGTATAAAAATTGGAATGTGAAAGTATGTGGTTAGAATAGAAAGTTAACTTTGTAACATTATTTATGGATCCCTGTCCCAAAACCAACATCTTTTCAACGTGCTTTATCCTCACTTACATACTTCCTAGGAAAACTCAGGAGGTCACCCATCCAAAATTACCCAAGTCAAGCACGCTGTGAGTTCTTCGTGATGGGCTAAGATGCATCTTTGTGGCATAGGTAATACCAATCAATTCATATAAGCCCTCCTTCACTGTCTAGTCCCATATATACAAGGTCTTCTTATTGGGTGTGTAATCAGTTCATTCATGTACCACGCTCAGGCGAGCTCCTTGTCTCGCACAGCGATACTTTAATGTAACATCCTCCAAGTATATCCCCATTCTTAAACTATGATATCATACTCGAGAAATGTTACTTGTTAATTAGCGGACCTCTAATTATCTATAACAAGCTCGATTTACGTACGAGATAACTAAGCGTAATTCTATTAAACATCTTACAAGTAAACATCAAGTTTATTAAACATACGCTAAAAATACATAAGGAAGCTCCTCTATGAGCTTTAGTACATATTCTTCTAATACATTACATACATACTCATTTCACTTAAGCGAATAAAACTGCTATACAGCAATCCTACACTCCTTTGCATTCCCATTGGCTTAAGCGACACGAAACAAACACATAGGGTGAGAATATTATAAAATTCTCATAGGGTAGTTTCCCATATACTACACACAGTAGGCATAAGCAATTCATGCATATACGTATTCATACAAAATCATACACAGAAATATTGAAAACCCGTAAACTAAGGATAATATCACCATAATCGATTGAGTAATAATATGTACAATCAGAAACTCCATTTTTCATGTCTTTCTCAATTTTCAACATAGGGAAGGCTTATTCTCAGAGATATACATTCACAATTCACAACTTCAGAGGACCATTTAGACATGAGCTCATTCAAGATCACAAACTTCATTTTTTCCATTTAGGATCACTCATCTATGCCGACTTATCTCATAACTTTTCTAGGGAAGTCCTTTTTGCCTTCCCTCTCAATTCTTCTAAGCCTTGTTTTCTGTTTTCCATATGTCGCAAATATACAGATATGCATACTAACATAAGATTTTAGTCATTTCCACATCTCATTATTGGAGAATTGAAGTTCTAGGCACAACAATTGGTTACCATACCAAACAACCATTCCACCCTGAAGGAAAATTTCACATGACACTTCAATGTGTCTAAAATAACTTGTAAAAATTTCAATCGAGTTATATAACTACTTCAATAAATAGGCAAATCTTGGTCAAAGCCACAAATTCATGGTCAACTTGTGTTCTCAGAATATTTAACCCTAGAATACGATGGAATCAAGGTACAAGAAAATTCACAGAGGTATTTCAACATGTTATTAGTCTTGTGTAAAAATTTCAAGATATCTCAATCAATTGCTATGATTAAAAATTCGGGCAAGTTTGTTACTTTAGTCTCAATAGTTTAACATTACAATTCGGTTCCTAATTTTTTTGAGGCATCAAACCTTAAAATTAACCCCCAAGAAAATTCGTTATTTAGTTTAAGGTCTTAACTACAACATATAATTTTCATGGCTCATGAAACCACCCACAAACAGAAAATTCGTGAGAAATTGGAACAGAAATCAGCAACCTAGTTCCAATTTCACTTGAGAGAAAACCCATTTTAAAACCATCCAAACACAACACAAAAATTCATACATCAATTCAATATGTTAACCATCAGAATCATCAAAATTTTCGGAATTAGGGCAAGCCAAAACAGAATTGAAAAATTCCACAAAAAAGGCGCAAAACCCTCTTTGAGAGCTCTTGAGCTCTATGCTCCAAAGGATGCTCTACAATGCTTTTGCTTCACTTCAAAGCTTCCACCAACATCAAACCCTTCCTTAACCTCTGATTGTGTTCCCTCAAAGTTGAAAAGAGTGATGGATTCAAATTATAATCGGTTAGATTTGTAGGTTATGATGAATAGAATAAGTTTAGTGAAGAGAGTTTGTGGTTTTAGTGACTTTGAGCTAGGGTTTTGCAAGCTTGAAGCTTGTTAATGGAGTTTGAGAGGAAGAACAATGGAGGAATGGTTCTTAGAGAGGTCTGGCCGAAATTATCATGAAGGGAAATGATAAGATGTTGATATTTTGAGTTTAGGGCAAAATACATAGAATTTTCAAGTCCAAAAATGTTTTCTTTGAAGATAATCATTGTAATTTTGTGCAATTCTTATTGGTTAGTCATAAAGGTGTAATTGTGTGGCACATCTCAAGCCACACACTTGTCCTCCTTAGGTGGCAACTTGCTCTGCAAGTTCATTTGTAAGATGGAAATTGCGAACGGTAACCCGATTAAGGATATTACCAAAATTAATTTTAAGTATAAAATTATCATTCCCAGATATTCCTAACCTCATTCTCATGTTTTCCTAATTTCGGGCACCTTCGGAATCTAGGTTTCACCTGCGGAGTGAGCAACAAGGTACTTGAACAAAATTTTTTTTTTTTTGAGGTCCTTGGGCCGCATTAGTGCCCAACTGTTAGATTTTTGAAATTACGACTAATAAAGCTCAAATTAATTTTTAAGTAATTATTATTATTTTTGGTGTTACAAACTTTCTAAAGAAAGAAACTATAATATATATATATATTTGGTTTGGATCGAGTCGCTAGTTTGGCTCAGGTTTATCAAGTTGATCTATAGGATCAACAGGTCCACTTACACCTCTAAAAATTTAAATAAAATTTTTTATATATAAAAGCCATAAATGCTTGACAAACAAAGCTCTAAAAAAAAAACACATATATCATATGATCTATTATAATATTTCAACATCTAATTAAATAAAAAAAATTAATACGGATTGTTCAAAGAAGAAAATTGGAAGGGAACAAATTAAAAAATTTATAATAAAATAGAAGTCTTTGGGGAGGGGGGTTGTTGCTCCAGTTCACCAACAATGGGCTCCATCCTAATTACCATGAAATTCCAAACTATAACAGATGAAGCTGTGACTTCACTTGATCTTTGGATATGAAATGCATTTATTTGGAGTCATCCATTCAAACAATGACATTCACCCATGTTTGATGAAGTTTTGGTACCAATTTTACTATAGGGTACTATTTGACAAATGCTATTTATCTTTAATGGACAACATTTGTTAAACCAATCTCTCAATCATAGGGACATAAGCAAAAGTTTTCTGCAAAATATCAAATAATATCGAAAGGATGCGTATCAAGCATTTGGAATGTTGTAGGCTTATTTCACAATTATATGTTGGTCAACATGATTATGAGATAAGAATAAGTTTGTGAGAATAATGAGAGTATATATCATATAGCATAATATTATTATAGAGTATGAGAGAGAGAGAGAGAGAGACAATTGCAAGAAACTTTGCTCTCTCGTCTTACAATGGTGTGGATAATGACATATATTACAACCAAAGATAGGGAGGAAACTTTTGTTCCGTATGAGAGATATATTAAAATGGATATTCAACTTCATGATAGAGAGAAACATCAATGAATACAGATAGACTTGGTGGCAGATAAGAGGGGGCCAAGTAGGGGCCTTGGCTCCCCTCCCCTCAATTAATATATATATATAATCAACAAAAAAATATATAAAAAAACTAAGATTATTATCGGTGCATTGGAAAAAAATAGAAAATGTATTTTTATTTTTATTCTTTCAAATGTATTCTGCAATCTAGTTTTATTAACTCCTTCTCACTATATTAATTAGCTTATAAAAGAAGATTTTGTTTCATATGTTATTCATTTGTTAATAACTAAATTCATAGACAATTTATGGTAGAGACGATCAAAGTAAATTAGAAATACCTAATTGAAACTCTTAAGCATCCAAGTTAAATATTTTAATTGTTCATAATTTGATTTTCAAAATATATTTTACTACTTACAAGTTTAATATATTGTACAAAATATGATTTTATAATATGTATAACAAAAGTTTATATTAACATGCATTAAAAAAATTATTTTATAATATGATTATGATTCAATATTTTTTACTTCTCCTTTGGACAATTTCTGGATTCATCCATGCTTGGCGGACTATATCTAGCAATTCAACAACTCTCTTTTAGTGAAGCTTTTTAGTTATATAATGTTTTAATTATGGAATATTGTTAACCGTATTTCAATTACATAATGCTTTTAAAATTATGCAATGTTGTTAAGCATATTGAAGACTTGTTTTAGTTGTAAAAAAATAATATACAAAATTTTTATTTTTTGGTACAGTATATGAAATTTATATTAGCAATTTAATTATTGAAAAAATAATTTAAAGTAAATTGAAGAAAAATAAATTGTACATTTTTTTTCCAATATGAAACACAACTGCATAATACAAACATTTTTAACAAAGTATTTCCACACACACACACACATACATACATATATATATATATATATATATATATAGAGAGAGAGAGAGAGAGAGAGAGAGAGAGAGAGAGAGAGAGATAGGGGAAAGATCTGTGTACTTTGGTGTTTTAATGCATATTTTACATCTGTGATAACTGTTTATTGAAAAAAAAAATTTACAAAACCCACCATTTGATTAAAATGTTATATGTTAGAGATCACCTATATAAAATTTCATCATATTAATCTAAAATTATTTAATACATTATATATCTATATATATATATCAACATAATAAATACTTCTTATAAATATATACAAATAAGAATCTTTAAAATTGATATAAATGATCAACATGATATATAATTATAATCAAACAGTTGAATCGACAAAAACTACATTCTATAAAAAGCTATGGAAGGTATAAGCATAGTGGATGGAGTTTTAGGTTAGTTCCTTCTATATATATATGTGGACAAAGTTGAGTTTTAGATGAGTTCTTTCTATTGGAGACAACCGGCAAGAGTACCATTATTGTATTGTGACTTTTACTTTTTAAGAGACATCAATTATGTGACGTTCATGTGAAATAGGAAGATTTAATATGGAACAACATTGAAGATGCTCTCCTAAGTCATATATGTAATAAGAACGAGAGACACCAAAGGTCGTGCCAGAATCAATCCAAATATCAGCATGAATTTGACCTTTTTAATGTTGTTATGCGGCAGGAGTGGTGATCCACCACCAATTTGATATTATTGTTTAGTCACTAAGCAAAGCCCGAACCAAGTCAATGTTACGAGTAATACAACAAATGAATATTTTATGGAGACCTGAACCACAAGTATGGTTGATGTTGATGTTAGGCGAGGAATAATGACCATTATGTCACTACTAAGTAACCGCCAAAGCCCTTCTAGTACATTTTAGTTCATGCACTCAATAATTGCACCATAAAATTCGAATTGCTCAACGCAATAGACAACTGTTAACGTACGAAAATGGACATATTCTTTCAACCTGGACATTATTTGAGATGAAATTTAAACAATCCTTCCTTCTTGGACCCGAAACATTGTCCACAAACAAAGTACTCTTTCTTTTCATTTTTTCTTTCCTTTTTTTTTTTTTTTTTTTTTGTTTACGTGATTCCTTCATCTATATATATATATATATGAACCTCAACATCCACTTCTTTAAGTAACAACGATTTCCACACACACACACACAGTCACAGAGCCAATCTAGAATATAAGCCTGCTTTCTGATAATTAGTCATTGTATATGATTATGGAGACACAATATGATGACGATACTTTCTATGCTGAGATTAGGAGGCAGATTCTGCTGTTGACATCCGAAGATAACGAAGATTTGCTGGAAAGAAAACGGTTCAATTCCGTTAGTGTTGCTAAGGCTGGTTCAATCCGGTCGGTTTATAATTATAACAGTGAATCACCACCTGCGAGCAATTTTTGTTCATGGGAAACAGGAAACTCTGGTTCACCCCCTGACTGGCTTGTGAACTTGTGGAAGAATGGGAAAGGTACTGGGGTGTTCATTCCCCAGACTGTCACACGTAGGAAGAGCCAAAGACCAGGTACACGTCCATATTCTGTTTCCATAGCTTTAGAAACACGAAATTGTTGGACACAAAATTTAATCCATGTAAGGGTATTCGCGAAATTATGCAGGAACCGTGAATAGCAGGAGACAAATTTTAGACCAGTGGTGAATAAGCATTGAGGAATCTACACTCTTAACACGCTGCATGTTGTGGAAATTGAAGACGGCAGCTTGCTCACAATAAAGCTCACACGATTCATTTTGTGGATGGGATAATAATAAAAAGAAAAAAGGGGACACATGGCTGTAAGATACTTCTTTCATCTGAAAATTATACCCAGTCCTCTTGATATCTGTGTACAGAACAGAATTCAAAATAAACTAAACAGAGGAAAAAAAAATTGTGAAATTTGTTTATTGCATTTTAAAAGGAAGAAAATTAATAAAGCTATGATTCAACTTCAGAATATCACTTTCCCATATGAATAAGAAAATAAGTCAAGTGATTGACCTATAAATAAAGCCACGCTTTTTTGCTATTCTATCCGGTTGTTGGTGAAACGGTAACAATGATATGCATTCACGGCTACGAACCTCAACATTTCGATGTAACATTCCACAACGACCATTTCAATGTGCCAATAATATTCAGAATTTCCCAATAGTTAAAAGTTAAAAGCTAGCACAAATCAAGATTCGGGCCATCATCTATCTTCTAAAGGAAATTAGATCAGCAGCTACCAGTAATAAGGATTCTTCCCAGTAATGATGATTATTTAGCACGCTCTACATTTGAGGGTCGCATCAACTCATCAGTGAGTTCCTATTAGAACACAAATAGTCAATTAGTTTGGAGCCAACATAGTTGTTCCTACAGTAGGATGAACTTATAGACATATAGCCATAGATAGATATCAATATCAGCTATCAGTCCCTACTCTCTAGGGCGCGCTAACCATAGTGAGCTGAGCGCTCTTAGTCTTGAAATGTAATCATTTATGACAAGGAGAGCCCGAGCAACTTGACGTGTGGTGAGAATTCGTTGCAACTGCTGCAGTGACTCTTGCTTCAATATGTCAGCCTAAGAAAATTAAGTATACTCAGAATACAATACATATGAACGTCTCAGTGTGCTTAGTAGTAATGACAAGTTTAGTAATTTTAAGAAGCCCAATTCATCAATGATTTAGTAAAAATAAATATTAGCTCTATACTATTATATTACTTGACACATCAACTATTATATTGAAGTTGCAGAAAAAGAGGAGACAGATAGTACAGAACGAATGTTTCTTTTAGTCTCAGTGCAGCTAAGAATTTCTTGTTTTGTCTTTTGATTCACAACACAACTTAAGATTCCTTCATTCCAATTTTTATTCTTAACCAAGGGCACCCTGACGCCTGAAGCTTTTATGTGGTCACTGGTCAGAATTAACTGCTAAAAGGGTAAAACAAGTTGATTAACTTTACTTCCCAGAATATTGCATCTCTTACCTGACGAAGGAAACTCTCTAGATTGGCAAGCTTGCTCATTGCAATTGCCATTTGGCCCATATAATCAGCGACATTTCCAGTAACAGTGGGTCCAAGGGAGGTAGACGAAAGCGTCTCTGAAAGAGATTGTTGCAATGCTTCCATGCCTTGAGTTAAAGCATCCTCTGCCTGCTGCGAGGACCGCTGCAGGTTACCAATGCCCATAAACTGCTGCTCTGTTAACGGCTCAAGGTGATCCTTAACTACCTGAATTTTCAAAATATATGAAGATAGAGTCAACAAAACATACATCTATCCAAAAAGTACACAAGTTCCTTGCAAATGTTGTACTGAATTAATCAAATTTACCCTGAGTAGTTCAGATGAACGGAATCCACCATGCCACATCAACCATCTTTCAACCGGGGTTTTCCACATCCCAGAAAGCATGTGAAAAACATTAGCCTTTGCCCCTATACTCTTCAACCTAAATAATTCATCATAATGTGCCATGGCACCATCAACAAGAACTTGCAGTTCATTGTCACCCATTTGAGAATTTACAGCTGATCTTAGGTCATTGAGCAGACGTTGCTGCTCATCAACCCAGCGGGCATAGTCCATGTCAAATGCTAAGGCACCTGAAATTTTGATCAATATCATCAGCCATACTGCCCCTACTGTAAAATAAATCTCAACATATATAGTCCAGTTTAGCAAATCAGACAGTATGAACTTCAGCTCACCAGCATTCAGTGCAAAACCTTAAGCTTAAAGAACAGAAACGGTAACCTCAATACCATAATTAACCAGCTACATGTATTTCCAACCCTCCTCGCTCTAAAGCCAACTATATCCTAATACTACTACTGTATGTCTGAAATCTGAAATAACACTTAAAGTCTGCTGATACTTGATGTGTGTTCCATGTACATCTTTGGCAAAGTTCACGTGAATTTTTATTTTAACAGAAAATACAGCGTTTCCATTATTTAAGTGTGTGTTGAAGGCAGCCTCATCAATTTAGTTTGGCTACCACAACATAAAATCAAAAGAAATGTAAGAAGCCAAGAACCATTATATTGAGGACATAAAACATGTCTGATACTGTGGTTTTAGTGCTGGCAACATATTACCGATATATGAATCACATTTCTGATACTAAAGAAAATAAGGCTACTGAAATTGCAACTATTTAATTACCATTTCCAACAGCCGAATGACTATTATCCCCTGTAGTTGCAATAAATATACCCTGCATTGGAATTGAAATAGAAACCCATGAATATAACAAAATCAAATTGCCACAAATATCTGCAGAAAATCTTTAACTTGTCAGACCTGCTGACGTGCTCCCTGAAGCTCTTGCTCTAATTGTACAAGTCTGGCTCTGCTGTTTCTCCAACTGCTGAACATATGCCTATTGAAAAAAAAAAATATATATATATATATATATATATATATGATTTAAATATGTTCAATTTAGAAGACTTTGCAACCACTATAATTAGAAAATTCTTGGTTCTTCTTCGAGCAATAAAAAAGTTTTGTTCTGTCCTATTTATCACTCAACATAAAAGCTGTCACCTACTTTTCCTATAATATTCAAAATGCAATAGTTGATGTGTGAAATAAAATAGAAAAAATGTTTGGTATACAATATTTCTTTACAATTAATTTACATTTCTAGTATTTAGAGGCACATTGGCCCACACTTATTTTGTCTTCATGTGCCCCTAATAATAGTAAATAGTACAATTTTCTTTTTCTTACTATAAGATCGTCTTCTAATACTAGCACATCAAGGAAACAGCCGTGAACTAGGACAGCAGAATATGCAGATTAGTCCCATAAGTACATATACTAAAACAATACACCAGAATTGGGCTTTGGCCCCCTTGTTTTACCCAAAAGAAAAAAAAAACAATACACAAGAAACAACTTTGTGCTTATGCATTTCATGGGGAGATCAAATGCAGTTAGTGGTAAATAAAAGTATAAAACCAATAGCGCACCATTCTATGATTGTTTTTTCAAAACGAAGATATCTCAAAACCAACAAATACTCGTGCCTCTTCACCAACAACCAGGACAGAAAAATGGATAGAAGGGGGTAGCAACTGACTTAATGAAACCAAAGGATCACATTAGTATTAGTAATTCTCTACATGCACGAGTAGACAGACTAAAGAGCCATCCAGCTTCAACCTTGGGAGCAATTACCTTTTTCCTTAACCGACTCTTCCTAGCAGCCTCCCGATTTTGAGCCAGCCTCCGACTCGTCTTGAAAAAAACCGGCATCCAAATAAATAAAAAGCATAAGTAATAATTAATGGAACACAAATCAGTAGCTAAGTGCTGTTAAGTGAGCCACGTGGTGGCAATCAACCTTCTGATCTTCAGCTTTGACCTTCGACTGATCATTGGAGTCCACAACTATGCGTGCCCCATGCTGAACTCCATTGCACAAATACAAGGTTGGGAAAGACTGTCAGAATAAATTCCAAAACATACATCTGCCGCACTAAACTAGATAGGATTTTGCTAATGATTGCCCTTAAATCACTTGTTAAAGAATCAAAAAAGGAAAATTTAGCATTGAAAAGATGAGATTTTATGTTTTCAAAGCATAGGACTCACAAAAAAGTTATGAAACTTGTCTCTTTTAGTATCCTTAAACAATGCCCTAAGGACACTTGCTAGCAAAACCCAACTATATATTTAGACTATATCTCTATACTATATATTTAAAAGATACCTCTATATAAAACCAAATGAACATCTAGTCAAACTAAGATTATGAAGTTTGTCCCAAATTTATATTGCAGTGGATAAATTAGTCACTGGCAATTTAACAGCTATCTATGGTCCCTCATATTTCACAAAAAATTGACATACTAGTTCATTGGTTAATTCAGGATTTCAACACTAAACAAAAAAGTGCATGTGGCTTGTTAAATTGATAACATGACTCCATTATACTCCATGATAATAATAGTAAAGGAGGTCATTTTTTACTTGAAATATGTGAAAATAACGAAGAAACTTGAAAATAAGGGATATTAATATTTAACGATATATAAAGGTGGTTAATAAAAAGATAAATACTTAGGTACTCTAAAAGTAAGATGATACATTTGCACTATTTCATTTAATAAATGACACATCAATTTTATAGGTTATTGTTATCTTTTATTTTCCCTATATATTTAATATAATAGTTAATATATTATTCTTATTAAATGAAACAAAGCAAATGTATTCTCTTGTTCTCAAATCACTCAAAAGTTTCTCTAATAAAAAAGATCAAAATATGGTCGTTGTTGCCACTGTGCATCTTAGCGGAGAGTTAGATCAGCAATTTTAATGGTTGTTTTCTGCCATTATGCATCTTAATGGTCCATATGTGCTTGTCCATTGAGTGATGGAATGGTCAGTTTAAAGAAGGACGGATGAAAAGTGAACGAACAATGGTAAACTTTTAAATCCCAACAGGCCAACTTGGGCTTGTCTTAACATTATTGAATACCAAGAAAAAGTATGGCAGGTTTCTCACACTGAATAGCATAAATTCTGGTTTTATACCGAATAAATTGCGATTGATTAAGAAAATTGACTTGTATGTTATAAAAGATAAGTACGGCTATATGGTACGGTATCGAGTATATATATGAATACGAGATATGAAAATTTAGCAGAAATTAAAATACTTGCATAAGAGAATATATTATATAAAAATACAAAATTATAAGCAATAAAGTAATAAAATCATTAGATAAATGTAACTTAACAGTGTTGTAAATCCTAATTTTTTATATCAAGCAAATAAAAATATCTAAAAACATACAAGATTAGAAGGGATGGAATTTGTTTATTCTAAAAGCAAACTAAATAGTTTAGTTGTAAAATTTGATGTTTTTTAAGGATTAAATTGTATTTAAGAGGCATGTGCTTATTGGAATGCTTGACCTACAAGTATCAATAAAGGATAATGATATTCTAACACTCAAAAGTGGGTGTTCTAAATAGACATCATTTTATAATCATAGACACCCAAAAAATAAATAGGGACTATTAATCACATTTAATGATTATAAAATAGGATATATACTTTTAGTTGTTAAAATATCATGCCCATCAATAAATACCCAGCAATTACCAGTATTGAATACCCACCGGATATGAGCAGCACGGCAGCTATTTAGAAGTACTCATGCCTCAGAGTTGGTTGTATGAGTGAACAAAACAGAGATAAAAAAGCGAACTCATGTTTTAGAAATAGATACTCACTTGATTTCTGTCGTCAGTATCAATATCTGTAGAAGTATCATCTGTCTGTTGGCTGTTGTCAGCCCCACCAGAATCACCCCAATTCTCACCATGGCCATTCCCCAAAGGCAAGGTGGCCATAACTGTTCCTTTCTGGTACATGAGATGTTCCCCTGCATACAGGCACCCAGCCCCACCTGAAGCAATCTCTGCAGACCCAAGGTCCTACACAAACACAACAACATTCGCAAACCAAGAGTTCAATCAGACAAGGCTCTCACAAAAACAACACTTATCTACCTCCAACTATAAGAGAAAGAGGAAGAGGGTCAAAAACCGTGTTCAATGTTCCAGACTGCAAGTTACCACCACCAACAGCTCCATTGCTCGACTTCATCCTAAACATAGAACCTGCAAAGTGCTCAAAATCAAAATTATCTATAGAATGTGACACACACACACACGGAGAGGGAGAGAGAGAGAGAGAGCTTACTTGAGCTTAAATCAACCGTATCCTCATGTTGAAACACAGGTGCAGAATGTTGAAGCTCGCCAAGATCAGAGAAACGCGTCTGGTTTCGTTTGGTGTTGTCTCCCTGTTTCAAACCAGAGAAAAAACAAAGATAGTCTGCTTCAACACAAGAACAATCCTTGATACCAAAAATGAGTTGAGTTTATTGCACATGAACCCATTTCCTACGACAGTCAAATGAAATCTAAAATACACAAAAACAAAACTGGACAAGGGGTGACAAAGACAGAGAAACTGCGTAATATACCGAAGCAAGAAGGGGGAGTGACAGTAGAGTTGGGAGGTTGCTTGAGCTGTCTTGAAGCTTTGCATATTTTTCAGCTAACTAGCAACTAAATCGCACACTAAAATACACGCACACACAGTCACAAAGACCTTGTTGTTTCTCTCTGACAAAGCATCATCATCATGAAGTTTAATTTGTGTTCAGATAGTAAGAAGCTGATTCTGGAAACACTGGCTGAGAACTGCCAGGTGAAGCAAAATCTTGGTGTGTTTTCAAGAAGAGGATGGCGTATTAGTACTCTCTTCTTTTCTTTTGTTTAATATTCTATTATAGTACTTGCGTATGCATCCGCTAAAGCTCAATTGAATTTGGCTTTAAAGAATGATTTGGTGTGCAATTTAAGTTGTGTTTGTTATACATTGAGTTAGTTAAAGCAATTTAAAAGTTAAATAATTCTTTTAGTAACATACTTTTGTATAATAATTTATAAAAAATTGTAAGATTTTATATTTCAATTAATATATTTTACATAATCTGATATTACTTTTATATTAAAATGATTTGTTTTGAAACAAGATATCTCTTAAATTTTATTTCTTAATTATTTATAACATTTTATAAATTTACAATATATAATGTCCAAATCCCTATATATTGTTTGAAAGTTAGATTAACAATTTTAATCCAAGTCCAAGTTGAGTCATCATGGTTAGGTTGGGTTTCAAAAGTTGACCTTCTAAAAATCAGGCTGAGTTTGAGTTTTATCCAAATTGTCTCAACTCGTCCTTTGTACACCCTAAGTACAACTTTCACCTTATACTTAAAGAATTGTGTATGGCTCGCTTAAAGACAAAAGCTTTTTATTTTCCACCATTAAATTGGGGTGGATGTCAATAGGCACTTTCTTTTGAGTTATACAAATAACACAGTTCTATTGAAATATCACATGAATATATTATATCAGATAAAAATTCATTTTAGTTTTTCATGTTGTATATACACTTCACTTTAGTCCTTAGAATCATAGTTATTAAACTTGAACGATGATCCACTCGGTCAAGGTAATTACTAGGTCATGGTTCAACAAGGAAGTTATTGGCTAATCGTAAATGGATTTTGTTAAATCAATATATATATATATATATATATATATATAACAAGAAGCATGTTGGAGCAGTGGTTGTGCGGCACTTGCTTTCTAGCAGATGTTGGTTCGACTCCTATGTTGGATGTTTTTGAGTTATTGAAGGTTTTCATGGCCCACATGTGCATATGGGTGCATGCATGGTTTCTCATGGGTTGGGCTTCTTATGTTGGGCATGTGGTTCAAGTCTGTCTACATGTGGGTATGTGGGTTCTCATAGGTTGCGCGTGTGGTGGTGTGGTGCATGCTAGGCACCTGTCAAGGCTCAGCTCAACTTAGCATGGTTCAAAGGTGACTCAGTCAATTCACCCTGGGTTTGATCAAGTTTGACCGAGTCAACTGCTTCCCCAATCCACTGAGAATTGGACGGACCGTGGTTCCACCAATTTTAGTTAAAACCTAGTCTGATGGTTTAATTACTATGCTTAGAATTAAGTATCAATTTAGTTTCCAAAATTGAAAAAGGTAATCCAAATTAATCCCTAAAATGATGTTCATATCAACTGATTTGAATCACTAGGGGTATGTTTGGATTTATGAAAATGGATGGAATGAAGCGAAATGGGATGGAATATATAAAAGCTCCATTATTTTGATGTTTAAAAAATGTATGAAATGGAATAGAGGTGAATGGAATAGATTCCATCCAATTCCGTTATTTGTTATTGTCCTCCTTTCCCTCATTTGGGCGGAATGGGATGGAATCCTTTTTTTTTCCTATTTTTCCCTCATAAAATTATCATCACGCCACTCCATTTTATTACTAAAGTATCTAAATAATAGAGAAGAATAATTATGATACTCTACTCCACTCCTATCTTCTGCTCCACTACCTACCATCAATCTAAACATAAACTAAAGAACAAATTTAAATTATTTTTTATAATTTTAGAGACTAAACTGATAATTTTTTAATTTGAATTACTAGAAAGGAGTTTGTATACAATTTCAAAGAACAAAATGAATTTTTACTCTTCTTGTATCTAATAGCAAAATGACTTTTCAAACAAAAATAAAAATGGAAGATGAATTCCAACTAAAATATCATTGATTACTCCTTTCATTTTAAAATAAATATCTCTTTTACTTTTTTAGTATATTCATAATATATCCCAATATATTAATTTATAAATGTACCAAAAATAAAAGAGACATTTATTTTAAATGGAGAAGGTATTATTTGTGGAATATATTCACAATAGTGCTCTCAAAATACTCCCTTTTTTCACTCTATTTGTCTAAAAATTAAAAAAAAAACACATAGATAAAGAGAATAATAAATATATCTTGATAGTGGTAAAACGATGTATGAGTGGACCATATTACTTATATTAAAATATAAATTTACATGATTATAATATTATTGAAAAATAAAAACAATTAATTATATTAGAAGTAGTTTTGAAAAGAAAAAATTTAATATTTCTTAAATAAGAAATAGAAGATATTTTATGAAAAAAAACTAAAAAAATTGAACAAGTAAAGTGAAAAGGGGAGAATATCTTATTATATTCTATTCTTTACTATGACTATATGAGAGAAATATTTATATGCTCTTGGAGCATATTTAATGTTTACTACAAGAATAATTATAATCATTCAATCTTAATTTAAAATATTTAAAACTTATATAAAATAAAAATATGTAGTTATAGATGTTCTTAGAGTACGTATTAGATTTGATCCGGAAGTATATAATTATCTCTCTTGACTATAAGGACCTAGAATTTTAGTGTTTTTTTGTTCATTATTTTATTATGGTGCTAGGGTATTTATTATTGCTCTATGGGCTTGGGATTTTAGTTTCCCAACACATCAGAACCAGTCACGCACTGTTCAATAACCATCTCAGTCTCCCTTCCACGTCCCCTACACCATCGGCATCATCTTTTTATTCCTCGACCTATGCTGCCTACCCCAATGTTTTCCATGTAATAAAAGCATAACAGTTATAAAAGGTATTGGATTACCGCTAAGCACAACCTTAGCCACCCAAGAAAGCAGATTTTACAACGTAGAAGCGTGTTTCAAGTCTTGCCAAAAGCCATGACTACAAATAAAAAAAAAAAAAAAAGGAAAGCTAGACTGGCCTAAAGCAAACCCATTAATCAAATAAGTACCGTTACTCCTTTCATCTGTAACCAAAAAAAATAAGTACTGTTACTAAAGTGAACAAACATTGAACAGGTAGATATAGACTATAGGTATGCTAGTATCTGGAGTTCTTGAAATGCATTTATTTCAATGGCGATGGGAGAAGTGGTGGGAAGGACATGCGGGGTTAAAAACATCAAAGTACAAAATGTGCATTAGTTCCGATAACAATAATAATATTGATCAACGATGAAAATTGTAAAGAATTAATTCCGTGCTGTTAACATTATTCATAACAATTCCTAAGATGGTGGGCCTTCTGATATTCTTATTTCTCTATTCACACTCCTTACTAATTGCTTAGAATATTGATTTTTTAAAATAACCTTTATAAGTTTATCCCTTTAATAAATTAAAACTTTTACTGTTTCTGCCTTAGCATTTATCATTTAATATAATTATTATTTATTTTTAATTCCTTTATGTTGATATAAATAAACTATTAATCAAATAATCATATTTTTCTTTTCAATCAATTTTTACTTTGAACTTATTCAATTACATGTATATTACTTATTTTTATTTTTCAAGAAAATAGAATCACCAAATGTTTATGGGTAAACCACCTGCATAATTATTTAAATATATGTTTCTTTTTTGTTTCAATTTTTCATGATAAAAATGAAATAAAAAAGAAGTATTACAATTAATATGCTTATATTTTTTTATTTCAAAATTACGTTCTTTTTGTGTAAAAATTATTTTTTGATGTATAATTTTTGCGTTATATGAATTACATTCAAAATATTCTTTAAGGCATTAGGAAAGTCTTAAAAAATACCAATATAATTGATTTTCTTAAATGATTTTTTTACATTTAAGATTTACCAATATCGAATTCCTTTAATGTATGAAGATCTTTCAGTAATTCTTATATCCTAGAAAATTTTATATGCATATAATAAATTTTTACATTTTTTTGTATTTTTAACATATATACGTTCTAATTATTAACCAAAAAAATTAATATATGAATCAAATTTATGAGAAGATTCAATTCATAACTATTTATATAAAAACAAAGAAGTTTTAAATAAATTATTTTTCTCTAACAAAAATAATATGACATTAGTAACTGAAGCAATGAAATATTTTATTTAAATATATAAATTATGTTATTTTCTAAAACGGTTACTTATTATCCTTTCAAATGCTTTTTTTTCTATATATTTGATTCATATTAGTTGGACCTAATTGTTTTATAGAAACTTATAGCTCGATTGTCCTGACTACTTAGGGCCTTTGGGCTAGACGATCTATTAGGCCAAAGAGCTTAGCCTAAGGAGAATTTACATTAAGCACACTGGAAAAAAAGTTGTTATAACGGAAAGAGATATTCTACGCAAGGGATAAGGGATGAGATAAATCGTTACCCTAACAATAGCTAAGGGATAATATTTTAACAAAATGGTCTATATAAAAGACTAATGACCAAAAAAGCAAGCAAGGAACATCTCAGTTTAACACACTAGAATGGAACACTTCTTGACTTGAGCGTCGAAGTCCTCTTAGGTTCCCCACTGAGCTGAGGATGTGAAGTTAAAGCTCCAACTTGCGAGGAATGTTCCACCGTTCATAAGCCATAACATTGGTACCCATCATGGGGCCGAATAATTTAAGTCCCTCATCTTCTGTATATGGTGAACATAAGGAGTAGGAGTGTGAATATGGTTGAGCACAACAACCCCAATGGTGAAGTACAAGCAATGCTCAACCTCCCTCTACAATGGAGGCCTTGTATTATTTGATACAAAAATTATAGGAGAAGAACCAAAAGCTCAAGGTACAAGTGAATTCAATGAACCATAAGGGATTGATGAGAGAACATCATAGAGCAAACGCCTCTCAATGAGAAACCCATGAGAGTGAAGTTAAGAATACTCGTCCAACTAATAGTGATGGTGATACCTACAAAACCACCTCCCCCAAGAGGGCCTCCGATCTATCCTGTGATATCTCAAATTCATTTGTCTTTAGACAAGTTTAATATGAACTTAGGGTCTCCAGGACCTACCTATGTTGCCAAGAAGGCCTCGAACACATGAAAAAAACAGCAAAATAATGCTAAACCTATTCTTTTGACCACTATAATGGTCAAGGACTGCTATAGTAGCGGTTAGTGTGATTGCACTTGTGGCAGGTCGAGTGACCGCTATAGTAGTCGCGAGTTCAAGACGTGGAGTCTTCATATTGGAAACTGCTATAATGGTCACGTGTATACGTGTCATGGTGCTTTCTTTTGTTAACCGCTATAGCATTGCCCTCGATAGAACGTGTTGAAATGAAACGTTTCACTAAAACACCCCTCCCCTATATAAACCCTTCCCCCACATGTTTCAAACACCAAAAATGCAAACCCTAACCTCCCAAACTTCTCTTCCACCCTACACTTTCTTCCTCCTTCAATCTTACCTCCTCCAAGCTTAAAGATAAAGATTGTTCATGGTTTATGTTGGGTTTCCTCTCCATTCCTCCATGTTTATGAGTTAGGGTGTTTATGTTCTTTATTATTGTTAAGTTTGAATACTCTCCCAATGTTAATAGAGTTGTTCTAGTATGGTTATAGTTTATTCATAGGTTTTTATTGATTTCTTGGTAGGCATTGGTGCCACCCCTACTCCTTGGAGCTCCATTGCTACTGACACCACAAATTCCACCCCTTAAGGTAAGTGGATTTGAAATCATGACCATATTTTTAGTCATTATGAGTATGTTCTATGTATTATTATTGCTAAACATGAGTTTAGAACAGAAAAATGTTATAAATATGATTTTACAAGTTAGGCCAAGTCTGGCAAAATTATTGTTTTTTATTATAGCATGCAAATTATATTTTAGAAAACCATAGGACCATGATTGCTAGGCTATATGCCATGAAAATATTTTATCGACTCATGAAAAGATATATTCAATCATATGTGATTTAGCAAGTTTACCAAGATTGCTAGACACGAATTATGGATTGATGAAATTACTATGTTTTCACGCCTTTAGAAACTCGGTTATGATTTATTAAGGATGTTGAGTTGAGCATGCTTATCTACATTGTCAGATATGTTATTATGATTTTAGAATTATCATGTTTGTGAAATCATGTTATCTTGAAATACGATTTTAGAATTTTAGTTATGCATTATTAAGAGTATTGAATTAAGTATGATTTAGAACATTGACCAAACACATACTCAGTAGGTTTTGAATCACCATGTCTGGAAGCTAGTGATCCCTTGGACATGATTTCAAAACATCGATTATGCTTAACAATTAGCTTGTTAGAGTTATATGAGTTCAGAGCTTAGAGTTTTCAGATTTATTCAGTTTATTGCTAATTAGTTTTAGAATTAAATATAGAGAAATAGACAATGAGTTAACAACTATAAGATCATTGGCTTTGGTGCCAAGTTATCCACTAGAGAATAACTCGCCCCATTAGAGTATTCAAGAGAATGGAACTTAGCTAGGTGTCTATCCTATAGGACCTTATTAGGTGCTATTTTCAAAATTAAAGATTAGAGTAATTATATTTATTATTATTTATACATTTATCATGTTCAAGAGATTCTTGTTTCTCTAGCAATTACCACACCATGAATTTAGAAATGCTTTCCTACATAATTATGCATATAAATATCAAAACAATTTTTTGCTTGCTGCATATATATTATGTATGTATATCCTATTAGTTGTCCTACATGGGTGTTAGGTAAGAGTCTACTCATTGAGTCTATGACTTACCCTCTCTCTTTCTCCTTACAATTGCAATTGCAAAGTTAGCACTCATCAATTCTGGAGTCCGCATTGTTCTACTAGTGAGCCTTACTTTGTAGTGAGGCTTAGTCTAGGATTGTGGTAGATTAGGGTGCTCTAATAGTTATCCAGGCAAGATCCAAACCATAATCCTAATTTCATATTATGTATTTAAATTTAGAGTTTACGAAGTTCCCTCATATGTATTCAATTTCAAGTATTTGAATCAATTTATACTTCACAACTATGTGTATGTGACGAACTAGTTTACGTTAATATGTTTTATTGAGGCATAAGTTAAGTTAGGAAAATTGATTCAATGATTATGAATGTTGGTGTATTTCAGTTTTATCAATTTAATTATTATAACTTCATAGAAAATCTATGATGATTTAGATTAAATTATGTTTTAAAAATGAAAACCATGTAAATTTATGCATTTAGTAAGTTACATTACCTAGGAGGCTTACAACGACCTCACGTGGCAGTTATGTTTCCTAGTCGGGTCTTGACAAAATGGTATTAGAACCAGGTTTCCCTGCATGGTCCTGGAACAAGTGCACACAAATGGCATAATATTTATGTAAATGGAACCTGACCATTTTCATCAACGTAGTGTTTTTAAGACCTTTAGGAAGAGTTAGTCATGTCTAGGTTTAGTGTATGCCATTATCATTCATTTGAACTCTTGATCCGATGTCCTATCTTTTCCCTCCTCTCAGGTGAGCTATGCCACCTGTTAATCGCCATCGTCATCGCCATCACAACAGCACTACGTGGCCATTTTAAACCTGACAAAGGTAGTAAGTGAGCATATTAGGGTTGAAGTGCATCGCCAGAGAGCATGGTCAAGCATGACTAATTTAGGCAGAGGTCAATGTGGGCACCATCAATTAGGGCCACCCTTTTAGTGCCTTCTCCAATATGTCCTATTGTCGTCCTACCTTGAAGTCAAGGAAATAGCTAGCCAAAATGGTAAAGTTAATAAGGGATTGGTCATATCTAGTTTGTTAGACATGCAAAAATGATATGGAGGCCAGTTGTACGTCAAATTTCTTCCGTGTGCAAATGACCAAAATGCTCCTAAAGTCATTTTACCCGGAAAATGAGGATCGCTAGTCCCGATCATCCTCAAGGGACATTTTGATGATGAAAGGGGATTATATGTGTTATGTGTGCTAATAGAGAGAAGAATATCATTTGAGCCTCGATGCGCAAAATGACTAAAACGCCCCGGCTATCTACACGAACAAAGTGCCAATTGAACCCTGGTTTCACCCAAAGGTTTTAAATGATGTTTTTAAGCTATGTTTAACAACTGGTTAAGCCCGTAGTCAGAAAGTTTTTGTGAAAAATTACCATTTTGCCCTAGCTAAGTGCGTTATGGGCCTAATGACGCAATTAGCAAAACCTAAGCAATATTAGACTCTAATTAAAGATTAGTAAATTCTAATTACTAATCTAGAGTCAAAATAATTTATTAAGATTGATTAGAACCTAAGATTGCTTAAATACACTTTAATCTTTGTCTTAAAAATCAAGATGTCATGTCATGGAATCTTGAATAGTATTTTCTCTCCAATTACTTAAATCAAGGAATTGTGTTCATGAATGGTTTTTTTATATAAAATGAGTTTTTATTTCACTAATAAAGCAAGACCAACTCCTTAATCATGTCTTGATACCCTTAATTGTCCATTACCTTGCCTAAACACTTACTTGCAAACTCCTAATCAAAAGCCTAATCAATGATACATGATACACTCTACTATAACCTCTTCTATCAAAATAGTCTAAGCCCCCTTATTTGTAGTATAAGGTAACTCAGGTCATTCTTCAACACACAGGTTATGTTAAAACTGAAATTGCTAAATACAACAAAGGGGGGGTTTGTGATTTTCAGAATGTAAAAATGATAGAAACAGAATGAAATGCTATTGATCAAAGAATCAATCCCACATCACGATTATTGGCAGAATTCATCATGGTTCAAAAAGTACAAATCCGGATGCTCCTCTATTAACAAATTTACTATATGATCATATAGTTATCATTCAACAACCTTCAAATCACAATCGTAATTTTAAATGAATGTTGAATTACATGCAGTTCGGATTAACCTGGATAACTAATAAGTACTCAAGCCTTACTTGATTTCAACAACGAATTCGGTCCTATTAATCAGATATAATTCAAACATAATCATGTTCAATAACTGAATTCATATTTGAAATTGAAGTTGAGAAAGGAAAGCATACATACGAAAATGGAAAATTACAAAACAGAAACTTCAAATTCAAACCAATTATCTATGATGTCAAGGATTAAAAAGAGTTTAGCCTTCCATGGATATCTCCATTGAAAGCTTTCTATATGAACACCTTAGATACAAAAGAAAAATAAGAAGACAAGTAGAGGGAGATGAGAGATTCTGATGTGTGTTCTTTGAATGAACAACTTAGGCTTAAATAGAAAATGAAAAGATAAGATAAAGCTTGAAAAAAAAGAAGGATTTCCCTCCAATCAAAAGTGTCCCCTAGATTACATCTTATCAGATGTTATCTATCAAAATAATTCCAGATTTAAAAATCTGATCTAGATAAGATAATCCTCTGGATAAGCTTTCATAGACATATATATGACTCATTTGGACCAGAAATGAGTGAGATATGCCCAATTATGTGAGGAAAGGTCTTGGAGCCGCGTCAGCACGACTCCGCAACTTGCAGCCTAATTAGGCCATGAATCGGGCCGAATTTGATGAAGCTTGTGAAACCCAAAATTGTAGATCTCGGTCTTAGCTTTCAGAAGACACCAAAATAACAAAAATCCAATGTTTATAGAGCCCAAAATGATCTGTACAACATGGAAAGTTCATAGTGAGTGTAAATTCCAAGATTAACCAAGTTTTGACAATTAAATCCAATGAAGCCCAATTATGAAAAACTCAATTAAATCATCAAAATTAAACACATGTAGAAACCAGTTAGGCCAAGTATGCAACCATAATAGATGCCTTAAAATTTCTCTATCAATACACCTAAACACACTTCTAAACCACAATTAGATGACATTTTTTCCTTCCCTTGGCTGCACATGGTTGAAGCTACACCTCCCCATGATCATCACATGTTAATTTATTTTGACATACAAAGAGTTATACTTCAAGCCATACTCCACAATGCTTTGAACCATACTCCACCATGCCTTTGAATGATCAAATTAGTGTGACATTTTTCCTCCCCATGTCACACAAATGCCGCGGCCTTCCTCCACCATTTCATCCTTGATTTTGTTTTCTGTAAATACCATGCTTGGATGAACTTGGTTACCTTTTGTTCATTTGCCAAGTTTAGCTTCAAAGAGCAATCCTAAGTTCTTTCTTTTTCTCTCAAAGTTCAAGAGTTCTTTTATCTTTTTCATCTTCTTGCTTACAAAGAACCACCATCTCTCAACCATACACTACCTCTTAAACACTTAGCCTTACCTTTCCAAAGATCAAACTCAAGAAAACATAACTTTTTTCCTTTCTTCTTCTCCTTGGTCGAAGCATCATCAAGCTCCAAGGAAGATTTTTCTTTCATCCTTCCCTCAAGATCAAGTATCTTTCACCTCCAAGAAAAATAAACCTTTGGTATGGAGTTGTATTGAAAGCTATTTCCTTGCTTTGTTAAGCTTTGTTATTAGTTTAAAATGATGTTTTGATGGATTCCCTATGCTATATCATTTCGATTTTCTCTTTTTCTTTCTTATGCATTTAAGCCTTCAAGGCCTTGTTGGTCTTTCATGATAGCTTGATGATGAGAGTTTCTAGATTATGACTATGAGTTCATCACAATGAAACCTCTAGAACTTGAGTTTTGCTTTTACAAAGTATGAAGAAGCATGCATTATCACTAAAATAAAGAAATGGACTTGCATTCATATTTATATTTCCTTGCCTAGCATATTTACTTTCCAAGTTATCACTTAATAATTAATCTCAAAACCTACCTATCTCAACCTTAAAGTTGAGATGTGATTTAGAGTAAATACTAAGCGGCCTAGAGCACTAAAATAAAGAAATGGACCTCATTCATATTTGTATTTCCTTGCCTAGCATATTTACTTTCCAAATTATCACTTAATAATTAATCTCAAAGCCTACCTATCTCAACCTTAAAGTTGAGATGTGATTTAGAAAAATACTCTAAGAGGCCTAGAGCACTAAAATAAAGAAATGGACTTGTATTCATATTTATATTTCCTTGCCTAGCATATTTACTTTCAAGTTATCACTTAAATAATTAATCTCAAAGCCTACCTATCTCAACCTTAAAGTTGAGATGTGATTTAGAGTAAATACTAAGCGGCCTAGAGCACTAAAATAAAAAATGGACCTCATTCATATTTGTATTTCCTTGCCTAGCATATTTACTTTCCAAATTATCACTTAATAATTAATCTCAAAGCCTACCTATCTCAACCTTAAAGTTGAGATGTGATTTAGAGTAAATACTCTAAGAGGCCTAGAGTACTAAAATAAAGAATTAAACTTGCATTTATGGTTATATTTCCTTATCTAGCATATTTATTATAGCTCTTAACTTAGAAGTTGTTTTTAAGTATGAAGCTTAGTTACTAGAAATGCCTTAATTTATGCTTATGGAACTTGTTACTTTTCGATTTTGTCTTTAATTTTTCAGCACCTTTAATTCTGTTTTAGATGCTTTAAATGTGTTAAATACCTTGCTACTTGATGTGATAATTGTTCTTGGCACTTTGGGCAAACCTGGTAGCTAAAAAGAATTGAAAACAAGATTTATAGAACTCCTAAGAAAAAGAATTATGCATTCTGTTTCAGCACCTTTTAAAATTTCTAAAAATCAGGTTGTACCATGTTTACTTAAGTAAGAATGACTTATAAATGGTTTAGGAATTGACTTTAGCATTATAGGAAAAGCCAATAATGAGAAAGGGTGTAAAACGCAACTTCTAGCACATCGTAAATCATTGAAATCTTTTTACTGCCTATGTTGTCCAACTTTGATTGATGATATTCTTGAGCTAAATAATTAGTGGTAATGATGATAATAAATCCCTTAGATGCATAAGAAAATAATTTGACAATTAGAGTTACCCGATTTAGGGGTTTGGCTATTTAAGAGAATATTTATGTGTTGATTAAGATGATGAATTCTTTGATGCTTTGAGAAGATGAATTTATGTGATATTTGATGCTATGTGAGTTCTTGATCTCTAGAGATAGGATCCATCATTTGCATGTTATAGTTTCTTTTGGAAACATTGGTTATACCTATGCAAGAAATATATATATGAAAAGCTATGATAATTATGAATTATGTATTGCATCTTGATATAACATGTTAAGACTTAAGGTGACTTAGAAATATAAGAAAATGATCCTTTAGACTCATCAAACTATAGGTGATGAAAAGGTGATTCTTGCCCCCTAACCCGTACTTTTAAGTCAGGACTTTAACTTATCAAAAGGGATAAGTATACGCTAGTGACGACTAGTGAAGTATGAACTCATAACCTAGAAGTACTCTCAAAAGGGAAGAGTTATAGGGTGGCCCCAAGAGTGAAAGTGAACTAAATTAAAGTCACCTAGCGAACCAAAGAATGTCATTCATGAATCATGTTCTATGCATGTTATGTTTGCTATGAAGTTAGATGTATGCTATAGGGTTAAGTATTGCATATCATAATAAAGTATAATGCATTCATTACAAGATGCATGATAAAATGGATGGGCCTCAAGTAATTGATGTTTTAGAGCTTAATAAATGAATCTTTGCATGCTCACTATTTCATAATAAAACTTGAGGTCCCTAAAGACGTTGATGATGTCCCTTAGATAGGATGTTACCCTGAGATTCTTTAGTAAGATTCTCACTCCCTCTTTCTTCCTTTCTATCATGTCTTCAGATTCTAATGGCGACGTTTGTCCTCTTCATTGACACCCCACTTGGGAGGTTCATTTTGATCCCAAGCATTGGTCTTACCATTTTGAGGACGCTGTCCTGCTAGAGTCTTTATGTTCGTGGGACGCCCATTTGCACACCTTGTTCCTAGCTACCGTTTCTCTCAACCTCCCGTCCAGCGATGACATGGTTTTTGAGCATGAGCGTATACACAACAAGAGGATCCTTCCACTCACCACCACGTCCCATTTGTGATTTCCAGATTATGTTCCTCGCTCGAGGCATTCGGAGACTGACCCATTAGAGGACTCGCCTACCCACATGTATTCTGAGAGTTCTACCCTTAATCCCCCATGGATAAGGGAGGGTAGTGAGGAGACGGTTGCTCAACCAAGGTTGGCACGAAGACCATCCATGCACCCCATGTGGAGCCCATGTTCAGCCACCTCGTATGCCCACCCCGACGAGCTTCACCCATGGATCGGTTCTGCTCCACCCTTTGCGAGAGTAGACCTCTTGGAGGACCTTTGGTGCATACACCACTACTAGCTTAGGATAACCTTCTTTTGTTATAGAGGTTATCTATCTTAGGTGCACTAGGTAGGCATGTTTTCCTTTGTATTTTCTTTTCCTATGTATTTGTTTTTCTATGATTTGCTAAACTTAACTCACCTTCCATGGGTGGGTAGATTATGATATGTTTAATTATGATGTGCTAATGGATGATCTTTTTATGGAGCCTATCTGATGTTTCTCTCTATGTTATTCTTTTACATGTTTCGCTTTACGTTGACAATCGCTTATGTTATGCGCGGCTCACGTTTTGTTTATGTTTTTCAAAGAAAAAAAAATTGGCTCATATTTTTACTAAGTATTTTCAAGTATGATATAAGAAATAAAACAAAGAGTAATATCTAATAATCAACTGGAATACGTCCTAGGCATTTTGAGTTAATTATTAAGTGTTACACCGTGCCTTTGGGGCACATTTACATGTATGGATGCCGTTAGAAAGGGAACAAGAAGAAGTATTGTTTGCTACTTCAGAGAGCCACAAGTAAGGGGTCAGAGCAACCCAATGCCCTAGCACAACCCCTTCAACCACTAGTTTAAGAATGGTCCAGCCACCCCAGTAATAGGGGTTCACATGCAAGTGACCCGACGTTAGTAGGTAGAACCAATGGAACCACAAATCATGCGTAGGCATGTTGTAGGAATGATGATTGAATTCTTATGTGTTAGACTATTTTAAGTAATCTTTGGCACCATAAACCTCACGCATGTCATGTTCCTAAATATGCATTGCTTTATGATTTATGCCTGGAATTAAGCCTTTGCATCATATGAGTATGGTATGCATATAGAATAGGTTAATAGCCTGATATGAATTGCTAGACAAGTTTTGAATATTAGTATGAATGGTAGTGCATGTTGATTGCTTCTAATTACTTTTTCCACTTTCTCTCCTAATTATATGCATGATGTGGAAGTGTTGCAAGTTATAAATGATTTGCTTACTTATGTTGATGATTAACACAAATAAATTATTATAAGCTTTTATCAAAGCATGAATGATTGATTTTGTTGTAATGATTTGGAACTTTGAAAGACGAAGTAAAAGAACCACATGATTGTATGTATAGACAAGCTAAGGAAACATGTTTGGAAAATGTCTAGTATGCAATGAAATTAGTTATGCATTATTGGTGGGTGTCATGATTCTTGCTACCAAATTGAAATGAATATGTAAATTACTAGCATTAAACCTAGTAAGAGATGGAACTAAAGAGCGTGTATGTGTATGTGATGTCCAAGGACTTGGCATTCAATTCCTATGCATTTTCATAGAAGTTCGCATAATCTTATTAGCTTGAATGAAATGAAGTGCATGAATAACATTTCCATCTTTGTTATGTGTGTGGTTTTATGCATGTGCATGCTTATTTTATTATGCCCTTTGGAACAATGAATAGAATAGTTTCCCTCGATGCTTCCATGGCACTAAAAGTTCATATTTACTAAATATCAAGTTTCCTTAAATGTTTTTGGGTTGTTGTGTTTTATGAGTATGAGATGTAACCTAGTGACTATGTTTGTACCTTTGGAAATAGGTTTTATAGATGTTCAAGGTTTCTAGTAAATGTTTACATGATTTTTGGATGATGGTAAAAAAATTCTCGAAGGAGTTTTTATTAATGTTCTTTACCAAGTACAAGAGAAAAGATGGTATGATTAAACAATTTACTTATATTAAGGTTAAATATAGGATAAGCATGTTTTCATTTAATTCTTTCATGGTTTGGATTAGGGGTGTATAAGGACGGGTTGAACTAAATCCAACTTGGCCTAATTTTTAAGCAGATTTGATTTTTGAAATCGAACCCAACCCAATAAGCGATAAATGACTAGGTAAACCGGCTTTTAAATAACTTATAAAGATTTTGATATTATACATAGTAAAGTTCTAAAATTTTACAAGTAAGAAACAAAATTCAAGAGATTTTGATATACATATTTCAAAACAAACTGACCATAAAAATAATATCAAGTTATCCAAAATGTATCAATTTAAACATAAACTCATATAATTTATCACTACCTATTATAAAAAATATAACTATAAAAGAGATTTTGACTTAAGGTGGGTTGGGCTAACACGGAAACATGACCCGAACCAAGCCCGAAATGTGTCCGGGTCAAATCTCTTAAACCTTAACACAATAAACTTCGCAAGGATAGGTTACGGAGCAGGGCGGGTCTTAAACACCTCTACTTGGGATGTTAGACCAAGGTCGAAGCTCTTTTATGTTACACTATAATGATTGGTTTTCCTTAAAATTGTATATGTGAGAAACCTATTTTATGGTGGGAAGCTTAGAATATGTAAATGCTTTATGCACCAACAGTTTTGTTTCTTGCCTAAGTGGTTTACTTGATCAAAGCCCAAATGACGTGATTTGCATTTTCCTTTTAGGATTTTTACTCTTAGTGCGAATGTATCATTACATTGGCTTGTAAGTGATTGGTTTTAAGTCTTAAATGGTAGCTCTCATTTGGTCAAGTCTATGAACCCGTATGTAAAGAATGTATGTTGTTCTCCTAGTCTATGCATGGGAACTATATGAATGAGGCTTCTATTGAGATATGCCACATTTAAGCTCCAACCTAGTAGCATAATTGGTAACGTGTGTTTTGATTGACAAAATAGGGTGAATGGAAGCATAATATGTTGTTTGACTAGCATGCATGCTTGATTGATGATTACTTTTAGCTATAAAGTTGAAAGTTTTAAGCTAGTGCCTGCTTGCCTGTTGACTCTATTTTTGGACTACGACTTATTTATTTTGACTACATGTATTTGCATGATATGTAAACATAATTTGACATCTTGAAGCATGTGTTTTGACTTAAAGGAACTTAATTAAGAATAAAAAAGTTTAGAAACAAAAGGAGTTAGTTCATAAGGAATTAATAGTACATATTGTCATAACGAAATGCTTAGAATCTTAGAGCATGTTTTGTTTGTTTGATTGATCTATGTGATAGTTTATCCCCTAAGTTTTAATAGACTCTTCTTTTTAAATGTATATGAAATGTTGACTTATCACATAAAGTGGCTTTCTTGTCCAAGATCATATTATAATGAGCTTGTTGTAGGTAAGAGAGCGCACAAGAAGGGGGGTTAAATCATGCATTGCCTTTTCTTTCCCTATTTATCTTCTGAAAAATTTACTCAAGATACTATCAACCTATGAGCTTGAAGTATAGCGGAAATAGCGTTAGTGACTTCAGAACATGAACTTTCTGAACTGAATATGAAATAAACGTGTGAAAGAAAGTTTCCAGAAGTAATAAATTAAATAAATCAAATCCAAAATAAAATAAAAGATGAAGGAGAAAAGAGATATTTTCGAGATTTTATCCTGGTTCTCAACAACTGTTAGTTCCACTAGACCTTTCTTCACTAAGAGAAAGAACAAGGATAGTCTTTACAATAGCCTTCCCAAACTCTCACCAGTGACCAATAGACGACCCTTCCTGTCACAAACCAAGTAGTTATTCACAGTCCTTCAAACTGAAACAAGTAGTCTTTGACAAGCCTCTTAGCAAAATCCAGACCACTAAAGCACCTTTATTGTCACATTATAAGTAGTCTTTGACTAGCTTCTCCAAGCTAAGCTCACACTTGATCACTGGATCGAGGATACAAAGGTTTGTGTTTGGGTTTGCAACTCAAACTAACCTACACTTAAGCTTCTCTAAGATTTACAAAGAAAGATCTAGAAATACTTGAATGACATCTTTCTAATTATTCTTCCTAGGAACAACGTATGAACTGAAGGAACGTAAAAGAAGATTTTTACAACCAAAGGACTTCTGAGTGTTTTCACTTTTACTTGCAACATTCAGATTCTAAGGCATTGAATTTTATATTTAGAATCTTGTTTTCTCCCTTCATTCTTCTTCAGCCCAGATTCTCAGCTTCTATCTTGGCCATTTTAATTTCTAAAACAATCTTTTTATGTTCCTTTTTCAGGTTGAGATAGTGAGAAGAAAGAGTTTGAGAATCTTTTAACAACTCTTCATATAACGATAACGGTTCATCATAGAAAAGATTAGAGTTGTTTACCTCAGGTTCACTTTTTGATGAGTAGCTTACCATGAAGCATAGGTTGGCAACATCCGTCCCTTCCTGATCTTCTGATCTTTCTTTTTCTTCCTCAATTTCACTCCAGGTAGCCAACATGTAACATACCCTGCTTTCTTTATGAATTGACTCTGTCCCAAACCAACACGAGTCTTTTTAGCGTGCTTTGTCCTCACTCACATGTTTCCTAGGAAAACTTCCTAGGAGGTCATCATCCAATTGCTCCAAGTCAAGCGGGCTTAACCATGGAGTTCTTTTGTGATGGGCTACCAAAAGAAAATGCATCTTTGTTGGCATAGGTAGTACCAATCAATTCATATAAGTCATCCCCAATTATAGTCCTATACCTATACAAGCCTAGGATGCCTCTCATTCTGTGTAATAGGTTCATTCATGTACCCCTCCGCTTAGAGGCCTTGCAGAAGCTCTCCTTGTTCGTGCCTTCTTGCATCGACGATCACTCCTGCCTGTCAGAACGTTACATTCCCACCAACTTTCGCTTGGTTCGTCCTTGAACACACTGGAGAGGTAAGGCTCTGATACCATAATGTAACATCCTCTCCTCTTATGGATTAACTTATCCCTAAACAATAACAACACGAGTCTTTCAACATGCTTGTCATCACTCACACGCTTCCTAGGAAAACTTCCTAGGAGGTCACCAATTCCAAAATTACTCCAAGTCAAGCATGCTTAACCATGGAGTTCTTTCACGATGGGCTACCAAAAGAAAGATGCATCTTTGTTGGCATAGGTAGTACCAATCAATTCATATAAGCCATCTCAATTGTATAGTCTCATACCTATAGACCTAGATCCTCTTATTCTGGAGTGTAATCGGTTCATTCATGTACCCTTCTGCTTAGAGGCCTTGCTAGAGCTGCTCCTTGTTCATGCCTTCTTGGGCGATCACTTACCCTCGAGGGCATTACATGTAATGTAACATCCTCCCAAGTGCAATGTCACCATTAAGTCATGACATTATGCTTAGGAGTTGTTACTTATAAATTAGCATACCTCTCTTAATTATCTATAATAAGCTCAATTAACGTATAGAATAACTAGGCGTAATTCTATTAAAATATATAACAAAGAAATATAATATTTATTGAATACATAGTTAAGTACAATAGGAAGTCTTCTATGAGCCTTAATACATATATGTCCCCTATTACGTTTACATACATATAACTTCAACTAAGTATAGTAAAATAAAAACATCACCTATTAAGCTATTGTAATCAGAGCTCCTCACAGCATACCTTTGTTCTCTTGGATTAACCTGGAGGCAACACGAGAATATAAAAACACATAGGGGTGAGAATTATACAATTCTTAGTAGGGTAACTCCCCAATTACATAATGATAAGGTCATCATCATCGCCTTAGCCACTTCGGTTTATCAAGAAAATGTGATCATGCAATACATATTAAAGATTCATTTTAAAGTTCTAAAATTATCCCTCCAAAGTGGGTAGCTTTTAACAATCAATCACTTAGTGCACACATATCAAAATGTTTCAACAATAGTAAATCATCATAGGCAGACAATTCAGAATAACATGAGTATGCATATGATAAATGCAGTGAAATTATCTCAAAGTGACCTGGTTTCACTTATGACCATAGAAATCGAATCAGTGCATTTTTCTTTTTCATCGACATAGGAAAGACTTAGTTTATACCGAACGGGTATCTCCTGTGGACAACTCCACTCTAGATAGTTTATACCAAATGGTATTTGTAGTGGATCACACCACACATGAGAAATAAGACCTTTTAGGGTTCGAGCTCATTCCTATACGTAGTCATTGGACTTTATTTTTCCATTTCTAAATCACACAGATCTATTCCTGATACGTCTACCGACTCAAAATATCTTTGAGGAAGTTCCTCTTTTTGCCTTCCTTTATAATATATCTAGGGAAGTTCCTCTTTGCGTTCCCCTCATTCAACCTAAGTCTTGTTTCTGTTTTGTCCATATATTAAAACATGCATGATTAAAGTTTATACATTTCTCTTTTCTTTTCCAAATGTATGCATAAAGCACATGTTGGCATTCATTCACAATACAATTTCAATCATGCCTCATAAACCACTCTTTACTTCCTCCAACATGCATTTATATGTCACAAGTCACAAGACCAAATAGTCAACATCAAGTATTCATGTCATACTAGAACCCAAAATGCCATTATTTCATCAATTCAAAGCATTATTTCATTTCCAGCACAATGGAAGATTTCACACCTTTGTAGCACAAATTAAGTTGCCTACCAAATAATCAATTCAGAGGCTATAAAAATTACCAAGATACTTTAATGTATACACAAGGTTTCATAAAAATTTCATATCAAAAAGAGTTCTTAACTATGTTAACAAAATTAGAAAAATTTAGTGCTCAAAAACCACTTAACCTCAGCTTAGAACCCAAAATTCATAATTTTTAACCTAGAAAATGATTGAATCAATTCAAAATAAAAATCACAGTTACATTTCCAATGTCAACATGCTGTAAACATTTCAAAGAAAATTCAATCATTTGCTTGGTAAAAAAATTAGACAAATGCACAGCTTCAAGACTAGAAATTCAGGTAGCACCTATCTAATCTCGTTCATGATTTTTTTTTAGGCAGTAGGAATCCAAAAAAGGCTCAAGAAAATTCAAGAAACTATCCTAGGATGTTAGCTCAACATATATTTTTTCTATCTCATGAAAATACCCATAATTCACTCAGAAAATTCGTGAAAACATCCTACAAAAATTGAAATTTCAGCAAGCATGTTTCAACTTCTCTTTAGCAAAAATGATTTTTCCACAACACCAAACTACTCCACCAAAGCAAATACATCTATATATATGTGTAATCACACCATGGAACTAGAAAATATCAATTTCCAACAAGCCAAAACAAAGACAACAGAAAATGAACAAGGTAACAAGAACCCTACTCTTGGAAACTAGTGGATCCTTGGCTCCAAGGTGCTCCAAGATGAATTCCCTTCACTTCAAACTCCAAATCAAACCCAAACCCTTCCTAAATCAGTGAGGAAGTGAGGTATCAGAGGTGAGAAATGGTGAAGAAATGAAATTCCAATCGGTTAGTTGATAGATTATGAGGAGTAGAACAAGTTTTGTGAAAGGATCTTAGTGTTTTAGTGATTTTGAGCTAGGGTTTTGCAAGCTTTGAAGCTTGTCTATGGAGGTTGGAAGAAAAAAACATGGAGGCTGTATTCTAGAGGTCTTAGAAATTGAGGTCTGGAGTGATAAGGTTGGGTAGCTTATTTTCTTTGATATAAATGTAGTATTTATGTAGGTAAAGTGTAATTTTCTTTTTTTGGGAAAAGAAATTATATGAATGGCTAGGATATTATTGGATAGTCAAATAATGAATGTTGGCCATCCATTTGGCTCAAGATAAGTGGTCTCTGACTTGGGAGCAAGTAGCTTTTTTAGTGTTAAAATTAATCAGAAATTCCAGGAAGAGGATGAAATATTGGCTCCCGAGTAAAATATAAAATGAAAAGCCATGACGGGTCTTTGCCATCTACTTGGCATAAAGTGGTTGGTAAAGGTTACTTGGCCACCAAGTAACTTGTACGGTGTTAAAAATTACACATCAAAACTTTACCAAACGTGTAAAACATTGTACTCGGGTAATCAAACATTAAAAATTAATTCTAGTATAGCTTCTCATTCTTTACCATTTTTAATCTTAACCCTCTCTTTTCTAGTCCACGAATTTCCAGTCTCGGTCTAGGGTTTAGCTAGGATGAACTCGTGGGGCCCATAAGGTTAATATTCACCCTGGCCCAATTTTTTTTTTTTTGTTTTTTTGACAGTTCAATTAGGTCATTCTCATCATTGCTAAATTATCAGATTTTTGAAATTATGACTAATAAAACTTAAATTAATTTTTAAATAATTTTTTTTGAGTGTTACACAATATCCCTTTCTTCCTGGGCAAACTTTTTTTTTGGGTCTTTGAGTTTCAGACATTCGAATTTGAAGTGTCCTTTCTCCCTACCAAGTTATAGCAAGTGATATTTTCAGGCTTCACCTTGCCTTTTCTATCCTTCCTGAGATTGATGCCCTTCTTCTCTCATCTTGCTCTCCAGGCCTTGGACATCTTCCTCACCACCATAGAAAGCTCGTTTCCATCTTCTTCACTTGTCTCATCATCGGTTTCTTCCTTTTCATCAAGGTTTCAGCAACCTTCATTGCTTTGGCTTTGCTTGCCTTTTGATAAGATGACTTTAAGGCCATAGACTTGCTCTTCTTGGTGGATTCACCATGCATTTTAGAGCACTACCTTATGAGTTTTAAGTGACCCAATAAGTGCATGGCAGCATTTTCAAAGTCTTTTGCCTCTAATGAGCTAACCTTAGGCAACCATTTGGCACAAAGGCTTCTTAAGATTTTTCTAACCATTTCAAGAGTTAGAGTATCGTTTACCTAATCCTTTTAGTTGGTTTATGATATGCATAAACCTTGTGGTTATTTCATCAATATTTTCTTGATCTGTCATTTTGAATATGTCATATTGATGAACCAACATCCTGATATTTGTTTCTTTCACTTGATCAGTGTCTTCACATGTGCAACCTATCCCATATTTCCTTTACCATGTCACAAGCGATGATTTTGTCATATTCACTTTTCAAAGCACACGTGAGTAGATACTTAGCTTTTGAGTTCGGTAAACTTTGGCCTTATGTTGCTCTCTCCATCTACTCCAAGGGATTTCTCTTGAAGTTGAGGGTCATCATCTGTTCCTGGAACTTCCTTCCTTGGAACGAAATCTCCTTCTTGTATTATCTCCCACAAATCAAGACTTGTGTATTTTATGAACAACTCCATTCTATTTCTCCAGTAGGCATAATCCCCACCATCAAAGAATGAAGTCTATTAATGGTGTCCTTCTGCTATATGAATATTCTGTGTATTGTTCCTTCAAATCTTTGTCCTTTGCAGTCGTTAGAATGCTCAACACCTTAGAGGCAAGCTGATGCCACCTGTAGGTAAGAGAGCGCATGAGAGGGGGGTTAATCATGCTTTGCCTTTTCTTTCCCTATTTGTCTTTGAAAAACTTACTCAAGATACTATCAGCCTGAGCTTGAAATGCAGCGTTAGTGGCTTCAGAAAGTGAACTTTCTAAACAAATATGAAATAAACACATGAAAGAAAGTTCCAGAACTAATAGTAAATAAATCAAAATACAAAAATAAAATAAGAAATGAAGGAGAAAAAGATCCTACTAAAGAGTTTTATCCTGTTCGACCAACTTGCCTATATCCAATTCTTAACAACCGTTGAGTTCCACTAAACCTTTCTCTCACAGAAAATAAAAAGGATAGTCTTTACAATAGGCTTCCCAAGCTCTCACCAACGGCCAGGTAAACAACCTTTACTATCACAAACCAAGTAATTATTCACCAATCTTTTCAAGCTGAACCAAGTAGTCTTTGTCCAACCTCTCTAAGCCAAATCTAGACTAGTAAAGCACCTTTATTGTCATGTTACAAGTAGTCTTTGACTAGCCTCTCCAAGCTAAGCTTCACGATAACTATTAAATTGAGGATACAAAGGTTTGTGTTTAGGCTTACAACTCAAACTAACTATACTCAAGATTCTTTAAGATTTACAAAAAATCTAGAAACACTTGATTGACTTCTTTCTAAGTATTCTTCCTAGGAAGAACGTATGACGCTAAAGGAACGTAGAAGAATATTTTTACAACCAAAGGAAATGATTACTAGATGTAATGAACTCTACAAGCAAATGAGGAAAAATTTTCATAGAGTTTTTCTCTTTGTGTAGCGTCAATCTATGTTCTTTAAAAGCACAACATCTCTATTTATAGATGGTCTTTCTTGTGACCATTGCCTTTGATCAAATCTCCAAGTGACACGTGTTGATCATTCATTTGTGTCTTGGAAAAGCGGTATAAAAGAGTAGGCTGTTCATTTGTCAAGTTTTAGAAGCCATTGGGATAGACATTTTATGCTACTTTAGAAACTACTCTTAATTTTGGAACGTGGTTTCTAAACTCTTTTTTAGAAGCTGAGGTAGTTGACGGCAAGTGGTAAAAGAGATGACATGGCAGTTAGGCTGGGGTTTGACTTTTCAAATTCAAATCCCGAATGGCTAAACTCCCTCCATTTCTTATGAGCGCACAATATCACTGTAAGTGAGTTTTCTGATGTGCGGTATCATTTTCTTAATGATTCTTAGGTCTTCTTTCTTCAATCATAACTTGTTGATGAACAAAACATTGTGAGTGTGATGATTGAAGATAATAGAACACTTTGGCTTTAGTGTTTGACCGATATCTTCATTTCAAGTGTACTTTATGAAGTTTCTTCCTACTTTTTAAAGTCCCAGATCTTGGTTTCTTGTCCTCGTTACTTTCTTTTATCTATAAGGCATGTATGCGTACTTTGCATGATATAATATTAACTTCTATTAAGTTTAATCTCGTTATATGAGATAAATCATGTTTGCACATGCAAAGTAAAATTATTTTCTGTTCAAGTTCGTGTTATTCAATCCAGAAATACCTATATGCTATGATAAGAAACTCAAGATAGATATTAGTCATTCTTCAAAGTGTTTTCTTTAAATTGGTTATGTTGTCATTCAAAACATATTACCTTAAAGCTTCTGAAGGGTTTTGGAGCTAACACTTGTTTGATATGGTTTTTCCAAAAAGGTTATTTAACATGATGGGTGAATATTGGTGTGATGTGTTGTATTTATTTCATGCTATGAGTATAAGCCCGTGGTTGATTAACATGACCTTGATTGATTAAGCATAATGGTTAAGAGTGATGCTTATAAATGTCATGTTTGCTGTTCACATTCCTATGTATGAACGGATTAGTTTCGATTTTCATGCATGACACTTGCATAGAGAGTAAGGAAGTTTAGAAACGAGGACTCTAAGTCCCTCAGCATGAGTCAATGTCAAAAGTAAGAGAGAAAGGAGCAAGGACAAAAGTTGACCCTTAACACTCTCTATCCTCGAGAGCTCACGCGTGCATGGGGCGATGGAGCGTGGCTATCCCCCTAATGCTTGCACTATGGAAAGAGCTACCCTTAGAAGTGGAACCGCCCAGTGTAAGTGTCATGATAGGTGTCCTTTGTTGCCTCTACGGTAAAGGGTCATCCTAGGAGGCAGAGTTGCCTAAACATAACAAATGGCATCCCTAGCCAGAGTAATGGAGTGGTGGCTTTCAAAATGGCATTGCCACCCAATTATTAGCTACATAACTAGAGTATCATGTCAACATGTTCAGAGCATGCATGCTTATCCTGGTAGTGTTATGCAATTCAAGCATCTTATCTCTTTGATCTTCATAATTCATAAGTATAGATTTGGGGACCAAATCTCCTTTAAGGGGGAATATATGATGTCTCAAATTCACATATCTCTTTTTAAGTGTACAAATGACCAAAATACCCCTAAGGTCATTTTACCTGGAAAATGAGGATCGCCAACTCGGCCATCCTCAAGGGGATGTTTTGATAATGATGGGGGATTACATGTGTTATGTGAGGTAATAGAGCAGAATAATCTCATTTTTTATTTTCAACACGTGAAATTACCAAAACGCCCTGCGGCTTTTCAACCCTGATTTATGTGCCAACTGAACCCAAACTTCACCAAAAGGTTTTAAATGATATTTTTAAGCTATATTTAACAACTGGTTAAGCTCAGTGGCCCAGGGCAGTTTTTATGAAAAATTACCATTTTGCCGTAGCTTTGTGCATTTTGGGCTTAATGACGCGATTAGCAAAACCTAAGCAATATTAGGCTCTAATTAAAGATTAGTAAATTCTAATTACTAATTTAGAGTCAAAATAATTTATTAAGGTTAATTAGAACCTAAGATTGCTTAGATACACCTTAATCTTGTCTTAAGAATCAAGATGTCATGTCATGGAATCTTAAATAGTATTTTCTCTCTCAAATTCCTTAAATTAAGGAATTGTGTTTGTGAAAGGTTTTATATATAAATTGAGTTTTATTTCACTAATGAAGTAAGAACAACTCCTTAATCATGTCTTGATAGCCTTAATTACCCATTACTTTACCTAAACACTTACAAATTCCTAATCAAAAGCCTAATCAAAGATACACCTAAACACACCTTTAAAACACAATTAGAAGACACATTTTCTTCCTCCTTGGGCTATCATGGCCGAAGCCATCCTCCCTAAAATCCATCACATGTTGTTTTCATTTCACTCAAAGACCATACTCTAAGCCATACTTTGGACCATACTCTAAGCCATACCTCACCATGCCTTGACCATACCCAAACCCATACCAATCAAGAGATATTTTTCTCTCTTTTCCTCTCCATGGCAGCACTCCTCCCCCAAAGACACATCAATGTGTTTCATTTCTCTATAAATAAGCATGCTTGAAAGCTTATTGAAACTTTTTACACACATTTGCACACTTCAAGTTTTCTTCCCTAAGCTCAAAGAATTCCTTTTTTCCTCCCCCCTTGGTCAAATCCTCTCTCAAGGTTCCAAGAAGATTTTCCTCTCATTTCATCTCAAGAGACCAAGCTTTCTTTCCTTCCTTCAAACAAAACTTGGTAGGGAGTTGTCTTTAAAATTATTTCCTTGCTTTGTTAGGTGTTGTTCTTGGTTTAAAATGATGTTTGGATGATCTTTTTTTGTCTCCTCATTTCGGTTTTTCCTTTTCCTTTCTTCTTTTGATTTTTTGGCCTTATGGCCTAGATAAGGATGAAACCATGACTTGATGATGATGATCTTGGGTGTTGGTTGCAAAACCATTACATGTTTGACCTCTAGAGCTTGAAGGTTTCACTTGTTTGCAAGTCTTGAAGTAATGATGTTATTATGTTATAAAAATGGAAATCTTGAACTTAGGACTTAATGTATTTATATTTATCTTTCATTGCCTTGTCACAACTTGGTTCTTGGTTTAAAAATGATGTGTTGAAGATTTCCCTTGCTAGATTATTTTGGTTTTCTCTTTTCTTTCCTTTTCATTTCGGCCTCAAGGCTTTTAATGGTTTCCCATGATAGCTTGATGATGAGAGTTTCTAGATGATGACTATGGGTTCATTGAAAGCTCTAGAGCTTGAGTTTTGCTTTCATAAAATATGATGATTATGCTAAGTAGTTTACTTAAGAAGGTTTTACTATATGGTATTGTTATGTTGTTAAAGTGATAATCTTGAGCTTAGAGCACTAAAATAAAGAAATGGACTTGCATTCATGTTTACTTTCAAGTTCTTGCATTTATGTTTATATTTCCTTGCCTAGCATATTTATTTTCAAGTTATCACTTAACAACTAATCTCAAAGCCTACTTATCTCAACCTTAAAGTTGAGATGTGATTTAGAGTAAATACTCTAAGAGGCCTAGAGCATTAAAATAAAGAAATGGACTTGCATTCATGTTTACTTTCAAGTCCTTGTATTCATGTTTATATTTCCTTGCATAGCATATTTATCTTTCTTACTATCAACCTAAAAAGACTAAGAATGAGGCTTGCATTACATGTTTATAATAATTCCATCACTAAAAAGGAATGGATCTAGTGCTCAAGACTCGCCATTTTGATTCACATAATAAGAGGTTTCTTATGAAGCTTAGTTACTAGAAATGCCTTATTTTATGTTTATGGGGTTCTTTATGTTTCGGCCTTGTCTATAAGTTTATAGCACTTTTGAATTCTGTTTTGGATGATGTATATGTGTTGGATGATTTGTTATTGGATGTGATAATTATTCTTGATGCTTTGGGCAAACTTAGTAGCTAAAAAGAATTGAAAATGAGAATTCTAGAACTCTTGAGAACAAGAAATATGTATTCTATCCAACACCTTTAAAATTTATGAGAATCATATTTTACCATGTTTAGTTAAGTAAGAATGACTAATAAATGGTTTAGTAATTAATTTTAGCATTATAGGAAAAGCATAATGAGAAAGGATGAAAAATACAACTTCTAACCACGTAAATCCTTAAAATTGTTTTACTGCCTATGCTATCCAACATTGTTAAATAATGTTCTTGAGCCATATAATTAGTGGTAATAATGATAATAAATCCCTTAGATGCATAAGAAAATAAGTTGACAATTAGAGTTACCCAATTTTGAGTGTTGGTTATTTAAGGGAACATTTATATGATGATTTGAGATAATGGTTCTTTGATGCTTTAGGATGATAAATTCATGTGATGTGTAATGTTAAATGAGTACTTGACCTTTAATGAGTAATTCCATGACTTACATGTTATAGTTCATTTGGAAACATTGAAGATGCTTATGCATGAGATATGAGAAAATGTTATGATGATTATGAATTATGAATTGCATCATGATATAACATGCTAAGACTTAAGGTGACTAAGAAACATGAGAAGATGATCCTTTGGACCCATCAAACTATAGGTGGTGAATAAATGATTGTTGCCCCTAGCCCGTACTTTTAAGTCGGGACTTTAACTTATCAAAAGGGATAAGTATATGCTAGTGACTAGTGAGGTATGAACTCATAACCTAGAAGTACTCTCAAAATGGTAGAGTATAGGGTGGCCCCAAGAAATAATGATGAATTAACTTAAGTCACCTAAAGAACTAAGATATGCCATTCATGAATCATGTTTTATGCATAATGTGTTGTTATGATGTTGAGATGCATGATAGAAAGCTAAGTTTTGCACAACATGTTAAAGTATGATGCATTACAAGACACATGATAAAACGAATAGGCCTCAAGTGTAACACCAAAAAAAAAATAATAATTACTTAAAAATTAATTTGAGCTTATTAGTCGTAATTTCAAAAATCTAACAGTTGGGCACTAATGAGGGCAGCCCAACGAGCATAAAAAAAAAAAATCGGGCAATGAATAGTAACCTTGCGGGCCCCAGGCGGGCGGCTGAAACCCTAGATTTGGGCCAGGAAGTACAGAAATTAGGAAAACATGGGAATGAGGTTAGGAATATCTAGGAATGATAATTTTATACTTAAAATTAATTTTCGGGTAATATCGGTTTAATCAATTCGGTGTTTCCGTCGGCAAAATTTCGGTGTCCAGTTCTTACACCGAATGAAACTGCAGAGCAAGTTGCCACCTAAGGAGGACAAGTGTGTGGCTTGAGATGTGCCACACAATTACACCTTTATGACTAACCAATAGGAATTGCACAAAATTACAATGATTATCTTCAAAGAAAACATTTTTGGACTTGAAAATTCTATGTATTTTGCCCTAAACTCAAAATATCAACATCTTATCATTTCCCTTCATCATAATTTCGGCAGACCTCTCTAAGAACCATTCCTCCATTGTTCTTCCTCTCAAACTCCATTAACAAGCTTCAAGCTTGCAAAACCCTAGCTCAAAGTCACTAAAACCACAAACTCTCTTCACTAAACTTATTCTATTCATCATAACCTACAAATCTAACCGATTATAATTTGAATCCATCACTTTTTCAACTTTGAGGGAACATAATCAGAGGTTAAAGGAAGGGTTTGATGTTGGTGGGGAAGCTTTGAAGTGAAGCAAAAGCATTCTAGAGCATCCTTTGGAGCATGAGCTCAAGAGCTCTCAAAGTAGGGTTTTCTGCTGCCTTTCTCGTGGAATTTTTCAATTCTGTTTTGGCTTGCCCTAATTCCGAAAATTTTGATGATACTGATGGTTGACATATTGATATTGATGTATGAATTTTTGTGTTGTGTTTGGATGGTTTTAAAATGGGTTTTCTCTCAAGTGAAATTGGAACTAGGTTGCTGGACTGATTTTATGTTCTGTAATCAGAATTATCACGAATTTTCTGGAAATTTTGTGGGTGGTTTCATGAGCCATGAAAATTATATGTTGTATTTAACCCTTAAACTAAATACACGAATTTTCTTAGGGGTTAATTCTAAGGTTTGATGCCTCAAAAAAATTAGGAATTGAATTGTAACTGTTGCTGTCTAAATTTTTGAGACTGAAGTAACAAACTTGCCCGAATTTTTAATCATAGTAATTATTGAGATAGCTCCTGAAATTTTTACACAAGACTAATAACATGTTAAAATACCTCTGTGAATTTTCTTGTACCTTGATTCCATCGAATTCTAGGGTTAAATATTCTGAGAACACAAGTCTGGACTATGAATTTGTGACTTCTGACCACCAGATTTTCCTATTTTATTGAAGTGGCTATATAACTCTGATTGCCCTGAAATTTTTACAGGTTCTTTTAGACACATTGAAGTGTCATGTGAAATTTTCCTTAAGGATGGAATGGTTGTTTGGTATGGTAACAAATTGTTGTGCCTAGAACTTCAATTCTGCCAGGATAATGAGATGTGGAAATGGCTGAAATTCTATGATAGTATGTGCATATCTTCCTGTGTATGTTTGAGACATATGGGAAGCAGAAACAAGGCTTAGAAAGAATTGAGAGGGAAGGCAAAAAGAAGGACTTCCTTAGAAAAGTTATGAGTCGATAGACGTCTCGGCTAGGCATAGACCTCTGAGTGATCAGGAAATGGAAAAAAATGAAATTCGTGATCTCTAATAGAATGAGCTCATGTCCTAGCGTCTATGGTCCTCTGTGAAGTTGTGAATTGTGAATGTATATCTCTCTGAGAATAAGCCTTCCCTATGTTGAGAAAATTGAGAAAGACATGAGAAATGGAATTTCTGATTGTACATATTATTACTCGATCGATTATGGTGATATTATCCTTAGTTCCAGGCCTACGGGTTTTCAAGATTTCTGTGTATGATTTTGTATGAATATTATATGCATGAATTGCTTATGCCTCCTGTGTAGTATATGGGGGAAACTACCCTAGAGAATTTTATAATATTCTCACCCCTATGTGTTTGTTTCATGTCGCCTTAGGTTAAGCAAGGGGATGGGATCCTGCTATGCAAAGGAGTGTAGGATTGCTATAGTATAGAAGTTATTTTTATTCTCCTATACTTAGTGAAATGAGTATGTATGTAAATGTATTAAAGACGGATATGTACTAAAGCTCATAGAGGAGCTTCCTTATGTATTTTTAGCTGTATGTTTAATAAACTTGATGTTTACTTGTAAGATGTTTTAATAGAATTACGCTTAGTTATCTCGACGTAATCGAGACTTGTTATAGATAATTAAGAGTCAGTAATTAACAAGTAACATCTCTAAAGATATGATATCATAGTTTAAGAATGGGGATATACTTGGGAGGATGTTACACTCGTAATTGATGTTTTAAAACTTAAATAAATGAATCATTGTATGCTCACCATTTCATAATAACCCGAGGTTCTTGAGGACGTTGATGATGTCACTTAATAGAGGATGCCCTCCTAGATTCTTAGTAAGATTCTCACTCCCGTTTTTTTCCATCACGTATTCAGATTCCGATGGTGACATTCGTAGTGTTCGTTGACACCCCGCCTAGGAGGTATATTTTAATTCTGAACACGATTGTATATTTTGAGGACGTTGCGCCGTAAGAGTGTATGTTTGTGGGACGTCCATTCACACATCCTTTTCCTAGCTATCGATTCTCTCCAACATCCCCTTCCGACGACATGGTCTTCGAGCGGGGCACGCATAATGAGAGGATTCTATGCACGTATCCCTTCGTATCTCCTCGTGACTTCCAACTATGTCCCTCGTTTGAGGTCTTCAGAGACGGACCCATCAGAGGACTCGCCTACCCACGTCTACTTGAGAGCTCTCCCTTACTCCCCACGAATGAGAGAGGTAGCGAGGACAAGGTAGGTTAGCGCGGAGGCCATCCATGCATCCATAATATGGAGCATCGCGCGTACCCTCGCTCAAGGAGTTCGCTCGTGGATTGGTTATGTTTCAACCTTTCAGGCAGACGCCATAGAGTTCTTGGAGGGTTTTTTTGTGCACACACACCACTAGTTTAGGATAACCTTATTTTGTTTTGAGGTTATCTATTTAGGTGCACTAGGTGGGTATGATTTCCTTTATATTGTCCTTTCTTATGTATTTGTCTTTATGTTGATGTATCGAACTTAACTCGCCTTTTGGAGTGGGTAATCTATTATATATATTAAGGTGTGCTTATGGATGATCATGTGATGGAGCCTATGTGATGTTTCTACTTATGTTATTCCTTAATATGTTCTTTTTACGTTCTTCATTGTAATGTTATGCGTGACTCATGTTTCAGTTATGTTTCAAAAAGGAAAAATTTAGCTCATATTTTCATTAAATATTTTTTAGTATAATTAAAAAGAAACTGAAGCAAAGAGTAATATCTAATAATCAACAGAAATACGTCCTAGGCGTATTGAGTTAATTATTAGGTGTTATCCTGAACACATGAAAAATAGCAAAATAATGTAGAACGTCATTCTAGTGACCGCTATAGTGATGGTTGGTGCGATTGCACCTAGCGAGTTTGCGAGTGATTGCTATAGTAATCGTAACCGCTATAGTGGTATTGGGTTTGAGGGGACCACTATAATGGCAAGCAAGTTCAAATCGTAAAGTTTTTAGTGGAAACTGCTATAGTGGTCATAGACCATTATAGTGGTCATGTGTATGTGAGTCATGGTGCTTTCCTCTATTAACCACTATCCTGGTCTATGGTCGGTATAGTGGCGCCCTAATCTAAGAATATGCCAAAAAAGCAGTTTACCAAAACACCCCTCTCTCTCTAAAACCCCTCCCGCACATTTCAAGCTCTAAAAAATGCAAAACCCTAACCTCCTAAACCTCTCTTCCCTCCATTCTCTTCCTCCTTTAATCCTACCTCCTTGAAGCTTAAAGGTAGGGATTGTTCCTGGTTTATGTTGGGTTTCTCTCCATTCTTCCATGTTTATTAGTTAAGGTGTTTATGTTCTTAATTGTTATCAAGTTTGGATACTCTCTCAATGTTCATAGGGTTGTTTTATTATAGTTATAGTTTATTCATGGATTTTTATTGCTTGCTTGGCAGGCGTTAGTGCAATTCTCGCCCTCTAGAGCTCCATTAGTGCTAACACCATATGTTCCGCCCCTCAAGGCTAGTGGGTTTGAACTCATGACCTTATTTTTAGTCAATATGAGTATGTTCAAAGTATTATGATTGCTAAACAAGAATTTAGAACTGAAAATATGTTATAAGTATGATTTTACAAGTTATGCCAAGTCTACAAAATTATGGTTTTTTATTATAGCATGAAAATTATATTTTAGAAAACCATGGGACCATGGTTGCTATGTTATATGCCATGAAAATATTTTATTGGCTCATGAAAATATTTATTGGAACGTATGTGATTTAACAAGTTTACCAAGATTGTCAAACATGAATTATAAGACTGATGAAATTACTATGTTTTCAAGATTTTAGTTTTATGATCATGTCTTTAGAACCCAATTATGATTTATTAAGGATGTTGAGTTCAGCATGTTTATCTACATTGTAAATATGTTATTATGATTTTAGAATTATCATGTTTATGAAATCATGTTATCCAAAAATACAATTTAGAATTCTAGTTATGTGTTATTAAAAGTATTGAATTAAGTATGACTCAAACATTGACTAGACACATACTTTATGGGTTTTTGAAATCACCATGTGTGGAAGCTGGTAATCTTTTGGCATGATTTTAGAACCTAATTATGGTGGATAGGCAGCTTATTAGAATTATATGAGTACAAAGCTTTAGAGTTTAGATTTATTCAATTTATTGTAAATTAGTTTTAGATGATAACTATAAGAAACGGACAGTGAGTAACGGTTATAAAATCATTAGCCTTGGTATCAAATTGGGAAAAGAAAAATCTCGCCCTATAGAGTATCTCAAGAATAGAACCTAGCTAGGTATTTTCTCTATAAGACCTCTTAGGTATCCTTTAGATTTAGAGATTCAAGAGTAATTATGTTTATTATTATGTATATATTTATCATGTTCAGATATTTATATTTTCTTTAGCAATTCCTGCACCATGAATTTAGAAATGTCTTCCTACGTAATTATGCATGTAAATATCAAAACGATTTCCTGTTGCATGTATATATTGTATGTATATCCTATTAGTTGTTCCATGTGTGTGGTGGGTGAGAATCTCCTAACTGGGTCCAATGACTCACCCTCTCCATTCCTCTTTTACAATTCTATTGCAAATCTAGTTAGCGTTCAGTCATCGATTCTATAGTTTGTAGTTATTCAAGTTGTGAGCACTTTAAGTGAAGCTTAGTCTAGGATTGTGTTAGATTAGAGTGCTCTAGTAGTTGTTCAGCATATCTGAACCATGCATCCTAATTTCATATTATGTATTTAAATTTTACATTTCATGAATTTCCTAGATGTATTCATTTCAAGTGTTTGAATCAATTTATACTTCACAACTATATTTATGTGATGAACTAGTTTACATTAATATGTTTTCCTTAGGCATAAGTTGGCAAAATTGGTTCATTGATTGTGAATGTTGATGCATTTCATTTTCAAATTTAATTATTATAAATTCATAGAAAATCTATGATGATTTAGATTAAATTATGTTTTAAGAATGAAAATTATGTAAATTCATTTATTCGTAAGTCATGTTACCTAGGAGGCTTATGTGAAACTCCTACCCATGGGTTACATTCCCTAGTCGGATCTTTACATATTCGGACACTTTCTCCAATATCATCACACCGTGGAATTACTTGACAACTTTAAGCTATCGACCACTCATTGGGCCTATAGCAGCATTGGAAACCCCAGTATATCTAACCAAAGGCCTAAAAACTACATAACAAAAGAAAAGTGTAGCAAAAAGAATGGGGATGAGGAGAGAAACTAGTAGTTACTTGCCCTAGGATTTTTGGAATAAAAGAGGAATAAGAAAGCAAAACGCTCCAAAGGGAAAGAAATTGGCCAAAAATGTCAATATAGGAACCTGAAAACCCCAAATAAAGAAAAGGAAGTGTTAAAGACCAAAAACACAAGAAGCAATTAGGAATGTGAAAGGGAAGAAGAGAAGAGGAACCTTACCTCTAAAACAAGAGGAGAAATTATGCAACAAGAAGATGGAGTTGAAGTACAATAAAAAATAAAGGAAGGGATTCTTACAAAAACTAGGGCCTAAAACCTTGTGAAGAAAAAAAATCATAGAGGAAGAAGAATAAGAGAAAACCAAATGGAAATTCAAAATGAAAAGAGAAAGAAAACAAACAAAACATAAGAAGTCATAGAATCAAACAATCTACATTACTTATTCTACTATAGATAATTCTAGATCGTTAGTAAAATCAACAGTTGCAAGAAGCAAATCCAGCTATTAGAATTCAAAAGCGGGAATTTAATGATTACACCTAAGCACAATTGGAAGGAGCAATCGTAGAGATGACACATGTCCATGCATAATATCAGGAAAGAAAATTCTCAAGACAACATGAGAAATCTAAAGGTCAGAATATAACAATGAAATTCAGGAAATGTGTGTGAGGCATGAGCTGGATAAAAGACATCTTGAGCTTCAGATTATTCCTTATAGTAATAAATTGAGCTTAGGGGCTTTGGACAAACTATTTTATAGAAACTTATAGCTAAGATAACAGATTTTTCAAGTGTATAAATGACCAAAATACCCTGAGGTCATTTTACTTGGAAAATGTGATCGCGTCCGACCACCCTCAAGGGGACGTTTTGATAATGATAGGGGATTATATGTGTTATGTGTGTTAATAGGCAGAAAAATCTCATTTTTCATTTTCGATGAGCAAAATTACCAAAACGCCCATGTGGCTAATTAACACCAATTTACATGGTTGACCAACTTCACCCAAAGGTTTCAAATGATGTTTTTAAGTAATGTTTAATGATAGGTTAAGTAAGGATAGCTTGGGAGGTTTTTGTGAAAAATTACCGTTTTACTCGACTAAGTGCATTTGGGTCTAATGATGTGATTAGCAAAACCTAAGCAATACTATGCTCTAATTAAAGATTAGTAAATTCTAATTACTAAACTAGAGTCAAAATAATTAATTGAGGTTAATTAGAAGCTAAGATTGCTTAGAGAAACTCAAAATCATTATTTAAAACTTTATGTCACATTTTCATAAATAGAAAGATTCCACTTAATTTCCTTAAATCATGGAAGTTGTCACATGATGAGATTCCTCCCTAATAAAAGTGGATTTGCATTAATCAAGCAAGACCACTCTTAATCTTGTCTTGAACCACCTTAATTACCCATTATCTCACCTAAAACACAAATTACAACTCCTAATTCATAACCTAACCAAATCAAATCCTAAACACACTTATAAACCAACATTAAAATGAGATTTTCTTCCCTTATTAGCCCTTAATAGAACCGGCCACACACCTCCCCATTATCATCCATCAAATGTTAAAATTCAATTAAAATAAGCTTAAAGAATCATGCATGCCCATACCTTGACCCATACTTGCCCATGCTTTGAACTATACCAAAACCATACCTTGCCAAGAGATATTTTCTCTTCCTTTTCCTCTCCAAGGCCGCACTCCTCCATAATCTCACCTCTATTTTATTTCATTTTCTATAAATAAGCATCAAAGAAAGCTTGTGACATTTTGCTCACTTGTGCAAAGCTTCAAAGTTTCCTTTATTTGACTTCTAAGAATTCTTCTTCTACTCCTTCTTCATCCTTCCAAAGAATCATCATCCTCCATCATTTCCCAAACACAAACCACCACACAAACACTATAAACCTTCCTTTAAACACATAACCTTTCCATTTCCAAGCTCAAGAACCCAAGACAAACCTTTCTCTCTCTTTCTTTCCTTGGCAAATCCATTCTCCATTTCAAGGAGGATTTGTTCTTTTCATCTCATCTCAAGACTAAGCTTCCTTCTTTGGAAAAAAGAAAATATCTTTGGTAGGGAGTTGTTCTTTTAAAATTTCTATTCTTTTCCTTGGATTTATTTTGTTTCAAGTTGAATTTTTTTTTCTTTTTCTTTCTTCACCATTTCGGTTTTCCTTTTTCCTTTTCTTCCTTTGATCATTTCGGCCTCAAGGCCTAGATGATGATGGAACCATGGCTTAATGATGAGGATCTTGGGTGTTGGTTGCAAAACCATCACTTATTTGACCTATAAAGCTTGAAGGTTTCACCTTTTTAAGAGTTTTAGCAAATGATAATGTTACGTTGTTAAAGTGGTAATATTGAGCTTAGGACTTAAAGAAATGCATTCATATTTATATTTCAAGTCCTTGCATTACATGTTTATGTTTGAGCTTGCATCTTCATGTTTACTTTATCATTTAAGTAATTAATCTCAAAGCCTACCTATTTCAACCTTAAAGTTTAAATGTGATTTAGAGTTACTTCCAAGTTATCACTTAAATTTAAAGATTAAAACAAGAGCTTCCATTTTCATATCACTTAAATGATTAATCTCAAAGCCTACCTATTTCAACCTTAAAGTTGAAATGTGATTTAGAGTAAATACTCTAAGGGGCCTAGAGAACTAAAATAAAGAATTGAACTTGCATTCATGTTTACAATTCTTGTCTAGCATATTTACTTTTCAAGTCTTCACCTAAAACTTAAAGATGTAAAACTAGAGCTTGCATTCTCATATTTAAATTTAAGCTTTGCATAGTATATTTATATTTCTTGCTATTAATCTAAAAGACTAAGAATGAAGCTTACATTACATGTTTACAATTATGTCATCACTAAAAATCAATTTAATACTTAGGACTTACCATTTTAATTTACATAACAAACTTTGACTTATATATATATATATAAAGTAAGGATATATTTTATTGAGTTCTTTAATTTTACCATCGATATAAAGATTTCTAATTATGTGGCTAGGACAATAAAGATTACTTATGAGGATAACTTAGAGTTAAAAATGTGGAATGGCTAGTTATTAAAGAATGTTGTGATGTTTTCATATGCTTGAGGAATTATGTGATGTTGAGAACATGCATGATTAGTTGCTTGAAATGCATATGGCATGTTATGATTCTTACTTGGCATATTATAAAGTTGCATATGTTTAAAGACACGAGAAAAGTATATGATGTGACTATGACTTTGCATTTTGACATGATATGCTAATATAAAGGTGACATAAAACTATGTGGAAATGACTCTCTAGACTCCCGAATTAAAAGTTATGAGAGGTGATTCACAAAAGGAAATGACCCTATATACTCCCCAAATTAAAGGTTATGATAGGCGATCCTCAATGCCCCCTAACCCACACTCTTGAAGTCGGGAATTCAACTTATCAAAAGGGATAAGGTTACGCTAGTGACGACTAGTGAGGTGTGAGTTCATAACCAGAACTCTCAAAAGGGAGAGTAGGGCGGCCCAAAGAAGAGAATAAGAAGTCTAAGTCACTTAAAATAAGTTATGTAGATATGTTGCTATGATTATGTTTTCTAACTTATGTCTTGACTTTAGTATGGACATGCATTTCATAATGAAGTATGTTGCATTCATACCTAAGATGCATACTAAAACGATGGGCCTCGGTAAATTACACTTTAAAACCTTAAAATTGAACTTTATGCATGTTCACCCCTTTTAAAGAAAACCCGAGGTTCCTGGGGACGTGGACGGAGATTCCCTACTAAGTCTCTTTATTAAGATTCTCACTCTCTCTTCCTTCTTTCTCTGTCACGTCTTCAGACGACCATGGCCACGTTCGTGATCTTCGTTGACACACCGGTTTGGGAGGTGCACTACGATCCAAACCACTACTCCTACGGTTCGAGGGTCATTGTGCGATACGCATTTTGCATACATGAGACACCCTCGCTTCTCAGTTCCAGCTTCCGGTTTACCCCTACTTCCCCTATGGTGATGATTTGATCTTCGAGCGTACTCGACCCCGTGATGACAGACTCAACATGCTCGCCTTCCTGCTTCCGGTATGTGATTACCCAAGTATGTTCCCGCATGAGGTGTTTGGAGACGACCCTCAAGGACTCCCCACCCACATCTACTCAGAGGGATCTACCCCTACGGCCCCCATGGACATCGGGAGGGGCAATGAAGACACGGTGACGCGCGAAGGCTAGTGCGACGTTAGGAGATGCGTAGATCCTGAGGAGGTCATGTTCGTCCCTTCGCCTGCATACGCCCAAGGAGTTTGCCCAGTTCATTGGGTATATACCAACCATGGAGGAGGACCAGCCCCGTGGGTGATGATGGAGGACCCCTACGAAGTGCCAAGTTGTCGTGAGGATCCCTTTTGCTGCATCTTTGGATAGGAATAACTTTTGGAGGAGCACTCTTAGGTCGAGGGAGGGAAACGGTAGTGGTATCTAGTATTTTGAGATTTAGTGTATTTATTGCTTTTGATATGTTTCTTGTTGTTGTTTATGTATCGGAAGCTCAACCCACTATAGGTGTGACTCCGCTCGTTTTAATTCCTGTTTATCAAGAACTATGTTATTTGTATGAAGTTCGTTTTATATTCATGAATGTTGTGCTTTAGTGTGTACGTGCATATTTCTCTGCTTACTTTAATGACTCTTAGCATTCGGTTTATGTAACACGCACACGTATGGCTCATGTTTTGTTTTATGTTTCAAAAAGAAAAATTTTACCCATATTTTTCGCTAAGTATTTTGATAAGATGAACTTAAAGAATGGATCAAAAGAGTAATAACTAATAATAATTAACCTCAATACGTCCTAGGCGTGTAGGTTAAATATTAGGTGTACATCAGCCATCTCGACTACTTGGGGTTTAGGGTTAAGCGACCTCCTGAGCCAAAGAGCTCAACCAAGGAGAATTTAAACCAAACATGCCATAGAAAAGTTGTTACAACAAAAACACACAAGGGATAAGGGATGAGATAAACCCTTGCCCCAACAATAGGAATAAGATCTTTATAGAATGGTCTATGTAAAAGACTGATAAACCAAAGAACCAAGTAAGGAACATATCAATTTAACACATACTTGAGTGAAACACTTATTAACTTGAGCATTGGAGTCCTTGTAAGTCTCCCACCAAAGCTGAAGATGTGAAGTTAATGATTGGACTTGCCAAGGAATGTCCCACTGTTCATACATCAGAACATTGCCTATAACAAATATTGTTTTAGATAATAAAATTATTGAATGTAATTTTAAAAATAAAATTAGGAAGACTAAAATAATAAACATATACTAAAGAAACTTCTTTTTCATTTTATTTAAATACTATTTTATGAAAACAATTAACGTAAAAACATATGATAGTACTATTATTTGTGAAAAATAAAGAACAAATAAAACATATTTTCAATTAGAGATTTTTAAAATAAAAACTAATTGCGAAGAAAACAAAGAACAAATGAAAAAACCTGATGATATGGGACTTGATTGAGTCCCTATGGCTTAAAATTAAGTCTATAAGAAAGTTATCATATTTAACTGATAAATAATAAAGTATAAATAATAACAAGTTTAATTTATCAACAAGAGATAAATAAATAAAGATCAATAGAGAAAATTGAAATTTCAAGTATCTGAGAGTGTGTGCGAATAGACTAATGGTAGTGTCAATGGTTGCACCCTTCTTAAATTAGAGTTAAAGTTAAAATTAAAGTTGGAGTGCATTTGTTCTAGATTATTTTTCAAAAAATTCAATTTAAAAATATTTTTCATAAAAAATATTATACCAGCTTCTATTCAAAAATTAAAAATAGTTTTAGATAGCTTTTCAATTTCACGATTTCATATTAATTACCAAAGTCCGATATAAGTGAAAATATTAAACAAAAGTCTTCAATCCAACACGTTTGATATATTAGTTGAAACGAAATAGTTTAATTTGTTTTGAAAATGGTTAATATATACAGTGTAATTATTGTTTTTCAAACCATTAGTCTGCCATGTAAATAAGGTTGAAGTGTTTCGTAGATTAAAATTATTTTAATAATTGTTTATAAGTGCAATAATTTTTTATTATATGGTCTGTTTGGAAAATTATTGGGATTACTTTTTTAATAATTGATTAAAAAATAATTTTTTTAAAAAACAATTGATTGTGTAAAAATTAATTTACGGTATGATATATTACTTTAAAAGTAATTTTTAAGTAGTGTGTTTTATTTAGATTGTATGAAAAAATTATTTTTGTATAGTAAATTACTAAAAAAGATTTAAAATTTTTATATTTTACATTATATTTGACTTTAGGATTTATTTGTTGAAAAATATAATTAAAATAATTTGATTCTTTTTATAATTAAAATATTTAAAAAAATTTACTTATGACTATAAGTTGTTTTTAGTTTAAAATTATTCACATGTGATTATAATTTATTTTCACTTTCCTATAAAAGAATCATAGTATTTTCAAAAACAATTTTTTTTTCTAAAAAGAGGTTTTGTATGGTTTTCTAACCTGCAAATAATCAATTATACAAAAAGAAATTATCTTTAAATGTATTAATCCAAAAGTTTTTATATTTACATTTTTATTTACTTAAATGATATTTTTAAAGTAATATATTATACATATAATCAAAAGCAGACATGTTTGGGATCTATATTATTTAACAGCTTTTTCTTTATTAAAAGTTGTTTTTAAATAATATAACAGGTTTAGGCCAAAAATTTGAAATTAAATTATAAGCAAAAAATTCTAATTTTAAGTTGAAAAAATTAACTTCTAATTATAAATAGCTTTTTAAAGGTTTTAATTAAAAATAGAGTACACTATCTTAAAATTACTTTTAATTTAATACATCCAAACATAAATTACTTTTAAACTAATATATCCTAAAACGTAAAATGATTTTACATAATCTATTATAAAAATAGAGACAATAAATATATAAATTTTAAAAATCAATTAATTTAATTTATAGTCAATGTAAAAAAAATTTATCTTATATATATTCAAGAATTTCAAGACAATAAATATAAAATTCAAACACTTTGGATAATATAATAATAGATCATTAAATATTTATGTAAAACCATTTTGTATATTAATAATGTATTAAAATTAATTTAATTCTAAAATTAAATAAAAAACTTTATACTATTATTTAATATATAATTATTTATTATTATGTATGAAAATTTGAATATAACAAATGAAATAATTAAATATTTTTATTTTGTAATAATAATATATCATTAAATGTTATGCTTAAGCAAAACACTCTTTTAAATATCGTCCGTCAAAATTAAATTCGATTTTTTAGAAAACAGCATAAATTAAATTGAGTAAAGAAGTACGCGATAATTCTTCATTGGACCCACACCCGAAGGCATGCAAACTACTGTTCCTCTGTTCCTCTGGAGGCTTGCCTCTCTCTAGGGTCTCTTCCTAGTTCCTACACAGTTCTATGCTCTCACTTGTTCTGAAATCTGAGCTCTATAATTTGCGAAGTGTTTCGACAGAGACGGAGATACCCTTTTTTCTCCCCCTCTTCCTTCCTAAAATAAATTCTCGTATCACGAAGACGGGTAGAGGTTATTGGAAAGTGTGTAGATGGGACGGTGATTAGATTGAGGACACATGAGGCCAGAGATAAAGCATAAATCCTGTATCTTACCATTGTCATTTTATTATTATTTTTGGTTTTTAACATTAAATATTTAATAATGTCTTTTTATTGCATATAAAGTACGAAGAAAATCTACCAAAAAATTAAAGTACGAAGAAAAGCAAGATAGAGGGTAGTGATGGCGGGTGAGGCCGAGTTAATTAAAGCAAAATGCTTTGCTTGAAAGGAACCTCTTGGCCCTTGGCTTCGGCCTGGGTGTGCCAGAAAATGTACAGTGCAGTAGTTTGTATTTCGGGGTGCTCTTTGAATAACTGCAGGGAGTGTCAGAAAACTGTGTATGTGCGTTCTACGCTAATGTTGGCTAAGCCTGTTGGGGGGACGCCCAAAATTGGAAAGCGCTATGACGCATTTTATACGGCATTCGTACACTTGATGGCGTGTCAGCGATTCTCTTTGACGATGGTTTGTACTCGTTTGTTTGTTTTGGCACCACCGCAGTACTGAATGCTGCATTACGCATTCCCATTTCGTTGCAGTAAATTGCACAACCCCTTGTCATATATATTTGAGTAAATTATAAGATGCATGTTTGAATTTATTTTAGATTTTGTATTATTAATTATTAAATAATTATAATTTTTATTAAATGATTTGATTTAACAATTAAATAATAAATAATTCATAATAGATCCAAGCATTCGATGTCTACTGTAAAATTCACCTATGTATTTGTAGGTGGCTTCTGAGGTGGGGCTTAAATGTTTAGGCCTGGTGGCCCCCCTTTTTCACTTGATATAGGCAGTTTTCAAAGTTTTTGTTTCTGTCTCGTTAGACTAAAAAATTTTATCTTGTACCCAATTTGATTATCTCTGGGCACGACGAAAATTACTTGCTTATTGCCATAGGTATTAGGCTTCGAACTTCGAAGCACAATCGAAACACTCAGAAAAGGACGAGCCACGTCCTAGTAATGGACAGGTTATCTGGCATCGGTGAAATAGTGATATGAAATTGTTATCAACAAGGACAGTTTTATAATTTTAATAATATTTTTGTTTTGGTACCAATCCTTATTGTCTTCGATTGTTATGATTAAATTTTTATTTTTTATATTTTAATAAATTAAATTTATGAAAACATAACATAATTTTAATTACAAATAATTATAAGGAACCAATACCATTGAAATTTATAAAGATACTGAAGAACCCCTTTTAATAAAAAATATTTGAGTAAAATACAACTCCTTTGAAGGATGACTTTAATAAACTTCTCACCTTTTTATTTATAATAACGGTATTCAAAACGAAACAAAGAATTAAAACTGAAAATTAATATAAAAAATTGAAATTAATCGATTTTAATTGGTTTTTAATTTGTGAAACCAAATCAAACCGATCAGTTTCGGTTCTTATTTTCAAAACGGAACCAAACCAAATTGAGCCTATAATATATTACATTAAAAATTTTATTTATTAATTAGATGTATTGCATATCAAAATTTTCTATCTATATATAAATTTGTCTCATATTTTAACTCAATATTTAGAATTTTTAATTATATATTAATTCTTTTAATTTAATCAACATAATTTTTATTCAAATCTTTTATCATTTGTTTAACTTATTAGTTAATAATATGACATATTAGCCAAAATTTAAAAAATTAGCTTGATCTTATAATTATATAGTTTTATAATAACAATTAATCTAATTTAATATTATTTATAATTACTTTTATACATTTTATAAATTTTATAGTAAAAACTGAAAACGAAACCGGTCCAAACCGATTGAATTTGGTTTAATTTGGTTCGGTTATTCAAAAGTAATCAATCAAACTAAACCAAACTGAAATAATTTTATTAATTGGGTAAGTTAATTTTTACCTCAAAATTAAACCAAACTAAACCGCAAACACCCCTAATTTATAAAACACACACTCTTTTCTGTTATAAAGGTATAGATCGATAACCTATTCTTTAATTTATTTTCAATTTTTCATTCATCCTTTATTTTTTCATGTTTATTATTTTGATTTTTATTATAATACCTTTTATTAATAAGTATACATATTAAGTTCTTAACGAAATAAAATATATGTGACTTACAGTAATATAAAATATTAATATATGATTTAATTTTTAAAATCTTTACTATACTAAGAGAACAAATAACGAATAGTAATATTAATTTGAATATTTTAAAAAAATAACATTATATATTTTTTAGCTATTAATTTAGAATAATAATATACATAAAAAGAAAATTATTTGTGAATATTGTATATACAGATGAATTACGAAGAAGGTAATCAGAAGAATTTTATGACTTTACTATAAAAAATGTACATTACCGTTATAAAATTAAAGGTCGAGAACATTAAAATGTTTATTTTTGAAAAATAATTCTTACTATTAATAATTTGTTCTTAATATAGTAAAAATTTTAAAAAGCAAAATATATCAAATATATTTGCAGGTAATTGGTCAAAAATAAAATAATAAGCTTGAGAAAATAAATATTTGATGAAAAACTAGAAAATTGATTAAAATATGACTTATTTTAAGTTTGTAAGGGATAGGGGAGTGTATATTTTAGAAATATAAAAATGTGAGTATATAATGTTATCTCTTAAGGGGGGTATTGTATTTTACTTCAAATATTTTTTATTCCATATATAAATTTGGTTCCTCTAAAATAAAAGGTTAGTAAAATGAGAAAGTGAGAGATTGATTACTCTTATATCATTTGATGGAACATAATATAATAAAAGTTATTAATCTGAGAGTAATCAAGGCTCCACTTTATCATTTTACAAATTTTCCCAATTTAGAGAAGTCCAATATAAAAAGTTATTAGTCTCTCAATTTCACTCCAACCGTCCACTTTTTTTTTTCTTTTGTTTTTTATGATTCACTGATTTACAATTTTACACTATTATAAGGGAAACATCATATTTTTTGTTACCAATTAAATAGGAACAATCTTGCCTATTAACATAATTTTATATAATTATCAATATTCATTAATTTTTTTAATGTGTATTTTTTTTTTGGTAGTTGGATTGAAGCGGAAACAATGCATGACAATTTTTTTTCAATAAATAGCTTCAACAAATAATTTATATGAAATAATATGCATCAATAAATAATATTTACCCAACAATAATATTGTATACCATTAATATCCTTCCATCCGCAATATACATGAGTAGGATCTATTTATTCTAATAGTAAGGATTGTCAACTTATTTCAATCAATAAATATTCATAAAGATCAAATCTAATTGATTCAAATATTAATTTATGTGATATTATAAAGATGATCAAATATGTGATATTTCTAACAAATTGGATAACAATAAGTATATAATTTATTACGTAATATTTATTTATATTTTTTAAAACATGTTATACGTAAAAATAAAGTGTATAGATAAAGTATTAAATTATTTTAAAATTATATGCAATTTTATAGATTTACTCCAAGAGTAAATTGTAGTATACTCACTTCATTTAAAATTTTATCAAACCAACCATAAAATTGAAAGTTCTTATTAAGTATATTACATATATTAAATTTCATATTCTTTAAAATAATTTAATAATTTATCTTTTCACTTTATTTAAATGCATAATATTTTTAAAAAAAAGTATAAATATTGACTAAAATTGTATACTATTGATGTCCTACTTTTTGAAATTTAACCTAGCTACTTGATCATTATTATAATATTTTTATTAATAAATATATACACACACTAATACAGCTCTTCTTCTGCTGAAAAAAATTCACACATAGTGACTCCTCCTTAATCTGACATCTATGAAATTTCTAATTAAACCTATAATAGAATAAATTAAAATTTTTGTTCATACTAAATTATTTTTTCTATAATTAATAATAGCATAATTTTTCATTAACTTTTCCTCGAACGTTGATTGCAAAATGCTCTTCTCGAGGCACAACAATGACATTAAGCGGGTAAAAAAGAATGCCAACAACACACGTTTAATTACAATTTGGAAGAACAACACAAGTGGGGGGTATTGATTTACGTGTAGTGTAGCGGTCGGTTTATAACTTCACGTGAGTTCTAATGTGGCGATTGATGAATTTGTAACCGTGTGGTCATGTATATAATAGTAATGAAAATAAATATTACAATTGCCTTTAAACCCTTCTCCTCTTCTTCCCTTCTCTTTCACTCTTTGTTCCTTGACACTTTCCCATTTAGCACATAGAGAGCATCACTTTTTCAATCTTTTGTTGCATCACATTCATTCTCTGCCTAGAACAATTTTGCACATAACAACTTTTATGTCTTCTTCTAAATATTGTGATATGCTGAAAAGATTCTAGTTAAGGACAGTTTGATGACTATCTCAGACTATCTCTGCTATTTGAAACTTTTAATTGGTAGCGTTCAACTTATTGAAAAACCCATACAACTTTACACAATTTCATGCATAAAAACCAATAATTTTCCATTAAAGATCACACAAATTCCTTGGTTAAAAGCAAGACTATATGACCCAATACTCTACTAACTAATATCACACAATTATTTTCCCTCTCTTGCATCCTTTCCAAGAGGCCTATCCAGTCTTCAATGTGATTGGTTTCTGTTCAATTGCTACTTTGTCGACGCAAAGCATCTGTTTGTACTCTTCATTCCTTAAATCCACCTGCGCGCTTAGGTGTTCCAAACAACTATGCAATAACAAAGACACCACTAAGCGCCACGAGCGCCGCCGTGAATTTGCGTTCAAGCTTCGTTGTAGCCACCACTAAGTGCCGTGAGCTTCGCTGCGTTTGTTATGTCAGGACCCATTCAAAGTGACCAACACTATAGCTATCAGTACACCACCATAGAGCACCGGCCGGTGGCGCCCCATCCATAGCCAGCAGCCGTCGCGGTCTTCCTTCCTCTGCTGTTCGCGTTAGCCACCGTGGTTGCGCTCCACCTCCAGTCGCTGCCATGGACTGTTGTCTCACAGTCGTGCTCAGCCTTGGTCCTCCATGGCCATGTTGACCAAGCTTTGATCCTCTTGCTCTTGGCCGCCCCCAAATATCTTATTTCAAATCCTAAACTCAGGGTGCTAGAACCTTCTTTGCTTTGTTAGGTTGGAATGTATGATTGGATTGTTGAAGAGGGCGTGTTGAGGTGGAGGGATGGTGGCTGATGAGGGTGGGGCTAGAGATGGGCGGCGGCGGAAAGGTAGATGATGGTGTTTTGTTGAAAGGAAGAAGACGAGGATAAAAATGTAAATTTTCACGAATTGAAATTAATATTAAATTAGAAATATAATTTTTTATTACAGTTAATTTCAACCATTAGAGTTAGTGTTAAATGATTAAGATTTTGTCACCATGTGCTGACAAACTCGTTTGGCACCATATAAGAGCGTGGCTATAACTTCAATAAAAGTTCACTTTCACAAGTAAAAGGTGGCGCTAGTTACCACCAATAACACAAACTCATATCTATAGCCCATCCAACAGTTATAGGTAGGGGTGGGTTTTGTGATGTATCTTATATGTTTGATTATCAACTTTATATTTATTAATAATTGGATCAAATCTTTTAATAAAAATAATATTAATTTAATGACTAATAATAGGATTAATGAATAGACCAACATATGATTCGACCTATAATTTGCCATAGATAGGGTCCGTGAAGAGCCTTCACTATAGAGTACTAGATTAAATGTCACTTGTATTCGTGGGAAATTATAAAGTAGATCTCATATATTTGATTCCAATTATTAACCTTTTATTATTAGTCATTAGTTGATTATCATTTTTATTGAATGATTTAATACAACAGATAATAATAGATGATGATTCATGATGAATCCAACATATGATATCCACTATAAAACCCATCTGTATTTGTATATTTATTTTTTGTTGACAAATCGTAAGATGGCCTCAAATTTTAAAGGGTAAATTACACTCACCTTCTGAGGTTTGTGAAAATGTAAATTACACCACACTTGCTTGTCAAATTTTAAGTATTTATATTAGGTTTCACTTCATTCACATAACATTGATAATAAACTTAAAGGAAATGACATTTTTGATATTAACTTTTTTAATTAATAAAATTATAAAAATACCCTAAATTTAACAGAGTTGATACATGTATTTTTTTATAATTTTATTAATTAAAATCAGTTAATATCACAAAATATCATTCTGTTAAGTTTATTAACATTTCTGAATGAGAGTAAACTAATATAAATATTAAAATTTGACAAGAGTGTGAGCGTTAGGTGGACAAATAGGGGTGTGAGTTGCATTTCCACAAACTCTAGGGAGGTAAGTGTAATTTACCAATTTTTAAATCTATCATGGACCCCTATTATTAGCTGTTGAATAATTATAATTTTTGTTGAATGGTTTGATTCAATGACTTATAATAGGATTCATAATAAATTCAAAGATAAGACATCCACCATAAAACTCATCTTTATATATATATATATATATATATATATACACTAGCTCTCGTGAGAGTAGCACAAAAAGAATAACTTCGCTTTTTCTTTTGGGGGGGGGGTCGATTGTGGTTAGCTATTATTAGTGGAAGGATGATTACGATGACTTTTAGCCTGGGGAGAATTGGAAGTCCTCCACAACTACATGAAGCACGGGGCTTTAGGGCAGAATACTCTTCCCAGTACATTTTGAGTTTGCTAAAATAATGATTGATGGAAGAAGAACCTTGAGAAAGACTTTTCATAGCCTTCTTCAATTGAAACAATCTTCCATCATTTGCCTGACCAAAGCATTCCTTCAAATCTTTTCATAATGTAGCAGCTAAATTGCTGAATAACATCGTGAATAGTATTGAAGTTGTAATGAGTTTATATAGAAGTGCATGTGTATTGTGCATAACCTGTAACTAACTTCACTGTTAGTATAGCTAACTAACTCACTCTAATAATAACTAACTCTAATATCATTTTTGTTATATGGCTTAATTCAATGATCAATAAATAAGGGTCTATGATGGCAAACATTTGAGATTTGATCATAAAACCCATTTTAGCAAATTATAAGGTGAACCTCATATATTTAGATTCATCATGATCTCATTATTAGTCATTAGATAAATATCATTTTTATTAGATGCTCCAATGATCAATAATGGTTAATGATTAACAAATATTTAGTTCCACCACAAAACCCAATATAGGGCTCGAAAGTTTTGTTCCCGCGAACCCCTCAAGACTGGAGTTAGGCAGTTTTTTGAATTTGTGATTTTAACCCCACAAGACTCCTAACGTTTCAAATTGTACCCGTTAAAATACGTCATTCGCATTCATAATTGCTAATTGAAACACAGATTTCAACATAACGAGTTAAAAACGAATACCCTGGGAAGGGTCTGGAAGCAAACTTTTAAGCAAATAACTTTTTTTATCTTAATATTTTTTACTTTTATATTAACGCAATCTTAACAAAAAATTTTATATTAATTCAGTTCCAATATTTTTTAATTTTCATAATCAATTTAATCTTAACAAAATTTTTAGTATCAATTTAGTTCTAATATATTTTCATTTCAACATCAATTTAATCATTTTGTTGGATCCTTATCAATTTACAATGTATTTAAAGATGAGTGAAATTTAATAGAGAAGACTAAATTAATATTAAAACAAAAATATATTGTGACTAAATTAATGCCAAATTTTTTTTTAAAACCAAAATGATATCAAATTAAATACTATTGATGTATATAAATTAAACTCTACAATTTTTTTCGCACAAATGATTATTAAAATATCATTAACTATTATAACCAACTTCACACTGGTATATTAGTTGTGATAATAATCAACAATATTTTAAAAATGCGACAAATGGTACTATTAGTTTACATACGATAAATAGTACTATTAATTTATATGCAATTACCTATTCATTAAATTTAAGTTTTGTTTTTTTACATTGACCATAATAAAATTTGAATATATGACCTTATATAGACTATCCAAGCCACTCACTATTAGTCTATTTCCAATGACTTATTTATTAATTTTACTACTCTCTCCATTTACAAATAATTGTCCAGCTTTGAATTAGCACAATAGCTAAAAGAATGATTGATAATGTCTCAATATTAATAAAAGTTATATATACTTTATAATACCAATCTTGATACTTCTCACCAATAGTGTATTTGATAGGAAAGAAAAAATAATAATTTTAGAAGGGGTATAATTGGAAAAAAAACTAATAAATATTATCTAAAATTTCTAAATGGACAATTATTAATGGAAAAGTAAAATTTTCATATTGGACAGTTATTTATGAACTAAGAGAGTATATATAAGCAAAACCAAAACTAGCCACATTTAAATTGTATTTAATATGATGGGAGCGTATAATATAAGAGAAGTGGTTTATTATGGAAGTATGAGGAGTAAATCTAGTCGTATAACTATACATGGATAACCAGAATTGAAAGTTAATTAATGTAATTAATATTCACATATCCATTTAAAAAAGTTACACGACTTTATGTTTTAATCTTGACTATTCATGTAAAGTTCAATGATTAAGATTTACTTCTCTCACTCTCACAATGAACCACTCTTCTCGTATGATTCCCTCCCTTGATATGATTAGGTAAAAAATTTGTATTCAATACAATAAAAATTTTATATTTGAAAGAAACAGAACTGAGGCAGCGAGGAGTGCCTATAGAAAAACAACATAGTGAACCCAACTATTAATATCAAACAATACAAGGGGTGGCTTTAGAAAATCTGAAATCTTTCATGTTTAACATGGGGCTCTTAATAGTTGTCTGATCCAATAGTTAATAACATGGGATCAATAATAGATTCAAAGATAAAATGTTCACAATAAAACTCCCAAAACTTACATCAAGTTTTTATCTTTATTTCACCAATCAAATAATGACAATTGTATTTTTTTTTATTGCGATGAGTAATTTAAAAGAGAGTTTCTCCATTATCCTTATAAAATTCAATGATATTAGAACTTTTTTAATTATTTATACCTAAACATGAGCTATCTACAATCAAAAATTGAATTACAATAATTGATTACATAATGATACCGATTCGATAGTACCCCATGGGTATCAAAGGAAAAACCAATTTAAAAGTAAGCACTCAGATCAAGAAAAAATGCCATGTGTCATAAGTTGATAGGAGAATTGAATGTAGTGAACATAATAAACTTGATCTAAGTTTTTTTTATCTAAGTTCTTTTCCTTTTATTTATTGTAAATAGGGAAAAAAGCAAATTACCCCTGAACTTTTGGTCATGTGCAATTTAGACCTTGAGTTTTGAAAATGTGCAACCTTACCCTTACAGACAGTGCAAAGAAGACCTTTTATGTAACGACGTTAAATTGCACCGTTAAGCATCAACATGCTTCTCACATGCATTACCCATTTGACAAAAATACCCCTTTTTATGTCAAATTTCCATTCTCCAAATCTCTAAACCTAGTATGCCTTCTCTGAAACAAACTCACGAACCCAAGTGCAAGAAACCAAAGACACACAAATGCACATTGAGCTCCATATTTGATCCCCATCAAACGCACACCACAAAACTCGCCTGAAACCTAAAACCCAAAACCCGCGCCTCCCCTCGCCTTTTCACCACTCCGGTTCTTTACCCATCCAATAAGAACAGTGAAGAACAAGGAAGTGAAGAAGAGCAGCAATAAGCATGGAATACCCATCAAATCCGAAGAACAACAAAGACCACGAAAGATTCAGCGAAGAAGAAGAGAAGAGAAGAAGAAGGCAAACAAAGAAGAAGAAGAAAAAGAAGAAGAAGAGAAGAAGAAAACCAAGGAGGAAGATGGAGAGTGATGGATCAACGGGAAACATGAATTTGTCAAATTGTAGTGGTGGTCCTCCCTCTCATTTTTGTAGTTATGGCCTTCCCTCAAGGCTGCAAATGTCTTGGACTGAGGCAAATCCAGGTAAGAGATTTTATGGGTGTCCAAGATATGGCTCTCAAGGACATTGCAATTTCTTTGCCTGTATGACCCACCTCAACACAAAGATCAGTGTAACACCCCAAAATTACTTAAAAATTAATTTGAGCTTTGTTAGTCATAATTTTAAAAATATAATAGTTTAGCAATGATGAGGGTGGCCCAACGGATAAATAAAAAAAAATTTGGGCCGTGGTGAATAGTAACCTTACGGGCTCACCCCAAAGTCAAAACCCTATATTCAGGGAACAAGAGATGCCAAGATTGAGAAAAGAGAGAGTTAAGGTTAGAAATAGTTAAGAATAAGGATTTTATACCTGAATTTAATTTTCAGGTAATATCGGTCAATCAGTGTGGCGTTTACCCGTTAAGTGAGATTTCGGTGTATGATTTTTAACACGAAAGATATTTCCATCACCACCAATGGATGGTATCCACCTATTTAGGACATGTGGAAGGCCAAGATTTAATCTTGGAATTCAAGATTAAATCTTAGCCATCCATTTTGCTTTATTACATGATATCTTCATGCAATTATTATAAGATCAACACATGTCCAAAGCTTGTTCAAGAAGCCAAATCCTTCTTCTTTAAGCATCAATTTCGTGCAGCCTTCAAGGAGAAAAGAACTAGCCACCATTTTCATCTTCAAGATTGATCTTGAGTTCTAAGCCCAAAAACCCTAGCCTAGAGTTGTGGAAACCTCAAAGTTCCTTCATTAAACTTGTTCTACACCTTGATCTCTATAAATCTAACCGAACAAAATCTCTATTCCTCATCAAAACCTTGTCTTGTACCTCATACCTCACTGATATCAGAGGGGTTTGAAGTTGGATTGGGAGCTTTGAGGAGAAGGAAGCAAGCTTGGTTAATCTTGAAGCCAATGAGCTAATAAGTTACTCAAAGTAGGGTTTTTGCTGCCTTTTCTTGTCAAATTTTTATGATTTGTTTTGGCATGACCTAGGTCCGAAATTTCTAGTTTTATTGATGGATAATATGTTGATATTGATGTGTGAATTTCGATGGTGTGTTTGGATGGGGTTAGAAAAGGGTTTTTCTCAAAGGAAATTGGGATTAGGCCTGGATTCCTAGTTGTCCTGAAGCAGTAATTATGCACGAATTTTCTGGTATATTTGTGGATAATTTCATGAGCTATAAAAATTATATATTGTATTTAACATCTTAAAATAACTATACGAATTTTCTTGGGTGTTGTTTTAAAGTTTACTACCTCAAAAAAAATCAAGAATCGAAATGTGACTAAATGCTATCTTGGTTGTTGAAACTGAAACAATAAACTTATCCGAATTTATTATCATATCAATTGATTGAATTAGCCCATGAAATTTTAACACGAAGTTAGTAACATATTGTAAATTTTCTTGTGCCTTGATTCCATCAATTACTGGGGTTAAAAATTTTGGAAACTCAGGTATGGACTGATTGGTGGCCCCGACCACTAAATTTGTACATTTTACTAAAGTAGATATAGAGCTCTGTTTGTCCTGAAATTTTTACAGGTTATTATAGATATATTGAAGTGTCATGTAGAATTTTTGTGGCTCTTTAAATGGCTGTTTGATATGGCAATTAAATGTTGCACCTAGGAAGTAAATTTGCCAAGGTGCCGGGATGTGAGAATGGCTGAAAATTTGTGGTAAAATGATATCTAGTCCAAGTGTATAGCATATGAATGCATGCTAATTATTTCAATTACTTATCCATGAGGCATGAATAGACCTCTAATATGATTGAATACCTACATGTGGCCTATGCGTGCATTTGAGAAAAGAGAATATATATGAACTTAAATTGTGCATGTTCTGACATATGGACAAAATGGAAACAAGACTTAGATTGAATGAGGGAAGGAAATAGAAAAGAGGAACCTCCCTAAATATTTTGAGTTGATAGACGTATCGACTAGGAATAGATCTGTGTGATTTGGAAATGGAAAAAAATGAAGTTCGATGATCACGTATAGGACTGAGCTCGTCCTGAGAGCAGACTATTTCCCTTGTGTGGTGTGAACCACTGACAGATATCATTTGGTATAAATTATTTATTGTGGTATTGTCCACGACAAGTACCTATTGGGTATAACTAAGTCTTTCCTATGTCAATGAAAAGAGAAAATGTACTAACTTGATTTCTATGGCCATAAGTGGAACCATGTCTCATTGAGATAAGTTCACTGCACGTATTATATGCCTACTCATCTTACTCTAGATTGGCTGCCTTGGATGATTTGTTAATTGTTGAAACATTATGATAGATGTGCTCTAAGTGGTTGATTATTAAAAGCTACCCACTTCGGAGGGATGATTTTAGAACCTTAAAATGAATCTTTAGTTTATATTGTATGATCATATTTTCTTGATAAACCAAAGTGGCTTAGGTGATGACGATGACATAGATTTTTCGTATATGTTTGGGGATGCCCTACTAAGAATTATGTAATTCTCACCCCTGTGTGTTTGTGTTTCCGTGTTCGCCTCCAGGTTAAGCTAGAAGACTATGATGCTGCTACGTAAAAGGACTCGAAATGCCAATAGTGTTGTAGTGAATGTTTTTATTATGCTGGATTTAGTGGAATGGATATATGTAACTACATTAGAGAAGTGAGATGTACTAAAGCTCATAGAGGAGCTTCCTCTTGTACTTAGCTGTATATTCAATAAAGGTTGTATTTTCTTTGTTACATATATTTCAATAGAATTTTGTTTAGTTATTACACACATAAATCGAGCTTTTTATAGATATTTAAGAAAGGTCTGCTAATTAATAAGTAACAACTCTCGAGTACAATGTCATGACTTAAGGGTGAGGTTGTACTTGGAAGGATGTTACAATCAGCAAAAGTGATGAATGGATTATTGAGGAAGAAGAAAGAGCTAATTGAAGTAAGAGGCACAAAAAATATAGTTGTTAGTGTTGAATCAGAAAGTGGAAACTCAAAGGGTTGAATTAGAAGCATTAAGAGGGAATGTGGATTCATATAAGAGTCAAGTGAAGAAGTTACACATAATAATAGCTTCTGTTGTGGTTGTTTTGGTCCTCAAATGTTTCAGTTGATGTAAATGTTGTTGGGGTATAATGTATTAGTCCTATAATGTTTCAACGATATGATTTATAATGTTTTGACAAAATCTGAAGTAATGAAATCATCATTTAGTTGTTACACGTGTTTTATTGTTGGATGGGGAATTGTTGCTGAAAGAATTTGGTAATGTGAGCTTCAAATATGACCTGATGGAAATGTAACATTGTATCTCAAATACTATATGTTTATCTGTGTACATGGTATTGTGTAATTTCATCAAAATAACCTGCTTACATGTATTTGTGTACATTTCATCCAAACAGCTTGTTTACATTCCATTAAAATAACATTGTATCTCAAATATGAGTATATATTCAGTGGTTACATTTCATCAAAATAACATTGTTACTAAAACTAAAATATGGAGGTATCTCAAACAACATCATATCTCAAATTTGAGTACCTAAATACATTCCATCTAGAAATACCTAAACAACCCACAAAATAAAACCAAAAAGCCCACAAAATGCCTACAAACTTGACAACTTAAAACTCAATCATTTCCTTTGGCACCAATCTTCAGCTTTTTGCTCTTAGTGATCGTTGAAGTGGTGAGTAAGTGACATTGAAGGGGCCTCATTAGCATGTACCTGATTGTGGAGGTGGTTGACTAAGGGATTTTTGAGCCACCTTCCCATGTGCTCTCTTACTTCTCCTTAATAGCGTACCTACAATAAAGGGAGTAGGCTTAACCATACAATCCTTGAACATAATATTTGATGAAAGTGTCAAAAGGGCCATCATGAACAAGAAACGGGGCAACATCTGGGGGGCAACACCTGATCCAAGGCCAACACTTGGAGCAGCACTTGCATTTTTGCACCTGACTAGAGATATTGATATAACACCATAAATATTGATATAACACTAGAAATAACACCAGAACTCATTTAGCACCTATAGGAATATTGATATATATTTTGGTTGAGATTGACTCAAAGCCAAAAATCAGAACAGAAATAACAATAGAAACCAAAATTAGAACCATAAATAAAACTAGAACCGAAAATTAGAAGCAGACATTAGAACCAAAAAGTGTAAGTAGAACCACAAATTAGAACCATAAATCAAAACCAGCAATTAGAAGTAGGAACCATAAATCAAAAGTAGACATCAAAACTAGAAACAGAAGCAGAAATCAGAACCAAAAAGCAGAAGCAAAAATCCTAGATAGAACCAGAAATCAGAACCATAAATTAAAGTAAAAACCAGCACCAAAAATCAAAAGAAAATAAAAATCTAAACCAAAATCTTTGTGCAAAAAGAAGGAAAGGAACCATTTGTTGCTAAAGAGAGAATCAAACAACTTGGGAATCATTTGGTTCATGGTTGTTCCTCGCCACCTGCAAAAAAAGATACATTATATATTCTCCAACTCAATTTTAAAACAAAAGAAAGAGAAAAAAGTAAAATACAAGAGAAATAACCAGAACCATCTTGTTTCTTTTTCTTTTTTGGCTCTTTTGCATTTGGATGTCTTGGCCTCTTGCATGTTCGGCTATTGTGACCCCATTGCATGCAATTTGTGCATGAGTAGGATTACCACCCTTTCTAATCCTAGTTTGATTCCTCGGCTTGTCAAAGCTCTTTCTAACCTTCTTCGGCCTTCCAACTTGAGCTCTTGTTGTAAGTGGCAGAATTGGATCATACTCCGTTTGTGGCCACTCTTCAGCCGATGGCATAGGATTGATCATAGTCCCATATGTTTTAAGAAAAGTATCCTTCCTATAGTAGTGGCTTACATAACTCTTAGGCACTTCTTTTTGTGCATATATTGCGCTAACGGCATGTGCACATGGGATCCTAGTAGATCCCATAATTTACAAGTGCAAGTCCTAGCAACTAAATCAACCACTTTCTTTCTCCTTGAAAATGTGTCAACCTCAAACTTCCCATCACCATTCATGTGGGCAATGCACAAGACAACATCTACTTTTGACTTTTCTAGTTTGGCTTGAATTCTTGGACAAACAACCCCATTATACTTGAGCATTCCCTCTTTTTTCACTGCAAATCTCTTCATAAGCATTCTCCTAATGGTCTCCATCATAGTGATGATTGGTTTATCTCTAGCAGGTAATATTGCAGAATTAAATGACTCTACAATATTATTCTGCAAGGCCCCACATTGTGCATGAGGTGAAAACTTATGCCTTGACCATGTAGAAGGATCTCTTTCTTCTAACCAATTTGCTGCTTCTTCATCTATTCTCCTTATCTCTCCTAGATGGAATCTGAATTCAACCCTTGTTGCTGCCCTTGCACAATTCCAAAGCAAGTCCTTCAAAGCTTGTCCTTTAAATGTAAGCTTGAAGTTTGCATATAAGTGTCAAACACAGAACCTATGTTCAGCTCCTACCCATCAAGTACTTCCATCAAACCCTGCATTAACTAACCAACAATTAACAACAATTGAGCCCATAAATTGTATACATATAAGGAACAAGGAACCATATACCTTTTGTTTATCAGACATGAAGACCTAGCCATGCTCTGCAATGGAACCAATGTCTTCAAGCAACAACTCAATGAACCACTGCCAGCTATCTCTATTCTCTGCCTCAATTGTAGCATAAGCAACAGGAAAAATATTGTCATTTCCATCTCTTGCTATGGCTACTAGTAGTTGACCCCCAAAGCCTGCCTTCAAAAACAACCATCCAAGTGGATCATAGGTCTACAAAATTTCAGCCCTTTCTTAGTAGCATCCAAGCATGCATACAACCTAAGAAATTTATGGTCATCAACTTTCAACTTCATGGTTGACCCGGGATTATATAATCCAACTAGCACAATAGTCCCATAGCATTCCATATTGAGCTTCATTGCTTCCTTGAAGCTTTTCCATAGCCATCTTGTTAGCTCTACATATCTTAAATCTTGACACAAATATTTTGTGCTCTCTTGCAACTTGGTTCATAAAGGCTTTAGTTTTCCACTTGCCTTTGTTGTCCCTAATGTGATCTTGGTATTTGGTAGACAACCACCGCACACTTGCCTTAGTGTTATGATTAGACCACTCACAATCTTTGTGCTCTTCATTTTTCCAACTCTTGATTTGGAAGCAATTTTCTTGTGGGCAATGGCTAGCATGCATCCTCCAACCACAATTGTTTTTGCAATGTACTGTGATTCTTGGATGTTCATTCCTAATGTATGCGAAGTCAATCCCATTTTCAATACAATATTGCTTCAAAGCCTCTCTAAATACTTTGAAGTTAGCAAACTTCATTCCAACCTTCAACTCAATCTTTTTCTTCATATCAGAAGATTCATGAAACTCTGGATATTTGTCTTCTTTCTCCTCCCCTATTGAAATAAATTAGAATCACATATGACAGTGTTAATACAAAAGACAAATTTAACATAGCTAAATTAAACTTTTCACAAACATTGTATTTTTTTAATACATACCCTCCTTATCAGATGCATTAAGTGTGAGTAGATTGTCACTATCCTCATAGTCAGACATACAATCACCATCCCAATCTGCTTCAACATCAACGGCACCCCTATTGTTATTACTACACTGTCCGGAAGTGCCTCCTTCACCACTTTGTCTATTAGACCTAACTTCGGTGGTAACATCTAAAATGCCATTATCTTTAAAAAACAAGTCAACCTCCTCATTGTCACTCTCCACAAAGTCACACCCTTCTAATCCCTCCTCAACATCCTCAGTCATCTTTCCTTTTCCTTTACTATTTCCCTTCTTTTTTTCTTTTCCTTTACTATTTCCCTTATTATTTTTTTTCCCTTTCCCTTTTCCATTACTTCTTATTTTTCCTCCTCCTTTAGCCCCTGTAGTAGCCGCCAATTCAGCCTCTATTGGGCAAAACTTGAGCCAATGCAACAACCCCTGACCATCCACGATTATAATAGCCTTTGCATCACCAGCCCTATTTCAGCCCCACTACATCCCTACAACATCCCCTACAGCAGCCCCTACTTCAATCGCTATTGCAACATCCTCAGTTGGTGGATGTATGGCATATATTTCTAGCTCAGGATCCTTCTTATGCTCCAATGCTTTAATAATGCTCAACACATCTTTATCAGCTACTAAGTCCTTTATGCACTCAAATGTTTTCTCCCTAAACTTATATTGAAATTTCAGTGGTTCACTAAACCCATAACTCTTCACATGAGAGCATAGATGGGTCGTTGATAGATAGTCAATATCAAATTTTCATTCTTGACGAATACCACCAACATAACTCATTTGAGGTGCAGTGTGAAAGACACCTCCGTAATACAGAATACATGTGATAATTGACATATCTACAAAGAATTAGAAATTGCAAATAAGATACCACAATTAACCAAAATTAGGGGAAACCATATAAATTAACAAAGTGCAAGGAGCATTGGGCAATTTCTATAAATTGGACAATTTGTCCTCATATGTCAAACATAGAAACAAAAACTCTTCACACATAACCCACTAATTACTAAACAATGCAATCACATGACCACTACAAAAGCTAACCCCACCACATGTCCCTACATACTCCAGCAAGCAATTAAAATTTGCAACAAAAAGAGATTGGTACAAAAATCACAGTTTCAAGACCTACATCCTTCTTCATTTTCGTATAAAAGGCACATATTGATTGAAAGCTTGATTAACAAAAGAACCCACTAATTACTAAACAAAGCAATCACATGTGACCACTACAAAAGCTAACCCCACCACATGTCCTTACATACTCCAGCCGGAATAAAAATTTGCAACAAATAGAGATTAGTACAAAAACCACAATTTCAAGACCCCACATCCTCCTTCATTTTCATATAAAAGGCACATATGGAAAGCTTGATTAACAAAAGAAATCTCACTCTTTGTTGGTAGTCTTCTTCAGTGGGTTTCTCTATCAAAATGCTTTGCAGGTCTTCTTCTTCCCATGTTCGCCAGGTCTTCGCGTCGCGGCATCGCCAGTCTTCTTCTTCCCCTCTTCGCTGTCTTGCGTCGCGAGCCTTCTTCGTCTAGATCTTCGCGGCTTTGAAAGGAGGGAAGAGGACCAGGGCAAAATGTTTTAGGCGAGGGGAGGGGAGGTGTGAAAGGGTTTCAGGTGAGTAGGTAAGAGTGTTTTGAGAGATTGGTTGATGATAATGCACGTGAGGGAAAGTGAGTTGAGATAAATAAAAAAGGGGTATTTTTGTCAAATGGGTAATGCACGTGAGAAGCATGTGGATGCTTAGCGGTGCAATTTAACGTCTTTTACATAGAAGGTCTTCTTTGCACTGTCCTGGTAAGTAAAGGTCGCACATTTTAAAACTGAGGTCTAAATTGCACACAACCAAAAGTTCAGAGGGTAATTTGCTTTTTTTCCCTAATATAAGGAAACAACCTTTTTCTTGCCCAACACAGAGGCCTCAAAAGCAAAAAAAAAGCTTTATAGAATGTTTAAAAGAAATATTCAATTTTTTTACGTGTTTAAAAGAAATATCTATATTAAATTTGTATCGATATAACTAATCCTTTAATAAAATCTAACCGATTTTATAATATAGGTTTAAATATACTTTTGGTTCATGAAGAAATAAACAAATTTTGATTTTGATTCTTGAAAATTTTATTGTTTAGTTTCGATCTAAATATTTCTAAAACTATTTGGTTTTATTTTCTATCATTAAAGGTTTAATTACTTGACATATCCCTATAGTTTCACTCAATTTTCAATTAAGTCTCTATAGTTTAAAAGTTTCTAAGTAGGTCCTATAGTGTATGAAATTTTTAATAAGGTCCTATAGGGACCTACTTAGAAATTATTAAAATATAGGAATCTAATTAAAAATTGAGTGAAACTAAAGGGGCATGCAAAGTAATTAAACTATCATGAAACTATCTCTCAAATGTTAAACTAACAAATGAAGGATTAGGCCATATAATCTTATATGATAATCAATAATCATATGTGATAAAAGCTAAAATCAAATAATTTTATAAATATTTGAATTAAAAAAATTTTTAAAATCAAAACTAAATTTCACTTATTTTTCATATATAAAAGTATATCCAGCCATTTAGGGACTTGTACATTCTTTTATATGATTAAGAGTAAACAATCATTTTAGTCCTAATATTTTCAGTTTGAAGTCAATTTAGTCCTAGCAAAATTTTTGACATCAATTTAATTTTAACAAAATTTTTTATATCAATTCAGTCCTAACGTTTTTTGTTTGATATCAATTTAGTCATTTCATCCTAGTGAAAAATCTAACAAAATGACTAAATTGATATTAAAATTTAAAATGTTAGAATTAAATTGATATCAAATTAAAAATGATAGGGCTAAAATAGTTACTTATTCTATAATTAATAATTAATAAATGCATAGGGGACAAATAGTTTTATCTTAAAAGTAGAAATGTTAAAAAACTAACTGATTGCTAGTCCACTTTAACCCTTCATTTTTTGTGGGTTGGCCTATATTTTAAATCTTGCCAAAAAATTTGGCTTGCCTAACGCCAGGCCTAACCCCTTTTTGGGGGTTAAGACGACTTAGCTTACGGCTAAATGTTTTTTTTTTTTTGAAAAAATAAAATACTAGTGTTATTTTGAGACTAAGTATTAGTTTATTATTATTGAATACAATATATTGATATTGACTTCTAAGCTGAATTATTTTATTGTTATAATTGATCATGTTAGAATCTTTTTTATTATTGTATTGGTATCATTGTTAATTTTTTAAATTTTCTTTTACAAAATTCATTAAAATAAAGATTTTTATTTTTATTTTTTTTATGATTCCACCTAAAGTGAAGAGATTTATAAAATAAAAGAAAGAGATTAACCCCAGTTAAATTAATAAAATTAAATAAATTGTACATTCTTTACCTTCAATAACCTCTTTTTTCCTTTTTTTTGGGTAAAGAATGAGAGGCAATCATGTAATTTGCACATACAACATTACTCAAACCACACTGCCACCCGTCGACCAAAAATAAAAGACCACACTACTAACCCCACAAGCCACACTGCTACTTTTAATTTGCAATACGAGAGTTACCATATTACAAACCACAAAATGAACAAAAGGTGCTCGTTGATTTATGCCATAAAGTAATTCCTCAGATTGAGGTGTTTTCTTGAACGAGGCCTTGAAGTTGGTTGTGGGTAAAGACTTCCCTTGCACGTGCACTCCTATGTTTAAGTCGCTCGTGTAGTGTCTCAGACATCTGGTTGAAAAATTCAGGGTCCCATCTATGAATCAATAAGGGGTCTTCAGCATAACACACATATATGGATGTCACAGCACTTTCCACCACAACCATAGCCAATCCAACCTGTAAAATGAAAATACATATTTACACCAAAAAATAAATACTCCTGTTTTGCTATTCATGGATATTAAACATAAAAATGATATATGATAGGATACTATGGCAATGTTTGATCCATGAAGCCGATTCCATTTAGTAGGATAAGTCTTAATTGTTGTTGCTGCTGCTATTGAACAATGTCAAGTTATGCTTTCAGTAGTAAGAAATGAAGCTTGTAGGTTTTCGTTGCATATTTGTTTTAGGGTATGTGTTCATGTTTTTGGTGCATGGAGATAGGTAATGGAACAACACAAAAATGTAGCATTGGAAGAGGAGAAATTAGCAAGAAAATGAGAGAATAACTTGTACGAATACATCTTTTCACCACTCAAGTAAGGATATATACACGACTTATGAGGGAAAGGAAATGAAGGCATCGAAGGAGAATGAAATATTTTTTCCACTCAAGTGACTAAGGATACGTTCACGAGTTAAGAGAAAAACGAAATGAAGGCATCAAAGGAGAAGGAAGAACAAGGGAAAAGAAAAGGGTTTAGTGGGTTGACTTCACCCTCATTCATGGGTGTAAAAATGATGATTGATGAGCGAAAGAAAATAGAGGGTTTATACTATAATTTTTAAATTTTACCCTTTATTAAAATAACTAAACACGATTAATATGTTTTATAATAATTTTAAAAAATATTTTTCCAAAAAAATATTTTCTTTCCTTAATTTTTAAAACTTAGCACCGGTATAGACTTGACACACTTACACCTTCAATAACTTTTTATATACTATATATTTGTCAATCCAAAGGTTGAATTATAAATACATATCATGCTTATTGTTTGTGATAATTTTTTAAAAGATAAGATTATGATCAAATAGTTCTTATTTACATATATTTAGGAAGTATTTATTACATTAATTTATATGCATCATAAAATGTATTAAAAAATTTCAGACTAATGTAAAACTTTATAGAGATGAACTATATTATATAAACTTTCAATCCAACAGTGAATTTTATAAAAAAAATTTCTCTAGTAAAAAGTAGTTGAAAGTGTAAGATATGTACCAAGTCTTTCACTGGTGTAAATAGTGTGTCCTGAGAATTAGCTAAAATAACGATTAGTAACATATTTCATCTACTTTTTTTTCTTTAGTTATTTTACCCTTCTAGGTTCTTATTCAAGATCAAATAGGAATGGATTACCTCTATGTAAAATGTTTATATGATCATGTTATGTGTAAATTTTCACTATTGATCACTCACTTTTGTGTGATCCAAGATAGGGTCCACTTTGTTAATCAATGGTGAAAATTCACATATGACTATGTCATATATGAAATTTCTGCCTTGGATATGATGACTGAAATTTTTGAAATTCAAATACCTCGTACGGTATTAGTATCAATATACACACTGCACTGATACAATTACTTTCAACATATATAATTTATATTGATAAATTAAATAAATTATATTTATAATATACTTTTATCTTAAAGTATAAAAAAATTAAATATTTAGTTATTAAATATTTTTTATTAGTATAATTTTCATTTTAAATTATATATCATTCTTGTACATCACACAAGTTAACATACTAAATATAGTTTTTATTTTTAGGAGTAGCTATTGTCACACCCTTGTGTCTATTGCTACACCATTTTAGCGGCTTTTGTTTACTATTCCTAAAATACCCTTGTCCAATATTTATTCTAACCTTTTGCCTATTATCACCCTCAACTATTAACTATTTTTAAAACTTCTAAAAAAATCATCACATTGTTTCCATTGATATTGTTAAAATAATTTTTCAGTCAACTTGTTCCAACAAATTTAGACACATAAGTACATTGATAAATGAGGAAAATGAATAATAATTTTTAAAATTAAGCTCAAATGAAAATTAGACATATATTATAATAATTGATTTCAATCCTTTAATAAGTTGAACAGGTACTAGATTTATTGTTTGAGTTGTTACATTGAAAGCTTGTATAGAAATATTATTTTTTAATTTTATATGAATTACTTTAAAAAGTTTTAAATACCATGTCTATATCATATGTATATTGTGTCTTAAACTTATACACATCAAAATTTATGTTTCAACCAAACACTTATACAATAGCAGAGTAAAATATTAAAATTAATAAAGGTGTAACTCATTATAGTTTTATTTAACTTTGAATTAAGCCTTTATAGTTTAAATTTTTTAATCAAGTCACAACATTGTAATTGTAAAAATATTTGTAATCAAGACCCTAAAGCAACCTATAGCTTAAAAAATTAAATACAACAATCATCTAAAAGTCTAATTGACTACTACTAGGACTTGCATTTTCCAATCAAAAGTATTAAAAATTAATTTTTTTTTATCACGATAGATTACTTGGAGATTTAAATTATGTGGAATTTATAATGTAAAGACTCGATTGAAAAAATTTAAATCATATAGACTTGATTAAAATTTTGATGTATAGATATCTTCAAAACCATGTATAGTATAATGAAATTTGGGAAGAAAAATTAGAATGTAAGGAATTTTTTTTATTTTGTAGAAAGAATGTAAGGATTGTAGCATAAGATTGAATGGATGTGACAATAGACAAAAAATTTAAATAACTATTAAATAAGGGCATTTTAGAAATTTTATAATAATACACATTAAAAAGGTGTGGCAATAGATATAAGATTGTGACAATACCCACTCCCTTATTTTATCTTATAAAATCTTTAGCCTTTCCAAGAAATATTGTAGGTAAAGCTATTTTCATACCAAGAATGAAAATAATTCCAAAGAATATATTTTCCAAAGTTCCAAATGAGACAATTCCCTCTAATAGCGTCTTTTGGTGTGATAATCAACAATTCTCAAGGCCAAATTTTATCTATAGTTGGATCATATCTTCTAAGACTGGTATTTAGTCATGGCCAATTGTATGTGGCTGTTTCAATAGTTAAAAATAAGCAAAGTTTAAGAATTCTCTTGAAGAATTATGATGACATAGGTAAAAATTGCACTATGAATGTGATATACGGAAAAATATTTAAGAATATTAATTTAAATGTTATATACAACTGTTGAAATTGAGGGTTTTAGATAGTGGAGGAAAAAAAAAATAGAGATTTATAGTAATCTGAAAATATATTGATATTATGTGTTAACATGTAAAACATTAAGGCAATCCTATTTATAAGCCAAAAATAAAATTTAAACATAATGATAAAATCAACTTAAATTAATCTAAGATATGATATAAAATATTATAAGATATAATGAAGATATTACTAAATATTTTCTTATTTCTAACACTCCAGCACGCTAAAGCTTACTAAGCTTTAACCTTGTTATAATTAAACCCTTTGAAATATAAAAATGATCTCCATTGAAGACTTGCAAGGCAACTCAGGGATGTTGAATATGTTCGAAAAGATAACATAACAAGGCTGGAATGAACATTAGTTTGAACAACTTGTTGGATAATTGCACGACTAGGAAAGAGAAGACACACGGCTCAAGCTCGAAGAGACGCAATGAAGGTAGTGGAAATTTCCTGTACATGCAACAATAGATCGCAAGAACAGCATATGGAAGTCTTGAATAGTTGAAAAAATGGATATT
>JAMLFY010000004.1:29923972-30087972 GCA_030441495.1 Dalbergia oliveri | reverse complement strand
TTAATCACATGTCAAGCTTATAACATAGCAACATAACAATATTTCAAGCTTGATACTAGTAAACATGAGCTTCTAATAACTATTCATGTGATTTTTTTTCCATGAGCAAGAGAACACTTATAGCTTATAGAACTTCACTTCATGCATATGATTAGAAGAGAACCACAAGCAACAATCAAAGCAACCAGATAATAATTAACATGAACAATGGTCCATTAAATGTTCAAAACCAAACTAGAAGTTCTTACCATGTTGTTCACATACTAGTAAGGCATACTATCTTCATATCATGCATCGTCATAATGGACATTCAAAACCAGTTAAGCACTTTACATCATGTTATTAACATATTCCACATGCATTCTATACTCTTATCATGTGAAAACATAGTTCATAAGCATAAATCAAGAGCAATGCATCTTCAAGGACAAGACACAAGATGTTTGATGGTATCAAAGATTGCTTTATAATTTAACACATCAGAAACAACATCAATCCTAGAGTATGTCTAGACGTAATTGTGCTCTCATTGGGATTTACCCACTAACTCTAGGTCACTCATGCGACTATCTTCCTTGGGTATCGAGTTTCTTCCTTTGGCTTGTAACTCTCAGATTGGCAACCATTCTTTTTGCACCTTTCTAACTACATTCATAGCATGTGAGTGTGCCCTAGGCATGAACCTCCATGGGTGTGACCCACCGATCCACACTTGAACTCTGCCATCATAGCTGAGCTACCTTAACCTCTTGGTTAGCGATAATGGGATATGTCAGGGAGGCATCTAAAGGGTGGCCTTGACCAACGGTACTCTGTGCTGACCTTCATCTAAACTAGTCATTCCAACTTGTGCTCCCTTTGATGTACTCCAGTACGATACACTCACTAACTATCTCTGAAGTTCCAAAATGGCTCGCTCGAGGCGCCATATGCAACCGGTAAATGTAACACCCTAATATTTAACCCAATACGCCTAGGACGTATCAAGATTAATTATTAGTTATTACTTCCCTTTAAATTCATTTACAAAATACTTAGCGGAAAATACAGGTAATTTTTTTTTTTGAAATGAAACATGTAAAACAAAGTGCGAGCCTTTGCGTATAACATAAACGAAACGTGAAGCGGAAGAATAAATAAATCATACAAACAAAAGCATAAAGAACACATCAATCATGAAAACATTCCTCATAACATTAATTAACATAGTTTAGTACATCACTATAGAAATATAAAGGAAAGCATAAAGTCTTACCCATATAAGTGGGCAGAGCTTGCAGGACAATAACAGAAATAAGAAACATAACAACGAATACATGAAACAACCCCAAAAGATACTCCCAAACTAGGACTACTCCCTCCTCGAACTATGGATGGTGCTCCTCCTCGTCCCTCGATGGCACATACCCAATGAACTGGGCAAGCTCCTCGGGTGCATGAAGACGGAAGGTGGGCGAGCATGCCCTCCACGACGTGGGCGCATCTCGGACGTCGTGCTAACCTTCGCCGTCACCGTCTCCTCGCTACCCATCCCAATGTCCATGGGCAGGAGGAGAACCGAAAAGGATGAGAAGGGGGATCCCTGACGGGTCGTCTCCGAACGTCTCGGGCGAGGCACGTACTGGGGTAGCCTCGTCCGCTGAGGAGGCGAGCGCGACGTTCTGCTCGTCTCGGGTCGCGTCCTCTCAAAAATCATGTCATCGCCAAAGGGTGAAGTCGGGTGAAGCGAAACTGGAGAGGAAAGGCAAATGGGCGTCCCATGTATGCAAAAATGCGTATAGCACAATGACCCTCGAAAGTGGTAGGACTGATGATCGGGTCATAGTGCACCTCCCACACGGGCGCATCAACAAAAATCACGAACGACGCCATCGATCTGAGACGTAACGGAAAGAAACAGAGAGAGGGGTGAGAATCTTGCTAAAGAATCTCAGGAGGGAAATCCTCTATCCTAGTGTCATCGTTTACGTCCCAGGAACCTTGGGTTTATTATGAAAAGGTTAAGCATGCATAGGTTCATTATGAGGTTTTCACAAAAGATATTTATCCAAGGTCCATGTCTTTTATAATGAATCTTAATGCATGTATGCAACATAATAGTTCATGGATGCATGGCAGGACTTTAGGCAAATCAAACAATAATCAAACAACATATAAGTGGCATGAAACTTCTCTTGAACATCTTTCCTTCATCTTAATCTTGTGACACCAAACATAATAGTAACCGCACCCCTTAAACTAGGCTATGAGCTCATACCTTAACTAGTCGTCACTAGTTCTTACTTATCCTCTTGATAAGCGAATCATAAACATAATCATAATCATAATCATCATAATCCCGACTCCCAGAGTACGGGTAGGGGCCTAAGGATCACCCATCATGGGACTTTTTCCTTCTTCGAAACGCATCGACTGGTTAAGACCACGACTTTGTCCGCTTTGGCAGCTAATGTCTATGCCCTCACGGTTTTACCTTCTCCTCAAAGGAGAAGTACGTCTCGGTGTGTCACCTTAAACATCATATTTCTCAAAAACTTTCTTGTCTCTCAAATTTGACGGAAATTCGGGCATAACAGCTACTCTCGAATTTCCTCAAATTTGAGTCATGCCACATAATCTCAATCACATGCATCATTTTCATGGAACTTTCTCAAATCAATAACTTTCTAGTTCACATGAGCATATTCCTCAATTTCATTCATATTTCGAAACCTCATGCATCTCAAATACATGGCACAACACTTCATCATATCAACATATCAATTATACACATAAGGTTTCATACTTGAAATGTAACATATTCACATCATTAAGAATATACTCTCTCGGTCTCATGCTCACATCACACCTCCTATCTCATGGTGTCTTATGCTTTGGCCCTTACGGGTCTTAAATTCTTTTTCTAGTAATCTTATCACCCATTGCAAGTCTTTATCATATCTAGGGGATTGTTCTTTATAATTCTTCTAACATTATGCTCACTAATTCATCCAACAGCATTATATAGATTACTCATCAAGATCATTTATTCAACTACGGATTCTAGAATCTATGCCTTAAACTCTTTTCTAAGTTCTATCTTCGCCTAAGATTCTATATTCAACTCCTAGGCATAATCACTAATTATGAACCATCTTCCTTAAGCTCAATTATGCTGGAACAGAAGTTATTATTCTTGTGTCTAAGTGCTTTAAGATTCTAGTTCTAATTCTCCCTATTTGTTTAGTCTTACCAATCCTCAAAAACGTTCCTCACTTCACTCAAGCATAATATTACACATTCTAACTCCTCAAACAGAATTTATACAGTGGCCACAAGGATAAGACAGAAACCAAAAATGTTCATCACACATAATCACATAAACTCATGTTATAAGTGCATATAAGTTACTAGTTTTCTCTTGGACAATTTTAGGAGCAAAAAGGTGTTCTGGTAATCGATTACATGTTCCTAGTAATCGATTACCAGGAGCTAAATTTATTCTGGGTTCAACAACGGGTAATCGATTACATAGGATGGTAATCGATTACTTAGGTTAAATTTTTAAAAATAAAGAACATTTGAGTAATCGATTACACTAACAGGTAATCGATTACAGGTTTTAAGGACCTTTGGGCATGAAGAACAGCCTTGGTAATCGATTACATTGTCTGGTAATCGATTACCAGAACCAAAAACCCTTCAAAAACCTTTGGTAATCGATTACATAAGCTGGTAATCGATTACCAACCTCCGAATTTGAGAAAACATGATTTTTGACACATTCCAAACTATTTAAACACCTTGAGACCTCATAAAACATTTTCCAACATTTTTTCTGAAATCATCCTTACATTTTACAAAATCAAACCATCATTGTATCATACTAAACACATTCATTTCATTTTTAAAATTTCCTTTTGAAGATACTTAGGGCAAGTCTTTGAGCTCTAGAGTATTTAGGTGATAACATAATCTTAAACATGCTATGCACTTCATTTTACTCTTCATTAGAAAGTAAAGTGAGAGCATAAAATAAATATGAGATGCAACTTCATTATTATCTTTAAGGATTAAGTGATGACTTGAAATATAAACATGAAATGCAAGCTTGGGAATTTAAATATGGTAATGCAAGTTCATTCATTTATTCTTGTGAAATTAGTGATGGCATCAAAATAAACATGAGATGCAAGACATAAACTTAAACATGAATGCAACTTATTTTATCTTAACTAGAGCTCTTACAAGACTTTAGAGGAACATCAAACCTTAACCCAACATGTATCTTAACAATGGAAGATGAGCTTTAGAGTTCTTAGCACCAAGACTTCAAAGAAGTCTTTGGTTTGAACTTCATCATCAAGCTCAAGAAAATAGATTAAAACAAAATCAACACTTTGTCAAAACAAACACAAAAGAACTAGTCATATTCTTTATTTTATTGCTCATGGGCTTCAATCTAGAGTAAAACTCTTAGAACGGCCGACCAACTTTAAGGTTGGCAAGGGTAAGCTTAGAGCTCTTTGAAAACATGTGATTAATTTTTCTTAACAAAACTTTTGTGATCTACTTAACATTTTAGCAAACTTTGTTCAAACAAAGGAAAAAAAACCGAAACATAAACAAGGAAAAGAAAGAACACAAGCATGTATGGTCCAAGACCAAGTTGTTTCAAGCTTTAGAGGTTTCTCACATGACAACAACAAGTCATTATCTTGAAACCTCATCATCAAGCTCAAAGTTTTTCTCATGAAAGGCTCTTGGCCGAAAATAAAAAGAGAGGGGGAGAAGTTTGAAACCAAGAGAAAACTAGAACTTTCTTAAAGGAAGCACACAAAACTTAGAAAATAAACCCCTACCTAAAGAAGTCTTGAAGAGAAATGAAGGAAGCTTGTTTTCTTGAAAATGAGAAGGAAATCCTCTTGAAATCTTGAGGAAGAACTGGCCAAAAGGGAGTTTGAGAAGAAATGAGAGGATTTTGCAAGAAGTGTAAACTTAACAAATGAACCAAAGTGTGACAAGGTTCATCAAGGCTTGGTATTTATAGAAATTTTCAACAATGAGGCTTCCATGGGGGAGGAGGCCGGCCACTTGGGGAGGAAGGAGAGAAGAAATATCTCTTGGCAAGGCATGGTCTTAGGCATGGTGTTGGCATGGGAAGGTATGGGCAAGGCATGGGCAAAGCATGGCTCTTTGAGTGTAAAAAAATCAACATGTGAGGAAAATGGGAGGATTTTTGGCCATATCAGCCAAGGGGAGGAAATTGTTCATGTAATTGTGGTTTAAAGGTGTGTTTAGGTGTGTCTTTGATTAGGCTTTTGATTAGGAGTTTGTAAGAAGGTGTTTAGGTGAGGTAATTGGGTAATTAGGAGTGTCAAGACTTGATTAGGAGTGGTCATACTAGATTAACAAATTAAATTCATTTAGTCAAATGAGGTATGGCACAATTCCTTAATTTAAGGAATTGGAGAGAAAACACTATTCAAGATTCCATGACTAGGAATCTTGAATTAAAGAATGCAATTAGAGTTTATCTAAGCAATCTTAGGTTCTAATTAACCTTAATAAATTATTTTGACTCTAGATTAATTATCGAAATAAATTAATCTTCGATTAGAGCCTAATATTGCTTAGGTTTGCTTAATTGCGTCATTAGGCTCACTGTACACGTTCTAGGGGCAAAATGGTAATTTTGCAAACTTCCCGGACCTTCGGCCAACTAAACATCAAACATCACTTAAAAACATCATTCTAAACTTCCTGGAAAATTTTGTGCTCAAACGGCACCTTTTACCCGTGTAGACACAGGAGGGTATTTTGGTCATTTTGAGCCGAAAGTTTAGAAAATGAGATTTTCACCTCGAATATCATTCATAACAATATAATCCCCTTTAAACATTGAGTTGACCCATTTGAGGATTGCCGGGCAACTGTCCTTTAATTCTGGGTAAAAATGACCTCAGGGCATTTTGGTCATTTGTACTCAAACAGCAGAAATTCGGGCGTTACAGTGTTGTGCCTTGCAATGGCAATGGTTATAAGGTGGCATAGCTCTAGCCAGAGGGGAGAGATAATGACAGGAGCCTAGATCAGAGTTCCAAGAAATGACAGAGAACTTTGTAGAACCTAAACATGACTAACTTTTCTATAGGGCATCAATAATATTGCAAACAAATGGCTACAGTTCCATTTACATAAATTGTAGGAGAAACTATCAGAAGGGTTGAATCGTGTTTCGGCTTTTCTTTCTTTTGTTGAAGAACTTAAACAATTTGTGATCAAGCTTTGAGCTTGAAGTGTAAGAGAAACACCATTAGATATTTCAAAAGTTACTTTCTAATGATAGCAACTTATGATAAATAGCATAAGAAAAAAACATAGAATAATAATAAAATTATGTATAAAATAAATGAGTTAGGGGAGAGAGGTATTGGAACAATTTTTTTTCTAGTTTGGCTAATCTTGTTACATCAATCTCCAACAACATTTTAAGTTTCACTAAACCTTTCTTAACTCGAGAAGAAACCAAATAGTCTTATAATAGCCTTCCTAAGCTCTAACTTGTGCCCAGGAGGCAACCCCTACTGTCACAAACTAAGTAGTTATTCATCACCTCCAACCTTAACAGTGAACAAATAAGTATACTCGCCTCCACAAATTAAGTAGTTATTCACCTACCTCCAAGCGAAACCAGGAATAGCAAGTACACTCTACTATCACAAATCAAGTAGTTATTCACTAGCTTCTTCTAGCTTAACCTCAAGTAGTCTAGTAGCCTTTTCAAGCTAACCTTGAATAGTCTTTGACGAGTCTCTCAAGCTAAACCATGATAGCAAGAATACCATATTGTCCTGTTGCAAGTAGTTTACCATAGTCTCTCCAAGCTATCTACACCGATCACTACTAGATCGAGAATACAAAGGTTTGTGTTTTGGGTTTGCCATCTCAAACTAATCTACACTCAAGTTTCCTAAAGATAAACAATAAAGGATATGGAAAAACTTGAATAACTTCTTTCCAATATTTCCTTAAAGAATGTAAGATCTGTGAAGATGTAGAAAGAAGATTTTATAGATAAGGAAACTCGATTCTAAGAAGTAACGAACTTCACAGAAAGATGAGGAAAATCTTAGCATTTTGACCTTGTAATATCGAGTTGTCTCTATTTGGAGGCTCAACATCTCTATTTATAGATGATCTGTCTTTGTGGTTGTTGCCCTTGATCAGCTTTCCAGTCAGACATGTTGATCATTTGTTTGTGTCTTTAAAAGTAGTCTAAAATGTAGCTTGACATTTTGTCATTATTGGAGAAGCTATTGTGAGATCAGAGGTTTCTTAATAGACTTACCTTTAGAAACTATTTTTACTTTCTAAAACATGGTTTCTGAACATTTCTTTGAGAAGCTAGTGGTTGAAGAGTTGGTAGAAGAAATGTAGATGCTAGCTTGTAGCTGCATTTAATTTCAAATTTGAATTTCAAATTTTCCCTCCTTTTCTAGTAAAATTCAGCATTTCATAGTGAGTAACTCCTGAGATGCCGGTATTGTTTTCCTTGATAAAACTTTGGTCCTCTTAGTCTTCAATTAGAGACTTATTGTTGATGAAAAGATTACGAACATGATGATTAAAGATTGTAGAACATGTTGGCTTTAGAGTTTGATTCATATCTTCAGATCTAGGTTTACTTTTTAAATCCAGGAACTACTTTTCTAATATTCTTAAAACTTGATTTTTTGTACCTGTTTGTATCTTTAATCCGTTAGGCATGTATATGCTTAAATCATGATATAAATATCACTTCTATTTAATTCTTATCTCTTTGTATGAGATAAATCATGTTTGCACATGTAAATTGAAAATTTTCACGCTAATGAGCTGTTATGTAATAAAGAACTTGTTTGCTACTTCAAGAAACTCAACGTAGACATCGTCATTCTTCAAAATATTTTCCTTAATTGGTTTTGTTGTCATTCAAAACATATTACATTGAAGCTTTCTGAAGGTTCTAGCTAACATTTTTTCCCTTTTCAGATGATGACAAACAATTTGAAGAAAGTCTTTTGAAGGATATCTGAAAGAAATATTAGAGAAAATGTAGCATGATAAACAATATTATTTCAATCATTTGCATGATGTAATTTTCAAGAAGTCCTTTTATTAAGGCATGATATGTAATAGGATTAAAAATGTTTTATAGCCCTAAGTGACTTAAATAAGAGCTATTTTAATTGTTAATGATGTTTCTAATGTCTAGCAGTACTTTCTGTAAGATATCAGAGCATCATTAAAAGGAAATATCATTGCTTAAAGCCCTTTTGACAAAACCAACTTATTTTTTGTCCAAAAAAAAAACTTTTTGAGAATAACATGTGCTTGAATAAAGAAACAAGTAGTACTTGTGAATATTTTATCTTGATTAATTTTCTTATTCACATCTTTATCCATACTTGTTTTCGACGAATGCTTATGTTAAAACTACATATTAAAGCATGCATGGAAAACTAATATAGGGATAGTTTTTGACACACATAGAAACCTTAAATTAATTTTATCATCATTGCACAAAAAGGTTTTAACCAATAGGACCAATCCCAAATAAAACATAGCAAAATGCAAGTTTGAGCTTATATTATGAGCCAAGAAACATTTCACATAAGTATCAGAGCATGTGATTTTGTATCAAGAAGGCTTTAAAAAACTTTTACATGGGCTCACACAAGGATATATATAAAACATGAAATGTATTAGAGCATTAAACATAGCATGTATCAGAGTGTAAAGCAGATGCAATATGTTCCCGAGCTTGAGCATACAAAAAGAAACACTTGATGTAATGAGATATCATATCAAGCAAGTAAACAATCACTTATTCACTAGCATAAGCATCTTGATTAGCTAAGCAATATATATATATATATATATATATATCACGAGCAAGCTAAAATGATGTATTAGAGTAGAAAGATATCAAATAAAATAAAAATCATACTTGATAAAAAAAGAAAGAAAAAACTGTCTAAATCATAAAAAACAAAAAAAAAAAAAAAATGCATATGCAAAAAATATCTTTGAGCACCCCCTCAGATTGACTCCCCCTAATTTTCTAGCACAAGATTTGCTTCTTCTTCTCCCCTTGACTCAGCAAAGGAGGTGTGTAGAAGTCAGGAGACTATCACATTAGCCCTAGTGCCTTCACTCTTGAAAAATCTCAACAAAAATGCTTCATGTCTATATATTAACTTCTATTTGATATAGCAGATCAATATGTTTTGTTGATTTTGTGGTAGTAACGATTTGCCGCTTGAAGAAAGTTTGGAGGTTGTGCAGTGTTGTAGGTACTGGTTGTCCAGGGTGAGCACCTTATCAAGAGGCAATATAGGCATAGGATAGTTTCATTGATAGTTCTTCAAGAGGGAGTAGGAAGTGAATTAGAAGAGAGATAAATCAACTTTTGGAACTACACTTCCCTGTTATTGTCTGAGGATTTTCTCTTGAATATGAAGAAGGAGGGGTGCTTCTTTCTTTGACCTTATGCTACCCCCGATCATCCTTAGTCCCATTCAAATAAGAGGATTTTGATTTTTCCTTGGATTTTGAGGGTGTAGATGATGGAGTGGGTGATCCTCCGTATTGTTAATGATGTAGGATTTTTTTATTCATTAGAGCCATCGTTTAGGACAATTATTCTCCTTTTTCTGCCTTTTTCTTTATGTTCTTCAATATCCTTGGCGACTCCTTCAAGACTGACATCTCTCATTATCCTAAGGTTGTTGAGGGACCACGGGGAAGTGTTCTTGAACCCTTAATGAGAGTATGGTATATTCAGTTTAACCATATATTCATGCCACTCATTTTTCAAAGGATGCTTCAGGTGCTCAAACATTTAGTTAGCAGGATTCCATAGGGAATAGAGGTTGTCTTTTCTTCTTCTATGAAAGAGTAGATATGATCTTGTAGTTGAAGATAAGTCTTAGGGTAACTTTCCTCATTATTAGCAAGGTAGAAGAGCAACATACAATCCATTCATACTAGCAAGTGCATGTTTCCCAACCTTGGAAGAAGAGAGAAATGGATAAGAGTAAAAAGCTGGCATGCCTTGGAGCTAAGCATTGTGGTTATCTCACCGACTAGGTGACTAAGTGAGTTCATGAGATATTTGGAAACCTCTGAGTGAGACTCCAAGAGTCGGATACCAATATACTTTAGATACGCATCTGAGTCCTTGTTAGGTTCATGAGTGATGTTTGAGAGATCTAGTGCCCAACTCCAAGTTAGTGCCTCTGATATAGGTTGTCAGCTTACTTCTGCACCTCCATAACTGGAAGTAAAGCTTGCACCATTCCTGGAAAACACCAGTCATATTGAAGAACCCTTCGCATCCTTGAAAGGTAATGACTTTAACAAAGAGATGACTTAGTCATTAATCCTTGCTCAGTCATTCCTAGGGCTACCCTTCATTGAGCAAAATTTTCAGCATAGTGCCTATTGCTGAAAAGATTCATCATACATAAGGAAAGTCCCATAGTAGGATGCTTCCATCGAATCTTATTCCTTCAACCATTGTGGGTATATTTGTAGGGATAGAACAAGAAAGGTTGAAACTTGAAAGGATTGGAGGATGAAGATTTGTGAGTGATGGTGCAGTTCTACAAGAGAGAGTTTGAGAGGAGAAAAATGAAACGATTGAGGAAGCATATGGTAGAAGATGATGATAAAAGTGTGATGTGTGAGGAGTGAGAGTTATTTAAGTGATGGAATGTGACATGACTGAAAGTTAAGAGACACGGGAAAGAGAAACCCAAAGAGTGGGATTATCCGCCTTTTTCATCTTATTCAGAAAAAGTGATTTTTTTATGCTTAAGATCACTTTCTGAAAAGTTACTTCTGAGCTTCAACTTCCACTTTCTTACCTCTTTGAAGTCTCATCATATTTTCGTCAAAAACTCATCTTCATATTGGAACAACATGAGACTAAATATTTCCCATATGCTGATCTTAATCTTCTTTCTCAATCAACCTATCTTCGTTCTAAGCCTGTAAATGAAATTCTGAATCTTCACTCTGAATTCCTGTTGTCTTGCAATGATGTCCCTTTTGTGCTCCAGTTTGGAGTAATGAAGAGAAAAGAGTACCCAGAGATGTTTGTGTATGAATGCTTATATAGATTTAAAAACCTTTAAGTTTAAAAGCCTTTTCAAAACACAAAAATTGTAACACCCTAATTTTCTTTATAAATTAATTGAGGATTTATTAATGTGAATATTAAGATTTTGAAAGACGTAGGAATGATGAGAACGACTTTATGTTCGTGCACAAAAAAAGTGAATAGTATTTGCGGGCCCATAGGCCGTTGAAGACTGAAACTTTAGATTTTGGACCCAAAGGTGCTCGAAATTGGGAAAACATGGGAATAAGGTTAAGAATAAGTGGGAATGAAAATTTTATACTTAGAATTAATGTTTAGGTAATCTTGGGTTAATCAAGTACACATTTACCCGTTTGGTAAAATTTTGGTGTGCGATTTTTAATATTTAAAAACAGTTTAATTCTTACTAATGGATAATGTCTATCTTCTTTAGCCAAGTTTACGGCTAAGATTTAATCTTGTAAAGAAGATTAAACCCTAGCCATTTAAATTAGTTTCTTTTATAAAGCAATTTGACTTTATGTTACAATAATGATATCACTTGATATAAGATAAGCTCAAACCACCTAATTCCATTAATTCTTTCCTCCTTGTTTAACCATCATCACCAAGAGAAGTTTCAGCCACCATTTTCATTCCTTAGGAGTTCTAAACTTGCAAACCTAAAACCCTTAGTTTAGAGTTGTTAAAATTACCAACTTCCTTCACAAAACTTCATCTACATTTCAATCCCCACAATTCTAATCGATTAAAATTTCAATCATAAACCAAATCTCACTTTCCCTCCATGCCTAGGGGAGGTTTGGTGTTTGATTGGGAGTCCTCAAAGTGAAGAGAAATCAAGTAGGGTTTTCCTCTCCCTTGTTGTCCAATTTGTTCTGATGTGTTTTAAGTGAGCTAAGTCTGAAATATCTCTTTATATTGGTTGATATTATGTTTATATTGATGTATTAATTTTGGTAGTATGTGTGGATGATGATAGAAGTCACTTTCATCATAAAGATGTTGAGTGATACTTGCTGATTTTTGGGTCTCTGTAGGTAGTGTATGGTCATGATTTTCTGGGCATGTTGTAGTCATTTTCATGAGTTGAAAAATTTATATGTCCAATTTAACATCTTGGACTAGTCCCATGAATTCTGTGTTGATTTTAAGGTTTACTACCTCAAAAAAATCAGAAACCGAAAATGAGATTGATGCTTCTTGATTGTTGAAGCTGAAAGCAATAAAATTGCCTGATTTTATTACCATAGCAAATGATTGAATAAGCCTTTGAAATTTTTACACAAAGTCAATAAATATTGAAGTGTCACTGTAAATTTTATTGTGACCTGATTTCAATCATTTGCTAGGGTTAAAAATTGTGGGAGCCCTGGTCTGATAGATGAATGGATGGTCCATGACCACGAAATTGTATAATTTATTGAAGTTAGAAAACGCCGTTGTATTGAAATTTTTACAGGGCTTCTTAGACACATTGAAGTGTCATGAAGAATTTTTGTGGCCCTTGAATCAACCATTTGCTAAGGACATTAAATATTGGTACTGAAATAATAAATTCCATGTGCTGAAAATGGTAAAAATGCCTTAAATTAATGATAAAGTAGTATGTAGTTTGAGTATCTAGTATATGAATGCATACTAATTGTTTTAAAGAATTGTTCATGAAGCATGAATGTGACTCTAATGTAATTGAATGCCTATATGTATGGTGAGCATGCCTTGGAAAAATAGAAAATTGCATGATGCACTTATATGAGAAAAGAGAATGTATAAGTTTCACTTGTACATGTTTTAACACATGGGGAAAAGCAGAAGACAAGGCATATATAGGGTTGAAGGGGAAGACAAGAATAAGGACTTAGAAACTTTATGAGTCGTAGATGTATGGTTAGAAACTTGTGAATTCAGAAATAAAAAATGAAGTCGATGATCAGAGTATGAATGAGCTTATGTCCTAGCTATTATCCTTTATGGTATTATCTAAGGGCAGGTACCCGTAATGTGATATTAAGTTTCCTATGTTAATAAAAAGAGAAAATGCATGGAATGAGATTCCATTGTTCCAAATAGCAACACATAATTCATTAATTTGGTTATATCTTGATTGCACATAATATACATACTTTAGTAGTGGTGCTTGTAATTCTTGCATGAGTATTCTTATGTGAATGCGTTTAGTGTTGATTTTTGCATCATATATGTAACGCCAATTTTTACTGTAATTTTCACTGTCATTAGGAATTACCGAATTACCATAGGTAAATATTATATAAAATTTGAGACCAAACAATCCTTAATAAAGGAATATAACGTTAGAAGAGAAGTTAGGAGCAATTCGTGCAAGTATTGCAAACCCCAATTTTCTGTACGTGTAAAATGACCAAAATGCCCCTGAGGTTATTTTACTCAGAAAATGAGGATCGTGGGCCCCACCCATCCTCAAGGGGATGTTTTGATGTTAATAAGGGATTGTTTGTGTTATGTGTGTTAATAGAGGAGAAGAATCCTAATTTTGAGCTTCCACGAAATGACCAAAACGCCCTTGCGGCTTTAACTTCTTTGCGTGGACTTGAGCCGAACCTCACTAAAATGTGTTAAAAGGTGTTTTTAAGCCATGATTAACCATTGGTTAAGCTCGGGTGGTCTCGGGCAATTTTTAAGTAAAATGACCGTTTTGCCCCTGTCTTTGTAGTTTTACAAATTTTGAGATTTTTGATTTGTCTAACGAAACCTAAGCAATATTAGGCTCAAATTAAAGCTTATTAAATTCTAATTATTAATCTAGAGTCAAAATTATTTATTTAAATTGATTAGAACCTAAAATTGCTTTAAAACACTCAAATTGCTTACTAATTCACCTAAGCCCTTAACCGTAAATTCTCTAAATTGCATGAATACCTTGCCTACACCTAAATAATACATGGAACACACAAATTTCTCCTCCTTGGGCTGTAATGCACGAAATTATTGAGCCATATGCATCAAAATAATTGCCCAAAGATACACTAAAACAAAATGCCAAAAATTCCCTAAAACATGGCATAAAACATGCCTTAAACAAGGAATGATTTTCCTCCCTTTGTTCCCCATGAAAATCCATCAGATTTCCTCCTTCATTTGTCCATTTATGAGCTTCAAAATCTCTATAAATAGGCATGCTTGAAGATGTTAGAAGCCTTTGATCATAACTTACACAATTCTAGTTTTTAGAAGCACCAAAAGCTCTCATTTCCTCCTCCTCTTGGCTGAATTCTTTCTTCAAGTTTTCAAGAATATTTTCTTTCATTTCACTCCAAGAAACCAAGTTCTCTTCCTTTCCTTCAAATCAGATTAGGTAGGGAGTTGTTTCTAAGTTCATTTTATGCTATGACAAGTTATGTTTCTAGCTCAAAAATGATGATTTCATGGACTTTCTTCTAGCTTCAATTTGTTTTGTTTTCCATTTTCTTTTAAAAACATTTCAGCCTTATGGCCTAGATTATGATGAGACCATGGTTTGATGATGAGGTTCTTGAGTGTTGGTTGTAAAGCCATCACAAGTTAGACCTCTAAAACTTGAAGGTTTCACTAGTTTTTAAGCTTTACAATTTTGGTTTTTCTTTCCTTATTTTCTTTAATGATTTTGGCCAAATGGCCTAAGAAGGAATATGATGATAGCTTGATGATGAGGACCTTGAGTGTTGGTTGTAAATCCATCACAAGTTAGGCCTTTAAAGCTTGAAAATTCCACTTGATGCAAAACTTTAAAGAATGATGTTTTTATGATGTAAAAATAAAGATCTTGAGTTTAGAACTTGAAAGATGTATTTTTCACTTTGTCTTGCTAAGATATATATATTGGGTTGAATTTATATTTCTCTAAAGTCTTGGAAGAGCTCTAGTAAAGAAATAAAATGAACTTGCATCCATGTCTAAGTTTATGCCTTGCATAACCATGTTTACTTTTATGTCATCACTAAATTCTCAAGAATGAATAAATGAACTTGCATATCTCATGTTTAAATTTCCAAGCTTGCATTTCATGTTTATATTTCAAGTTGTCACTTAATCTCAAAGATAATAAAGAAGTTGCATCTCATATTTATTTTATGCTCTCACTTTATTTTATAATGGCTAAAAGAATCAACGCATGACATGTTTATTTTTATGTCATCACCTAAAGATCCTAGAGCTCAAAGACTTGCCCAAGTATCACAAGCAAAGAAATAAGATTATTGGAGTTAAAGAATTGATTCTTTAAGAAGTCTTGAGATTGGAGCTTAAAAAGATGTAATAATAATTCTCTTCTCCCTTCACGGTCCAGTGCGGATTCCGCCGCTCCTTCTAAGATTCTCTTTTCCCTCCACTGTCCCGCGGACTACCGCCTTCAGTTCTTGCATCATGTTTAATTTTCAAGTTATCACCTTAAATCTTAAAGATAAAGAAATGGATTTGCATATCATGTTTATAATTCCAAGTTATCACCTTATAATGACAAGATTAAAATGAGGTTGCATAGCATGTTTATAATTCTAAGATATCACATAAATCTCTTAAGCTCAAGACTTGCTCCTTTTATCTTAAGTGAAAATTTTAATCATGAACATTCTTTCAATGTATAAAACGGCCTCATGATTAAGGAAGGCCTAAAGTCCTATGACTTCTTTCAATTTTAATAAAAAGAATTAGTTTCTAAAGGAGTTTCAAGGTTTTACAAATATTTTACTTAAACCATTATCACATGTGTACTTGAAATGTGACTTCTAGCAATTATATGAGGTTCATGATTCGGCCACTAATCTAAGTTTAGTACTACTGTATGATGATGGTTTAATATGTTTGAAGTTGTGATAATCATGGTTTATTACTGAGAGAATGATTCATAATTGGTTTAGTAATTAATTTTAGCACCATAAGGAAAGGGTAATCGAAAGGGTTAAAAATGCAACTTCTAGCACACGTAAAGCCTTAAATATAACTTGCTGCCTATGCTATCCCATATAGTTTAATAATATTCTTAAGGCTTATAATTAATGGTAATGATGATAATGAATCCTTTAGATGCATGATTAATTAGTTTGATAATTAAGATTACCCGATTCTAAAGTTTCGTTGTTTAAGAAGTTTTCGGTAAGAATTTATGATGATGGTTCTTTGAAGTTTGAAATGATAAGTCTATGTAGTGATTTGATGCTTATTAAGTATTTGATATCATTGAATGACTTCATAGTTTGCATGATATAGTTGCTGTTGCAAACAATGAGAATGTTTATGCATCTTGATGATTATGAATTTAGAGTTATATTATGATATAACATGCAAAGACTTAATGGTGACTTAAAATTATGAGGAAATGATCCTTTGGACCCATCAGACTATAGGTGGTGAAAAGGTGATTCTTGCCCCTAGCCCATTCTCTCAAAAGGGTAGAGTTGGGATTTAACTTATCAAAAGGGATAAGTATATGCTAGTGACGACTAGTAAGGTATGAGCTCATAACCTAGATTACTCCCAAAAGGGTGGAGTATAGGGTGGCCCAAGGAAAATAATGATGATGATGACAAGATTTTAAGTCACCTAGGACACTAAAGGAATGAAATATGTGCACTATGTCTTGTGCATAGCATTTATGAGATGATGATGAGAAATATGATGTTCTTTTATGCATAGTATTTATGATATGATGATGAGAAATATGATGATTTGATGATGAGAAATATGATGTTCTTTTATGCATAGTATTTATGATATGATGATGAAGAATACAATGTGTTGATAAAAGGAAAAGTTCATTATAAACATGACATGCTAAGTTTATGATGCATTATAAGACGCATGATTAAAATCGACGAACCTCGGTAAAGTATATTTTCGAACTTAATAAATCAATCTTAGCATGCTCACTATTTCATAATAACCCCGAGGTTCCTGGGGACGATGATGATGACACAATGCATCATGAGGTGAGTACCCTACTGAGATTTTTTTATAAGTTTCTCACTCCCTCTATTTTTCTTTCCATCTCGTCTTCAGAAAGGAAGGAAGCATTCGTGAATCACATTGAGGCTGTCACCGGTAGCTGAACTTGATCCTCTAGTTTCACTCATATATTTTAGATATCTATCCCTATCCCTGGAGTGTTATTACTAGGTGCCATTAATGGATGTCCTTCCATCCATATATTATTTATGTTTTGTTAGATTGCCTACACTTAGTCTTATTCTGTTGGTAGGCAAAATATCTATATGATATGTAATTATGGATGCTGTATGATGGAGCCAATATATTATGATGTGATGTTTGTAAATTCCTATGTGTCTTTTAAATTTTGCTAAATCATTCACATTAAGCGCGGCTCACGTTTTCAATTATGTTTAAAAAAAAATGGCTCGTAATTTCACTAAGTATTTTCAAAGCATGATTAAGGAACTGAAGCAAAGAGTAAAGTCTAGTAATTAATCAGAATCCTTAGGTGTATTGGGTTAATTATTAGGGTGTTACAGGATATGAGGGATTACCCTCTGAGAATTTTATAATATTCTCATCCCTATGTGCATATATGTTGTATTGCATTTCAGATGCCATCGATGATTCTTTTCCTTGACTCGCCCAGTGACAGTGGGTGGCATCATGACCCAGACCTGGACTCCCTGACGTTGTGGCCTATTCCCAGATCCAAGCCTACGTATTCTTCAGCCGTTCAACGCTTCTATTTACCCAGAGTTAAACCCGGTTTTCCGTATGATGGTGTGCCTCTACACATGGCACACCTCGATGTTTTTGTAGCCCATGAGCACCACTTGTGCCCCCTCCAGATGACCATTCATCATCATCCTCCTCGACTCGACCCATGAGGCTGCACGCCCAGGTGGAGGCGAGGCCATCGCGCCGATGGCCAACGCTTCTTCAGATGATACGAGATTCTCAGAGACTTTTGGCGTGTACATAGTAGTAGTGTGGTGTTAGGACTTTACCAGCCTTACACGATGTACTATTAAATGTTTTCAGGTCCGTTTGTATCTATATGTTATTTTTGTTAAGGATACTTGAGCAAGCTAGGTCATAGGCAAGGGCTACTCTGCCATTACGGGGTTTGAACTAATTTAGGGGTCGTCTCATTTGCTTTACTGATGTTTATACACATGAACTGAAACCTGATGTTCATATATGTATAAATGAGTTTCAACATATGTATCTAAATCTCTTTATTACCTTGTATTTCGACTAGTATAGTTTTAACGTAAGTAATACTTGCTAATTTCTATGTCAATACTCGAGTAGAACATGGTAATTAGGAGGGTGTTGTCAAAATGATCTTCAGCTAATGGTTTAATGAATATATCTGACTCTTGGTGTTCAGGATTTACAACCATTAACTCAACATCTCCTTTTTGAACATGATCTCAAATAAAATGATGTTTAATATCAATGTGCTTGGATCTATTCTGGATAGGATTCTTAGCAAGATTAATAGTACTAGTATCATCCTAAAAGATAGGGATTTTGGAATACCTTAGGTGATAATCTTCTAGCTGATTCCTTATCCATAGCATCTTAGGTCACATTTCCAAAATCTACATATCAGCTTTCAGGAGAGAGTGCAATGGTATTCTGCTTTTTACATGACCAAGTGATCAAGTTTTTTCCAAAGAAACAACAGCAACCACTGGTTCTTTTTCTCTCTACTCTATCTCTGGTGAAATCAACATTCCAGTAACCTACAATCTCTAAGATGTACTTTTCTCATACCATAAGCCAAGATTTGTGGTCCTGGATAGATATTTGAAAATTCTTTTAATAACCTTTAAGTGTGATTACTTTGGGTTAGATTGAAATGTACCACAAATTCCCATACTTAGTTGAATGTCTAGTCTACTAGCTGTAAGATACAAAAGTGAGCCAATCATTCCTCTATAATTACTTTCTGATGTCTTTTCGCCATTCTCATCAACATCAATGATTTGAGATGGATGTATGAGTACTCATAGGTTTGGCTTGATCCATATTGAACCTTTTAGAAGTTTTCTTATATATTTTTCTTGATGGATTAAGGTTCCTTCTTTTTGTTGATTTATTTGCAAACTTAAGGAAAAACTTGTCACCCATCATGCTAATCTCAAATTCACTTGCACCAATTTAGAAAACTTTTCGGAGAGAATGATTAGAAGAAATATAATGTCATCAATATATATTTGAACTATTAGAAAGTGATTATTTTGTTCAAGAGTCAAAAAAGTAGTATTAACATTACCTCTCTTGAATCCATTCTTTAGCAAGAAGGTGCTTAGTCTTTTGTGCCAAGCTCGAGGAGCTTGTTTTAAGCATAGAGAGCCTTTGTTAGCTTGAAGACATGGTTGGGAAGGTCTTCATTCTCAAAACTAGGTTGCTTCACATATACTTCCACAAGGAGGAATCCATTTGGGAATGCAACATCCATTTGGTAGAGAATGAATCCCTTGAAGGTAGCAAAAACAAGTAGCATTCTAATGGCTTCCAAGCTAGCTACTGGTGTAAAGGTTTCATCATAATTAATTCCTCTTGTTGATTATAACCTTGTGCAACTAATCTGCTTTATTTCCAATGACTGTGCTAGCTTCATCAAGCTTATTCCTGAACACGCTTAGTACCTATGATGGTCTTCCCTTTGGTCTTTCGACAAGTGTCCAGACTTTGCTTTTCTCGAACTAGTTTAGTTCTTCTTGCATAGCATCCAACTTTGGTCACTCAAAGCTCCTTCAATGCATCCAAGGTCAATGGTGAAGATGAAAGCGAGTTTGACATATTTCTAAAGGATGATCTAGTTCTTACACCCTTGGAAATGTCTCTAAGAAGTTATCTGAGAAACTACCTTTAAATCAGAAACTCCTTTGTAGTTTCTATAGCCTTGATATTTTTAACTTCTCCTTATTCTTCAGGTTGCTCTTCTTCGTGTTAAGTATTACTTTATAATTTCCTTGGAGTTATGAGAAAGTTTTCTGATGTATCTAAGTTATAGAGTCTACTTTTTGAAGGTTTAGCTTTCATCTGCTTTTTAGAAGTTTCCTTGAGATTCATTTCTCAAGACTTTCTTCCTTCAGATCATCAACAAAGTCCTTATTGAGCTCCTTAAATTTTATGTGAATAGTCTCTTCTACGCAAAGTGTCTTTTTGTTATAAAATCTGTAAGCTTTAGAAGAGTAACCTAAGAAGATGCCATCATTAGACTTAAATCAAACTTTATGAGTTTGTCCTTGGTGTTAAGGATAAAGCATAATGAGCCAAAGATGTGGAAATATGAAATATTGGGCTTTCTACCCTTCCATAGCTCATAGGGAGTTTTCTTGAAAATAGGCCTTATAAAGATTCTCTTTTGGATGTAGCACGAGGTGTTCATAGCCTCTCTCAGAAACCTTTTGACAAACCACTTTCCAAAAGCATAGTTCTGGCCATCTCTTATAAGCTTCTATTTTTTCTTTCAGCAACCCCATTTTGTTAGGGAGTTCTAGGTGTAGAAAACTCGTGAATGATGCCATGTTTTCCACAAAACTCTTCAGAAACATGATTTTCAAATTCTCCTCCATGATTCAGATCACATAAAGATAATTTTGGAATCTTTCTATGCAAACACATTTTGCAAAAACTTATCTTTCAACCACCTCATCCTTATAAGCTAGGAAGATAACCCTCTAAATCTGGAGTAGTCATCTACTATGACAAGACAATATCTTTTACTAACAAGACTTATAGTCTTGATTAGTCCAAAAAGATCCATATGTAAAAGCTCAAGTGGTCTAGTGGTTGAAACCACATGCTTATTATGGAAAGAAGCTTTGGTTTGCTTACCTTTCTCACAGAAATCACGACTTGAATCCTTGTCAAATTTAATCTTTGGTAGGTTTTTAACTAGCCCTTTCTTGAGAAGCTCAGAGATAAGCTTTATATGAGCATGCCCAAGCTTCTTATGCCATATCCATTTCATCCATAAAGGATGCGAGACATTTACATCCTAATCTCTTAGGTCATCCAAGAATAACACATATGTGTTATCATGTCTCTTGCAGATAAGATGACTTGTTCTGAAGTGTGACTTACTATCTTGCATGCATGTGTATTAAAAATAACATTAAAGCCTTGGTCATAGAACTGGCTAATACTCAACAAGTTATGAGCTAGACCTCAACAAACGGCATATTAGAAATTTAGTGAGAGTCATCCTTACCAATATTTCCAATGGTTGTGACCTTGGACTTACCTCTATCGACAAACTTTATTGATCCAGAATTTTTGGGCTTGGAGATCTCTAAACCATCTTTTGGGTCTAGACATGTGCCTAAAGTAGCCACTATCCATGTATCACTTGTTATCAAGTTCCACATGTGTTCTCAGACACACCTGCAACAAACACTATTTTTAATTTAGGTACCTAGACTTTTTTGGCTCTTTTTGGGTTAGTCTTCTAAGAAGAATGTTTTCCAACCCTTTTGATAGACTTCTTTCTCATAAAGCACTTGTCAGGTGGATGTCTACTTCTTAAAACGAAAGTACAAGAAGCCTTGTTCTTTACGTTCTTAGCTGAGTTAGCTTTCCTTTGTCATCAATTTTCTCTTCATATCCCAACCCAGTCTTTTGAAAATATGGCCTCTGACCTCCAAGTATTAGATCAAGCTTCTTTTATCCATTTACCATTTTTTCAAGGACAATTTAAGAGGCTTTGAAGTTCTCCTAGCTTAGAAATGACTTTTTGATTGTTTTTATTTTTACTTGAGACTTCAGATTCTAAGGCATTGGATTTTGGATTTAAAACTTTGTTTTCTCTTTTAATTCATCCTTTTCAAGCCTTAGACTCTCAGCTTCTATTTTGACTATTTCAAGTTCCAAAACAATTTTCTGATGTTTCCTCTTTAGGTTGAGATAATGAAAGGAAAGTGTTTGAGAGTCCTCAAGCAACTCTTCATATAGAGATAAAAGTTCATCATAGGAGGATCAGAATCAGAGTTACTTACCTCAAGTTCACCTTTTGATGAATAGTCTACTATGAAGCATAGGTTTGCAACATCTAGATCCTCCTAATCTTCTAATCCTTCTTTCTCTTCTTCTATTTACTCAAGTGGCCAGCATGCCTTTCTTCTTTGGCATGAACTTCTTTTGTGGACACTTGAGTTTAGGACATTCTGGTTCCAAGTGTCCTTCTCCTCGTAGTTGTGCAGGTGACACTTTCCAGCTTCACCTTGCCTTTTTGTCCTTTTTGAAGTTATTGTCCTTTCTTCTCTTATTCTGCCCTTCTAGGCTTTGGACATCCTCCTCACTAGCATGGAGAGCTTGTCTCCATCTTCTTCTTCTATCCCATCATCAAATTCTTCCTCTTCATTAGAGGTTTCAGGAACTTTCATTGCCTTAGCCTTATTCGGCTTCTACTAAGACAACTTCAAGGCCATGAACTTGCTCTTCTTGATAGATTCACCAGGCATTTAGAGAGAACACCCTCATGAGTTTTAAGAGACCTAATGAGTGCATCCAAGCTGAGAGTTTGAAGGCTTTTAGCCTCTGTAATGGCTGTGATCTTAGGTAGCCATTTGGCAAAGAGGCCTTTTAAGATTTTTCTAACCATTTTAGAGATAGAATATCTTTTACCTAGCCCTTTAGCTAGTTTATGATGTGCATAATCCTTGTGGTCATTTCATCAATCTCTTGATCTTCCCTTTTAAACATCTTGTATTGATAAGCCAACATATTGATCTTAGTCTCCTTAACTTGATCAGTACCTTCATGCAGCATATGCAATCTATCCTATATCTTTTTTGCTGTGTCACGAGCAATGATTTTATCATATTCAGTCTTGCTTAGTGCACACATGAGCAGGTATATTTCTTTAGAGTTCAACTGAACTCTAGCTTTGTGTTGCTCTGTCCACCAGCTTCTAGGAACTTCTCTAGATGTTAAAGGTGCATCATTGGTTGGGAACCTCTTTAGTTGGGATATAGTCACCTCTTTGAATTATCTCCAACAAGTCAAGGCTTATGTATTTTATGAACAATTCCATGTGATCTTTCAGGAGGCATAGTCCCCTCTATCAAAGAATGACGGTCTGTTGATGGAATGTCCTTTTGCTATATGAATACTTTGTGCAATTTGTCCCTCAGATCATTGTCCTCTTAATCGTTAGAATGCTCAACCCCTTAGAGGCCAAGCTCTGATACCACTTGTAGATAGAAAAGTACATGAGAAGGGGGTTGAATCATGCTTCGCTTTTTTTTTCCTTTTCACTTCTAAAAAACTTAAGCAATTTACTATCAAGCTTTGAGCTTGAAGTGCGAGAAACAACGTTAGATATTTCAAAAAGTTACTTTATGAACGATAGCAACTTATGGTGACAGAGCATATAAAAGAAAAACAAGAATAATAATAAAAGTAATGCAATAAAATAAAGGAGTTAAGGGAAAGAGGTACCTGAGAGATTTTTATATTAGTTCGGCCAATCTTGCCTACATCCGGTTTAACAACTGTTGAGTTTCACTAAACCTTCCTCAACCCAAGAAAGAAAGGAGAATCTTTATAATAGTCTTCCCAAGCTCTAACCTGTGACGGTAGACAACCCCTCCTCAAACCAAGTAGTTATTTACCAGTCTCTCCAAGCTGAACCATGAATAACAAGTACACTCTACTATCACAAACTAAGTAGTTATTCAATAGCCTCTCTAAGCTAAACCAGTGAATAGCAAGTACACTCGCCTGTCACAAATCAAGTAGTTATTCACTAGCCTCTTCTAGTTGAACCTAAGTAGTCTTGTACTAGTCTCTTCAAGCTAATCTTGAGTAGTCTTTGACCAGCCTCTCCAAGTAAATCATGATCAGCAAGAACACCTTACCTTCGCATCAAGTATTTTTACCGTAGCCTCTCCAAGTTATCTCACACCGATCACTCCTGGATTGAGGATACAAAGGTTTATGTTTGGGTTTGCCACTTATACTAACCTATACTCAAGTTTCCTTAAGATATACAACAAAAGGATATGGGAAATACTCAAATGACTTCTTTTTAATAATTCTTCCTAGGAAGAATGTAAGATCTGCTAAGGATGTAGAAAGAAGATTTTACAAACAAGGAAACTTATTATAAGAAGTAATGAACATCAGAAAAGATGAGAAGGAAAACTTGCTAAACCGTGATTAGCAAGAACACTTTACTGTCACATTGCAAATAGTTTTACCGTAGCCTCTCTAAGTTATCTCACACCAATCACTACGGATTGAGGATACAAAGGTTTGTGTTTGGGTTTGTGCCCCAAACTAACCTACACTCAAGTTTCCTAAAGATATACAATAAAAGGATCTAGGAAAACTCGAATGACTTCTTTCCAATAATTCTTCGTAGGAAGAACGATCTGCTAAGGATGTAGAAAGAAGATTTTACAAACAAAGAAACTTATTATAAGAAGTAATGAACTTCACAGAAAAGATGAGGAGGAAAACTTGCTAAACCAATCAAAGAACACCTTACCTTTGCGTTGCAAGTAGTTTTACCATAGCCTCTCCAAGTTATCTCACACCGATCACTACTAGATTGAGGATACAAAGATTTGTGTTTGGGTTTGCCACTCAAACTAACCTACACTCAAGTTTCCTGAAGATATACAATAAAAGGATTTGGGAAAAAATGGAATGACTTCTTTCCAATAATTCTTCCTAGGAAGAATGTAAGATCTACTAAGGATGTAGAAATAAGATTTTACAAACAAGGAAACTTATTATAAGAAGTAATGAACTTTCCAGAAAAGATGAGGAGGAAAACTTATTAAACCGTGACTAACAAGAATACCTTACTTCGCGTCAAGTAGTTTTAGCATTGACTCTCCAAGTTATCTCACACTCACTATGGATTGAGGATACAATGGTTTGTGTTTAGGTTTGCCATTCAAACTAACCTACACTCAAGTTTCTTGAAGATATACAATAAAAGCATCTGGGAAAAACTCGAATGACTTCTTTCCAATAATTCTTCCTAGGAAGAACGTAAGATCTGTAAGGATGTAGAAATAAGACTTTACAAACAAAGAAACTTATTATAAGAAGTAATGAACTTCACAGAAAGATGAGGAGGAAAACTTGCTAAACCATGATTGGCAAGAACACCTTATTGTCACATTGCAAGTAGTTTTACCATAGCCTCTCCAAGTTATCTCACATTGATCATGACTGGATCGAGGATACAAAGTTTTGTGTTTGTGTTTGCCACTCAAACTAACCTACACTCAAGTTTCCTGAAGATATACAATAAAAGGATCTGGAAAACTCGAATGACTTCTTTCCAATAATTCTTCCTAGGAAGAACGTAGTCTGCTAAGGATGTAGGAAGAAAATTTTACAAGCAAGGAAACTTATTATTAGAAGTAATGAACTTCACAGAAAGATGAGGGAAACTTACGTTTCAGCACTGTGTAACGTTCAACTCATCTCTATTTGGAGACTCAGCATCTCTATCAGATTATTTGCCTTTGTGTCTGTTGCCCTTGAATCAGCTCTTCAAGCGACACGTGTTTGATCATCTGTTTGTGTATGTAAAAGTAGTCTAGAAGTGTAGCTTAATTTTTTGTCAGACTATTGTAAAAGCCATTGTGAGATAGAGGTTTCTGAGACTATCTTTAGAAACTACTTTTTACTTTCTAAACATGGTTTCTAAACACTTCCTTCTAAATGCTAGAGTGGTTGATTGAGTTGCCAGAAAAGCCAAGTTGTAGCTGGATTTGATTTCAAATTTTTTCCTCCTTTTCCATTAAAGTTCAATGTTTCACAGTCAAGTGAACTTTTTAATGTACAGGATCAGTTCATTGATAAAACTTTAGTCTTCTAGTCTTCAATTAGAACTTGTTGTTGATAAAAAGATTGCAAACATAATGATCGAAGATTGTAGAACACATTAGCTTCAGAGTTTGATTGCTATCTTCAATCTAAGCTTAATTTCTAAAGTCAAGTGCTACTTCTTGACGTCCTGAAACTTGATTTCTTGTACTAGTTGTATTTTTTCAATTCGTTAGGCATGTATATGCTTACATCACAATATAAATATCACTTCCATTTAATTCTCATCTCTCTGGACGAGATAAATCATGTTTGCACATGTAAAATGAAATTTTTCATGTAATGAGCCATGTTATGCCAATAAAAGAACCTTTGCTACTTTAAGAAACTTAAGGTAGACATCAGTCATTCTTCAAAATATTTTCCTTCAATTGGTTTTGTTGTCATTCAAAACATATTACATTGAAGCTTTCTGAAGGGTTTTTGGAGCTAACATAAATGTCATGCTATTTGTGGACACTTGCTTCACTACCATGTGGGGAAACCTATGGCTTTAATACCACTTTGTCATAACCCGACTTGGGAATATGACCGGCACGTGAGGAATCTTATCTTCATGTAAGCCTCGTGACTTTTGAGTTCTCTCTATATGCATAAAATAACATATTTTTTATTCTAGAAACATAACTTTATCTAGAGCTTTACTCAAAACTTGATATTTGAATCATAAAACGAATACTTGGTATATAAGGCTCTGAAAATATTTTTAATCATACACCAAAAATCAATTTAACACTTGAATGAATTGTAACTTCATCTCTAGTTTGTTTATAAGTCAATCAGAATCTACAATTTCAAAACCATCCTTGAAATTGTGAACATATACATAGATGTTTCCAACTCTTAAAATTAAATACATAAATTGAAAATAATGCATGGCTTGGATCTTGTCACATATATTGGAGCACTCTAATACTAACATGGCTCTAAGCTAAGCCTTACTCCAAGTAAAACTCACATTAAAATAACCGTGTCTATTGAATAGGAGGCTGAACAACGTCCGTATCCGCAACTTATGAGGAGGAAGGAGAGGGTGAGTCAACGGACCTAGGATGAATTCTCACCCATCACCCACATGGGACAATAACAACCATACATAATATATATATATATATATATATATATATATATATATATATATATTAATATTATGTATAGTTGTTGTATATATGCAAATATGCAAAACATTTTTAATATCTACATGTCATATCTATTCTGAAAAAGAACATTTTTCATTCCACAATTCATAAACTAGAATTTCTACTCTACAACCTATCATGAAATCATTTTACATACATATATATAATAGCTTTGAAATCAATAATCTCTGAAACATAATTACAACACTCTATTAGAGAAACATGAATCTTGGTTACTATTGCATGTATAATATATATATATATATATATTTCGGTTATGCATGTCAACCATGGCATTACAAATTCTATGTTTTGTGATCCCTCAATATCTAAAATGGACACCTAACTAGGTTCTATCTCTGTCTTGAGATTGCCCCTAAGGACAACTTGGTACCAAGGTTAACGTTTGTTTTTATAGCTTAACTACTGCGGTTTCCTATAGCTACGTCTAATCTCTAATCGTACAAACTAGTTATTCGTTCTAAGACTCTATTATGGGCTCTTTTCTGTATTTAAAACTCTATCATATAATTTGTTTACCCTGAAAATCACAAAATCTCTGGATATATATATAATCATTTAAATTTGAAAACTCTAAACTCTAAAATCTTTGGACTCATAACTCTAACAATCTAACTTTAGTATAATTGTGACTTGTGAACGTGCCCAATGGATCACTCGTTTGTAAGCATTCCAATTTCAACCATTGATATGCATCTGGCAATTGTTATGAATCATGTTGAACTCCATACTTCTAAGTATCATAAAACTGAATTTCAAAACTCTTATTTCTCAAGCTAACCTTTTTTTCATAAACTTGGTAAATGTAAGTTGCATACTTTAAAATCATGAAACCTTTAAGATCTTAATAACGTGTACTCATGAAACTAAATCATTCTCTGTCAATATTCTTGTCAAAATATCTTAACTGAATACTTAAAACACATTTGAAATCTCAAGTTTTGAAATATAGCGATGTCATAAACTCTTAAAACGTGTTTGGTAAAATAACACTTGTTAAATCATATATTATTGCAATAAAATCTCTTAGACTTGAGCACATAAAATATTTCCATAACATACAATATATCAATCATGGTCCCATGGTTTTAATAAAACACATTTTTCATACTATAAACATAATCATAGTTTTTCTAGTATTGGCATAGCTTGCAAAATCATATAGTCTATACATATTTTTATATCTAATTTCATATTTAGAAATCATTATGCATGAACATACTCAATATGACAAGAAAATAAGGTCACAGTTCAAACCCACTCACCATTTGGGTTGGAAGTATGTGGGATTAGCAACTTGACCTTAGAGCTTGGATTATGAACAACTGCCATAACAACATACTCATAAGCAATCTATGGATATCTCCAAATAACCCTAGATCAACTTAACAACATTGGGGGAACACCCCACTTGACAACAAAGAGAGAACAATGACAACCCAAACTCTAGAACATGAAAGATTGGAAGAAAGGAAGCATAAACCAACAAACCAAACTTACCTTTAAGCTTTGGGGAAGAAGGAATGGAAAGGGTTGAGAGAGATGGTGGAAAAGGAGAAGGAAAGCAAGGGTTTTAAGTTCTACAAAAGAAAGCTCGAGGGGAAGGGTTTTTAAAGAGGTGGAGGCTTATTAATCAAAACTATGTTGTTCAGCACTTATCCCTTCGCTAGCGAGCCTGAAGGCTTCACTTACCCAGCTAACATAGATCACTACAATGAGCTTTCTGCACCTGCCTCGCCAGTGAGCTGTTCTGCATAATTCTGGAGAACCTACTCTGACATGGTTTCTGCATCCTGAGCCTTTTTACTACATTGTGGACTGAGGGACTTAGGACCGTTTTAGACTTGTCCAAGGATATGTGTACCTGAGTTATTATATAAACTTAGCTTCAACAATGAATTATTCATATATATATGTAAAAATAATAATAATAACTAAAAAATTCATATTTCATACAATAGTTCTAGTACTAAAAGTATACAAATCATTTTATAAGATATTACTTTCAGTTTTAAAATAAGGATTGAAGTAGTTGAAAAAGTTTGAATAGTTGAAGTGTAAAAACAAAAATACACAAATAGTTGAAAAATATTTTATAATAACTTTAAGATAAAAATTAAGGTTTTTAGAATATGATTAGTTTATTTAACAACAAAAAAAAAAAAAGTAATACGATCGATTTCTTTCAAAATATAAAGAATTCTAAAGTGTTGGAGAAGCTATTAATGAATAAGTTTCCACTTGGCAAAATATTAAAGAATGAATCTCAAATATTATATGTATAGACAGACTATAATTTTGGTATAAACATCTGTTTACTCTTTATAAATAATTTTAATTTTTCTGCCTCTTTAATTTTCGTTTTGGTTTGATCCCTCATTTTTCAAAAGTTTTTTTTTGTCCTTGCTGTTAGATTAGACTCATTAATTGATGACTTGTTAGAGAAAATCCACCTCGACCTTGACATGTGACCCCATTTCTGTTTGACTCGTCATCAGATAACGAATTTCATCAAATGATAAGTATTAAAAAAAAAAAATTTAATAAAGGAAGGACCAAAACAAAAGCAAAAATCAAATATGGACCGAAACCAAAATTGCATATATTTATAAGCGTAAACTAAACTCCTTTTGGTGCCAAACAGTATAGGTTGACGAGAAGACATCCTAGTTTAGAGTCAAAGTATATCTTCAAATTTATTGAGTGTTTATAAAGATATTTATAAATTACCCCAAGAGAAATGTTTCGTGTATATCAAAGTACATGATATCAAAGTACAACAACAATTTATATTTCTATTATATAGAGGTACTTAAAGATAAAAGAAGCGTATGCTCAATAAATGGAGTAACTCTTGTCTTTTTCATTACACTCAGTGTAAAGTTGTAGGATTTTGTTTCTTACCAATCAAATCTAATACACGAGCGAGATGCTGAAAGAGTAGACGATCTCATCGGCAAAATTGTAAAGGCTTCACAATAATATTATTCACGATTTCATTTTTTCTGATTTTTGGGACTCAAACAATTATCTATCAATAGTTGAAGTTCTCAATTGGACAAATAAACTTCGGGAGAAAGAAGGCCAGAAAAACCATTGCTGCTTAAACAAACAAGAACATTTATTAAATAGTAGATCAGTCCATTCTAATTGATTAGTTACAGTTGCCATATTCTTGCAATAACAAAGTAGTTTAGGTGTAGAAACTATAAGTGGAGGCATCAGCAATAATATTCCTCAAGCCACCAACCGTAGATGCTAACATAATGCACACTCCAATGTATATTGCAGCCTGAAAAACACATAATTTGAAGATCAATTCCAATAGGAGACAACTCCAAACTGTGATCATCAGCTTTTTGCATTCTTTGTAATTTTAGACCGGTTCATTCATGTATTTTCGAGAAATTGCTAATGTATGTTAGTCATTACCCAATTGATGAACCAGTTGATGCTGAATCTCTTTGGCTTCTTGATTATCAGCCACATTATACTGGGCAGCTGAAACAATTGATACACCAGACTATTGATCTTCTAGGTTCTCAATTACTTCTTGTAAATATGGTAATCATATAACTAGGAGAAATTGAAAGGGTAAGTGTCAGCACCCAATTTTTAATTAAGTAACAATCAATTTAATTTAATTTTAACTTCATTTCATCCTTTGAATATCAGGTTCAACCTTTGTCCTTGCATGTTTTGTGGTCCTTTACTTTCTGCTACATGGTAATAAAAGAATAAATAAATAAAATGAAAAGGGAAAAGGTGAGGAGCATGTGCCTGATGGCCTCAACCACTCACTTACCCACTCTCATAACATGGCCTCCACTACAACCTTTCCACTCCTGCACTATGGATTTAGGAAGGGGACCGGGCTCCGCCCTGCTCAACCAGGTCTGGCAAGGTATCGGGAACAAGCCCTTGTGAGTTCCCTACATTTCGAAGATAGCATGGAGCTTTTGGTTAATTAATCTGGCAAGCTCACTATAAAAGGAATCAGCGACAATGAGAGAGGGGGACAACCTGAATTAAGCTAACCTTACTCAGCTTTCACCATTATCATCCATAGTCACATTGAACCCATTCTCCTAATACCATCAAAACACACTACAACCAACACACATCCTCACCATCCCCGTACAATCCACAACCCAAAAAAATCCTGAAAGAATAGAACTAACCTTGCCTTCAGCCCCAGCATCATTCACATTTGTTCTTATCCTTAAACCATCATCATCCAACCATTCCCAACCCAACCAAAGAAAATCGACCGAAGAAATAAAACCCAAACCAACCAATCAACACACCAAAACCATACAATAAAATCAAAACCCAACATCAGAAAATAAACACAAAGGGGGAAACAGCTCCCAGGATCACCACCGCGCGGTCCGCCGCCGCCTCCCTTAAGATACCTTTCCCACTGCCCACGCCCCTCACGCTCAGCTACCCTCCACCGATAAAGCAAAACGCGTCCGGAGCCATAACCCCACCCTGCTCACACATCCGTGGAAGAGCAGGCTGCCCAGCACCCCGTGAGCCAACCGCCCTGAGACCGCCACCACCCCGCCCGCTCCGCGAGCCGTCCGCGACACCGCCGCTCACCTCGGGAGCACCCCACACCCCTCGCGCGAGGTCGTCCGCAGGCCCGCCCCGCCTGCGCGAACCCCATCGCGACTATTCAGCCTGCTCACACTGAAACCAGCTTCTCCGAACACAAAGACCACCACGCAGTCCAGTCTCCTGCGAGCGCGCCTCGACCGCTCCACCTCCGGTCAGTCGCCTGAAGCCTGCCGCAGGCCCTGGTCGGAGACCAACATCGCCACCACAACGGCTCGCGCCCCGACGTCCTCCCCGTGCGTCATCCCCCTTTTTTCCTCTTCCCCGTTGGCATGGCAGCCACCCCTTTCCCTTGCCCTTTTGGGTGTGTTTCTATATGTTAGATTAGGGAAAAGGGTTGGGGATAATTGTGTTGTGGTGGGTCAAGTTCTCATTGTTTTTGTTTGGGCCTTTCATTGTGTTGGGCTATATCTTTTTGTTTTGTGGGTTTAGGGCTTTAGTCTTTGGTTTTGGGTCGATTTATTTTATGTCTTAGGAAGACTTCCAAAAAGAGAAGAGAAAGATCTAAAAAATAATAATAAAAATAAAATAAAATAAAAATAAAAATAAATAAATAAATAAATAAATAAAAATATTTCATCGTGCAACAATTAATAGTTGTGATTGAGAGGTGAATGCCTCCTTCACATGCTATTGAATTATTAATTGAGTGGCCAAGTTAACTTAAATCCGTACAAAAGCGGACTTTTTTTAAAATAATTCGTTAGTGAGAAATTCATTTTCACAAATAAAAATCAATCAACAAATATTTCTTTTTCTCTTCATAATTAAAATTCATTAACACAGAATCATTTTCTTAAAGAACTACGTGGCTTTGAGTTTCTCATTGTACAGAGGATACGTAAGGAGGCATTTTCGTCAAGCCAAACTTTAAATTTTCATAATTTTGTCCCTAATTATTGTTATTTTATTTTATCTATTTGTAAATATTTGAATTTGATTCTTTGTTATCTATTTGTAAATATTATATTTATTTATTTATTTTGGGTAAATTTTATATGCTTTAAGTTATTCTAATTGCACAATTAACTTTTGGGTAACCGTTTTAGGACGGATGTATCAGAGGTGCGTGGGTTTAATCTCTACCCTTCTCTGTACATAAATAGACTCGGATCTAGCTCTCGTTTTACGAGTTTAAAATAATTTTCACAACAAGGTTTTCCCAACGGTTTTCCTTAATAAACCTTGGTGGCGACTCCATGAAAATATTTTTCAATAGTATTTCGCCGCCGTGATCCCGAATCGCAGATGGCGACTCCACTGGACTTCATGAGTCAAGCCCATTAAAAGGTTAATTGTGCAAATTTGATAATTTAGAACATATTTTATTCACCCATTATTTGCATAGCATTTGATTTACTGAATTTTATTGTTATATATGTGAACCTTAGGGTAGATGACAATTGCCTTATTTGTGTGTTAACTTTTCTTTACGTTCATGTAATTAATTTGTAACATTTCTAGGCATTTAGGACACACTTACCTCACACACTTTTGGGCTCTATACAGAGCCTGCAAGCCAAGGATTAGGGGTTTTCGACATTGTCATGAGGGGCTTCATGCTCACTTGATAGTTGTTGGGACATACTCAGATTGTTCCTGGTTTTATAGACTGGTCATATTGAGAGGGTTAATCCCTACTTGTGATTAATTTATAAGCTAGGTCCATATTGTTAAATAAGGGCAATTATGGGACTTTTGACCTTTAGATCTATAGCACCAACCTTAATAATCTTGCACTGATAGCATTTAGGTTGAGAAGAAAGTCATGCTCTAATCCTATGATGGGCTTTTGTTCCTGGGGCTTGTGATTCTTTATGTTTATTGGACTTAGGCCTTTGTGAATAGTTATCTTCCTTCAACTCTTTTTCATTCATGCTTTCAATTCAGAATTATAAATAAAAATTTATTTCATAATTGCACATTTTTTATACATTTTTTCCATAAAAAAATATAAACAAAAAAATTTTCTTTTAGTCATGCACTCTATAAATCCATATTTTAAATTCAAGCGTTGCATTCTAGTTAAACAAAAAATAAAAATCATTTGCATCAGTTTTTTCAAAAAAAAAAAGAGTTAGTCATGCATTTTGGTCAATAGAAAAAAAAACTTTATGGAGTACATCCTTTAGAAATTCATGTCATTCAGGGGTTTTACTTCCTTTAAAATTGTGGAGAGTTCAGATGTTAAGTTAGCATTTTCTCATTCAAATTTTTTTAAAATTGCTAGATTCTTCACCATTGCATCACGGCGTAAGTTTGTTCGGTTCAAAGCCCAGTCCAAACTCGTTCCCGTTCCAACAACGCTAAACATTGAATCTTCCCTAATGGCTGATCAAATTAGAATACCAGTAACCCTAAACCTACACTGGAGCAAAGAATGGAAAAAATGGAAGGGAATTTTCAGATCTGAGCTTGCTAAAAGAGATGACCTCGAACAAGGAAAACAATCCCAACGGCAACTCAAGTCATAACTCTATCCCAGTTATTGAGAATGATGGTGCCGATGACGGGAATGAAGACCATGTTATTCAACCAGATGGAAAGGATTCGGCTAAGGTTGTGATAACCACTCCCAAGCATGACCAAGAAGGTGGGAGCAGTCATGGGGCTATGGGTTTTAATGAGAAAATTAGGAAGAAGATGCCCTGATGTTGAGCAAAATGGAGATGTTAGAAGAAAAAGTGAGGGCAATGCAAGGAATTGAAGCTTATGGGAGGCTTGACATGCAGGATTTCAGTTTGTTCCCTGATATGGAAATACCTGCAAAATTCAAGGTCCCAGAACTTTGAAAAGTTTGAAGGAAGAACTGATCCTATGGTCCATTTGACCATGTACACCTCGAAGTATGGCAGCATACCATAAGAATGAAAGCTGATGGTTCATTGTTTCAGCATAGTTTGGCTAGTGGAGCTTTAACTTGGTTTTTGCAACTTGACAAAAGTCAAACAAGAAGCTGCGTAGTTTGGCGGAGCTGTTGTAAAGCAATACCAATTTGTCACTGATATTGCTCCTGAGGTTTGAACTTCAAAGAATGAAGAAGGCTGATAGAGAAACCTTTAGGGAATATGCGGCGGTGGAGAGAAAAAGCTTCCCAAGTCCAGCCACCTTTGAGTGAAAAAAATTGTTAGACTTTTTGTCAAGACATTAGATGGAGCTTACTTTGAAAAGTTGTTGGGTTGCGTCACCAATCGGTTTCAAGATGTGGTTGTAGCGGAGAACAAGTAGAGGATGCTATTCGAGAAGGCAAAGTTGCTGGGTCAACTGAGAAGTTTAAAAAGCCCTATCTTTCAGAAGAAAGAGGGAGAGGTCCACATGATACATAGCGGAAGCCACTCACCTAAGAATAAACCCCACCAACCTACATACCAACCTTCTCCATACCCCATATCACCTTTCCATCCATATCCATACTTACCTTACCCCCAAATTGCCCACCCAATTTCCTTTCGGGACCATCACAATCTGAGCCCGAAACTCCTTTGCATGTGAACAATGTTTCTTTTGCCAATACACCTATAAACAATCCCTCTGGTGCTTCACTAGATCAACCTGAAAGAGATAGGATAAAAATTGACCCAGGACCAATCACTTACAGTGATATTTATGATGCTTTGTTGAAGAAAAACTTGGTGGCTCCAGGAAGTGCCTAGGCCTACCCCAAATCCTATCCCAAAATGGTACAATGCTAATGAAACATGTAAATACCATATGGGAGCGCCTGGTCATTCCATTGAAAGGTGCATATCCTTCAAGATTCGTGTGCAAAGGCTAAGAGATATTGGAAAGCTATCTTTTGAAGAAGAGAAAGAACAATCATCAAGACCAAACATCGGACCAATCCACTTCCCACACACGGAGCTTGAGATGTGAAATTAGATATCTTGTGAAGGGTCTGAATCTTGTTCGTTATGCATCTTTATGTATTTTTGCTTATGTTTCCATTTGAAAAGACTTGATGTAATTCCTAGTAATGAATGTACTTTCTATTCATGTGTTACCATTTCAATTTGAAAAAAATGTGTTGTTTTATCATTAAATTTGTGAAAATAAGCAATCATAATTCGAAATGAAGTATGGCCATGTTTTGCTATCTTTCAAAAAAATCAGTATCCCTTGTTACCCCCTTTGAGCCTAATTGTCTTCTTTTAATAGCCTTGATAAGGATCACTCAACACTGAAGGCTAGCATGCGATGAAAGTTCGTTTGTTTGTGAATTTCTTCTTTATTCAATTTGTAATAGAAAAGTAAATAAAAATAAGAAAGATAAGAAAAAATAGAGGGAAAAAAAAAAAGATCATGGAACTTTTTGGTTCAAAATGAATGAGCTATCTTACGCTATTCATGATTCTCAATTGTTGTTGGTAGAGTATGCCATCGTGCTAAAAATGATCCTTTATCGCAATTAACCTTTAAACACTTGTTTGAGCCGTTAATACCCTTTTGTTCATAAACCTTTAACCTTCGCCACGTTACAAGCCTAATAAAGTCCATCCTGATCAATGATTGATTGCTCTTGTTTTCATGAACTTAATGTTGAAACCAAAAAATGAAATGATGAAAAGACAGAGAGGAAAATATTGATACGCCTTGATAGTGGAAGCAAAAGTTTTAAGCAAAAAGCAAGATTCAAGAACTCCAAGAATCTCAAAAGTTTAAACTTGGGGGCTTGTTAAGGTTATTCATTGGAAGGATTTGAAAGTATTGAATCACTATTTGCTCAAACCAATGTTGTTCAGCTTGGAAAACTCATCTCATCGCCTATCCTTTCTAACCACCCGCCTAAAACACCACAATATTCCCTTTCTATACCCATCGTCCTCGTGCAAACAAAATTAAGTTGTGGCACAATGGTGAATGCTTCTGGATACTTCTATTTGAAATGCAACTTTATCTAATTCTCAATGATTTTGTTTAAATGACAACTATCTCTTTGGAAAAATAAAAAGAAATCAAATGTGAGCTTTCAACTTTGCGTTGTATATTTTCATTCACAAATAATTTGCATCAACATTATTTCTGGGTATTGAAAAGCCTAGTTTTCCTTACTTTTCTTCCTAGGTATTGTGACGCCTGGTTCATCTTTGTAGGTATTGTGAAGCCTACTTTTTTTCTTCGGGTATTGTGACGCCTGTTTATCTTTGTAGGTATTGAGACGCCTACTTTTCTTTTATCAGGTATTGTGAGGCCTGAATTATCTTCGTAGGTATTGAGACGCCTACTTTTCTTTTATCTAGGTATTGTGAGGCCTGAATTATCTTTGTAGGTATTGTGAAGCCTACTCCTTTTATCAAGTATTGTGAGGCCTGAATTATCTTTGTAGGTATTGTGAAGCCTACTTTCCTTTGGGTATTGTGACGCCTGTTTATTTTGTAGGTATTGAGACGCCTACTTTTCTTTTATCAGGTATTGTGAGGCCTGAATTATCTTCGTAGGTATTGAGACGCCTACTTTTCTTTTATCAGGTATTGTGAGGCCTTAATTATCTTTGTAGGTATTGTGAAGCCTACTCCTTTTATCAGATATTGTGAGGCCTGAATTATCTTTGTAGGTATTGTGAAGCCTACTTTTCTTCGGGTATTGTGACGCCTGTTTATTTTGTAGGTATTGAGATGTCTACTTTTCTTTTCAGGTATTGTGAGGCCTTAATTATCTTTGTAGGTATTGTGAAACCTACTTTTCTTCCCAGGTATTGTGACACCTTTATCTTTTAGGTATTGAAGACGCTACTTTTCTTTTATTAGGATTGTGAGGCTGAATTATCTTGTAGGCATTGTGAAGCCTACTTTTCTTCCAGGTATTGTGACGCCGTTATCTTTATAGGTATTGTGACACCTACTCTTCTTTTCTCAAGTATTGTGAAGCTTGGTTTCTCTTTGTAGGTATTGTGAAGTCTACTTCATTCTTCTAGTTTTGTAACGTGTCTTAGTATTTTGTTTTCATCTTCTTTTTAAATAAAACTTAAACAAAAATTGGTTGCTTCTTTACTTTGATTGTCCTTTTAATTAAAAGGTCAATCAAATCTGCTTACTGTCACACCCAATTTTTAATTAAGTAACAATCAATTTAATTTAATTTTAACTTCATTCATCCTTTGATATCAGGTTCAACCTTTGTCCTTGCATGTTTTGTGGTCCTTTACTTTCTACATGGTAATAAAAGAATAAATAAATAAAATGAAAAAGGAAAACTTACAGGAGCATGTGCCCTGATGGCCTCAACCACTCTCACTGATCCACTCTCTATAACATGGCCTCCACTACAACCTTTCCACTCCTGGCATGCACGCGGATTGGAGCAGGATGGGCTCTGCGGCTTGACCGCATCCAGAGGTATGGGAACAAGCCCTTGTGAGTGCTCCTGCATTTCGAAGATAGCATGGAGCTTTTGGTTAATTAATCTGGCAAGCTCACTATAAAAGGAATCAGCACAATGAGAAGGGGACAACCTGTAATTAAGCTAACCTTACTCAGCTTCACCATTATCATTCATAGTCACATTGAACCCATTTCGGATACCATCAAAACACACTACAACTCACACACATCCTCACCATCCCGTACAATCCACAACCCAAAAAATCCCTGAAAAGAATAAGAACTAACCTTGCCTTAGCCCAACCATCATTCACATTTGTTCTTATCCTTAAACCATCATCATCACAACCATTCCCAACCCAACCAAAGAAAATCGATCAGAAATAAAACCAAACCAATCAACACACCAAAACCATACAATAAAATCAAAACCCAACATCAAAAATAAACACAAAAAGGGGAGCAGAGCCGCCCGATCAGCCACGCGGCTTCGCTGCCGCCGCGCACAGCCTCCCCCACGCCCCCTGTTCTTCACGCCTCAGCCACCCTTCACCGCGAGCAAAACGCGCCCAGCTGAGCTCACCCTCCGCTGGTCATCCGCGCAAAGACACTGCTGCTGCACACCCCAGGAGGCAGACGCGCTGACCACCCGCCCCCTTCGTTCCAGCCGTCCCGACAGCCGCCCCAGCACCTCGGGAGCACCCCACACCCCGTCGCGCGAGACCGTCAGGCCCCGCCAGCCCGCGTCCCGCCGAACCCATCGCACTCATCAACGGTGCCACCGTGAAACCAGCTCTCCGAACCACAGACTCACCACCGTAGTCCACCTCCTGCGAGTTGCGCCTCAGCGCTTCACCTTGGTGCGAGACGGCCGCGAAGCCGCCGACTTGGAGAGACCACATCGCCACCATACTCGGCCGCGCCGCCCGTCTCTCCGTGCGCTCATCTCTCTTTCCCTCTTCCCCGTTGGCATGACGCCACCCCTTTCCCTTGCCCTTTTGGGTGTGTTTCTGATATGTTAGATTAGGGGAAAAGGGTTGGGGATAATTGTGTTTGGTGGGTCAAGTTCTCATTGTTTTTGTTTGGGCCTTTCATTGTGTTGGGCTATATCTTTTTGTTTTGTGGGTTTAGGGCTTTAGTCTTTGGTTTTGGGTCGGATTTATTTTTATGTCTTAGGAAACTTCCAAAAAAAGAGAAGAGAAAGATCTAAAAAATAATAATAAAAAAATAAAATAAAATAAAAATAAAAATAAATAAATAAATAAATAAATAAAAATATTTCATCCGTGCAACAATTAATAGTTGTGATTGAGAGGTGAATGCCTCCTTCACATGCTATTGAATTGTAAGGATTTACTCAGTGGCCAAGTGCTAACTTAAATCCGTACAAAAGCGGACTTTTTTTAAAATAATTCGTTAGTGAAAATTCATTTTCACAAATAAAAATCAATCAACAAATATTTCTTTTTCTCTTCATAATTAAAATTCATTAAACAGAATCATTTTCTTAAAGAACTACGTGGCTTTGAGTTCTCATTCGTACAGAGGATACGTAAGGGCATTCCTGTCAAGCCAAACTTTAAATTTTCATAATTTTGTCCCTAATTATTGTTATTTTATCTATTTGTAAATATTTGAATTTGATTCTTTGTTATCTATTTGTAAATATTATATTTATCTATTTATTTCGGGTAAATTTTATATGCTTTAAGTTATTCTAATTGCACAATTAACTTTTGGGTAACCGTTTCAGGATGTAAGAGGTGCGTGGGGTTTAATCTTACCCTTCTCTGTACATAAATAGACTCAGATCTAGTTTCTTTTGCAGCCAGTTTAAAATAATTTTCACAACAAGGTTTCCCAACGGTTTTCCTTAATAAACCTTGGTGGCGACTCCATGAAAATATTTTTCAACAGTATTCGCCGCCCTAACGATCCCGCTGCGACGTAAGAGAGCGCCTTACAAAATATGAAGTGGGAGCAAAACCAAATCCACCAAAGAACCCAAGAAGATCGCCAAAGAAAGGGAAAGTAACCCCAATGAACAATGTAAAAGCTGTAACATTTTAACAAGGTGTGGTTGCTACAAGATTTTTTCATGGTAAGAAGTTAAGAACAATTCTTCTACCCTATGCTCTCTACAACTATGGAAAAAAAAAAAAGCAAAAAAAGTGGTAGCAGGGATGGTTATTTTGGACATCTTACCTACATAAGAAGATCTAGAAACAAGTCTAAGTGGTAGTCCTGGAGGGAAGTTCAATCTTTTGATCATCATCTTCTCAATCAAGTCAAAAACAGGCATAGCATAAACCTGGAATAATTTCTCAATTCAAATAATCAGTTCAGAAACAGGAATAACATATAGTTTGGGGGTTAGCATATCTTTGTTTTGTGTTCATGCTTCATACCTGGTAGCTACCAACAACGTGAATGAATACCATTAAGTTAGCGGAGGCTATGAGCCATGCAGGTCTTTCAAGTGCCATAAGCACATTATCTTGAACATCTCTACCAAAGGCCCAGTATCCTATAAGTGCAACTGGGAAATAGCATATAGCGTTGACGAAATAGGCACCAATAGCACCTTTCCACATTGGTATCTTTGAAGGTTTCTCAGGGGTTGATGGAATTGTGGCCTGAATTTCAAGGGCCACTGCATGGCCAGCAAATGCAAATGAAATTTGACCCAATGCATTGAAGACACGGAACATTAAGTCCGTTGTGCTGGTTTTCTTGTAGGCGTAGCTGACATTGTCAATCCGACCTCTAGCCAAGCAAGCTACCCAGGATATAGTTGAATAGCTGCAACCAAACCAAAACACCATGTTTTTAATGTAAACTACTAAATCATTTTGCTTTCCATTGTGTTCTTGTAATCTTTTTCTCACAGCTAAATAAGATTAAAATATCACGAGTCTTCAAATCATGTCCCTTCTTTTTCTTGTCCCATCAATCATTTCTTATTGTATTGAAGATGGATAATATATAGTTGGTAAATGGTTGAGGCCTTGTAATTTTAAATGTCCATATTTCATATGGCAAGAAGTGACTATAAGAATAGGAAATGAAACAAAATTTGGATCCAAGCAGTTAAAGAGACCCAATAAGGAGTGGCAACTAAGGGATGTGGTGGCTCAATGCTTATGCCAATCTAAGCAGTATAATTTACAACTACGTATAAAATCAAAATAATTTACTACTAACTAACTTTGGTTACGGCTTGTACATGTGTGAATTCCATCTTAATAGGACTAGGAGCAACGGATTCAAAAGAAAAAAATATGAAATCATATGATTATCTACTATGTTTTATTTTAATTAATTCAACTCATGTTCAAGCAAATAACCTTCTCAAAAAGCAGGCTATTGTCTGCCGACAGCTCTGTTTAAAGGCTATGCGCCTCTGCTTCTTCAGAAACATAAACCAAAAGAGTGATTTTTCTATATCTTTCTACCAAAAGTTAGCTTTTATATGAAATTCAGAGATTATTCTGAAACATGTATTTATGCTTTTTCTCGTGTGTAAATTATGTTTGCAAGAATCCAAATTATATCTTTACCAGGAGTCTACCTTTTATGGATAGCTCAGCAAGCACTCAGAACTGATAAATAATACCAATCAAAAGTTCAAAAGCCAGTGTTCAAGAAAAAAGTCTAGACAAATGGGGGGTTGGGGGAGGGGGTGTGTGTGAAAGAAGTACCACAATGACATCACAGCTGCAGCTAAAGAAACACCAGCAACAGAATTGAAATTGGGAAGCTGAGACAGAAAGAAATGGATGGCACCAAAGATCAGAATCCAGTAGGACTGTTTGAGTTGAGTGCAATTGGTGCATGCAATCTCCGTGAACTTCTTTAGGCACTTCCCTCCAGTGACCATGTAGACAATATCACAGCCAACCTGGACAATTAGTTGTTGCGGCAGTACAATCCATGGTCCTAGTTTTGGTCCAAAAGCATGTCGACCAAGATCAATATAACGATCAAAACGTGTCCCCGGGACACACTCATGGAGTTGGATCATTTGCCACATTGTGTTTAAGGTCAGGCACCAAGATAGCAACAACATCAAGGTCCCTGGAACCCTTCAAAGACAAATTATTAAAAAAAAAAAAAAAGACATAGAAGTTAAATTTCAGCTACATATTGGTTAATGGTCTGGTTGTCAACTATTTTGTGGTGGATTCTAGCAGTTTACCATCCTAGATAGGCCATGGCATAGGGCAGGCTGAGAACACCAGCACCTATCATGGCTGTCACAGTGTGAAAAGTTGAGTACCACCATTTGGCCCTTCTGGAGGGGCCATTGTCCACCCATTTTTGGTCTGACTGAACTTCCTGCCAGTGTAGAAAAAGGTGTAACAAAGAGTAAGAAAATTAATGTAAGAACTAAGAAGAAGTTGGCAAGGCCAAGAGTTTATGGAGAAGTTGTTACCTTAGAAGGGGGAGAAGAACCTGAGACCATTTTGTCTAACTTTCTTCAAAGCAGAGCAGAGAAAGAGGGTCCCCTTGGACTTTGGAGTTATGGTTAAGTGTTCATCATTTATATGCGGCGGTTGATGTTTCATGTAATGTAAAAAATGAAGAACATGTGTACCCTACACATAGTGCATGCTTGCCACTTATGCACTTGTTTTTGCTGCTTAATTGGAGCTTGACCAACAAGGTAGCCGAATTGAATTGAAATTACAAGTTTTGGGTGACACAGCAAATCCCTCCAGGTTTATGTGGCAATGAGGTAAGCCCACTAACACCTTAGCGTGCGAGAAGTGGTATATGAGGATTTTTATTTTATCCCACCCAGTGATATGCTAATATTTAACTCCGTACCTGGTTCCAATCCTGACCACCTTCAATGTAGCAGACTTGTAGTGGAATAATCTTCTTTCTTTTGCTAAAAATAACTTAGAGAATCATTTTTATGAAGGAATATAACTTCATTTGATCATTTTATGGGTGCTGTTGGGGAGCACCATACAAGCTTCCAACTTTTTTAGTGGGGTAAGTGAACTGGCCTGGTGCTCAGGGAAGGCTTACCTACAAGTATAATGTAACGGATGATCAAAATGAAATGTGAAATCTCCCCTAGAAGATAAGGACCCATCTCTCTAAACAATTTGCTTAATTTCTGGAATTGACCAATGATGGAAACGTTTTGTTGGTGTGTGAAAGGGATCTACCATTTAATCATTACAATTCTGGACTGTAATCAACCTTGAAGAGCCATCTATTTCTTGGCTAATGATTAAAGTTTATGGCTGGTAGTTCGTGTTGGAGTTGGTGGAGAGGCATCATCTTCTCTTTGAACGGTTGAAGCAAGGAGAAGTGTCCCACAGTAGTATATTTTTTAGCTGAAATATGACTGCTACTGCTAGGAGAGTCTCAAGTTTAGCATACCAAAAAGAGAGTTTTAAAAACATTTATCTTCATTTATTATCATGGGTTGCAGGATAGAAAATGCAGTTAAATATATCCCTCATTTTCTTAATCGTAACCTTTTTTATCCCCATATCAGTTTTTCTATTTGCCAGTTTTAAAAGTAAATTACGGTAAGTATATAACTGCAAAAATAAATAAAATAAAAAGTTATGTTATTTGTCTCATTATATTTATGACACTTATTGAACTCACACTCATTCATATTGGATGAATGTAATTATTAAGTAAAATACATCTTATATAATAATAAATAAAATATGATTGACAAGCTTCACACATAATGAATGTAGGCAACATTTTTCTAAAATAAAATAGGGTAGGAAACATATGTCCAATTAAGAATAATATTTAGTGTATAATAAAATTCCATAATCAATCACAACACATCTTAACATTAGATGTGTGGTAAGACTCATCATCTATTTATCACATTCAATAATAAAAAAATATATGATATATATTTATTATATAATTTTATTATATATCAAATATTTCTCATGTCCGTGAAACAAGCCTGAAGATGGTGATTGCTGACGTATGCATGTGCGTGGACCGGACTGTCTAATTAATTCGAGTTATTTAATACCTAGAAAATGCATTAAATGAGTAATTCTGAACTTTGATACCACCAAATTTTGAGTCAATGCATTAAAAAAGAAAAATAAGAACAAAAGGAAAATAAACTTTGATTAATCTAACGATGACAAGACATTCCTCAGTAAGTGATACTCCAGGATTGCTGCAGTGATGTTGGGAGGTGCAAGTGTGCTGAGTCCTAGAACGATAAATCAATGCACTAATCAACTGGTAAAATGCTACTTCATTGTTATCAATAATTTGGTGTGAGGTCCTCCCTCAGAAATCCTGTCTTTGCTGTAACTGGACCGGTATAGTTTTTTATTTGTTTCTTTGTCTCATTATAAAAAAAAAAAGAAACAAGTAATCTATTCTATACCACAAAAAAAGAGTAATTATAAATGTACAATATCGTTTTAACAATGGAAAAAATAACAAACAATGTCATGGGCTATTTCATTACTTTATTTCTTTTGGTCCACCACTTTTTTCTTATATTTCAATACTTTATTTTGCTTATTACTCAAAAAAATCTATTTAACACGCATAAATGATATTTGAGAGTGATATATAAAATAAGATAATTATGTAGTAAATTAAATTTTTTATTAATAAAAGTATAAATTTAATAGTAAAAATTTATATTATATCAATTGATTTAATTGGATTTGATTAAATTTAAACATTAAAACTAAAAGCCAATTCAATTTAATAAATTTTAAAAAATAAATTAAAAATAAAATTATTTTAATTTTAATTGCATCGAAAATTTTAATTTAATTTTTTATTTAAACTGAATTTGAGCACCCTTAGAATTTCGTTCTTAGGTTGTATGATCCAAGCTAAAAGTTAAAAGGATAGCAAGCGACTTAATTTTACTTAAAGCATGATGGCCATAAATGTGAAGAGAAATTATAGCGAAGGATTTGCTTTTAGAAAATTACTGGTGAAGTAATATGCTTGACTGTTATATATATAGGTGCATGTATGGACCCTATCTATCTTAGCGAATAAGCGATTAGTTCTAAGAGTTTTTATAAACTACACAATTTGTCATTTGTTATGTTGAAATAAAGAGGGATGATACATGTACAATATAATAGGACAATAAATTTATACCATAAGTGTAGCAGGGAGGAAGACAAAACAAGAAAATGTGGACAACAATATTAATATATTGAAATGAGAAGAAAAATAATGGTAATATAAGTTTATTGTACAATTTTATTGTATAACAAATATTTTCTGAAAATAAATTGTAACGAGAAACGAATGACCATATCAAAAGAGACTTCAAATTGAAGAAAACTGGAATCAATGCACATGAAACACAAGAATGTAAAGCGATAATAAGTAAAGTCTTGTTCACTTTAGCTTTGGCTAGATATATTTGATTATTAATCTAAAGATTATGTGTCTTGGCATGGAATGAGATCCTTTAAATATTTTCAAATCCATGTTGATGGAATTTAGATAACTTTAAACAGAAGTAATATTATTTAAAACAAAATACTTTATTTTAGTAAAATACAATCAACCTATCGATTGGTAATTCGTTGTTTTTAAGAGAAATCAAATGTGCTTCGTCCAAACTCGAGACGTCTTCAAATTTTTAGTAGGCCAAATCTAGATATTTATGCCAAGAGAACATTACAGGATGTCAACTATGGTCTTTACTATAATATGTGAAATGTGATGAGTTGTATTCCTATCCTATCGATTCTGCTTAATTTGGAAATCAATTTTTCAAAAACAGAAAAGAAAAATGAATACACTGATCCAACGGAGTTAAATATTACCATTTATTTTCAATGACTTTGTGGAGCAATTGGGCATCCCGTTTGAAGTCTAATTTGGGTAAATAGTTTATTTAAACTCTTATATTAAAAATAACTTTTGAAAAGTAACTTATAAATAAGTTATTTTAATTCAAATATATAATAATAAAAGTGCTTACTTTTAGTATTTTAGAAAGTGTTTCTTTACAAGCTAGATATTTTAAATTTTTAAAAAATAATGAGAATAACTTTTAGAGAATTAATAAGTTATTTAGCCAAATAGGATAGAAAGTAAAAATATGATTTTTAACTTTCAGAAAATTAAAAAAAGTCAAAAGTTGTAGTATCCAACCAAATCCTAAGACTTTTATCATTTTGAGCTTGTATTGTAATTTAATAAAATAAATTTCAAAATTATTCTTTAATGTAACTTTAAATTTGTCAAGTTATTTACCAGCTTAGCTTACATTTGGTACAAAGAAACAACATGTTGCATAAATAAATTCACGACGATCCCATAAATAAACACACAAGAAATAAAAGTAATAAATTTCTTGAATTTCAATCAATGTAAAAATTATCAACCACTGTAATACTTAAGATATGTGGAGTTTTGGTTTTTAAAAAATTCCCGCATTGTTGAGTCTGACACAATTCACTCAAACTTCCAGCAATATGCATGCGGTTAGACATTTGTTAGAATACTAATTTAGAGAGATTAGTTTGATGTACTAGCAGGTATAAAAGATTTTACATTATTATCCAGTCAAATTTCTCTATTTACATCACTTTTCGATTAGTGATGCAGCCAATCAAATTGCTGTCATCCAATCCATATAAAAGTTAATCATGTTTATTGATGTGAAAATACATAAATTAGATGAATGTGTACAAATTTTTAAATTGTGAGTGCATCAACATTAAGTCCCAAATTCAAATCCCTTTACAAATGAAACAAGATATTCATTAGAGTGAATAATCATCTTAATTCTTGAAATCATATATGAATCACTTTGATCGCTGAAATTTAGAAATTAAGTTTTTAGTTTCTGAAGTTGCAAAATAAATCAGAGTAAATAGTTTCTGATTTTATTTATGTCTATATACTATCATATTTTTGCTATGTCATATTAGGTGACATATAAAGATAGCTAGAGTCACTTACAGATCATATATAGATACAACTGATAGAAGGAAACTTCATCCTAGTAGAATTGAATTGAAAGGCACCAAAAATCACAGATGCGTGTGAAAGAAAACTAAGGGAAGATTTTTTCTTTCATTCTTTATCACTCAACAAAACTGAGCTGATAAAGGAGCCCAAATATGGTTCAGAAAGTAGCAATAAGTGCATGCATGAATATGGCAAACATGGTCTAAATAAATAACCCAAAATTATATAGACAAAGAGGGAATCGATCCTATATCTTTTTGACAACACACCAACAAGGCATTGAATGTATCCTGCTTTATCTCTTTACATTTGAGAAGTTTATGGACAAAAATTCACAGAATGAGACATCATCCAAGTAGGATTCTTTCTTCAATTCTTTAGCCTAATTGTTGGTACAGAAGAAGCTCAATTAACTTCTGTTTTTAAAGTAAAATAAATTCCATACTCCCCGTGTGTTTCCATATAGTATTAGCTTTTCTTAGAAGAACTCTCAAAGAAGAAACTTGCTTTTTTAATTTACTTTCAGTTCTTGAGGTAACCAAATTTTTTTTTAAAAAACCCTTAAATTGGGATTCTTTGTAAAGCACAAGCAAACATATTGAAACTAAGATATTTCATTAATTAATATTATGTTTGAAGCAGCATTGCACAGAACATAAACAAATATTGAAACCAACAACTGAAAGCACAAGGTTGGGTAAAATGCTGAAACTAAATTAAAGTTATAAAAGAAAGGTGTAAAAGTGCTGGAAAAGTAAATGACAAATGTAAATGACCGGAAAATATAAAGTAAGGATTATATATCTAAGGTAGTGAAGCTCCCAACTCGGTGGTATCAATTGAAATGTTGAGGATGTTATTCCATTTTTTAACCTAAAAGTTGGGGAGCATATTGTATGGAGAGAATGAGAAGGGAAGACCTTAACTCACTCATGGAAAATTCCTCACACACCTTCTGAACTTTAATTATCTTTTAAAACACTATCCTCCAAACTATTTATCCTCTAGTCATGCACACAAAATCCTCTCTTCCAAACTAGAAAATCTCATAGAATACTCTTATGTGCTAGAAGATGCACATATAGAAAGTGTTGTCATCCTCTCTAAGCCCTTATGTAACATCCTTTTTTAAATAATAATAAAATCAAATAGTTTGTGTGTAATAATTTTAAGTCATGTATCAGATTTAAGTATTTTATTGGTCTTACTTAATAATTTTACATCAACATTTATTTTAAAATGTTAGACCAAAATTTTAAAATACAGATATTAACTATATAAAATGAGACCATAAATTGGTAACAATAAACTCAAAATATATTGTATTAAGTTAAGAATAAATTTTAGTAAGAGTAATAAATAATAATATGCTAAGTATTAATAATAAGGTGTATATTTATTACACATAAAAAAAATAAAAGGTAGTATAAAAAAAGTGCAGGCGGCACCACCATTACCACGATAACTCCACCGGTAATAGAATTCCTATGGACTATGCATGCCTATATATACATGAGAAAGTGGATGTAGTGCATGTGTGAAAGTGAAAGAGAGAAAGAAAGAAGAGTTTGTGTGTGTGTGCGCCTCAGAGAGAAAGAAAGAAAAAAGAGAGAAGAGAGAATGTGGAAGGAGAGAGAGAAGGCAAGAGAAAAGAGAGAAAGATTAAAAAATAAGATAGTAAGGTTAGTATACTCCAAGGTTTCAATTAGTGCACATAATTTTTATCTATCAACAGAATTTGAGGTAAAATGAATTTATTTTTATGCAAAATAAAACAATGACTATTATTATTATTATTCCTTTCATTTTATGTACTATTCATTTTATCATAAATGCTCATAGTTATTTATTATTATCATTTTTCTTGGCATTCTTTTACATTATTGATCATGGATCTGAATATTGATTAAAATAATACTAATCAAAATAATCCTCTTCTCTCCCCACCAATCCGTTGGTACCGCTTTCTGATTTCTTTTATCACTTAATTATAATAATTCTCTTCTCTCTCCCTAACCATTACCGGGATTGAATTTCTTATTTTTATTTTATCACTTAATTACAAAATTCTCTTCTCTCTCCATTGGTAGTGCGGACTAGGCCTCCAATTTCTTATTTATTTTAATATTTTTTTACATTATGTGATTTATTATTTGTTTCAAGTTAATTAAATGTTTTTATTTATGATATTATCTATTGTACATTAATTTATTGGATCTAACTCTACTATTTGGTCCAATTTATTGATATATGAAATTATAAATTTTATGCATTGTTGATTAACTCATGAGCTTTTATTTAAATTTCATTTATTGATTAATTATACGAATTCCTTATTGTGAAATTATGTGCAATATCTATTAATTAATTTTAAAAGAATATGATTAATTAAAATTTGCCACTAACAATAGACAGAGGGATACATGTAAAATCCTTTTATAATACCTGCCTGGTTAGAATGGCGTAAATGTCTTGCTTCATGATGTAAGAATAATATGAAAGAATGAAATTTCCGAAAACAAAGTCTTCAACTATGTGTGAGACAAGCAAACAAATGAAAGTAAAACTAAAGTAAAGAAATCATAATTTTGATAAGATGTGCATGACATGCTCTACATGACATATTCTATTTATAATATGATAACTAATTATGTTCATATAACGTTACTGTATCATGTGTATTTTTTCCAGAGACACGGCTGAAACCAACCATAGGTCAAATATTTTAAAACCATTCATTCTCTCCTGGGAATTTTTTTTTTATAAATTCTCATTCCCTTTATTTTGTTTCTGGTGGTTTAAGATTAACCAAGTAATCCTGAATGGAAGGTAGTGCTAGGAACTTATAAACTTATGTTTAATTAATGTGTGATTTTTATGTTGTAAATTTTAAAAGTATTCATTTTGTACTTAATGACATTAAGTTGTCATACTAGAACCTTATGATTGTAATCCTTTTACTTAATGTGAACCGTTGTGCTTCATGTGTAAATTCATATTATTAGTTACTATATGAACGGGTATTACAGTTTTGGTATTAGAGCCCGTTCTCTGGCTATTATAGAAATTATACGTAGATTGATTCTCTTCGATTTACATGTCATGGCATTAGTTCCTCTCTGCATACCTTGTAGTTCTCTCAATGCACTAAGTATACAATATTAAAGCCTGATCAACTCAATATTGGGTTGTTTACACTTGTAGGACTATATCAACACAAGAAGATCAAGGAATCCAGAAGATCAGAGTGCACCAATGCCACTCTGCGGAATGATGGGAGCCATGATGAGTCTGGCTAAAGCTTAAGGCCTACAGGAATAAACGGAATGATGTTCCAACAAATGCAAAAAACTCAACATAGGAACAATAATCATGGTGAAAATAGTGGAAACTTTGCCGGGAAGGATTTATGACTAATGACAATTATCAAAGGCTATCAGAGTTAGGAAAGCCTCACCACCTTCATTCCATGGGGAATATAACCCAGTTCTTGCTAAAAAATGGGTCATGCAACTAGATAAAATTTTTGCTATTTTTGGAAGTACTAATACACAAAGGGTGATCTTTGCCACCTATATGTTAGAAGGGAAGCAGAACATTGGTGGAGGGGTGCTAAAATTTTTAGAATCTAGCAAGACTGAAATTACTTGGGAGGTGTTCTTAACCACTTTCTTTGATAAATATTTCCTTGATAATGTTAAGGATGAGAAGAAGCAGTTTATACAGCTCAAGTAGGGGAATATGACCATTGATGAGCCTTCCAAATTTTCTTCTTATCTGAAAAGTAACCCAATGGAGCGTTAGAAGGCAACCAAATTTGAGTTAGGTTTAAGGTCTAAGATTAAAGACAAGGTGTCCACCCTAGAGATTAAAACTATGCCACTCTAGTCAATAAATGTAGGATAGCTGAAGAACTATGAGATTCTGGAATTTGAAAGAGAAAGACAAAATTTTCTCAAAAGAAAGAGGGTAATAAAGGCTCAAAAGAAAAACATTTTTAAGAGTGGAGTGAACCCAGGGAAGGGAAAACCATTCCAAACTAGTGAATCTTTACCTACTTGCCATAAGTGTGGAAAATCTCATGGATCTAGACCTTGCCTTTTTGGACAAAATGTTTGTTACTGATCTGGAAAGCCAGGACACTATGTTAAAGACTGCACCAATGGAAAACTATTGAACAATCTTACACAAAGATCACAAACTAAAGGAGAGTATTTACTCTTAATGGAAAAGAGGCAACTCGTTCTCCTAACATGATCAAAGGAACATGTTTCATTAAAAATTATCCCTTAATTGCATTGTTTGACTCAGAGCTACACATTCCTTTATATCTATTGATTGTGTGAAGAGTTAAAATTGTCCTTATCTTATTTGCTTTTTGATCTGTTAGTTTCCACTCCCATAGGAGAAAAAGTTTCTACCTCTCATGCCTATTGAACTGTCTCATTTTAATTAAAGGAAAACTTTTTAGTATTGATCTTGTTTGTTTACCTTTGTCTAGTGTTGATATCATAATTGGAATGGATTAGATGTCTTCTAATAGTATCCTTCTACATTGTCCTAAAAAGCTTGTTTATTTTCTTATGACCCAATCACAAAGCAAAAATTTCTACACCATTTCCTTAATGCCACTCAAGTAGAGAAGTGTCTCTTAGATGGAGTTAAGAAGTTCTCCTTTGTTCTTTAAATTCTAAGGTTGAACAACATGTAAACAGGATACCTATCAGAGACTTTCTAGAAGTGTTTCCTAAGGATATAGTGAACACCCACCAAAGAGAGGTTAAGTTTTCCATTGATCTAATACAGGAACAGGACCTCTATCCTTTGCATCCTATAGAGTGCCCCTTCTAGAGCTTAATGAACTTAAGAAACAAATTGAGGATTTGTTGTCTAAAGGATTTATTAGGCCTAGTGTATCACCATAGGGTGCACATTTTTGCCTGGTCAAGAAAAAGGATAGGAGCATGAGGTTGTGTATAGATTATAGACAATTAAATAAGGTCACAATTAAAAATAAATACCCACTCCCAGAATAGATGCTCTATTAGATCAACTATTAGGAGCATCTATTTCTCAAAGATTGACTTGAGATCAGGATACCATCAAATAAGAGTAAAGCAAGAAGATATACCTAAGACGCCCTTAGGACTAGGTATGGCCATTATGAATATCTTGTGATGCCTTTTGGACTTACAAATGCTCCTGCTGTATTTATGGATTACATGAATAGGATTTTTAGGCCTTATCTTGACAAATTTGTGGTAGTCTTTATAGATGATATTCTTATCTATTTAAAGGCTGAAAGCATGAACAACATCTTAAAATAGTATTACAAATCTTGAAGGACAACAAGTTGTATGCTAAGCTAGAAAAATGTGAGTTTTGGTTCAAGAAGTAAAATTTTTAGGCCATGTGATCACTTAAGGAGGGGTAGCAATAGATCCAAGCAAGGTTGAAACTGTAGTTCATTAGGAAAGGCCAAAGGGTCAAGAGATTAGGAGTTTTCTTGGGTTAGCTGGTTATTACAAAGGTTCATCAAAGGATTTTCCTAACTAGTCTTACCATTGACTAGGTTAAGGAAAAACCAAGCTTTTGAATGGAACCCGACTTGTGAAACTAGCTTTCAAAAGTTGAAAAATAAGCTTACCTCTACCCTTGTGTTAATAATTCCTAACCCTGGGAAAGACTTTGTAGTGTATTGTGATGCATCCAAAAGGGACTAGGTTGTGTTTTATGCAAGAAGTGAGAGTTGTAGCTTATGCTTCTAGGCAACTTAGGTCTCATGAAGGAACTACCCAACCCATGACTTAGAGTTAGCTGCTATAGTTTTTGCCTTGAAAATTTGGAGACATTATTTGTATGGGGTGAAATTTGAGGTTTACAGTGACCATAAGAGTTTGAAATATCTTTTTGATCAGAAGGAATTAAATATGAGACAAAGGAGATGGATGAAATTTTTAAAGGACTATGATTTTGAATTAAAATATCATGTTGGCAAAGCTAATGTTGTAGCTAATGCCTTGAGCAAAAAGTCCTTGCACATGTCTCTAATGATGGTAGAAGAGCATAAGTTGTTGGAGGAATTTAGGGATTTGAAAATTTCAATGTCCTTACAACCCCATTGCTTATATGCTAATGAACTTAGAGTAGAATCTGATTTGAATGATCAAGTAAGAAATGCCCAAGACAAGGATGAGTTTCTAAAGTCCCTCAAGAGCAAGATTCAAGTAGAACAACTTGAGCATTTCCAACTTAATGGAAGGGAGCTAATGTATGAGAGAAGGTTGTGTGCCTAATAATGAAGAATTGAGGAATAAATTTTCGGAGGCACATTAGTAAATTCACCATGCATCCAGGAACAACCAAAATGTATCAAGACCTCAAAAAGTGGTTTTGGTGGAATGGCATAAAAAGAGACATAGCTAATTTTGTAGCTAAGTGTCTTACTTGTCAAAAGGTTAAGATAGAATACAGAAACCTATAGGATTATTGCAACCTCTAGATATCCCTAAGTGGAAGTGAGATAGTATATCAATGGATTTTGTTGTAGGATTACCTAGAACTCCTTAAGGCTATGATGCTGCATGGATAATTGTAGATAGATTAACCAAGTCCACCCATATCCTGCCAATAAAGATTGGTTGGCCATTGTATAGGTTGGCTCATAGCTACATCCAGGAAATCATAAGACTACCAGCTAGCATTGTCTTAGATAGAGATCCTAGATTTACCTCAAAGTTTTGGGTAGCCTTACAGGATGCCTTAGGTACTAAACTTCGCTTTAGTAAGCCTACCATCCTCAAACAGATGGTCAATAGAAAGAACTATCCAAACATTGGAAGACATGCTTAGAGCTTGTGTGCTAGAACTGCAAGGAAGTTGGGATACTTATTTACCATTAATAGAGTTTGCCTATAACAACAGTTATCATTCAAGCATAGGCATGGCTCCATTTGAAGCTCTATATGGTAGAAAGTGCAGGTCACTTTGTGCTGGTTTGAAGTGGAAAAAGGAGTTTACTAGGACCTGACCTAGTACAACAAATCATAGAGAAGATCAAGTTCATTAGGGCAAAGCTACTCCTACAGAGTAGGGCAGAAAGTTATGCTGATAAAAGAAAGAGACCTTTAGTATTTAAAGAAGGAGAACATGCCTTCCTTAGAGTCACTCCTACTCCTGGAATTGGCAGAAGCCCTTAAATCCAAAAAGTTAAGCCCAAAATTCATTGGTCTATTCCAAATTCTCAAAAGAGTAAGACCAGTTGCATATCAAATCGCACTTCCACCCAACCTTTCAAATCTTCATAATGTCTTTCATGTCTCTCAGCTAGAAAGTATTGTTTTGACCCTTCACACATCATAGAATATGAGACAATGCAAGTAAGAGATAATCTAACATATGAAGCTAAACCAATGCGTATCATAGATAGAATTGTCAAAAATTTAAGAGGAAAAGAAATTCCTTTAGTCAAAGTGGTTTGGAAAGGGTTGTCATTTGAAAAGGCAACATGGGAACTAGAAGATGAAAATAAGAAGACCTACAGAATTATACCAACAGGTTAGTGAATTTTGGGACAAAATTCCTAAAAGGAGAGGAGATTTGTAACATCTTTTTTAAATAATAATAAAATAAAATAGTTTGTGTATAATAATTTTAAGTCATGTATCAGATTTAAGTATTTTATTGATTTTACTTAATAATTTTACATCAACATCTATTTTAAAATGTTAGACCAAAATTTTAAAATATAGATATTAACTATATAAAATGAGACCATAAATTGGTAACAATAAACTGAAATATATTGTACTAAGTTAAGAATAAAATTTAGTAAGAGTAATAAATAATAATATGCTAAGTATTAATAATTAGGTGTATATTTATTACACATAAAAAAATAAAAGGTAGTAAAAAAAAAATAAATGGACGGGCGACACACACAGTACCGCCATTTGCCCACGATAACTCATCCATGGTAATAAAATTCCTATGGACTATGCATGCCTATATATACATGAGAAAGTGGATGTAGTGCATGTATGAAAGTGAAAGAGAGAAAGAAAGAAGAGTTTGTGTGTGTGTGCGTAAGAGAAAAGAAAGAAAAAGAGAGAAGAGAGAACATGGAAGGAGAGAGAGAAGGCAAAATAAAAAGAGAGAAAGAAAGATTAAAAAATAGAGATAATAAGGTTAGTTTACCACAAGACTCAATTAATGCACATATTTTCATCTGTAATAGAATTTGATGTAGGAATGAATTCATTTTTATGCAAAATAAAACCATGACTGCAATTATTATTATTATTACTATTTATTTTATGTCCTGTCATTTTCATAGATGCTCATAGTTATTTATTATTATCATTTTTTTAGCATTCTTTTACATTATTGATCATGGATCTGAATATTGATTAAAATAATACTAATCAAAATAATCTTCTTCTCTCCCCACCGTCCAATTTACCGTACTGATTTCTTTTATCACTTAATTATAATAATTCTCTTCTCTTTCACTAGTCCAGTATGAGTACCTTTTTTAGTTTCTTATTTTTATTTTATCACTTAATTATAAGATTCTCCTCTCTCTCACGTCCAATGTGAACTCCGTCTTCAATTTCTTATTTATTTTAATGTTTTTTTACATTATGTGATTTATTATTTATTTCAAGTTAATTAAATGTTCCTTTTTATTTATGATATTATCCATTGTACATTAATTTATTGGATCTAACTTCTACTATTTTAGTCCAATTTATTTATGTATGAAATTATAAATTTTATGCATTGTTGATTAACTCATGAGCTTTTATTTAAGTTTCATTTATTGATTAATTATACGAATTCCTTATTGTGAAATTATGTGCAATATCTATTAATTAATTTAAAAAGAATATGATTAATTAAAATTTGCCACTAACCAGAGATAAGGCAAAGGGATACATGTAAAATCCTTTTATGATACTTGTCTAAGTTAGAATGGCAAATGTCTTGTTTTCACGATGTAAGAATAATACGAAAGAATAGAATTTTCGAAGACAAAGTCTTCAACTATGTGTGAGACAAGCAAACAAATAAAAGTAAAACTAAAGTAAAGAAATCATAATTTTGATAAGATGTGCATGACACGCTCTCCAGGACATATTTTATTTATAACATGATAATTGATTATGTTCATATAACGTTCCTATAGTCCTGTGTATTTTTCGTGTATACATGGCTAGAACCAACCATAGCTCAAATATTTTAAAACCATTCATTCTCTAGGGAATTTTTTTATAAATTCTCATTTTCCCTTTATTTTATTTTTGGTGGTTTCAGATTAGCCAAGTAACACTGAATGGAAGGCTGCTAGGAACTTATAAACTTATGTTTAATTAATGTGTGATTTTTATGTTGCAAATTTTAGAAGTATTCAATTTGTACTTAATGACATTAAGTTGTCATACTAGAACCTTATGCTTGTAATCCTTCTACTTAATGTGAACCGTTGTGCTTCATGTGTAAATTCATATTATTAGTTACTATATGAACGGGTATTACACCTTACAGTTGTCTTCAAGAAGACAAAGAGGAAACTTTAAATGGCCTTTTAGAAAACTTATATTTACTCATCATTTTGATACTAAAGAATATATTCAGGCATCAAAGTTAGATAAGTGTGTGCTTTTCATGCTACCAATACAAAGCAATATGTGGATTTGGACATTAATCCCACTATCATAAAACTGTGGTAGAGAGGGGATATGTTAACATCCACTTTGGAGCTATCAAATTTTATTAACTGATCATTGCATTTTAGTCGGCTTCTTACATGGTGCCCAATGAGTTTGTCACCATATGATGACTTGGGATGTCTATAATACTTGCCCCTGTGGGTACCCATGGATAATACCTTTGCAGGCCCGGATATGGGGGAAAGATTTCCACCCATGGGTAATGGAAATGGAACTCTAAAATCCCAATTGTTAAATGGGCTGAGGGTGGAGATCACTATCCATATCCACAAGTATACACTATGTGTGAAATTACTTAATTGTCATCATCTATATATATTAAATTTTTAGAAACCCTATTTGCTTATTTTTTTTCTTGTCGTTCTCCTCTCTTTCTCTTTCTACTACCATCAACGTCGCTAGAAAAAGACTGAACTTGCAAAGGATGCCAATATTGTCAACTGTGACTGAAAAGCCATTTTAAGCTCCAATCCAATTGCACACAGCCATAGTAACCGGTTATCTTCATCGCAAATTCGCACCTAGCCATGGTGGGTTTGAGTCTTTTGGGTATGCAATTGTTCTATTTCACTATTATTGGTATGGAAATTATGAGATAAAGCGAGACGCGACTATTATTCACATTCTTACGTATAGATTTTTGTAACCATAATTCAGTGCATTTCCTTTAGCAGCCATGTATATGTTAAACTATAGGAAATATAGCCTACATGAAAATTGTAATCCTGTTTCTCTTATTTTTTATATAAAAATTTAGTTCTTTTTCGATGTCAAAGAAAAAGGTTGACCGTAATTTTTGTGATTCAAAGCTATGTTGTTATTCATACCAGCCATAGAGCCTGTAATTGTTGTATTCCATTTTTAAGAGTTCAAGTTGATTTTCTTTTTGCTGATATATATATATACACACACATTATTTGTTAGGCTGTGAAAAACTTTAATTTGGTTAATGACTTCGAGTGTTTGTGTTGTAATGTATGACATGCTTTAGCTAATCTTGTTTATCATCTTAGAGTTCTATGATGAGTGTATAGACATCTTGTTTCAATTTAATCTTGTTCCTTATTATGAAGTATGTATAAACGTCAATTTTAAGATGTTTCAAAATATCCCTTTTCCTTCTAAATCATTAGTTTTTTAACTCAAATTATTTCTGATGGAGTATTCAATTAGTTTCTTTACTCTTTTGGGAGCTTATTGATTTATAATTGTTCTATATGTTTGATTTGTAGAATAACTATGGATCAAACTAGTACTCCTATCAACAATGAGGAAATTCAGTCACCTCCCATACTGATGTTACCCCCAGAATGGATCACCAAATATTAATGTACAAGATAGAGCAACGGAAGCCTAAGATCAAAACTCAGCTCCTAATGGCAGTGTGGTAATTAGAAGAAAGCAAACATCAGTTGTTTGGAATCATTTCAGAGAGGAGATAGATGGAAAATTCAAAGCCGTTTGTAATTATTGTCGGGCAAAGCTCTTAGGTGATTCAAAGTAAGGAACATCACACTTGCATGAGTACTTTAAGACTAGTAAGCTTCAAACTACACAAGACATAATGCAAGTTTTTATCAAAACTCAAAAGGAGGGGATAAAACCGTGATTGTTGGAACTTACGCATTCAACCAAGAAGTAGCACGGAGTGAACTTGCTAACATGATTGTTCTCCATCAGTATCTACTGACTACGGTTGATCATTTGGGCTTCAAAAACTTCCGCAATGTTCTTCAACCTCTAGTTAAGGTGGTTTCTTGTAACACTATAAGTGACATTAGGAAGCTTTATAATGTCGATAAAGAGAAGAGATTGAAGATGTCAAACAATTCAAGCCGGATTGCAATCATCACATATATGTGAACTGCTACCAACAAAAATAAAGGCTACATGGGCCAAATTTTCATATAAAATAACGAAAAAGGAAAATCCTGATGCACAACAAACACCATCCAAATCCACTGCCGCTTCATCTCACCATTGACCATTGTTGTCACCCCTTTGCCTCATCATCGAAACCCTAACATGGCACATCACCATCACAGCCCCACCGCTGAGAACTAAGGCCACCACTGCAAGCTCCACCGCCCACCTCTGCTGCAATTGGCTACCACACATGACCATCGTCCCCATCACAAGAAGCTTCACGAATCCACACGACCACTACTCTCCACTGCTTCCATTGTCACCGGCCATCACACCTTCAAGCCATCATTAAGCTTTCAACCGCATTCAATCATTACACCTTCAAACTTATGTTTTAGTTCTTGGAGACATGAAGAGATGGGGAGGGACTGATTGCAGGTGAAAGGAGGAAGAGTGGAAAATTGTACAAGGGTAAAAAATAATCATAAAAGTTATTCTATAACTTTTTTTTATAACTATTAGATTTGATATTGAATGGATGAAAATTAGTCACCACATGGCAACAAACTCAACTCACCCCACCTAAGAAGCCCCATTGCACTTTATCCTCACCGTCAAATTATGGTCACCAGTTTTGCGATTCACAATTTTTAGGCTAATCATTTCCTAAAATACATGATAGTCACTATATAACGGGTGTTGATGGCATGACACTTCAATCACGTGGTAAGCGTTTGCCATCTGTAATCACTAGATCATATACACCGATTCCAGCCATTCACTCGTTATCACCAATGTTAATACAGGATGCAAATTGACTTTTGTAAGTACCTTTTCCCCATGGCTACCTCTGAGTTGATGTGATTTTACGTAATCTTTTCAATCATATTCATGCAGGGACATTAACAGTTTGAGCTCTATCTGCGAATACTGTGCATCTAGCTTTACTCTTAATCAGGTTACTAACACGAGATTTTGAACACAAATAAATACCTATCATACAACTAATAACGTTATAACATGCTCTCAAATCTCAATACATGTCTCCCAGTTTTCGATGGCTAAATAGATAAAGACATCTTCCGACCATATTGTCGCTAATCGATGATTGGGCCTATCATTGATTGCCATAAATTAGTTAAATAGATGAGATTGAGTGCAACTGACCGACAGACATTAGTTTCATGTTCGCACTGATACCAGAACAATAACAATATCGTCCCCAAAACGTATCTTGCCTCAGTTGTGGGGAAATTATGTGAAAATTGAGCTAGCTCATAAAGCCCCCTCCGCCAATGTTTGTTGCTCCTTGTGATGAAACTTGTCCCTGAGAAACCAACTGCGACCGCCCAGGACCTTGGACATAGGCTTGACCCATTCCCGCCCCAACCATTTGTTGCTGCTGAGGAAGTTGTTGATGCTGCAGTTGCTGTAATTGTGGAAGCTGTTGCTGTGGCTGCAGTTGTGAGAGTTGTTGTTGTTGAAGTTGAGGGAGTTGTTGCTGTTGTTGGATTTGTGGAAGCTGCTGCTGTTGCAACTGGGAAAGCTGCTGCTGTTGGACCTGAGGAAGCTGCTGCTGTTGTTGCAGCTGTGGATGCTGCTGCTGCTGTTGTAGCTGGGGAAGCTGCTGCTGCTGTTGTTGTAGCTGGGGAAGCTGCTGCTGCTGCTGCTGTTGTAGCTGAGGAAGTTGCTGTTGCTGCATGTGAGGAAGCTGCTGCTGTTGTTGCAACTGTGATTGCATTTGCTGGTGCTGTTGCTGTTGCATTTGTTGCTGCTGCTGCTGACTAGATAATTGTGGCTTAAATACAACCATGTCCTGTATGGATTCAGAGCTTCAAGTAAATAGGCAAGGTGTGATTGATCCATGGCTTTATAATAAAGCCTCAGAGGAATTAAATGTATGTTATCTTTAGTAAGAGACAAATAAACAAGTTACCCAGGAAAAAGCATCCCAATCAAGCGGAAGGCTTTGTCAGAAACAGATATTAGCAACGTTTGCGATGGTAATTGAATTACTGCACACTGCAATCAAATAAAAAAAATTAACACCATAGAAAATCCCACCAAAAATATTTCTGGGTCTGTAGGAATAGTGTATGCTTGAAAGTTTACGAGTTTTAGATCTCACTGCCATTGGAACAAGTAATTCTTTGGAAGTCAAGTGTCTCAGAAATCTAATAGGCAACAACATAAAATGTATAAATCACACAATGTCCAAGATATAATCTAGGATTCTAGAAGTACTTCTATAATAGATATGTACTGCCTATGTTCACTGCCAGCACTTCAGGTGAATTGCCATCAGGAACTCCTAGCATAGATAAGGCTTACTAACACATCTCAAGCACATACTATGTTTCAAGAAGAACAGATTGTTGACAAGGGATTATGGATTGCTTTGGTTTTAGCATGTTAGTTTACTTGAGCATTGTTGATCTTGATAAAATCAAATAAGAAAAACAAATTATAATTGTGAACACGTAGTTGACTTGTGTATGTTGGATGATTTTACCCACAACAGATATAAATAAATATGGCACGAAGTTCACATGCTTAACAGGTAATCAGGTCAAAATGCAGAAAGCAAGGTAGAATCTCTATCAAGGTTGTCAATGGCGGATGGCATAATATGGCGGTGAGCCAAAAAAAGCTATAAAAATATGGTTGATGGCGTTGCGGAAGTTATGGCGGACTAAAAAATATATAAATATATATATAAAAAAATAAAATAAAAAGACATAACGCATAATTGAAGCCTCAAAGACATAATCAAAGCCACAAATACACAATCAAAATCACAAATAAGGACTAAAAAACATAGCAATCCATGATCAAAGCACAAAATATAAACTAAGAATTCAAGACAAAAATTTGTGGAAGTTTTTAATTTTTTTTTTAGGTCAGAAGAAGTTTTTAATCTTACTATCAAAACCATAAAAAGAAACACTAACAAAGACCACACCACACGGCCCACACCCAAAGATCCACTTACCAAGCATAAAAAAGAAAGAAATAACCCACACAACTTACCAAGACATGCAAAACCCAAAGAGAGAGATAAAATCAGATCTGAATATTTGACTCCCACAAAATAAAAAAGAAAGAAGTAGAGACAGTGAACAGCAAAGGCAGAGGCAGACATGAACGGTGGAGACTGGTGGCCGGAAGTTGCACAACGGCCAGTGGAGGCTTGGGAGGAGGCAGAGTCGGCGGCAGCGCATAGACAGGGAGGGAGCTCATGTGTGAGGGAGAGAGTGAGAGCTTGGTTGCGCGACGATAAGAAGAAGAAAACAGAACAGAGAAGAAGAAGAAGGACCTTACCTGCCGCCGTCATTGCCGCCAATGTGATGAGCTGCTGCCAGCGTCCCGGAGAAGAGCAGAAATGAGAGGTGAAAGCCAAGGGACTTGAGAGACCGAGAGAGTGTGTCTGTGAGACTCAGAGAGAAGAGAGAGGGCCAGGAGAATCCCAAAAATACCCTTTGAATTTAAGAAAAAAGGGTTTTTTTAATGGCATTTTCTGCCATGGCAGCCATACTTCCGCCATGGCGCCACCTAAGTTGCGGCCGCCATGCCTGTGATGCCATTCCGCCACACCATTCACTTTCACATGGCGGCACCCTCAAATTCCGCCACGCCATGGCAGATATTTAACAACACTTCATCTATGCTTTGTTGCATATGCACATGAAATTTTGTTTAAATGTCTGGACGTCTGGTATTGCCCCTGGACAAAATTCTACTATTCTTATACATGCAAAACAAGTTGAAGGTCACTAATATTCCCTCACTGGATCAGCCAGCTAATCTCATTAAGGCACCCTCTAGCTCAAGATTTACTGTGCTGAGAGATAAATTGAATTTCAATACAAAGAAATTATTAATGGGAAAGAAAAGAGAACAAAAGGAAAGGGTGAGGTGTCTTCACAAGAAGAAAGCTATGAAAGCATGTAGTCACCAGAGATTGAGCCAAATATGAAGACATTCCAATCTCTCTGCACATCTAACAGAAAAACAACTCTAATTTAAAGACCATTTTCAGAACACCACGTCGATGCTAAGAAGACAAGCCAATCCCAAATATTGTCTAAACGTGAAGTTGTTCTTTTTAACATTCTAGCATTCCCATCCGGGCAAAGACACCATAGAAAAGGCAAAATTGAAACTGCCACAAAAGATAACTTCACATGGGGACTTTAAACGACAAATAGCTTTTTAGAAGTTAAAAAATGCCATGACAACCCTCCCTGATTCGACTCTTCCTTGTCTTGAAAAGCCATTCATTGTAGAAAGGGTTAAATGCACTTCTCCCCTTGAACTTCAGGTCATGTGCAATTTACACCTTGATTTTTCAAATATGCATCGCGATACCCTAAACTTTTCAAACTATACAAAACACCCCTCAGCATAATTTTGGCAACTAATGAAGATAAAATTTGTGCAATTAATCTCCTGATATTTCTAATTTGTGCAATCCAACACCTTGTCTGTGAATTCTATGTGCAATTAACCCTCCAATTTTTTGTTGTGTGCAACCTGATAACCTGCTTTAACTTAAAGTTTTGCACTATTTGAAAAGTAGGGGATTTTTTACACAATTTGAAAAGTTCAGAGTGTCATAATACACGTTTTGAAAAGTCAGGGTGTAAATTGAACATGATCTAAAATTCAGGGGGAAAATGCATTTAACTCTTATAGAAATTGATGCTTCCAGAAAGGTGTGGGTATTGTATTCATGCAAGAAGGAAGACCTGTGGCCTTCATTTATCAATCTCTATCTGGTAGGGCTCAACAAAAGTCAGTTTATGAAAGAGAGCTAATGGGCTATTGTATTAGCAGTCCAAGAATGGGGACACATTTTGAGATCTACACACATCATCAGATCTGAAATATTAGTTGGATCAGAAGTTAGCAGGAAAGGAGCTGCACAAATGAGTCTCTAAATTAATGGGCTTTGATTTTGACATTAAGCACAAGGTGGAAAACGAAAATTCAGCTGTTGATGCTTTGTCAAGTGTTGAGACATCAGGTATTTATTTATATTACTTGTACAGAATCAGTTTCTCATTTACAATTATTAGAACAAATTTGATTGACCTCAATTTAGGCTTGGTAAGTATTATGTAATAATTACCAAATGCCTATATAATATAAATCATCTGTACATTTTTTGTATCACCACAAATAATATTCAATTTTACCCCGATTGCTTTTTAAGTTGGTATTAGAGCACTAAACCAGGGAGACGGAACCTTCCACCACCTTCATTTCATTGCGTCCTCTGCCAAGCTTTCATTACTGGAATTTTAAAAATTTTTTACAGCCTTAACTGCTGATTGAGAAGCTTTTCAGCACCATTATTTATCCCTAATCCTCTCAATTTTCTTTCCCTTTCTTGCCACAGCCATAACCATCGGAGAATTCTTCGGCAACTTTTCCGTACAACCAACCCCACAATAATACTCCCCTCCACCAAATCAACCAACCCACCTCCCAGCAACGTGTGATAGGGCGAGGCATTGTCTCTAGCTACCCTCCCACATCCAACTGTTACCAACCACAAGGGAGCTCCTGCCGACCACCGTTTTACCGTCACAGAACCCAGTATAGGAACACCACTTTCCCACTTGCGCTAGTCATGGCTACCATGTCAGCAATAGAAACTTTGACCCATGGACTTCTCATTCCCTCTCCCTATAAGCCTTCTGACTCTTGTTCTCTATTCTCGTCTGGCAAGAATTTATTTTCTTCTTCTAATATATTTAGTATTGTTCCTAAGGATTTATGGATAATTGACTTTGGTACCATTGACCATATGACCTTTGGCTCCCCACAATTTTTATTTTACCACCCTCTTCGGGTAAGCACCATATCACTGCAGCTCACGACTTTCATCCCTCAGCTGTAGTTTCTGGTGCTATTGCCCTACATCCTTCCCTCTACATAAAAACTGTCCTCCATGTTCCTCAACTTTCTCATAACCTTATTTTGATCAATAAACTTACCACAGATACAAATTGTGCAGCACCAATCAAACTCCAGTCCGCCTCTTCTCAAATTTAGTTATACCACAAGTGTCTCAGTCATCCTCCTTTCTCCTTACTTAAGTAATCCATCTTTTTCTTAAATGAGTCAACTAAGTCTTTTAATTGTGATGTATATCAATTTGCAAAACATCATGCCACATTTCCAACTAACTCCAATCAGAGTCATGAACCTTTTGCACTAATTCATTTAAATGTTTGGGGCCCTACATCGATTTCTAACATCATTTGCAAAAGATGATTTGTTTCATTAATTGATGTTTGCACTAGAGTGACTTGGCTTGAAAGAAAAATCAGAGGTTTGTCAATTGTTTGTTATCACATCATTCAAACACAATTTGAAAAATTTATTAAGTGTTTGCTTTCAGATATCAATAAGCAATATGTAAATCATCATTTTTAAAATTTTGTAGAAGAGCAAGGTATTATTCGTGAACTTACATGTGTTGATACTACACAACAAAATGGTGTTGCAGAAAGGAAAAATTGTCATTTACTTTATGTCACTAGGGCTCTACATTTTCAAATGTTTGTTTCAAACTCACAATAGGAACTCATAATAGGATGAAGTTGTTTTAATTGCTGCCTATTTAATTAATAGAATTCCTCAAGAATTCTTGGTAAGGTAAATGTTGTGCAACTTTTATTGTCTAACTTTCCTTCTGCCCTTATTATGCAAAGTTTAGGACCTCAAATTTTTGGTTGAGGCCCTTCCATGTTCATCGTCAACATCATTCCAAATTTGATCCTAGGGTAGTCAAATGAGTTTTCTTAGCTATGCTCCTAGCAAGAAAGGGTACAAGTGTTTTCATCCATCAAGTCACTAGTTTTTTCTTTTCCATGAATGTTACTTTTAATGAGAAAGAGTCTTTATTTGTCCGCAGCTTCAAGGGGAGAGTCTTTCGGGAGTTGAGTCATTTATCCTGAAGTCCATCCTTCCCCTTTCATCCACACAAGAATTGCCACCTCAAGAGTTGATTGATGCCTACCACTAGTCCCCAGTCTAAGTCTTCCCAAGAGTTACCGTCTTCTCCTGCTCCACCTCAACCAGCTTCAGAAAAAATTGATACACCAATTCGGGTACACCAAAGGAGGAAATCTGAAATGGTCCAACAACAGCTCCAAGAGTCTGAATCTACGTTAAGTACAAAAGGCACTAGTTCTCCTGTTCCTAATAATAATCCTTTGAACATTTGTAAACCTAACCAATATGATTTCCTATCGCATCGAGAAAAGGAAAAAGGACTTGTGCCGAGCATCCTATTTCTCAAATTGTCTCCTCTATGGCACCAAAATTGCATTGCATCCATTAATTCCTATTTGAAATAAAGAAGATATCATATAATATCTTCACAATATCTTAGAATATCAAGGAATATCCTTGATAATCTCAACATGGTATCAAAGCAATAACATCCTCCATGACATGTACCATCCTTTTTTGTGCTGCCAAGTTCCTACCTAAATCAATTGGAACTCCTACGAATATGCTTTTAGAATCATACCATTGAAAACTTCAAATATCCTTCCATTCTACTTCAAACAGCCACTGTTTTCCACTGCTGGCTACTTTTCTAGCGAGGTTTCAGAGTATTGGCAACCGCACTAGAGTTGCATGCCTCTGCGCTGCGAAACCCTGTTAGTTGCGCCTTGTTACAGTGTCGTCATTAATAGCATCCGCAATACTATTCATCTGTCCCACCTTCCATCGTGAGTGAGGGCGCAATCTGCATCTCTAGCCACCGCTTACACAACTGCACTCTCCTTCCTATACATGGCTCATCCCTGACAATCGCTCCTCATCCAAGCTGCCACGCATCTTCATGCACATCAAATGTTGTTTGCTGCATAGTCACTCAACACCGCTTTCTGCCATGCATGCAGGCGCGTCTAGCGGCATCTTTGACTGCTGCACCCACCACCGTAATCACCTCGCTTTCATCTTTCCAAATCTATCCTTGGTGTCGTAGTCTGAGCATTGTGCCACATCAGCTTTATCTTATTTTCGATTTTACCCATATTTTGTACACTTGGTTTCTTGTGACCCATGGCTATTCTTTCCTTTTGGCTTTAGTCATTAAATGGCTATTATTGTTGGCATCTTGTTTTCCCAATGGCTAGGAATGATGAATAGTAGGTTGTGCTTCCTACCAACCTCCTATTGTGCATCATACCAATGGTAACATTTTCCTTTGTCTTAGTCATGCTGGTGATAAGCTTTGATGGCATCTTCGGTGCTTGAGCTGTAACTAGTAAGAGAATTTCAATGAGCTGTTGCTAATGACATCAATAGGAGCAAATGTGTGCTTGTTGACAATGATTAAGATGAACATCGTCTGCAGGTTCACAATCACAGCACCTTGGTTGGCTCTAAGGACAAGGGTTTTGAGCCATCTAGTCCCAAGACATGGGACCCCGGAGGAAGATCTTACCTTTCCAAGATTTGGGATCCACACAGCAGTCTTCCTCAGCAGCATGGTTTCACTTCTCGAACCATCACCTTGAGAACGGTGAATCTTTAAGAGGCGGGGGGAAGGATTGATAGGAGCCTAGGGGAAACGGGCCAATCATAATGGGCCCCAATTGTAATTACTGAAGCCTGAGTTAGAGAAAGTGTATTAGAGGAGTGATTGTGCATGGAGTGAGTGTGCTGTGTGAGGGTTATAAAGGAATGTGCACATGCAGTTGTGGGGACCATATAAGGGAGGGTAATATAGGAAAAACGCAGGCATTTCCTTTTTTGGCTAAGGCTAGGCATAGGAGAGTAGTGCTGCTATAGTGCTCATTTTTTCTCTTGTACTGCATTTTTTGAGCTAATTCTCTATCAAGTGCATTATAGCACAGTTTCTTCCATTTTTGTTCACTATTTCTTGTTTCTATTAATATCACCCTGATATCTCTATTGAGGTAATATAATACACGCCTCCTTTACATTCTTTCTTTTTCTTTTATTACTGGTACCAGTTGCTATCATATTAAAAAAAAATCCAATTAGGATAAGATATGCTCCAAATTTTTAACACTTCCCCTCAAACTAAAGTTTGCAAACCTTTAACCATGTTAAAAATAAACCTTCAACAGAAAAAATGTGAGAGAGAGAGGGAGACGTTAATTGAACAATATTCAGGGTTTTGATGGCTTGAATTTCTCACAGTAAACAGAAACACAAAAAAGTGCATAAGTTATGGATTTTGGGTAACTAAGTGGAAGAATAGTGATGGAATGGGTCACAGGATCATACCGCTCAAATACAATGTTAAAATAATGGGTCGAGAAAGTAGAAAAGGAAAGAATGGAGACTAAGGATAATAATTGCTTGTGTAAATTTATCCAAAAAAAGAAAAAAAAAATGCTTGTGTAAATTGATATGATATGTTGAGATAATAAAGGACACACCACTAATCCCTATTTATAATTTATGAAAGTACCAGAATCCTTCCTAACCCTAATTAAATAAGGAAATGACTCATGGAACAAGAAAAATATAAAAATTAGTCCTAAAATCATCTACGATAGTCTTGAATATTCTAGTATACAAGTAGGATTATGATATTTTCCTTATTTTCAGACACTAATGAAATGTCACTACATATTTGGGGGCAGTATCGTACCAGCTTCTTTTCCTGCAGCTGACCAAGAAATCCATGTGGGTTCATAGCCCGAAAAACTAGGAAATCTGCCTTTCCAACGTATTGCCTAATGTCACAGGTTTTATACAATTAGGATAGACGCAGAACAAAATGTTAAATCAATATACACTTACAGAAACGAACACACTTAAGCTGGACAAAAATTAAAATTAGGACGGACTTGTTATTCATGTGGTCCTGGGATATGAGCCGAACTATTTGCATTACTGGGGGCCAGTTTGCTGCAAGCCTGAGACCAGAAAAAGGTAGTATGTCAGTGGATTTAGAAAATTAAAGGGAATGTAGAGAAAACTATTAAGTTTTTTAAGATAATTTAGGCAGATAACCAAAATTAGGATACTCAGCACCAATTCAGCCAGTACAATAAAATGGGAGAAAGCAATGCCTCAAATACAACAAATAGGAAGGGAATTTTCTATAATGGTCTCAACTAAGATAATCTTAAACATGATTGGTAAAACAGAAAATTTTAGCATTGACCTTATAACTAAAATTTTAGTGAATCTGAACCTCAGTACTGGATCTATAATTTTTCAAGATTGCCAAACACACTCACAATTGTGAACTGTCTCAGCACAAATTATTCATCAAATAAAAATTAAGCATCATTAAAAGAATGGCCCTCCACAAATCATCACCAGCAAACTCAAACCTTTTTAGGGGAGACAAGCATGCCAACAGCTGAGTAAATTCTTCAAAACTTATGTTTAATATTCAAAATAAACTCCACCAAAAAGAAAAGTAGTAGGGAGAATAGTATTACAAACTTCAAACACTATCATATTCTCCACACTTCTTCAGGGAAGAAATAATATAAATTGCAGAACTTACGTCTCAGACGAATTAGCATTCCTGTAACCCTGCCACAGAAACTATATATCAGTTTTGCAAATCAAAGAACTTACAAGTTGTCACAAAATTACATCAAGTCATCAATTGCCATTATAAAGAATAAGAATGAAAAGGCCATATATGATATAGGGACATGACCGCCACTTGACCCAATGAAAAGCAGAAACATACTTCTAGTTTGGTGATAAATACAGGTTGTCCTTGTCTTTGCCCAGATAAGCTTCCCTGCATGGATTTCAATTATTAAACATTTGGAACTGACAGGCAAGGTAGCTAAATCCAAAATTTCCATCACTAAACTAGCACCTCACAATCATTTTTGACAATTTAAAATTATTTATTTATAATCACATCTAACAGACAGCATAAATACATAATTTATTTTAGTTTAAATACATCTAACAACTAGGTGCAATGATGTATATCGTATATATATACACTGAAATTGCATAACATCTAACAACTAGGATCAATTCCTTTTGACTAGCTTTGTTCGTTTTGGGAGGAGAAAGGAGGCCGAATCCTTTTGGCAGGATGCTTTCTTTGCAATATTTGGTGTATTTGGTTAGAGCATAACTCTCGTATTTTCCTTGACAAACATTCAGATAAGCAGAAATAATATTCAGTTTTTACCATATTTCTTTTCAAGTGATAGGCTACATGTTAATGACATATAACAGAAGTACTAAAAAATTCAATATAATCAGAAAAAAAAAAATTTGTTGAGGCAAGATTCAAACAGATAATAAGATACTAAAATGTTGCCACATGGGTGACTCATAATTGAAAGGGCAATGCACTGAAAGATAGAAATTAGAATCTATGAAATGAGTTCAACTTTTCCAAATTGAATGCCCAGCAATATTAAGTTAAAATTGATGAAGTACATAGCATTCATCCGACGTCCACCTCATCAGACCAACATTCGAATCTAAACATTATAAGAAATAAGAGAAATAGTATTGGGTTATTCTTACAACATTTAATGCAAATGACGAAAAAGCTACTATGATGGTGCCTTCTGGTCCCCAAGAGAAAGTATTACTAATTGGCTTTTTTCTATAAAAAGAAACTAGTTATTTGACACTAAATTTTCAAGACCAAAGAGACGAACAATTCAGCGAAAACGAAGTCTGGGGTGAAATATTATATATTTATATTAATTAAGGAGGTAATGGACATACCTCCCAGACCTTCACATATTTGGATTGTGCAGATTGCATACCACCTGATGTCTGTTGTGTCAAAGCCATATTGGCAGCTACATTGTTCACAAGCGCGGCATGCCCGATTGTACTTGCTGAGACATTCCTGGAGTAGGAATCATTGTACCGGTTCCAGAAGAGACACCTGATGCACCAAGGCCACCACTCATCACATTTTGGTTCATGTTTACTCCACTTTGAACCATTTGGGCTCCTGAATGGTTTCCTTGGCCCATACCTGGCACCTGTTGTCCCATGCTGACAGCCCCTTGCGCATTACCCAATGGTTGTGAAATCCCAATGTTAGTACTTCCAGAACTAGTTATTGACGTTATTGCTTGCTGTCCAGATGAAAATACGTTTTGGGCTGGAGGTACAGAAGATGGCATCCCACTAGATATCATGTTTGACATGTGCATGGCAACAGGAGTCTGACCCATTGACTGAATTGCCATAGAGGTTCCACCGATTATGGCAGCAGGGTTCATCACCTGCCGTGCTTGAGAGATATTGTTCAAAATATTCACATTTGCCTGAGCAGGATTCCCTGGGCGTAAAGGCTGTGACATTGACACTATAGGCTTTGTATCCTGAGCATTTTCATTATTTGTCATAATATCTTGAGATGCAGAAGATGGAGAAGATGTCTGCAAGCTTGGAACTCCTTGATTAGTACTAGTAGCACGAGGAACTGATGAATTGTGAGGAAATGCAGGTCCAGATACCATGGCAGTTACAGGAACTGGCTCCTGAAGAAGTATTATATATATCAAGGATCATTTGAAGAACTGAACTGGAAAAACTAAAACCAGTATTCGTAGTATATATTTAAGTTAATATTGCAGTCCAAGGTGTCTTGAGTTTACCACTTTGACAGTAGCAGGGGCCACATTCCCAGCAGAGATTGGTTGCCGGCTGGCAATAGATCCATTAACTAAAATATCAGGGGGGCAAAAAAAGATAATGTCAACTTTGCAAAAGGAATAAATCAGCCACTTATGCTTGCTGTCAACTGATGACCATTTAAAAATGACGAACTGGAACTCTAAAGCAACTATGTGAACATGAAATTTTCCAACTAATCTTTCCAGTCAAACAGACAAGATAGTACTTTCTATATGGCTATATTGACAAAAAATTAATAATGATTATCTTAACAAGATGTACTCTGCTGGCCAGAGTGATGCTTTCAAGCAGATAACAAGTAATGCAAATACATACTCACCCCCCCCCTCTGCGTGGGTCTCTCCCCATCCAAAAAAAAAACAAAACAAAACAAGAATGAATCTTCTGAATAAAATTGTAGATCAATGTAATGAGAAGTTGCTCTTTAAAATTATGCACACGACAAGACACAAGAAATATAAATAAACCATGCAAACTGGTTTACTTCAGTACTAATTGAATATTCATCTTCAATAAGGGAAGCAAATACTGAATGGATGGACAACCTGATGGCATAGATGCTGGGGGTGCCCCTGTAACTGGTGCTACAGAAACTGCATCTACTTTAACAGGACTCTGATTAGAAGGCAAGTTTGTTATCCCAGATCGACTCAAAGCAGTGCGTGCTTCCCTGAAACTTTCTGATATTAAAATAAGGAAATGGCTATTCTTAACATCAACTGGTGGATCAGCTGCTCTATTGTTACGTTTCCCCTACAATGCCAAAGACATAATCAACATCATAAAAATAATCAATAGCAGAAGAAGTTACTTCGTTTTATTAGACTTGCTCAATTCAAAAAAGGAACAGAAAAAGAAAAGCTATGTAAACTTAAAAACTCTAGCTATCAACAAATTGCAAAACACCTACTATGTCAGCTTTACATGAGCAAAAACTTTAACAAAAAAAGAAACAGAAAAATTCAAAGCATGGATGTGCCCTTGGGGTCTGTGTACAAGGAATAGTAAGGCCCTCAATTCTAAGAGCCACAATCTTTACATACTGAAATAAAAGGATAAGACTCCAAAATTAGCTACTCCCTAATCTGATAAGGTTCTATGACTAAGTTATCTCCTCATAGAATGAGTTACATCCCTATCCTCATTCTTACCGCATTGTAGATAGCTTTGACTTTGGGAAGTTGTTTTGGACAGAGTACTGATAGAGAAACGGAAAACTGCATCCAAAAAATCACAATTCATTAACCACATAAACGAATAAAGACTAACTTGACGGTGTAAAAAATAAATGTCAGCTATTTAAAAGTAAGAAAACAAATAAACCAAAAAGGTACCTGAGGAAATACTTTAGCTACAGCTTCAGCATCATATAAACGATTCCCTTGGTCAGAGTCAATGGTTTCACTCTGTTCAATGTTCTGCAGTCGTGGAACATACACTGGTGTCTGCAATGGATAAGGATTACTCGCTGCTACAAGGATACAATGCTTGTGCATGTCCACATTCTGCTGATTTGGACCTCCACCTTGAGAATTTGGGAACATCTGAGCATTCCCACATTGGGGTTAGATGATTAAAACTTATCATGAAGTGAAGAGAGGCCCATAAAGTTTCTAAATCATAGTTTTGAATTCTCTACATCAATTGACGATCTATTAGAGTTTGAATGAGGTATGGCACTGAAATTGTTTAGGACTTTATGCTTAAACATACATGCAACCAAGCCACTGAAAGATGTAGTCCAAAACAAGTGTATGGAGACCTGGTTATCACTTAGATGAGTATTGACACAAAGAAAGACAAAAAGAAATAATGGCATGCCCTGAATAGACTACTCATAATTTAAAAATAAAAGGACAGACAAAGAACTGTAGCTTCAACAAAATAATACCCTCAAAGAATAATATATCAAAGGCATTGGACAGCTTCGATACATCTTTTACACTGTTAGGTTCACTTTTTTTAAATTGAAAAAAGAAATTTTCTTAGTTTCTCCATTTACAAGGATCCACCGTCAATTGTATCTTTACCTCTTTTCCTCTGAAAAATATCTTCTTTAAACTAGAACGCGGGAAGAAAATGACTAGAGTCATAAGTACTCTCTGAAATTGGAGCCAATCTATTAGATAGTTATATTTGGTAATGCTAAGGACTCAGATATTTTGCAACACCTTTTATTTGCCTAGTAAAGTCCGCAAGTATGCTTTTGCTTTCTAAAGTATAAACAGGATCTAAATAATCATTGTTCATGCACTAATCGAATTTCATACAACTATTTTCTTTTCATGCTGCACTCCCCCTCCCTCAAACTCTGCAGTTCTACAAAGTTGTTTGATGAGAAGACTCCTTCAATTCCCAGTCACCATGCAGTAAAACATAAACTTTAACAACAAACTTCTAACTCTTGATTTTATGCAATATAGTTTTGTCAAATATACAAATGGAACTTCATTTGTGACAATACTCAGGTTAGGTTGTCTCTATATTGCATAAACTTTAAGCCTAATTGCAATGAAATGAAGGAACTTGATTGTTAACTCTAGTAAGGATCCAATTTTATTACACAGTTAGGCCAAACGTTTCCTAGTCAATAATCACGTGTCTCAAAATAACTACCTTCAAAATCACATGTACTACATGGCTAGTTAATGGTGTAAAACTCTTCCAACCAATGTATTTAAAATTAAACTCAAAATAATAGGCTGAAGATGACATGATATTATTAAAATTTATAAAATTTAAACTTTAATAATAATATTTATAATTAGGTTAAGACCGTGTATAAAATGATCAATATGTAGAGAAGGTAAAATATCTAAACTTCAAAAATATCAACCTTAATATTGTATTATATTCAGAAGCTTCCTTAAGTAACTTCTATACAAAATATATATTTACATGAGCCATTTTATAAGTTGAAACTTATAAGAACCCCAGAACCGAATATATGATACTAAGAGGCTCATGGATTAAAGGAAGGTCATGGAACCAAACATAAAACTGATGTTTTGGTTTCCAACATTCTCTTAAACAGAAATTACATTGTTTTTCTCGAAACTAAATGTTTACAGATGACTGACATTTTCATTGACCAACCATGATGTGAAGTGCCATTTGAAAATAAAATCCACAGCAACAAATAGAATATATTTAACAACATTATTATATTAGATGTAGGAACAATTCTTAATAACATATTAGACTCCAGGTTTCTTGAATTTTTTAGAAATTATACATAAACAAAAAATTACTTTTAATAATTTATATCAATATATTTGTAATAAATTTTACAAATTTTTTCGACAAAATAAATGTTACAAATTTTAATTTTAATTTTGATAAGATTATATACTACATTTAGCAATATATCAAATCATCTCCCTTTATTAAAGTTATATTTCATTCACTTTCCTCCCAATTAAACTGAGCAATTTTACACTTCTAGCTCAAAGTGCAATCAATGACTAGAAACTGGTTTTAGACTCTTAGCTAGCACCCACATGTGCACATATATATATACACACCCACTCGCATATGTACACATTACAGGAGAAAAATGAAATACTATAAAGGATGAATCAGGATCAGACATACATTTATCAAATGAAAACTAAAAGAACACAAGCAAACAGGGAATGTGTACATACCATCAGAGCTTCAGCAAGCCCATCAGCAATTGCTGCATCATTAAAACCACCACCAGTAAAGGGTATAGCTGATAACCACAGGAAGAAAACATCTGGGTCTCTTGTCCAGCCAGTCCGTTGCACAAGGCAACCTGCATCCAATGATGCTCAACTAAGTAAATATACTTGGTAGACACCACCCTAAATTTAATTTGCAAGGGTGAAAGAAGCTAAGAAGAATTAGGGTGAAAGAAGATAAATTCCAAGAGATACTATTCTTGACAATGGTAGCTAGTTAAATTTTGTCCATTTTCTAGAACGTCCATTTGAGGGGGGAAATCAAATTGCAGAAATTTTTGAGATTATGTTGCAATTTTGTCCCTTTTTAAAAACAGAAAAAAAAAAAGCTAAGAGTTTATTTGAAAATGCAAAGTGGGTGTAAATCAATAATAAATTAACTGGCATATTATAGTTGCAATGACTGTAATTTTCGACTTTCACACAAATTTCTTGGAAAAGACAGTTGGTTCATGTAACATGGAAAAAAGTGCAAAACCTTACCAGAATAACATCCATGAGTATTATAGGTGACTAAGGCAAACTCAACATTGGAAGCAGAAGGCTTCTGCAAATGAATGAGGAAAAACTGAGATCAATAAGACAGAAAAAACATCACTTTTTCAAGAGAAGAATTTTATTAAGATGAATAAAGGAAGAATGCAAAGAAATAGGAGGGCAAGAGATCCTCTTTACAACAATAGCTAACAAAAGAGAAAAACATCAATAAAGTAAAGCTTTCCAATCTCTCAGCATATCTAAGCGACAAATCCCTCTTCAATAGTGCGGCATTAGAATCTTGCAACTCTTAAAAACCTTCTCTACATGGTTAAACAGTGTACATTTCTCCACACCATACAAGCTAACAATGACTTCAATCTATAGCCGCTTTATGACTTTAACTGAAATCTACAAACAAGACCAACTTATCCACATCTAACACAAATTACTGACAATTAATATTTAAGGGTAATTGATTTGAGGGATTTATTGCATTAAGTGAAAATCACCACAATAGCAATTACAAGAGGGAATTTTTTAGAATAGCATTAGAAAGTATTATATGTATAATACAATTTTTTCACATCAAGAGAAACTTTAGGCTTGAAGCACAGCTATTTCCATGGGCAGAACATTGGGAAAGATAATACTTTTCTCTAAAGTCAATGAAAATAACAAAAACAGATTCATCAAATATGATAGAGGACAAATAAATCGAGAGTGTGAAGTGACACATTAGATACTGATACTTTCATCCATTTTTTCCAAATATTGTGAAATTTTCATCAAAGCAAAATGTATTACAAATACCTGCCCAGTTGAGTCATTTCCGCCAAAACACCTGTACGAATACCACAACAGGTTAAAACAAGTCAGTCATATCAGCTACAATGATATATAACTTTAAACAACTTGAAAAACTCGAGCAGAGGAGAAAATTGAAATCCGAAACAAACAAAAAATGGGACTTTAGAACATTTAGGCATAAAGGCCAATTCTATTGAATGCCAAGATCATAAGCTGGTGAGGAACAAAACTGACTATTTTAAGCTATAACTTCTACTAAATCCCAATTTCCAAAATTATTAAACTAATGAGTATTGAGTACAGAACTAATAAATGTGTTGTCTTTGGCTCTCGATCTAACACTTTTACCATTTACTTCGGCATTGCTCATCAATCACTTCCAATCAAATAAAGAGTTAGAAACTTTTCATAAATCAATGTCCTCCGAATTAGAGACCAAAGGAATTTATATATGGTCTTGAGAAGGTTGAAGAAGGGAGTATGGATAGCCTATATCCGAGCAATCAAAGATATTTATGAAAAAGTCATAACTAGCGTAATAACACAAGTTGGGGTAACAGAATTTTTCTGTAAGTATTCTACACAAAGGGTGAACTTATCTTTTCACCCTAGTCTTGGACATACATACTAAACATAATCAAGACCCGATGCAACGGTGCATGCTTTTTGCAGGTGATATAGTCATAGTAGCAGAATCCAGAGAAGAAATAAATGAGAAGATAGAGTTGTGGAGAGAAGCATTAGAAGCACATAGTTGTCATATAATTAGAAATAAGACAGAGTATATGGAGTACAAGTTTGGCCAGAGACATGCAGATTCTAACTTACAACTGTTAGGGGCAATACCATACCACAAGTCATAAGATTTAAGAATCTTGATTCCATTATCCAAAATAATGAAGAAATAGAGGGAAAAGTAAACCATGGAATTCAAGCTGAATGATCAAAGTGGAAGACTGGAAGAGTGTTTTAGGTATTATTTGTGATAAAAAAAATCTCACTAAAATTAAGGGTAAATTTTACTAGACAGCTATAAGACCGGCAATGCTGTATGGATTGAATGTTAAGCAGTAAAATGTCTAAAAAAAAGAGCTAAATGTTGAGTGATGAAGATGGGTGGTACATTGTCCCAAAAAGAAAAAGTTGTGAAGATGAAGATGTTGCGATGGATGAGTGGATACACTAAACAGGATAAGAATAGGAGTGAGTGCATTAAAGAGAATTGAGGCAGCACTCATTGTAGACAGGATGGTAGAACCTCACCTTAGGTGGCTTCAACATGTATGAGGTAGACCTATAAAGGCCCATTGTAGAGAGAAGATCAAATGGAGGGTAATACTACAATAAAGGTAAAGGGAGACCCGAAAAACTACAGGCGAAACAATTAAAAGAGATTTAAATGCTAATGGTTTAAACATAAATATGATATATAATAGAACATTATAGTGTCACTTGAACCATGTAGCTGATCTCACCTAGTGGGGTTTGTAATCATTGTTGGTGTCCTCTGTATTGGAGCAATTTCTTTTGGGTTTTGGCAGAAGTGAAAAGAGGAAGACTTTATTTATGCCCCACATGTTAACCTACCTATCCTGCCTATTGATTTGTCTGACTTAAAAGGAGTGCTTGGGTATTTAAGAGTTCTACACTTCATTTAGATCTCTTGCAGAATAGGATTGTCTTCAAGACCATCCTTTTGTGTTCTGCTTATAGCGTCTAAGGGATGGGATTGGAAAGCCTCAGCCCCCAGCCCTCATTATATCAATATTTTATTAATAAAAAAAATATCAGAGAAATATGAAGACAAATACAACTCAGGTGAGGATAAGAAACCCTTCACAAAAGGAGACTGGTAAAAGCACCAAAAAAAAAAAAAAAAACCAAAAACATTAAGACTCGAGAATGTAACATAGCAGAACAATTACAAAAAACCACAAAGGAAGAAGAGGGCAGGCATCTTAACATCCAATTTCGTGCTCAGCACATGGCCTGTTTAATGGTATTCCTCTAGTTTATATTCAATGAGATTGGCATGTGTTGTTAGATAGTTTATCCCTTTAGGTCTTAGCCAAATCTTTTGTATCTATGTGAGGATGTCTCATTGTCTTTTGTCCATTTTCTTCTCTTCCAATAAAATTTCTTTTCTTATCCAAAAGGAAAGATGTAGCTGAACAATCTGTCCAGTCTTAGTAAGACCAACCCCCCCCTCCCAAAAAAAAAAAAACACACACACATACACACAGAAAAAAAAAAAAAAAACCAAGACCTGAATACCAAGAAGTCAATCAAAACCCAATTCCATATCAAGGTTAGGGGCAATGAGACAACCTTAAATATTCCATTCCATTCCAACTAAATGCACCAAATGACTGGATAAATAGCACACTTGTTTTAAATTTTCTTTCTTTTTGTGTCGCTGTTTACGATGATATTTTCCAACATCTGTTTTTAATTATTCTTCAATCTAATAAAATTTCAATTTCTATCAATATAAAGAGAGTATGCTACTATCCAGCATCTACGGTTCAGGCGACTGTCGAAAGTGTAAAGGATAAGTACTTCCTGCTACCTATTCCGTTGGATAAGGTAGCCTTCATAACTCCTTTGTAAAGCTATACTAAGGACTAGCCAATATAAGCAAATTTTGCTTATTTGGTATTCTTTGCTTGTTTAGCCAGGTTTTAGTTTTTTGTAACTACCTACTTGTGGCTTTTTCTTCAAGATTTGACTTCTCTAAATAAGGAGATTGGTAAAGTTAAAAAATAAAGGATTTAATCACCCCTATATCAATAACTTCCATTATGTATGGGCCCACCAAATGATCTAAGGGTGATTAACCCCTCACTTTCTCACTTTACCAACCTCCTCACTTTGGAGAAATTAAATCCTTTTGTTCAATATGTCTTTTTGCTTGTTTATTTAATAATTACACTTTTGAGCATCTATAAATCTTATAATCTCTTGCTTTTCCCGAGTATAGATTCTTAACAATATGCTTTGCATGGTTTGACTTTACAAAATCAATAGTTGTTGTCACTCTTCTTTATTTATTGTGGTGGCTAGTTAGTTTGTAATGACTGCCAAGGGGGTTTGCTCAACAGGTGAGATTGAATAGAGTCAGCAAAATGATATTGGCTCTGAATGTGATATCCTTCATTCATTAGTAAGCCATCTATAAGTACTACAATAAACCCTACTTGATAGTTGATACTTGCGGCATACCCTCAACATGGAACAGGAAAATCTCCCCAGCCGGGCCACCCCTAAACTTGTTAACTTTGCACTTTACTCTAGTTCCAGTAGAAACAGCATGTAAACCCAACCCCCATGCTTTCCCACACAATGGACAGTATTGCACTTCGAGCAACTTGAATGAGACAAAAGCAATTAAGAAAAAATGATACTTTCTCACAGAACTGGCAAAATATTATCAGCTTGCCTGAATGGACCTTTAATGTTTATATAACCCAGAGAAAGACATCAACAAAAAGGCCTTCCTTGTCAACAGTAGTAAGCTAGGTAAATTAGAAGCATCACAACTTTATGACCCAATGGGCAAACCTGCAAACGTTTGTGACATCATCCAGGACTAATATCCAATAAAAGTTTTCCATCCATTATATTCATCATATTAAAACCCGTGATGTCGTCATAGCTACTTGTAAAATGTCAACAAGAAATTATTGCAGTGTTTTACTACCCATGAAATAAACATTCAAAATTATTGTAAACTCTCATAACGAATTAGACTCCCATAAGTTCATCATATCCAACAGCTATCAGGTAGGCAAGCACATCAAATGTAACAGAACTGAACTCACTGTTGTAATCTAACATATATATATTGAAAAATCCCCAGCATTGCCGCTTGAAAAAGCTGAACAAACCCCACCTCAAGCAAGTGACAACACAACTATGGGCTTGTTTGGAAGTGTTTTTGTTTTTAAGTTTTCAAAACTGTTTTAAAAAATAAGTTTAAATTCTATTTTTAAAAACAAGAGAAAAAAAATCTGTTCGGTAATTTAATTTTGAAAACAATTTTATAATGGTAAAAAAAACAAAAAAATTGTTTGGAAAGCTGTTTTTAAAAACACATGTTTTAAAAGCAATAAAATAAAAAGTTTGGTTGACAATGCACCAATAGTCCTTGAAACTTGGATTAAAGGACTGTCTGTCCCCTCTGCCTGTCCTCATTCTTCCCCCTGGACCGTATGAACTCCAGCACCTACACCTAGTAAAAGAATTTTCAATTTGTATGCCTATGCAGGGGTGCCATTTGGATTGGAGCAGCAGTGTAGGGTTTAGCCATTCATCCAATCCATTCTAAATTCATGAATTAATATCATATAAAGCAATAAATGCTACACCCTTCAATTGAAAAAATACTAAAATAGAAGAATTTGGATGCTCGTTTTCATACTCAATAAATGCAAACCCAGAGTTTGAATTCTTACCACCAAGACCATCAGCCAGATTCACCAAAATGCCAAAACAGTCTTGACAAACTCACGGTCAAGAACAAGATTCAAACCAAAAGATACCCAATCAGCGAACCAAAGTGAAATCTCCAAATAAAACTTACACAACATCAGAATCCTTATGAAAACATATAAAGAAAACAGCAAAAAGAGAAGAAAAAAAAATCCTGAAAGAGAAACCCCACTTCAGCCCAAATGCCGCAGGTTCCATCCTTTAGTCACACAACCCACAACCACCAAAACACCAAACCATGCCACCGCCCTTGATCATAATTACAATGCTCACCTCCACACCAACCCAAATCCTACTCCGGGAATTGGTATTTGGTTTGATTGCTCTTGGGTCAATTCACCCACTTGCTTTTACTCAACCTATCCTATATCCCATCAATGAATGAAACAGTAGCAAGTGTCTGGGTCTTTGGGATGAGGCCTCAAGAAGGATGCACAAAGAGAAGAGAAGGGAAATGTGGGTTTCATCTTGGATATTTTTTTTTGACACCAGACAAGAATCAAACAGAGTGAAAAACAAAAGAACATAATTATTAATTATGCGATACACCACCATGTTTTTTAATGTGTTCTATAACAAAAGATCAAATAACAGGTCAAAACTGCTCTTGGTTTTCTGTTCTTAAAATTCAATTTCTGTTTTCAAACTTTTAAAATCATCATAAAGAAAACAATGTATCAAACAAGTTTTCTTTTTTTTTTACTTTTTACTTTCAAACAGTTTCCAAACAGACCGTATATATCCACCAGACCACACTAAAGACAAATAATGAGCCAAAAGTCGCCAAATTTGTTCAAAGCATCAATGTGTCATTATGCACTATTTTCTGTCAAGAATCACGTAAAAGTACCAAAGCCAAAGCCACTAGTTTCACCACAAAAAAGTGAGACTCCAGTCCCAACTCCACAGTTACAACAACCTAAACTCACAAACACAGCCACTTATCCATAACCATAACAGATGCAACAAAGTAAAACCACCCAACGATCAACAACTCAAGCAAGGTTGTCAGGCGCAAGCTCCTACGAAGGAGCGGAAGGGGAAGCAAGAGCGTAAAACGTAGGAGCGTAGCACGGAGCGTAAGCTCCTGCAGAATGGACAATTGCATTCATACAAAAAAAAATACACATATACCGACACAAATAACCAAAATTAGACACAATTAACATATTAATACTCCAATTAAAAATTCATAAAGTCACGCCCATAAGTTTTTGACATGATTTAAAATTAAAACATTAAAGAACACAACTCATAATCAATACCTAATCAACAATCAATAAAAACATTAAACCAAACAATACCTAATCAATAAAAATATTTAAACAAAAAAAATAATGATCAATATAAACACCATAAGCAACTAACCACATTTTTCAAATAACCACACCCAAAAAAAAAATTATGGATTGAAATAAAAAAGAACTAGCAGACTCAATAAAGTAAATAAAATAAAATAATAAAACCAAACTCAACAACACTCAACAAAATCAGTATAAACTCACCTTCTCTCTCTCTCTCTCTTGGAAGATAGCGAATGGAAGCAGAGCAGAAGCAAATCAAAAGCAGAACATAAGCATATCGGAAGCAGATTGTAGGGCGACGGTGGCGTGACTAGCGCGACGACGGCGGCGCGACTGGTGGGGCAAGAGCGTTGCTACTGGAAGGGCAACAGCGGTGCGATTATTTGAGGGACAGCAGAAGCGCGAACAGAAGCCCAAAGCCAACAAACCGAAGGGGTGCGTGTCGGCGACGCGAGGCGACAAGAGGGGTGGCGATGGCAGCGCAACGATTTTAGTGAGAGAACTCTAAATGAGATTCAAATTTTCTGGGCCAAACAAGAGCGAGCGGAGCGGCCGCCTCCTGCTCTTATGCTCTAGCACGTTGCTCCTCACCACTCCGACAAAACGCACCCAGAGCGGAGCGAGCGGTGGCCGTCGTAAGAGCGTAAGAGCATGCGCTCCTACGCTCCGGCATGCGCTCCTGACAACCATGAACTCAAGAAGCAAACAAGAAAAAAAGGGTTTCCCCAAAAAACGAGCTTCAATCATCTTGGAAATCAAAATATTCAACAAAAATCGACCGAAATCAACAAGTAACAATTTTGGGGCACACTACCAGAATCGAAACAACAATAAGGAACCCTAATTGCGATTAAACAAAAAAATGGGGGCCTATTGACAGGTAAAAGAAGAAGAGATGGGGAGCCTGATGATCTTATTGATGTAATCCATGAGGATGGTTTCCCAATAGAGTCCCATAGCAGTAGTGCTTTCGACGGTGACGATGGCCTGTTTCTCTGCCATGTTTTAGGGCATGAAACATAAACACCAAAACAGACGAGAGTCAGGGCTTTTATGTTTGGGATATTGGTGTTAGTAACGAAGTGTTATATGAAGAAGAAGAAGAAGATGCATGAAGCAGCATTGGCGTAGAAGGGAAATTTGATTATGCTGCCGAGCTGGAACGTGGAAGAGTGAAATGAGGGGATTACCATGTCAATGTTTGGGGATTTGGCGTCCCAAGAAAAGAAACAAAATCCCTCATTTTTCAATGACTTGAATTCGGGAATGAATGGAACAGTGAATCGTTGTGATCTGTTTTGTTCTTGGTTTTTGGGGTTTGGCGTTTGTTCTATGTGTTCTGTGGGCTTGTTTGTCAGATTGGAAACTGGAAAGTTAACAAAGTGGTTTCTTGAGTCAATTGATGCCTATCTGCTTGTGACTGGTGGCAAAGGATTCCTTGGTCCTCCCCTACTTATGGACTCACATTAGTCCTCCCACTAATAGCTGTCCCTCTTCTAGTCTTCTTTATTTATTGTCGTAACTACAGCTATTTTGTAATGACTGCCAATGGGGTTAGCTCAACTAGTGAGATTGAATAGAGTCAGCAAAATCATATTGGCTCTGATATCCTTCATTCTTTAGTAAACCATCTAGAAGTACTACAATAAACCCTACTTAGATTTGTGGCATATCCTCAACTTGGAACAGGAAAATCTCCCCATCCAGGCCACCCCTAAACTTGCTAACATTGCACTCTACTCTATTTCCAGTAGAAAGAACATGTAAACCCACTCCCCATGCTTTCCCACAAAATGGACAGTATTGCAAGTCTAGCAACTCAAATGAAAAAAGCATTTAAGAAATAATGATTCTTTCCCATGGAACCGGCAAAGGATAATCAGCTTGCCTGAATGGACCTTTAATGTTTATATAACCCAGAGAAAGAAGTGGACAAAAAAGTCTTCCTTGTCAATAGTAGTAAGCTAAGTAAAAATTAAAAGCATCACAACATTATGACCAAATGGGCAAAACTGCAAATGTTTGTGACATCATTCAGGACTTACGTCCAGTAAAAGTTTTCCATCCATTAAATTCATCACACTAAAAATTGTGATGTCGTAATTGCTACTAGTAAAATGTCAACAAGAAATAATTGCAGTTTTTTTTACCCATGAAATAAAAAATTTAAATTATTGTAAACTCTCATAACGAATTAAACTCTCATTACGTAAGTTCATCATATCCAACAGCTATGGGGTAGGCAACCACATCAAATGTAACAAAACTGTACTCACTGTTGTAATCTGAAATAAATAAATAATTGAAAAATCCCCAGTATTGCCGCATGACAAAGCTTATCAAACCCTGCCTCAAGCAAGTGACAATACAACCATGTATCCACCTGATCACTCCCAGGAGGCCAAGACAAATAACGAGCCAAAAGTCACCAAATTCGTTCAAAGCATGAATGTATCATTTTGCACTATTGTCTGTCAGTAATCACGTAAGAGTACCAAAGCCAAAGTCACTAGATTCACCTCACAAAAGCGAGATTCCAGTCCCAACTCACAGTTACAACGAACTAAACTCGCAGAGTCACTTATCCATAACCGAACATAACAGATGCAACAAACTAAATATCAGAACCCCAAAAAATAAAAAATAAATACGGGGGTTCCCCAAAGTAAAAACACGACCTTCTATCTTCTAGGAAATCAAAATATTCAACAAAAATAAACAGTAATCAACAAGTATCGATTTTGGGGCACACTATCAAAATCGAAACAAAAATCAGGATCGCTAATCGCAATTATGACAGATAAAAGTGAAGAAAAGAAGAGGAACCTGATCATCTTATCGATGTAATCCATGAGGATGGTTTCCCAATAGGGTCCCATTGCGGCGGTGCTTTCGACGACGACGATGACCTGTTTCTCTGCCATGTTTCAGGGTGTGAAACAATAAACGCCAAAACAGATAAGAGAGTGAGGGTTATTGGTGTTGGTAACTATTGTGTTATATGGAGATGGACAAGAAGAAGGCGCCTGAAGCAGCGTTGGTGTAGAAGGGAAATTTGATTACGCTGCTGAGGTGGAAAGTGGAAGGGCGCAATGAAGGGATTACCATGTTTGGGGATTCGGCGTCACAAGAAAAGAAACAGAATCCTTCATTTTCCGTTGATTTGAATTTGGGAAGGAAATGTGAGGAGGGAATGGTTGTGTTCTGTTCCGCTTTGTTCTTATGGGCTGTTGGGGGTTTGGCGTCCGAGGTATGTGTCTGTGTGTTCTGTGGGCTTGTTTGTCTGATTGGGAATTTGGAGAAGCCAAGGGCTTGTTTGTCTAACTGGAATTTGGAAAAAGTTGTAGTGGTTTGCTGAGTCAAATGAAGCCTGCGTGCTTCTGACTGGTGGCAAAGAATTCTTTGGTCGCTCCCTAGTTATGGAGTAACGCTACTCCTCCCACTTATAAGATTACTAATTTACCAGTGTTATAGGGTGAGTTTTATCCTTAACCTCTTATTTTTTTATTTATCATTGAACCCCATTATTAGTCATTATATCAAATCATCTAGTAAAAATGGTAGTTATCTAATGGATAATAATAAAGAGTCTATAATAGAATAAAAAATTTAAGATTTACCTTCTAATTTGCGTGTTATAGTGATTCTTAATTTTCACTTTCAATCCTCATTTGTGCTTTTCTTTCATGCACACTATTTAATAACACTGCACCAACACCATTGCAGAGGGCAAAGGCGATTTCAGCCCTGAGAGATGTAAAGGCGCCTAGAATGATTTCAAGGACGGCAAGTGTGGTTTTGAAGTCCTTAACTCGACAGTCATGATGGAAATACATCAGGCCGCTCGTTATGAGCCTTCAACCTGCCTACATTCAGCCTAATTAAGCCAAACTCAGGAAATAAAAATAACCTATTAGGTCAAACAGCGGCAAACTTATATTATTATTATTATTATTATTATTAATGATAACAGAAATATTTTAATATATTTTTTAACTTAAATTTTTTAGTCTATTTAAAAATATATTTTTTGACATATGTAGTAGTACTTTGTCTTAGTTAAGAGTAGGGATATTGGTTGTTTCAAAATATTTTATAACTAAATAGGCCTTCAAATAGGCTTTCAAACAGATCAAACTTTTAGGAAGGCAGCTAAGGCCATAAAATGACTTATGTCAGGTAATAAGCCTAGGCTTAGGCTCATTTTTGAGAATACAGACTCAACCTATTTAAACCAAAGCCTAGCATAGTGAAGCCTATTTCCACCCTGACTCAACGACGGCGTGGACGACGCATGACCATGTTTTGCGGCGAAGGCAAGGAAAGCGGAGGAGGATAAGGTGGGGCGGCAAATGGCAACTCCCCATGCCCACTAGTCACAATTTTTACCCTGATTCTCAAAATCTATTTAATGAAGTGTTTTCCTTTTTGTTTGTTAAAATAAGAAATATGCACATTCACATTCCCTAGCGATTTTCAATGGTTCATAAGAGCTCTTTATTGCTCTTTTTATCCTTTTAATACTAAAAAAAAATAACGATGGCAAGTGGGTGGTGGCTACTAGGAGGCGAGTGGTATCTTTGGGATTGGGATTTGGCTCCTCTAAAGTGAGGAGTTTGGTAAAGTGTACAAGTGAGGGATTAGTTACCCTTGGAGCAATAACTTCTATCATATACACATCATGTGTGAATCTCACTAAATAATTCAAGGGTGATTAACCCATCACTTGTGTAGTTTACCAATCTCCTCACTTTAGAGGAGACAAATCTAAGGTTGAGACTAGAGAAGAAAGAAAAAGGTAGATGTGAGAATACACAAATTTGTTTGAATTTTAAAATTAAATGCATTTCTTGTTGATTAAATCTACATCATTCATTTATTTTTATATTATAGTTAATAATATTAAAGGAGATGACTAACAAATCCTTAGCCGTGACTAGAACCTGGTGGTGTGTGAAGAAAATTGCTAACGTTATCAAATTCTTTTTACTAATACAATAAAGGGGAAGGAATCTTTGGACCTCAACATTTTATGGACTAACCTTAGTCCCCAATCAAAACACACATAAAATTACTTGTTTGGTCTTACTTTAATCTTTTATTTTCATTTTTAACCGTTTTCTTTTCTTCTTTTTCATTCATCTGCTTCCCATCAACTCTTCATTGATTTACTCTTATTGTGATTTAATACCAAAACTAGCTATAAGCTTTTAGTGATTGAACAATTTAATTCATAGGTTTATAGCATCCAAGTAATAGTTGTTGATACTACAAATTAGCAAGCTCAAGGATATTGCTTCGATGGGGCACAAATATCGATGTCTAGCGTATGCTTTGTTATATTTGGAATCATTTGGTATGAAAGTTGGGATTGGGTAAGTTGGTCCATCCCTAATTGGGGACCAATGTTAATCCACCCTTCTAATACCATTGGATTTAACATTAAAATAATTGAATGGTGAAGATTTAAATAATGAAATAAATAATTTTTAAAAATAAACAAATATATGAAACTTCCAATTCATCCATCCCCCTTATCTCTTTAATCTCAACCCACACCATTCCCAGCCACCATTTCCCCTCTCTCTTACCGATAACCTCCACCAACACTTCTCTACCATTTTTTTTTGTGTGTCAAAACTACCCACCTCCTCTTACTTATACATGTGTCTTTGTTCTAATTTCTTCACTACTCTATGCTCTCTCTCTAACGCCCAATTTTTCTTACTATGCAAAATGACCAAAATACCCCTGGGTCATTTTTACACAAGATTTGAGGCCGAAATAGTCCGGTCATCCTAATAAGATATTTTGACATTAAAATAAGATTATATGATGATTAAATAGCAATCTGTGCAAAAATCGCAATTTTCAAATTTTTCATGTACAAATGACCAAAATGCCCTTGAGGTCATTTTTGCCCTGAAATCAACGACGGTTGTCTAGCTACCCTGAAGGGTTAATTTTATATTTGAAAGGGATTATTTGTGTTATGAACGATGTTAGAGGTGAAAATCATGACCGGCACATAAGGGATATTGTCCCTTATGGAAGCGTCTAAATAAATTTCATGCAATTATGCATAGTAAATTATTTAATTAATACTCATAATAAATTATAAAAAATAAATACATAAATGATTAAATAAATAAATTCCTAAAAACTTCCTGAAAACTTTATTAATAATATTCATAAAATGTTTAATTCTTCCAAATAGTTTCAAAACCCATAACTATAATAGACAATCTTAAATCATGTTCTTGAGAGAAATTACATAAAGTATGATTATAATAAAATAACATAACCTTAAAATAACCATGTATACTAAATGATATCCAGGACCTGCCACACTATTGGAGCACTCTATTCTAACATGATCCTAATTTAAACTTCACTACAAAGTGAAATTCACCACTAGAACAGCTATAAAGGTACCAATCTTATTCTGAATAATAACTATTCTACAAACTGTAAGTAAAGGAAAGAAAAGAGGAGTGAGTTCATCAAAACTCAGGAGCGAGCCTCCACTCACAACCCACATGGGACAACAATAACATAAATAACATATACATGCAACTGAAAAAACATCTTATATATTTAGATACATATAACTATACCTGAAATAACAATTTATCCGAAATCATGGCAACAACTAGTAGAGAAATATGACTTATTCTATACATAAATATCTAAGCTTGAATAGTTGAATTTGAGTCAATGGCTAATCTGATGGGCACTTAACTAGGTCCCATAAATGGACACCTTACTAGGTTCCTTCCTGTGGGTGAGCTAGTCATCTAGTAGACCACTTGGTACCAAGGTTAACGATCAATCCTGTAGCCATTAACTTGCTGATCTATTTCTCATTAATTACTTAAAAATAATAATAAACTACAATTGAACTGGATAAATATAAAATCTCTAAATTTATATAATTCTAACAATTTGACTTTAGCATAACAGAGGTTTTAAAATCATGCCCAAGGGATTACCAGCTTGTAAACATAGTGGTTTCAGAAGCTGATAGAATATGTCTGACAATTGTTATATTCCAACAATCTAACTTTAGCATAACTGGGTTCTAAAATAATGCCCAAGGGATCACTAGCTTGTAGACATAGTGATTTCATGAGCCAAGAGTATGTATTGACAATTGTTATGAATCATACTTTATTCAACACTTTCAATAAATCATAGCTGATGTTATAAAATCTTAGTAGGAAATCCATAGTCTGAAAATATGGTAATCAATATTTCTCCTGTGAACATTAACTGAGGTCTCATAATTTCATAAACTTGGAAAAGATATTCTATAACATGCAAGGTATCAAATATGGTCCCATGAGTTTTCTAAAATAGGATTTTCATGATAACTATGAAAAACAATAATTTTTTTTAAAATTGGCATAATCCGTGAAAGCAAGTATTTGGCATAAGTTATTCTAGAATTTCATAAACAATTCATATAATGATGAGAAAATACTAATAATGACTGAAAGTATGGTCATGAGCTAAAACACACTCATCGTTCATTATTGAGTGCCTGATCACTGTCTACATGATACTGGGAACAGGAATGACACTCTCAACTACCATAGAATTATAGACAAGAATTAGGAATGACTTAGAATTGAATGGGAAGAGAAAACCATACCACAGTGATCTAAAGATTTGCTAAACTCATAACCATATAAGGATAAGGATGAGAGCAACTACCAAAGAGATTAATCGAAGATGACTGAGATAAATTGCGTCTTCTCTCTAGGGAAAATCCTTGGATGACTAGGGTTTTTAAAAGAATATTTATGAGTACTATAATGTGCCAGATATATATCAGGAGATGAAATATAGCACTAACAAATTTTATTTTATTTTATTTTCATTTTTATTTCTTATTTTTTTCGTTTTAACATTTCCTTAGTCTTTAACTTCCACTATGGTTAGAATTTGGCCTCAAGGCTAGAAATAGCACTTGTAAATAATTAAGTTAGCTTTCTAATGCCACAAAAATTGCATTAATCGAACATCTACAACTCAAGATATTTGTAAAATACTAAACAAGGGTCATACTTGACAACATAAGAACAAGATTATGTTAAAGGTCTATATCCTAACTAACTACGTGATATAAGCAACAATGAGATAAGGATAATAACTGGATTAAAGCTAATCATATCTATTGCAAATACTTATTGGATACTTCAAATTCAACCTACCCTAACATATCTCTTAATTATCTTTTGTATCACAGATATATTGTATATATCCTGTAATCAAAAGCTAATGAGGTTTTTAAAACAAATAACATATATCTTGGTATATTCACATTATGTACTTGTTTCTCTTTTGAAATAACAACAACAACAACAACAATAATAATAATAATAATTTACATGATGAACAAATTTTACACTAAATTCTAATAATTAATAACTTCTTAAAAATGTCTAATAATTCTCTATAAAAATAATATCTAACAAATCATTTTCATAATACATGTTAAATATAAATAATATCTAATATCTCCAAGTAAGTATCATTGTAATTCAGCAACGCCTGAAAAATTATTTTCAAATCACCATGGTTATGATTTTGGTTAACTATCAATCACTTTGAAAATCTTCAACTATCGATTTACCTATTTTCAAATTTTTATGAAACTGATATGTATACATGGAAACATATTTTCTAACATATTCATTTAATTTTTTATATTTATATTTTTGAAAGTATTTGACTACTTTATAATAACTTAAAAATTATATCTATTATCAATATAAAATACTTAATACTAACATCATTATTACAAAAGTTGTATGTGTGAATACTATATATCTATACATATATATGTATATGTGTGTGTGTGTATATATATATATATTCTTAAATCCTAATTGACATTTACACCATAAATATAAATGATAGATATATCTAAATAAATAATAATATTAGAAATGATATAAAAATTAATTTATCAAGAGTATATGCGATAAAAGCAAAATTTAGTATGTTATATCTTTTCTAATTCTAACAATACAATACTAATACAAATATTAAAATTAATGATAATTATGAAAAATATTGGATCTAATAGATTTTATAATATAATATTTTCAAAATTTAAAATCAAACATCATATCACAAACTGAATATCATATTACATAAAAAGATTAAATATTAAATTCAAATAAAAACTGAACATTGGCATAAAAAAAATTGATGCACAAAATTATTATAAATTTTATATTTTATTTTCTCCTTTTGAAATTGATATTTTCTGTTATAATCTAGAATTTTACATCATTTACAATTTCACATAAATTTAAAATAGGGATTTATATTAATTCATTCTTTCAATTTATTTATTTTTGATATATAACCTCTTTTTTTTTAAGGCATTTAAATATCTCTTAAGCTTTATTTAACCCTTCCTAAGCTTAGGCATAATCTTCCTAAAGCCATCCACTTTTGGGATATTACATACTACACCCTTAAAAAAATTTGGTCCCCAAATTTAACCTAACATATCCTAGAAATCAAAGTTCATGGTACGTAGCTGATGACATAGTTTATCATGGGAATAGGAAATTGAAATCAGGATAAGAATGCCAAAAGACATTGATTCTCTAACGAACCTAGACATGACTAACACTCCTAAAGGTTTCAAATAACACTAGGGTAATTTAACGCAAGATTAAACGAAACTGAACTTGGTCATACAGGAAGTTAGAAAATGTTAATTATAAGGGATATATATGATATCTGGGAATGTTTGGGTGGTTCCAGGGAGTTTTTATGTGAAATTACCATTTTGCCCCTAATTAGTGCTAAATGAGCTTATCAAGTAAATATATGCAATATTAGACTCTAATTAGAGATAAATTAATTTTATTTATTAACCTTGAGTGAAAATAATTATTTAAGGTAATTTTAAAGCCTAAGATTATTTTAGGGAAGTTTAATTTCCTTTCTTAATTAAAAGAGTTCATAAGACAAATAATATTAAGTATAAATTAGTGCATTATCTTTCTTTTTCTTAAAAATTAGGATTTATTTTGGATTTATTTTTTTATTTCATATTAATTGAGCACTAAAAACTCCACTACAAGTGTAGGCCATTATTTAATCATGTCTTGGAGCATCTTAAATACTTCTTTATTAACCACCTACACTACATTATTATTTATAATCCACTACCAATTAAATACACATCAAATACATGTCCTCCACTCACAAAAATTGAAAAATTACTCCCCATTATAGCCATGAAAGCGCCTCACCCCCCAAAACTCCTATATATATATATATGTGTGTGTGTGTGTGTGTGTGTGTGTTTTTCCAAGCCTAATACACACACAAACACTCATTCTTTACCATTGACATTTTTTGTTGAAGTCCTGCTCACTAAATTGGCCAAAATTCTTTTCTTCTCTCTAAACTCAAAGCTCTCTTCCTCTTCCTCCATCATTTCCAAGAGACTCCATTATCAACCTCCATCCAAGCTCTCAATCTCAAACCAACACATATCCACTCTAGATCAACTCCTAAACACATAATCTTTCCATTCCAAGACACAAGATCACAAGAAAAATCTTTCCTCCTTTTTCTTCCTTTTTGGCCCAGATCATCATCATCATCTAGAGAAGATTTTTTTTCTTCTCTTTAATTCATAAAAGATCAAGCTTTCACTTTTGTAACAAGAAACAATTTGGTAGGGATTTTATTTCATGTTCTTTCTCTTATTCTTCTTTTATATTTTTTGGTTATTTTGATTGTTAATGACCATGGCTTGATGATAAGGAATTATGGCAGTGGTTGTAAATCTATCAAATAATTGACCTCTAAAGCTCAAGATTTGATTTTTTTTGTTATTAAAAGATTAGTGGAAAAATTATGAATTTTCTTTGGATTATTTCTTTTTGAGCTTAATGACGAGTTTAAGAAATAAAGTTCTTGGAACCATGGTAATAAAGGACTCTCTAGCTTACTTCCTTATTGTTAAGATTATTTGGGGTTAAAGAGTTTCGTTCTCTAAAAGTCTTGAGTTTTGAGCTTAACAAGATATAAAATGAACTTGCATCCATATTTATATTTCAAACTCTTGCATATCATGTTTAAATTTCAAGCCTTGCATATCATGTTTAGATTTCAAGTTATCACCTTAATTCTTGAAGATAATAATATGAACTTGCATATCATGTTTAAATTTCAAGCCTTGCATATCATGTTTAAATTTCAAGTTATCACCTTAAATCTTGAAGATAATAATATGAATTTGCATCTTCATATTTAAATTACAAGTCTTGTATATCATGTTTATATTTCAAGTTATCACCTAAACTTTGAAGACTTAAAAATGAACTTTCATTTTCACATTTATATTTCAAGTCTTGCACATCATATTTATAATTCTAAGTTATCACCTTATAATGATAAAGATTAAGAATGAGATTGCATGAAATGTTTATGATTCTAGTTATCATCTAAATCTCTAAAGCTCAAGACTTGCCTCTTTTACCTTAAACGGAAATTTTGATCATGAACATATGTCAAATATATGATTTTCGGCCTTATGAGGATCTTGGAATTGAAGTTGGTTTTATTTTACTTTGAGGCTTGAAATCTTGTCTTTGAGATGCACTAGGAATTTTTTTAAAGAATTAGAAATTTAAAAGGGTTAAAAATATGATTTTCTCAAGTTTTTAGAAGTTAAAATTATGGTTACTGATTTGATTTAATTAAACCTATAAGGTTACTATTTGGTAATGATTAAATGTGTAAAAGTTACTAATAATTGTTGTAAAAATTATTTTTAGTATTTTTGGGAAGAATTAGTAGCTAGAAAGGATCAAAATTGTAATTTTATGAAGCTTTAGAAAATTAATTTTCTGGTGCTATTTATTGTTGTTTCAGGACTTTTCATACTTTTCACACACATAAGAATTAATAATATTTGTTGTAAAAATTATTTTTAGTATCTTAGATGTATAAAAGAGTAATTACAAGTGTTAGTTTGGACCGTTTTACAAAATGCAGAAAGTTATGTTTTGAACCATCAATTATGTAATTTCGGTCAAATGGTTTTAATTATAGTGAGTAATGATTGTTGAATGTGTCCATGTATTCAAAATACCATTTATGATATTTAGAAAAAGTTTTAGAAGCTTTGTCATTTGTTAAGTGTTAAAAATGAGTAACTTTGCACTTTGACCCCTAAAGAGTAACAAAATTTGGTCTATGGCCCAAAAAGGTTTTTTTTTATGATAAGTTTAAATGATTTCTAAGTGTTATGGGTCTCCTAAAAGTATAGATTAATTTTAAGGATCATTAGTTTGAAAAAATATGTTAAAAAGGGGAAATTACATTTTAACCCGTAATCTTTGAGAAATTACAGTTTTGACTCTTTGGGGCCTAAGTGTAAATATTGATAATTTGATAAGGTCAATATGAATGATGTCTTATGAAAACTATGTTCATGTGTTAAAGTTGAAAATTATATAACTTGTGATGCATACTTATGTGATCAATTACACAATGATTGGTGGCATGTTATATTAAGGTGTATTATTTAAGTGTTCTATGAACGTGAGATATTAAAAGATAAGTTATGATTATATGTTCATGCTTGCATTTCTAAATAACATGCTAAGATTGAAAGGTGCCATAAAACACATGGAAATGATCCTTCAGACTGTAGGTATTAATGGTTATAGGAGGTGATCCAATAAGGGATCCTTTAGACTCTAGGAATTAATGGTTATGAAAGGTGATCCCATGCCTCTTATCCCGCACTCTAGGAGTTGGGAATTTAGCTTATCAAGAGGATAAGTGTAACACCCTAACTTTTAACCTAATACGCTCGAGTCACATCCGGTTCATTATTAGTCGTTACGCCTTTGTCTTAGAACTTGACTTATTTTTCTTTAAAATACGAGTAATAAAATATAACTAATTTTTTTTGTTGAACTTAAAACTTAAAATATGAGCCGTGCGTGCGCATAGATACCGATTAACACACATAGGACATAGCAATCACATACATTTCATCATAGCATATATATAGGTAGACTATAGTATAATCACAACACAAATCATATAAACATATCATAATCTTAACATAATAGCGATGTCCTATAAACATAAGGACACCTTAAGATACTAAACACAACAATCAAGGTCGAACATACACTAGCCCAAAACTAAACATAACTATAACAAAACTAGACTAGTTTTCACACTTCTACTACGACCTCTGGTTCGGTAAATGGCGTGACCTCTTTTACCCACGCCTCAAGGAAGATTGTGGACATCCGCATCCTTCATGTCTAGAGCGACACAGAAGAAAGAATAGGGATAAGAAACTTTATTCAAGATTCTTAGTAGGGCTCCGACTTTAACACAAGTGTCATCGTCGTCCCCAGCCACTTCGATTTTTTATTATGAAAGAGGTGTGCATACATAAGATTCAATTTTAAATTTCTCAAATCCTATTATCCGAAGTGGGTGTCTTTTAGCATGGGTCTTAATGATATGAATGCAACATATATCTCATGTATGCATGACAATGCATTAAAAGCATAACCAACACATGTAAATAGCACTTGTCACATGATTAAATGCACTAATAGGATAATAATACAACATATATATACATATATATATATATGTATGTATATGTATATGCCTCTTTCCTTTACTTTTCATAATTGAACTTTCAAGTTCTTTTCCACCCTCGCACATGGTCACCAAAAGCCACCTGCTTCACCTTCCTTGGTGATTTTTCATGGTCACCAAAACTCCTCTTATTCTATCGCCTAGGATGAGCTCAATCCTAACTAGCGTCGCTAGATTTAATATGGGGTAATAGGGGAAACACATCACTTTCTTATCATGAGTATGCAACTTTATCATCATTTCATGCTCAAGATTTCATGATTCTTTTTCTAAGTCAATAAATTTGGGGAAATCCGAGGCATAATGGCGGAACGGATTTCCCCAAATTTGCTTCCTGTCGTATGACACCCAAACATGCATCTCAATCATAACATACCATATTATCATAACAATCACGTCATAAGTTCACGTATTCTCATACACATAACATGAATACTATCACATGCTCTCAACATAACATAAATATATGTTCACTTGATCACTTACTCACGTTATATCTCTTATCTTATAGTATCTTATGCTTTGGCCCTTACGGGTCTTAAACTTGTGTTCTAGTTATCCTAATGCCCATTATAGATCTTTGATACACCTAGGGATCACTACTTGTAATTCTCTCTAATATTTATGCTCACTAACTCTTCCAAATAGCATTGCATAAATTAAGCAGATAGTACAATTCGATTACGGGTTTTAGATTCTACGTCTTTGACCATTTCTAAGTTCTGTCTTCACCTAAGGCTTCATATTCAATTCCTAAACCAATTATTAGGGATTCCTACGCATATCCACTAATTATAAACCATTTTCCTTAAGTTTCAATTATGCTGAAACAAAATTTACATTTCTTGTGTCTAAGTGTTCTAGAATTTTCATTTTAAGTCTTTTCTAGTTACTTATTCTTTCCTAACTTCCCTAAATCGGTCCTTGCTTCACTCAAACATAATTTTACACATTTTAACTCCATAAAACAGAATTAATACAGTGACCAAAGGAATAAGGCAGAAACCGAAATGTTTGTCATACATAATCACATAAATTCATGTTTTAAGTGCATATAAGTTGCTAGTTTTCTCTTGGAATAATTTTAGGAACTCAAAACTCTTTTAGAACTAATTTATCTCATTAAAATCATGTAGACATGAGTAAGGGCAGTAGCTAATTTATTTTGCCCATAAAAAATATTTAAAACATAGAATCATGTTCATAATGCTTTCTAAGTTCACCTTGGCTTAGAAAAATTCCAAGACATAGGCTATTGGCACTTATGATTAGATGAACTCATATCAAGTCCATCATCATCATCACAAGGCCGAAATGGCACTCATGGAAAGCTTCCATTTTCTAAAACTTTACTTGTGATACTTGGGCAAGTCTTTGAGCTCTAGAGCATTTAGATGATGACATAAACATAAACATGCTATGCACTTTATTTTACTTTTCATTATAAAGTAAAGTGAGAGCATAAAATAAATATGAGATGCAACCTCATTATTATCTTTAAAGATAAGTGATAACTTGAAATATAAACATAAAGTGCAAGCTTGGAAATTTAAACATGAAATGCAAGTTCATTTATTTATTCTTGAGAACTTAGTGATGGCATGAAAAGTAAACATGATATGCAAGACATAAACTTAAACATGAATGCAAACTTATTTTATCTTAACTAGAGCTCATGCAAGACTTTAGAGGAACATTAATAGTCTTAACCCAACATGTATCTTAACAATATAAAGTGAGCTTTAGAGTTCTTAGCACCAAGTCTTCAAAGAAGTCTTTGGTTTGAACTTCATCATCAAGCTCAAGAAAATGGACTAAGAAATAAACATCAACACTTATCAAGGCAAACATAAAAAGAACTACTCATATTCTTTATTTTATTGCTCATGGGCTTCAATCTAGAGTAAACTCTAGAACGGCTGACCAACTTTAAGGTTGGCAAGGGTAAGCTTAGAGCTCTTTGAAAACATATGATTAATTTTCTTAAACAAAACCTTTAGTGAGCTACTTAACATTTTTATCAAACTTTGTACAAACAAAGGAATAAAAACCGAAATCATTAAGGGAAAAAGAGATGAAAACCAAAATCTTTGAGCAAGGAAAAGAAAGGAAACCGAAAGCATATATGGTCCAAGACCAAGTTTTCAAGCTTTAGAGGTTTCTCACATGGCATCACAAGACCATTATCTTGAAACCTCATCATTAAGCCAAATTTTTTCTCATCACAAGGCTCTAAGGCCGAAATGAAAAGAGGAAAAGGAAGAGCTTTGAAAACCAAGAGAAAACTAGAATTTTTCTTAAAGAAAGTAAGCAAAACTTGGAAAATAAGCCCCTACCAAAGATATTTTTCTTTTGAAAGATGGAAGCTTGGTCTTGAAACAAGATGAGAAGAGCAATTCCTTCCTTGAAGCTCAAAGGAATTCGGCCAAGAGAAAAAGAAAAGGAAGAAAGACTTTGCTTTGAGTTCTTGAGCTTGGAAATGGAAAGTTTATGTGTTTAATGGAAGGTTTGTGGCGTTTGTGTTTAGGAAATGTTGGAGGATGATGATTCTTTGAAAAGATGAAGAAGGAGTAGAAGAAGAACTCAAAGAAAGGAAACCTTGAAGCTTTGCACAAGTGAGCAAATGTTTGCAAGCTTCTTGGATGCATATTTATAGAAAAATTACAACACATGGAAGTGCCTTTGGGGAGGATGGCCGTCGGCCATGGAGGAGAGAAAAGAGAGAAAATATCTCTTGCAAGGCATGGTCTTGGGTATGGTTCAAAATATGGGTAAGTATGGGCAAAGGTATGGGCAATCATGTTTCTTTAAACAATTTTTTTAATGGAATTTTAACATGTGATGGATGATTATGGGGGAGGTGTGGCTGATTGTATTAAGGCCCAAATGGAGGGAGAAAACCTCATCTTAATGTTAGTTTAGGTGTGTGTTTAGGAGTTGATTTGGTGAGGACATGAATTAGGAATTGTAAGTAAGTGTTTAGGTGAGATAATGAGTAGTTAAGGTGGTTCAAGACAAGATTTAAGGGTGGTCTTGCTTGATTAATGTAAATCCACCTTTATTAGGGAGGAATCTCATCATGTGACAACTTCCATGATTTAAGGAAATTGATTGGAATCTTACTATTCATGAAAATGTGACATAAAGTCTTAAATCAAAGAAAAAGATTTTTAGTTTCTCTAAGCAATCTTAGGTTCTAATTAACCTTAATTAATTATTTCGACTCTAGATTAGTAATTAGAATTTACTAATATTTAATTAGAGCCTAATATTACTTAGGTTTTGCTAATCACATCATTAGGCCCAAAATGCACATAGCTAGGGGCAAACGGTAATTTCACAAAAACTGCAGGGCTACCTGGGCTTAACCTGTTGTTAAACATCACTTAAAAACATCATTTAAAACCTTTTGGTGAAGTCAGGCTTACCGGCACGTAAATGACAAACAACAGCCACATGGGTGTTTTGGTAATTTCGCGTAGAACTCAAAAATGAGATTCTTCTGCTCTATTAACACACATAACACATATAATCCCCTATCATCATCGAAACATCCCTGGAGGATGGGCTGGTATCCTTATTTCGGGTAAAATGACCTCATGGGCATTTTGGTCATTTGCACATGGGAAAATCAGATGTTACAATAAGTATAGACTAATGACGACTAGTTAGGTATTAGCTTACAACCTAGAACTCTCAAGAAGAAAGAAATATAGGGTGGCCCCCATGGAAAGAGAATAATAAATCTAAGTCACCTAAAAGAAAGAATCATGTTAGAAGGATATACACATGTTCTTTATGTCATGTCTATTTGTTGTGTATCCTATTATATCTTACATAAGGGATTGACATGCATTCATGATATAGTAGGTTGCATTCATAACATTAAGATTCATGCTAAAAGTTATAGGCCTCGGCTAATGGTATTTGGAACTTAATGAATGAACCTTATATATGCTCACCATTTTCATAATAAAACCCAGGTTCCTAGGGACAATGATGATGACACATACTAAAAGGCAAAAGCCCTACTGAGATTTTTTTATAAGTTTCTCATTCCCTCTTCATTTCTTTCCATCTCGTCTTCAGAGGTTGATGGCGATGTCGTGATATCCTTAGATGCCGGTGTAGGAGTTACACTATGGTCCATAATAAAGTGGCAGTTAAAGTAGGGATATAGTCCTTCCTAATACAAGACATAGGAGTTATCTCGTCTTCTTACATGTTAATAACTTAATTTCTAGTAGACGTGCACCCAAGGGATTTAACTACATTATAGTTATGCTTAGTTTTTGAATTATTGTATGCTTAAACTCTATAGATGGACTAGTACAATTGATATAATATTATATTTGTGAAATATTTCTACACTGTTATTATTATTATTTGACATGATATTTAAAGTCAATGTTATGATATGATGATGTTCAGTTATGCCATACTATGTTCTGATTCACATGTATTGCTATGGGATGGATAGTTAAGAATATGTTGATGATATGTACTATTATTAAGTGTTATATGATGAATATTTATACATTATAACTTATGCACGAATGACTCATAGTTTGGTCTTATGATAAAAATGGGTCATATTTTCCATAGACTTATTTTCAAAAGTTTAAAATCAAGAAAAGTTTTGAGATGAAAGAGTAACAACTAAAGATTCACCATTATGCGTCCTAGGTGTATTATATTAAAGTTAGGGTGTTACACTCTTGTTGCAAAATCTAGAGTGGAAAACAATCAAAACATCAACTTACCACCATCACCACCACCATTGTTTGTTATTGGTGCACTTTTAAAAAGAAAATAAAACAACAAAAGAGTTATTAAAACAAAAGAAATTCTATACAAACACAAAATGTACTATTCCACTTCATAGCCATTTATTAAAAATTTGATTTTGAGTTTAAGTGTATAGCAAACTTTCAAGCTTTTATAGTTCAAAAGAAAAAAGAAAAAGTTTCAAGATTTGTAATAAAATAGCGATGCTTATTTTAACCCAAATTTTATTTTGTCGATGAATGTTAAATTGAGATTTTCCATTCCAAGAAGGGAAGGTTTCTTCCAACAACACCACCATAGGAATTTTATCATTGGCTGGGAGACATAAAGAGTCAAAGCTGAGAAATACAACATAAGAAGTAAAGTAAGATCTGGGGCAATGATGTGGATTCTAGTAGGTTCTTCAAACACGTTATTATCATGTTCTATATATAGTCATAACTTTCTCTTTGCATACTTGTGTGGGGCTGGAGGCACGAGGTAGAGGTGGAAAGGGTTTGCTAGAGATAGGTGAGGTGCAGAAGAGGCTTAGTGCAAAAGGTGGAATGAAGAAAATGAATGGTATATAATGAAAATTTTAAAAAGAAATGACGTTAATTTCGTCATTTTAGGATCATTTTTAGGTGAATTGTTGTTGGTCCCCTACTAAAGGCGAACCAAGGAATCCGTTCCCATGAAAGTTGTTTGTGTAGGTTGAAAGTAACACAAGAAAGGGGGTTGAATCATGCTTTAACTTCTTTTTAAGATTCTGAAATGCTAAACAAAGTCTATCAAGTTTTTCACTTGAAGGTAGTGGAAATTTATGTTAGTATAGTTTAGAAAATTAATTTCTAAACTAAGTAAAAAACTCAAAACTGTTTCAAAATGTTTTCTAGAAAAGTATAGCATAGTAAACCATAGATGCTGAATAGAAAAGAGATGAGGATAGATAGATAGATATTACAATGATTTTAATATGGTTCGGCCAATCTTTCCTACATCTAGTTCTCAACAACCTTTGAGTTCCATTAACAGCCTTTCTCAACCCTGAAAAAGTGAGATAGTCTTTGAATAACCTTCTCAAGCCAAATCTAGTGAGTAGTAGTTCCAATCTACTCTCACTCCAAGTAATCTTTTTACTAGTCTCTTCAAGCTAATTTCACAATGATCACTACTAGATCAGGGTACAAATGTGTTGGTTTGGTTGGTACACTCTAACTAATAAACACTCAAGTTTTCTAGGAATAAACAGTGTATGAACTGAAAACTTTGAGTGACTTCTTTCTAAAATTCTTTCTAGGAAGAATATGTTATCAAATGAAAGCTAGAAAGAATGTTTTTATAGAAACTGATTACAATATGTAATAGACTTTTAGATAAACAAAGGGATTTCCATGACGGCTTCTCCACAAGAGTTTTGGGCAAAAGTTTTTCTGTCAAAAGTTCTTCTCTTTGTATAAAGGTCATATCCTTTTATACTTGGTTCTTGAATTGGACTTGTTGCCCCTTGATTTCCTTTCCTTTGACACGTGTTGATCTTTTTTTTTGTATCCTAGGAGTTGTCCTCTAGAAAAGTAGCATGGTTGTGTCAAAGCTACTTTTGCAGTTCCAGAATCCATTGTCAAATGTGATTTTTGAATGCATCTTCAGAAACTACTTTTTACTTTCTGGACATGGTTTCTGAATTTCTACTTCTAAAAGCTAGGGTATTTGACTAAGTACAAAAGTAATATGTCACTATTAGTGCTTTTGAGAGTTGACCTTATTTGAATTTTTCCCCATTTTTGGTAAAGTCAGACGATTTTTGAATATGCATGTTTTCTGATGTTCTTTCTAGTTTCTGATCACCTTGTTAATCTTCTTTGCATGACTCTGAGCTTGATAGAAATTCTTTCACCATTTAGGATGTCTTCAGAGTTGAATCGTATGTTGATTGAAGATCTTGATCACGATTTGCTCAAGACAAACATTTCTTCATTGATTGTTGAGTTTTTTGAACAAGTGTAATACTTTCTGATGTTGTAAACTTGGTTTATGATGCTTGCCAACGTTTGCTTGAGTCTCTAAAATATATTAATTCATTTTCTGAACTATTTTTTTCACATCGGTTAAGCTTTGAATCTCTTTGAATGAGATTATAATCATGTTAAAACATGTTATTGTGAAAAATATTTCATCCATTGAATTTATAAGTAACGAGACTAGTCCTGTTTGAGGGCTATAGAAACTCAATTGACACGTTTTAATAAAATTTACTTTGTTGTCACCCAAAACTCAAGCTATAAAGCTTTTTGAAGGGTTCTGAGCTAACAATCTTCCCTTTTTTATGATGATAAACCAAATTTTGAGAAAATCTTTTAGAGAATATTTTGAAAGAAATTTCAAGGTTAAAGACTTGTAATAGAGCTTAAATGTTCTTTCAAGGAACATGTTGAATGTGATAATATGGTCTTTCAGAAAGTATTTGACTTAGGGTTTCTCATTGATATTGTCAAGGTACATAGTAACTTTAAATAGCAAGTATCAGAGCTGATTTTGAAAATAATTGTCTAAGTTGTGTTAGAGTATAATAACTGTTTGAATTGAATTATCTTGATTTTTAGAGTTATATTACTTTCTAAATTGAACCAAATAAGGTATCAAAGTTAAAAAGATAAACATTATGATACTGATCTTGTATCAGAACTCATGATTCAGCATACTTTCCGCCAAGTTTTTAGAACTATCATCTTTCTTAGACAATCAATATTAGTTTTTATGTATATAAGACTGATAATTGTAAATGATTACATAGTTTCTGAAATATATGTATCAGAGCTTGAAATATATGACCTAAAGCATAAACATGTGTATAGAGCTTTTGAAATATATGACCTAAAGCATAAACATGTGTATCAGAGCATAATTTTTAAAGCTTATGTATCAGGGTATGATAAAACCATATAAATATCAGAACATAAGATCATGTATTAGATTCAAAATGTATCAAAGCATCATAATATATCATAGCATAAGTATTAAACTATGAAAAGTCTCTAAGCATAAATAAGTATGAGAATTATCAGAACATAAGTAATAATGACCATAATTGTTCATAAAGCAGTATCAGACATGTTTCAAGAACAAAAAAGGAAACGAAAAAAAAAATTAAAATATAATATGTATGCATGATGATCTGAAGCTCCCTTTAGCTTGACCCTTGACCAACTTGTACAAAAGATTGCACAAAAGATATTTCTCTCTTTTTTCTCCCCCTTTTTCATTAGCAAAATGGTGTGCATGAGGTCACACCATCACTGGCCTCCTCTTCCACTTTTCAACTCATGAAGAATCTACAAGAGCAATTCCTTATGCCTCCTAAGTTGTGCTCCAAGATCTCTATTTGAGTTTTCAACTCTGTCCAATCTGGAGCCATGTCTCTCTGGTTGTGCAATAAGGCTAGACTTTAGTAAGATTTAGATCAGGCTCAAGTTGAGGTTGAGATTGGCTAGGTAAGTGAACTATTGGTGCTGGGGCACTTTGGGTGTTAGTTCTAGAATGTCTAAGGAAATAGTATCCCAGAATTTGGTGAATCTTGAGCTTCTTTTGGCTCAGCTTCAACTTTAGCAGTGGTAGTCGTAGAAGTTGTTGGTTCTTCAGATAGTTAGAGTGGTGGCAGCTGAGTGTCATCAGAGGCGCAGGAGCTTGGACTTCCTCTTGAACATAACCTATTTCTAAGGCTTTATCCTCATCCAAGAAAGTTATTCTGATGAATAGTGGAGGTTGAGGCATCTTTAGGGTTATTGTAGTTGAAGGCTTAGTAGGTTACTTTTCCTTAGGCTTTTCAACAATGGGCTCCAACGCATGAAAAAGTTCACTCATGCATATCTTCAATTCCTTTTAACTTTCCCTCAGGCTAAGCTTTTTTTTTTCCCATATTTTTTGAAATAGACTTCAGAATCTACTTCAAATGCTTGGGATCAGAAACCAATTAGATGCATCTTTGTTTTCGGTAGCCCATCACGAAAGAATTCACAGTTAAGCGTGCTTGACTTGGGGTAATTTTGGGATGGGTGACCTCCTGGGAAGTTTTCCTAGGAAGCGTGTGAGTGAGGACAAAGCACGCTGAAAAGACCCGTGTTGGTTTGTGGGACAGTCACAATCCATAAAGCGGCGGGATGTTACACCTCACCCTCATTTTGAAGCTACTCTCTTAGCATCTGAGCATCATTGTCACCCTCTTTCTCAACTATTTCAACTTCATCTTTAGCCATTTTCTTGGCTTCAAAAAAGGTTGCTTTCTTGGGCTCCATTGAATCTTCAATGGCCTTTTCCAATGCAGCATGTGACCTCTGGATTCTGGTGGATTTTTCTTTTAGCCATTGATCTAGATTTGAAAAAGGTTATGGGAATGAGGGTTTGTGATAAAGGAAGGTTGAAGGAGCAAGGGTTTACAAGGGAGTAGGAAGCGGTTTTGGAAAAGGTTTGAGTTTGAAGATGATAGGTTTAAGTATAGGGAGTTATTAATTTGATGTGACTAAAAGATTGTCAATTGACACGACATGGGAAAGAGAAACTTAAAGGGTAGGAATTATCCCGCCATTAATATTGCTTTAGAAACAAAAGTGGTATCTTAACCTTTTTCAAAATCCAAAAGTGGTATATGAACCTATGGTTTCTTAGTCTTCATCCCACTTTCTAAACTTTATATTCTGGATAGTCTTCCACATTCTAAACCAATATATACTTTCTGACCCATATTTCTAACCTTCTGATCCACTTTCTCATCTTGCAAACTAACTTTCTAAACTTGATTTGATGATGTTCTTTAAAGGCCTCAGTTCAAAGTCTCTTTGGGAGACTCCAGAAAGTGTTATGTATGCATGAAATATAGGTTTTAAAAACTTTTAAGGTTTAAAAGCTTTTGCAAATAACAAAAGCAATCATTAGCCAATGGTTTGGTGAATATATCAGATAATTGATCTTCAGGATTCACAAACTTTAGCTCAACATCATATTTCTGAACATGATCTCTAATAAAGTGATGTTTTATGCTAATATGTTTGGATCTAGAGTGTTGAATTAGATTCTTTGCAAGATTAATAGCACTGATATTATCATATATGATAAAGATTTTGGAATACCACAAATGATAGTCCTCTAATTGGTTTCTGATCCCAAGCATTTGAGTGGCAACTCAGCAAGAACATATTCAACTTCAGTTGTTGATTAGAGAGCTATTAAGCTATTATGTTCTGCTTTTTCATGACCAAGTGATGAGACAATCTTTAAAGAAATAGCAACATCCACTTGTGCTTTTCTGTCCACTCTATCTCCAGAAAGTCAACATTATACAGAAACCAAGATTAGTAGTACCAACTAAATATCTTAGAATTCTTTTGACGTTAAGTGTGATTGCTTTGGGATAGACTGAAAGCTAGCACAAATACCCATACTTAATTGAATATTAGGTTTATTTGTAGTAAGATAAAGAAGAGAGTAAATCATTCCTCTATAATTACTTTTTGATACTTTCTCACCATTCTTATCTGCATTAATGACTTGAGATGGATACATATGGATGCTTATAGGTTTTGCTTGATCCATTTTGAACATGTTTAGGAGTTCTTTTGTATATCTTTCTTGATGAATTAAGGTTCCATCTTTTTGTTATTTTATTTGAAGTCCCAAAAAGAATTTAAGTTCACCCATTATGCTCAACTCAGACTCATTTTGCATGAGTTTAGAAAACTTTTCATATAGAGAATGGTCAATAGCACCAAATATAATGTCATCAACATATATTTGGACTATTAGAAAGTGATTTTCTTATTGTAAAGCAAATAGACTTGTGTCTACATTACCTTGTTTGAACATATTCTTAAGTAAGAAAGTACTTAGTCTTTCATACCAAGCTCTAAGAGCTTGTTTCAGACCATAGAGTACCTTTGTTAACTTAAAGACATGATTGAGAAGGGCTTCACTCTCAAATCCTAGAGGCTGCTTTACATAAACTTCTTCAGAAAGAAATCCATTTAGGAAGGCAAACTTTACATCCATTTGGTGCAGAGTGAATTCCTTGAAGGTTGCAAAAGCAAGTAGTATTCTGATGGCTTCAAGCCTTGTTCCTGGTGCAAATGTTTCATTATAATCAATTCTCTCTTGTTGATTATATAACCTTGTGCAACTAATCTTGCTTTGTTTCTTATCATCTTTCCAACTTCGTCTAGCTTGTTTCTGAATACTCACTTGGTTCCAATAATCATTTTTCCCTTAGGTTTCTCCATAAGTGTCCAAACTATGCTTTTCTCAAATTGATCCAACCCTTCTTGCATAGCATCCACCTAACTTTGATCATTCAAAGCATCTTCAACACTTTTAGGTTCTATGGTGGAAATGAAAGCACAATTGGTTTCATTTATGATGGATGATCTTATTTTGACACCCTTTGAAATGTCCCCAAGAACTTGATTATGAGAAACTACTCTTAAGTCAAAAACTCCTTTGTAGTTTCTATATGCTTGTTGATCTACAGATCTCTTTGATCTTTAGATTGTTCTCCTTCATGTTCAGAAATATCATTTTCTAATGGCTTTGGAGTTTGAGTAAGCTTTCTAAAGTGTTTACTTTCAGGAGCTCACTTTCTGAAGATTGTACTTTCTCTTGCTTGTTCTCTGAATACTCCTTGAGGCTCAGCTGAAGGTCTTCTAGATTAATTAGATCATGAGCAAAGTCCTTCTTGTATTCTTTGAACTTGATGGGGATAGTCTCTTTAACTCATAATATTCTTTTATTGTATACCTTATAAGCCTTAGAGACTAATGAATACCCTAAGAAAATTTCATCATCAGACTTAGGATTAAACATTGTAAGCTTGTCCTTGGTGTTAAGTTTAAATTTCTTAACCACCTCATCCTTAGATGCTAAGAAAATAACCCATGTAAATCTAGAGAAATCATCCAATATGACAAGGCAGTATCTTTTCCTACAAGACTAAAGTCTTGGTTAGTCCAAAAAGATCCATATGTAAAAGTTTTAGTGGTATTGTGGTTGACACCACATTTTTGTTGTGGAAAGAAGCCTTGATTTGCTTCCTTTTGTCATAAAAATCACAAGTTGAGTCTTTGTCATAACTAATCTTTTGCAAGACTTTAACAAGCTTTTTCTAGATAGCTCAGAAATTAGCTTCATGTGAGCATGACCAAGTTTCTTGTGCCACAACCACTTATCATCCATGAAGGATACATGACATTTTATATCTTGACCTACAATATCATCCAAGAATAACACATAGGTGTTATCATGTCTCTTACTAGATAAAATGACTTGTCCAGAAACTAGATTCATCACATGGCATGCATTGGCATTGAACCAAACATTAAAACTTTGATCACAAAATTGGCTAATGCTCAACAAGTTGTGAGCCAGACCATCGACTATTAATTCATCAGAAATTTGGTGAGAGTCATCTTTACTAACATTTCCAATGCCTATGACATTGGATTTACCTTTATCAGCAAATTTTATAGAACTTGAGTTCTTTGGCTTCAAGTTTCTTAACCATTTCTTGCTTCTTGACATGTGTCTGAGTAGCCACTGTCCATGTACTATTTGTTGTCTTTCTCAACGTGTGTTCTTAGACACACCTATAACAAAAATGGTTTTTATCTTAGGTGCCTATACTTTCTTGGGTCCTCTTGGGCTAGTTGCCTTCGAGGGAGGTTTTCTAACCTATTTTACTACTTTCCTTTTCATAAAGTATTTGTCAAGTTGATACCCTTTCTCATGATAGAAATTACAGGATGTTTTAATCTTAGTTTTCTTAGATGAGCTTGATTTGCCTTTCTCATTCATTTCATTCTCATACTTTAATCCTATTTTCTGAAAGTAAGGTCTCTAACCACCAAGCATCATGTTCAGAAACTTAGAGCTATTTACCATTTTTTCTAAGTCTGATATGAGAAGATTTGAAGTTTTATTAAGTTTAGAAATTTCTTTTTTAGCTTTCTAATCTTTATCAAAAACTTTACTTTCCAAGGACTTGAGTTTAAAATTTAAAAATTTATTTTCTCCTTGTATTTCCTCTTTCTCAAGTCTTAAGTTCTCATAATCAATTTTCACTTTGTCATGCTCAAAAGTTACTTTCTAATGATTCTTTTTAAAAGAGAGATAATGAGAAGTTAAGGTCTAGAATTCTCAAGCAACTCATCATATAATGCTAAAAGATCATCATAAGAAATATTAGTTTCTGAAGGTTTATTTACCTCAATTTCTCCTTCAAAGTGTAATAAGCCATGAAGCATAGGTTGGCAATATCTTCAAGCTTATCTTGGCTTTCTGATCCTTCCTTTTCTTCATCTAATTCGATCCAAGTGGTAATCATTCTTTTTTTCTTTAGAGCAAACTTCTTTTATGGACGTTTAACCTTAGGACAATCTATTTTGAAATGTCCCTTCTTGCCAAAATTGTAGCAGCTCACATTCTCCATATTTCCCTTGTCTTTCTTGTCCTTTCTGAGGTTGAAGTCCTTCTTCTTCTTGATTCTACTCTTTCAAGCCCTATACATATTCCTCAATAGCATGGAGATCTCATCTCCATCTTCTTCCTTAGAATCTTCTGAGTCTTTTTCTTCTTTAGAGATTTCAGCTTAACACCCTCCTAATTACCACGTTCTACTCGAGTATTGACATGGAAATTAGTAGAGTATTATTTACATTAAAAAAAAATATACTAGTCAAAATACAAGGTAATAAAGAGATTTAGATACATATGTTGCGAAACTCATTTTTACATATATGAACATTAGGTTTCAGTTACAGTGTGTACACTACATCAGGAAGCAAACGAGACGACCCACAAACTTGGCAAAACCCCGTAACAACAAGACTAGCCCTCGCCTATGACCTAGCCTGCTCAAGTATCTGGCCCAACAAAAATAACATATAGATACAAACGGACCTGAAACATGTAATAGTACATGAGTCAGGCTGGTAAAGTCCTAACATCACACTACTACTATGTACACGCCAAAAGTCTCTGAGGATCTCGTATCATCCTACAGGAAGCCATTGGCCATTTGCGATGGCCTCGCCTCCAGGGCGTCTGGACCCTCAGATGGGTCCGAGTTTGAGAGGATGATGACGAAGGGTCGTCTGTGAGAGGGGCACAGGTGGTGCTGGGCTACAAACATGGATGTGCCATGTGTAGAGGCACACCATCATACGGAAAATCGGGTCGAACTCTGGGTAAATACAGAAGTACTGAATGAACGGCTGAAGAACGTAGGCCCAGATCTAGGAATAGGCCACAACGTACAGGGAGTCCAGGTCTGTCGTAATGCCACTGCCACTTGGGCGAGTCAAGGAAGAGAATCACCGATGGCATCTGAATGCAATACAACATATATGCACATAGGGATGAGAATATTATAAAATTCTTAGTAGAGTAATCCCTCATATACGATGCAAAAATCAACACTAAACGCATTCACATAAGAATACTCATGCAAGAACTACAAGCGCCACTAAAGTATGTATATTATGAGCAATCAAGATGTAACCACATTGATGAATTATGCATTGCTATTTGGAGCCATGGAATCCCATTCCGTGCATTTTCTCTTTTTATTAACATAGGGAAGGCCTAATATCACATCACGGGCTATCCGTCCTAGATAATACCATAAAGGATAATAGATTGCTAGGACATGAGCTCATTCTATTCGAGATCACCGAACTTCATTTTTTTATTTCTGATCACTAAGGGTCTATGCCTAGCCGATACGTCTATCGACTCATAACTTTTCTAGGGAAGTCCTTCTTTTTTGCTTTCCCTCTCAATTCTTTCTAAGCCTTGTTTCTGTTTTTCCCATATGTTTCAAACATACACAGGAAGATATGTACATACTATCATAGAATTTCAGCCATTTCCACATCTTATTATCCTGGAGAATTGATGTTCCAGGCACAACAATTTGTTACCATACCAAACAATCATTCTAACCTTAAGGAAAATTTCACATGACACGTCAATGTGTCTAAAACAACCTGTAAAAATTTCAAAGCAATCAGAGTTATATAACCACTCCAATAAAATAGGCAATCCTGGTGGTCAGAAGCCACAAATTCATAGTCCAGACTTATGTTCTCAAAATATTTATCCCTAGAATTCGATGGAATCATGGTACAAGAAAATTCACAGAGGTATTTCAACATGTTATTAGTCTTGTGTAAAAATTTCCGGAAATATCTCAATCAATTGCTATGATGAAAAATTCGGACAAGTTTGTTACTTCAGTCTCAACAATTCAGACAGATGTTACAAGTCGGTTCTTAATTTTTTTGAGGTATCAAACATTAGAATTAACCCCTAAAAAAATTCGTATGTTTAGTTTAAGAGGTGAAATACAACATATAATTTTCATGGCTAATGAAACCACCCACAAAATTTCCAGAAAATTGAAAAGTTCTAATTATAGAACAGAAATTAGTCCAGCAACCTAGTTCCAATTTCACTTGAGAGAAAACCCATTTTAAAACCATCCAAACACAACACAAAAATTTATACATCAATATCAATATGTTAATCATCAATATCATCAAAATATTTGGAATTAGGGCTAGTTAAAACAGAATTGAAAAATTTAACAAGAAAGGCAAGAAAACCCTACTTTGAGAGCGTTGAGCTCTATGCTCTAAAGGATGCCCCCTTGATTTATCTTCACTTTAAGGACTCCCAATCACACACCAAACCTCCTCTAGGCAGTAAGGAAGTCAGGGATGAAAGTGAGAATTGATGGAGGTTTGGGATTTTAATCGGTTAGATTTGTAGGTATTGAAGTGTAGAACAATTTTAGTAAAGGAAGATTGTGGTTGTGACAACTCTAAGCTAGTGTATAATGGCTTTGAAGGCAAGATGAAACTCTTGGAGATGGAGTCATGTAGCTGCTGGAAAATGGCCGAACTTGCTTGGCTTTATGAAGAAGAAAAGAGTTCATATATATCTAGTAATAATGATTTAATATTATTTAATATAACTAGATAAATCCTAAACTAAAAGTAAAATGGATGGTTATGATTCAATCTTGATTCCAAGATTGAATCTTAGCCATTCATTTGATTTAAAGAGATAAGATCATTTATTTTGTAGAGATTAAATTAGTTTTGTGTTAGAAATTGCATATTTAAATTTTACCGAACTAGCAAAACACCGTATATGGGTAATCAAATATTATCGGAAAATTAATTCTAAGTATAAAATTTTCATTTCCAAATATTTCTAACCTTATTCCCATGTTTCCCCAATTTCGGGCACTTGGGTTTTAATCTATGGTTTCGCTATCCCTGCTGCCTTGGCTGCAGAACACTATTCACATTTTTTTTTTGCTCAATCATAAAGTCGTTCTCATTATTACTACATCTGCGAGAATCTCAATATTCTCATTAACAAAACCTCAATTAATTTCTAAAGAAAATTAGGGTGTTACATCAGCAACTTTCATTACTTTACCTTTAATTTGCTTATTGTGAGAGGACTTGAAGGAAACATATTTATTCTTCTTCATGGCTTCACCATGAACTTCAGAGAGTACAACCTCATGTGTTTTTAAGGACCCAATGAGGGCATCTAAGCTAACAACTTGAAGATCCTTAGCTTCAGTGATCGATGGCTATGACCTTAGCAATCCATTTGGAATGAAAAGTTCTCAGGATCTTTCTTTCCATCTCAAAGTTTATGTATTTCTTATCCAAACCTTTGAGTTAGTTTACAATGTGCATGAACCTGGTGGTCATGTCATCAATACTATCTTATTCAGTCATTTTGAACATGTCATATTGATAGGCTAACATGCTTATCTTGGTCTCCTTGACCTAGTCTGTCCTTTATCCATGTGTAGTCTGTCCTAGATTTCTTTTGCTGTGTCACAAGCAATGATTTTGTCATATTTAGCTTTAGAGTTCAACTGAACTCTTACTTTGTGTTGCTTTGTCCATCTCCTGAGGAATCTCTCTTGAAGTAGAGGGTCTATCTTCAGCTAATGGAACCTCTTCCATAGAAGTATAATCTCTATCTTGTATAATCTCCTACAAGTTAAGCCTTGAATATTTAATAAACAGCTCTATCCTATCCCTCTAATAGCATAGTCTCAACCATCAAAGAACGGGGTCTATTTATGGAATGTCCTTCTGCAATGTGTATGTTGCGTGCCATATTCCCTCAGGATCTTTACCTCTATAATCGTTTGAATGTTTAACCCCTCAGAAGCCTTAGCTCTGATGCTAATTCTAGGTTGAAAGTAGCACGAGAAGGGGCATTAAATTATGCCTTAACTTCTTTATAAGATTCTGAAATGCTAAAAAAAGTCTATCATGTTTTTCACTTGAAGGCAATAGAAATTTATATTAGAAAAGTTACTTTTGAACTACGTGAAAAACTCAGAAACTATTTGAAAATGTTTTCCAGAAAGTATAGCACGGTTAACCATAAATGCTGAATATAAAAGAGATGAGGAGAGATAGAGATATATTACACAGTGATTTTTATACTTGTTTGGCCAACCTTATCTACATCTAGTTCTCGACAACCTATCGAGTTCCACTAACAGCCTTTTCTCAAACCTGAGAAAGTGAGATAGTTTTTGACTAGCCTTCTCAAGCTAAATCCGTAGCAGGAGTTCCAATTTACTTTCGCTTTAAGTAGTTTTTTTAATTATCCTTTTCAATCTAACCTCACAATGATCATTACTGGATCAGGGTATAAATGTGTTGGTTTGGTTGGTACACTTAAACTAATAAACACTTAAGTTTTCTAGGAATAAAATAGTGTATGAAATGAAAACTTTGAGTGACTTCTTTCTAAAATTCTTCCTAAGAAGAATATGTTATCTAATGAAAGCTAGAAACAAGATTTTATAGAAACTGAATTACAAGATGTAATAGACTTTGATAAATAGAGGGATTAGAATGATGGCTCCTCAACAAGAGTTCTGGGCAAAAGTTTTTCTGTCAAAAGTTCTTTTCTTGTATGAAGGTGACCTTCTTTTATACGTAGTTCTTGAATTGGACCGTTGCCCATTGATTTCCTTTCCTCTTGACACATGTTGATCTTCTTTTTGTGTCCTAGGAGCTATCTAGAAGAGGCAGCTGACAGAGCTACTGTTATCAAATGTGGTTTTTAAATGCATCTTCAAACCGCTTTTTACTTTGTGGACATGGTTTCTGAACTTCTTCTTCTAGAAGCTGGGTACTTGACGACGTACAAAGTAATATGTTACTATTTATGCTTTTTGAGAGTTGACCTTATTTAAATTTTGAATTTTCCCTTTTTTTTCTGTAAAGTTTTAAATGCGTGTGCTTTCTAATGTTCTTTCTCAGTTTCGATCTTCTTGTTGATCTTCTTTGAATGATTCTAAGCTTGATAGTTGATTCTTATCTTGATTTAAGATCTTGATCACGATTTGCTTAAGATGAACATTTCTTTATTCAGCTTAAGACAAGCTTTGAATTTCTTTGAATGAGATTATAATCATGTTAAAACATGATATTGTGAAAATGTGATCCATTGAATTTATATGTAATGAGACGCACCTATTAGACGTTTCTACGATTTAAACTAAATTAGATTTAATTGTCCTTGTTAATCTTGTATGACCTTTTGTTGCACAGATCATTAGACCTCCTTAAGCTTTCAAATTTTCATCTAATTTGCAAAGTTTATGCTGGAAAGCATAAGCATATCTCACTCTTCTGTCCAAATGAGTCGTGCTTATGTCCAGATGATTTTCTAGATTCTAATCTTGATTGAAATCTTCTTGTTCATCTATTTCTAAGTTGTCATTGACATGATCTCTCAACTTGCTCATGCTTTCAATAGCATGCTATTCTCTATCATTGATAATTTCTTTGATCTATGATCATGAATTCTGAACATGATATTTTCTTGATAATTCACTGCAGGTTAATAATGATTCACTTGAATGATAACTATAGATAGTAAATGTCAATTTAAAACCATGATGAATCTGTGTAAATTGTTGATCAATGATCCATTGAATTGTATTTAGCAATTTGTAATTCTGAGCCTGTGATGAGACTAGTCCGTAAGTGCAGAAACTCAATTAACACGTTAGTCCTATCTACAAAACATTTTAATAAAATTTGCTTTGTTGTCACTCAAAACTCAAGCTATAAAGCCTTCTAAAAGGTTCGAAGCTAACAATTTGTTCAACTTTCTTCGAAAGCCACATGCTAATAACATTAATTATCTTACAAGCATTTTTGAACAAAAATCATCTTCCTATATTCATTATTCAAAAAAAGATTAAAGGTGCTATGCAAGTCTTCAAACTTTAACAAATCTCTAACATTAAGATTGCCCACTGCTATGATTTTTTCCATCTAGAAATAAACAAATTAGTAACAGTGCTTGAAGATAACAATAAATAAGTGGGAAAAGAATTCAAAACATGCATATGTCGAGCAAGTCACTGCAAATCTCATGGTAGAAGCATTGTGTAGTCACTTATGCTGATGACGTCAAACTCTAAAGCATCTTTGCATATTAATGACCTTCTCCGTATCCGCCAAAGGAACGTATAGACATACCAAAATATTATGTAGTGTAGCACCACCTCAACCACCACAAACATTATCACCATGCCCAAAGCCCTTAAGCCCTTATAGATCTCAAGTAGGAAAGAGGAAATCAGGAGTTGAGGTATTTTTGCAAAAAGGAAACACACAAGCCCTACAATGCAATATGGTCTAGACCTTTACTTTATAATTTTTTTGAATGTTATGAAAAGGACTAACATTAGTCCTAGATATAGTGGACCAACAAATCGGTCAGGTACCATGTGAGCTTTCAGGCTTAACTTGATGATTAGTCTAAATTTGAGGCCAAATTGGTTTTTCCCGTGCATTTTCCCTCTTTAGCTATGTCATTCCAAAGCTTGCTTGATTCTAGATTAAAACCTTATCGTTGCATTACATACATTTAAATGATTGAGGCAATTTTTTTTTTTTACTTTAACAAGTATACCATATGACCAACCTTGGATAATGATTTCCCCTTGTCAACCACTTTGAGCCTGTTTCGCCCTATTTGTTCTTATTTAGCTCATTACATGCCCATGGTGAAAAATAATTTATAGATCAATTTAAGTCTTGGGAAGCATTAGTTGTTCACTCAATTGTGCATAATCTTAAGTTTGGGGGAAATTTTCATGGCTTTTGATTTGTAAAGAATTATTGTTCTTTGTTTAGTGTCAGCTATGTGGAAATAGTTGGAAAGAAAAGAAAAAAATCTTTAAATAGAAAGTGGATTAAAAAATGTAATGTTTTCTTAAACAAAACATATTTTAATCAAGGGAATCAACTCAAAAATTTGTATATTGTGCTCTTTGTTAAGGAATAATAGTTGTGAGGGTGATAATTAAGGGGATTAAGAGGATTGGATCTTTTGACATCACATTGTAACTCTTGCAATTGAGATTTTTTGCTTATGCCTTCGCTTCCTCAAGACTTAAATGAGCTTGCTTTCCTTAAATATTTTCCTACCCGATCCTTGACCCCATTATAATTGTTCTGACCTATTTCCTGAAGGGAGTTCTTAGCTAATCCTAATAGTAGTGGGAGATGGTCAAGCTTCCAACACTAGGCAGGGACCTGCAAGGACTCTGATACTCAAGTCAGAAGAGGTTTGACTCAAGAGAGTAATAATTAAAATGTTACTTACTTAGTTTCGAGCTAGGGTTATTCTTATATAGAAGAGTTTGTTATAATCTTATCTCCTATTCTTAAAGTAAAATGATCTTTGGATATCTTCAGAATATGTCTCCCTTCACTATAACTGAATTACCTTTTCAAGTCCCTTAATTCGAGGAGATTTAGTTGCCATTCACTTAGTATATGAGCTATAGGATTTTACCAACAAGCTCAGGTGAATCATGGGATAGACCCTAAATCCTTATGGGGTCCTCTAACTTGAGAGCTTGTAGCGAGTGTAGGTACCAACCTATAGGTCGTCCGAGACACTACTCGATCCAACAATAAATTTATAGCCCTCTTGATTTATGTATATGAGTGATTGATTAGTGGAAATTGAGAAGAAAAGTAAGCTTGTGGAGTGTATGCTTATTTGAGGTGTTGAGAGTTCATAGTTCCTACACTAAACACTTGAGTGTTAGAGTGCACACACAACCTCGATGAGGTCCATTTTTTCTTGTTCATATCTCTCAAGTTATTTTTTATCTGGCTAGCTACTTTTTTATACTGCTCAAGAATGCAATGGAATTTAAATAATTTTGTTGCTCTTAACCTTTGTGAACTATTCTATTTGTCTAACTTTGGAGTGTTTAGCTTCCTTTTTATTTTAAGATTAAGATTGGTTGTTTGTTTCCTTTTCCTTTGCATGTGAATAAGAATCCATTTTCGCCCTCATAGTCCTTTTTTCTTGCTTTTACATTGGGCTCATTACATGAGGACATGAAATCATTTAAGTGTAGGGGAATTTCATAACTCTAATTTAGTTTAGCTCTTTCCCTTCATTTCTTGATGTTTTTCCTCCTTTTGTAGCACTTATTGTTCTAATTTTGGCAATTTTTGTCCCTTAATTGTTAACTTGCCTCTAAATGGATTTATTATTTAATTATTGTATTAATTAACCCATTTGTAATTTCCTTGATTCTCTAGCCTAATTTTGGTTTATGACCATTTTATAGTTGCTTTTAATTGGCTTAAGGATCATTGGAACCAAGGTTAGAAGTGCTGGATCAAGGCAAGGAACAAAAAGGCTAAAGTCAAGAAAGCTCCCTAAAGTGGTGTCCATGGCCACCAAAGCACCCTCTATTAGGACCATGGTTCTACAATTGGATGGGACTGACCAGCTAATTGTTGAACCGGGAACTAGTCTGGGTACGCATAAAAAATAGCCCCTTCAAAAACAGCCTAGAAAACCATTGAACTGGTCGAAACCTTGGAAAAGCATTGAACCAGACCGATTGTACGGTTATTAATTCTGTCTATCACCATTCTTTTTAATTAAAAAAAATGGAGCTGTCACATCAACTAGTGCCGCTCTATAATACCCTAACTTTAAATAGAAGTTAAGGACAAGAATTTTATTTTTTAAAAAATTGAGATTGTTTGAACATTTGAAATTCACCTTGTGAACATTTTAAATAAAGTTAGAGTTAAGAAAAACCCTTTATGAGCCAGTTAATGTTAGTTGCGCTTGAATGTCATTCTGGATTTAGAAATTTCTCTAAGTTTGCTCCATACATGCCCTTAGATAGCTATAAGGACCATTTTCTTGGGACCAAAAGTCCTAGTAATTATTCCCTAGATAGAAATGAGTTAAAAGACGATTTTTTTAATGAATTTTAGGGAACTATTAAGTCTTCTATTTTTAGCTCAGAAGTTTATAAAATCTTAAAAATTCCCAAATTTGAATTAGAACCCAAAAATTAGATTATAATTTGTTAGGATTTTGATTTATTTGATATTTTATTTGATTTCAAATGGGGTACTCCCGTCTTTACATTTTTGTTTTAAATTAATGGAGAATAAAATAAAGGACATTGACTTAAAATTAAGAAATATAAATAAGTGAGTACTGAGACTATACTTTCCCATTATAACCAAACATAACACAATCACCCCTCTATCTCTTCTTTCCTAAGAACTTGACCTTTCTCTCTCTATCCCACCATCAGCTCATCTTCCCTTCTCTTTTCCTCTTAGTTCTTGTTGCCAACCACCACTATCTATCTCTTCGTCTAGCCACCTTCCACCATCACCGGAAGCTAGCGCCATCGTGCTAGAGATGGCCTAGTTCCTCATATCCACATTTTTGGTAGGTTGGTAAGGAGGTTTTCATGGTTTAGGGAAGACTCAACCACACCTACCTTTTCTTTCCACTTCCTTGAGCTCTCTAAGGTATCCTTATGATTAGTTCTTCCACCTATTTCAATGGGTTAGTTAGATACTGATGCAAGCTATCGTGAATCACAAACAAATTTAAAATTATTTAATGTTAAGTTGCACTAAAATATAGTAAAGGGCATAACTCAGGTTGTCTCATCACAAGAAAGTGTTATTAGTTAATCTAGAAATTAGGGGTTTTGTTGAGGAATTGTAGAAATTAAATAAAATAAAGAAATGCAATAAATAAAAGTTACCTGCATAAGGAGTCCCATGTGTAACACCTTTCAAGAACAACATCATCCTTAAGCCATGATATTGGACTCGAGAGTTGTTACTTATAAATTTTTGGACTTTGCTTAAGTATCTATAACAAACTTTATTGAATCGTAAAGTCATTAATTCGTAATTCTATTAAAATATATGAAAAGAGACAAAGTATTTGTTGAATACAAAGTCAAATACAAGAGGAAATTCTTCTAAGAGCCTTATTGTACATTTGTATCCATATACCTAACAAAATAGAATTGATAAGGGACTTCAAATTATTGAGCTTCCACAGTAGCTATGTCATTATTTTCTAGAGTAATCTGAGATAACATGGGAACATAAAAACATAGCAGTGAGAATTATGAAATTCTTGGTAGGGCATTCCTAAATATACCATAATAAATGTCATCGACATAGTTCCAGCCACTTCGATTTATTATAAAAATGATGTTATCATGCATTACATAACAAAGATTTGTTTTTAAATTTCAAAATCATCCTTCCGAAATAGGTTTCTTTTAGCATTCAATCACTTAATGCACATATATTATAATGATCAAGCACATAGTAAATCACCATATGCAAATAATTAAGTATGATATGAGTATTCATATGATAAATGTAATGATTTTCTTTACTTTGGTGGTGATATTATCTTCATATGCCTTTCATATGTTGAAGGGATCTCATATATCTTCTCATCTTTACACGCCCTTGATATATTGAAGGGGATCTCATATAAATCTTTCTTACAGCATGCCCTTACCATATCGAAGGGGATATTTGGTTTTACTTGTGATGATAGAACTCAATTCCATACATTTTTCTCTTTTTATCAACATAGGGAAGACTTAGTTCATACCAACTAGTATCAGTCGATAACACCATCTATGGGTAATAAACTGCTTATCAAGACTAAGCTCATTCCTATACGTGAACATTAGACTTAATTTTTTCTTTTTCTAAATCTTACACAGATCTATGTAGGTATAAAAGTGCACAAGAAGGGGGTTGAATCATGCTTCGCCTTTTTTGCATCTGAAACATTTAAAGACAGACTATCAAGCACTAAGCTTGAAGTGTAGCGGAAACATATTAGCGTTTCAGAAAGTAGATTTCTAAAGCATAGAAAGAGAAACAGAACAACCAAAATGATATATCAGCAACTATTAAATTATTCAGCATAATAAAGAAAGTAAAGGAGATCAGGGATAAGAAGAATTGACACAAGTATTTTTATACTGGTTTGGCCAAAACTACTTATATCCAGGACTTAACACATGTTAAGGTTCCACTAAATATTCTTTCTAAACAGAGAAAGAATATGGATAGTCTTTACATTAACCTTCCCAATATTTCACTTATGACCAGTTGAAACCCTCACTGTCACAAGTTAAGTAGTTATTCACCAGCCTTTCCAAGTCTAACCTTGAGTAGTCTTGTACTGGCTTCTCCAAGCTAACCTCATGACAAGTAGACAACCTTACCTCCATGTTGAAAGTAGTTATTCACTAGCCTCTCTAAGCTTAATAGTAGTCTTTCCCAAGCCTCTCCAAGCTTAACCCGTGACCAGGAGACAACCTCTACCGTCATGTTAAAGTAGTTATCCACTAGCTTCTCTAACCTAAACAAGTAGTCTTTCTCTTGCCTCTAAGTTGAACCAAGAGTAGCATGAACATTTCCTGTTGTGTTGTAAGTAGTTTTACATTAGCCTTTCCAAGCTATCTCACACTGATCACTATTGGATCAAGGATGCAAAGGTTTGTGTTTAGGTTGCCATACAAACTAACCTAAACTCAAGTTTCCTTAAAATATACATGAATAATCCAGGATAACTTGAATGACTTCTTTCCCATAACTCTTCCTAGGAAGAACATATAACTATTCAAGAATATGGAAAAATGATTTTTACAAGCAAGGAGACTGATTACATGATGATATGATGAACCTTGCTGGACATAAAGAGGGATTTGCATAGAGTTTCCTCTGTGCAGGATCAGCCTCTCAAATGTTGAAACACATCACCTTTATTTATAGATGGTTCTTCCATTGTGACCGTTGCCCTTGATCAGATCTCCAAGTGACATGTGTTGATAATCTATTTGTGTCTTGGACAAGCAGTCTAGAAGAGTAGCCTTGTTGTTAAAGCTTTTGCAGAAGCCGTTGTGAGATATGAGGTTTCTATGTTACTTCAGAAACTATTCTTACTTTCTAAACATGGCTTATGAACTCTTTCTTCTAGAAGTTGAGGTTGTTGACCAAGTTGGCAGAAGAGATGACTTGCCAGTTTGAAACTGGGTTTGACTTTAAATTTGAATTTCAAAAATTTAAATTTCCCTCCTTTTCCAGGAACATTTAGCGCTCCATAGTGAAGTGAGCTTTTTGAACTCCGAAATTAGTTCCTTGATGATTCTTTGGTCTTTGGTCTTCAATGCAATTTTTTATGAAGATGAAAGATTTGCTATCATGATGATTGAAGATTGTGCAGAAGCTTTCTTGATATCTTCATGTTAAGCATTCTTTCTAATGTCCAGCTACTTCTGAAGACCCATGCCTTAGTTTCTTACTCTTGATATGATATCCTTTGATCCGTAGGCATGTATACGTACTTTGCACGATATAATGTTCACTTTCTTTTTGGTTCAATCTCTTCATATGAGATAAATCATGTTTACATATGCAAAGTGAAATTATTCTCACTTTAAGTTCGTATTATACAAACCAGAAATACCTGTGTACTTTGTTAAGAAACTCAAGGTAGACATTTGTCATTTTTTAAAATATTTTCTTTGAATTGGTTTTGTTGTCACTCAAAACATATTGTATTAAAGCTTTCTGAAGTGTTCTGGAGCTAACAATCTATTCCTAGTTCAGGACGTTTACCAACTCATAATATTTCTAGGGAAGTTCCTCTTTTTCCTTCCCTTTCATTTAATATAAGTCTTGTTTCTGTTTTATCCATATGTCTAAATATGCACAATTGAAGTTCATAATTATCTTTTGCCACATATATGCATCATTTACGTTTCTTTTTCCAAATGCATGCATTAATCACTTATAGACAGACATTCATTCACAAGTAATTCTTATTCATTCCTCAACCAATCTTTAAAGTCTATAGCACAAAAATTATCCATGGCACTTCAATGTGTCCATAAGGTCCTGGAAAAACTTTAGGACAAAACAAGCTCTCTAGCTAATGTTAACAAATTTGTTCAAATTCTTGGTCATTGACCACCTAATCTTAGCCAATAGTTAGAATTCCTAATTTTGTTACTATAGCAAATGAGCTCATAAATACAGTAAAAATTCATGGTTAAACCTCAAAATGTCTAAAACATTCTGAAAAATTTCAAAGGAAAATTCGCTAATTTGATATAGTGATAAAATTAAACAAACTAAAGCTTCAAATTTGCTATTCGATAGAATCCTTAACAGCCTTCATTTTTTATTTAAAATAGTAAAATCTTCAAATGGACTCAGAAAAATGATGGCACTACCTTAGAATGTTAGCTTCACCATATAAAATTTTCAGCTCAAAAAGATATCTATAAATACTTAAGAAAAATCATAAAACATTCATTGCCAATGAATACGAAATTCTAGCAGCCTAATTTGAAACTTGTTTTGATAAAAATGGAGTTCTAACAACATCAAACTACTCCACCCTTGTAAACACACCAATATCTATGTGTAACCATACCTAAAGCAAAAAATTATCAAGTTCAATTAGTAAATATCTTTTAGAAACACAATTTAGAAAGAAAGAGATACAAAAACCCTACTTGTGAAGTTTTATGGCTTTTAGTTCAAAAAGATTTTCCAGAAATGGTTTCCTTTACTACTAGTTCTTCAAATCAACTCTAAACCCTTCCTTTGATAGTGGGGTGTGATATCACAAGTTGGAAATACTGATTGATTCAAATTCTAATTGGTTGGTTTTGTAGATTATGGAGAGTAAAACAAGTTTAGTAATGGAATTTTGGGGTTTTAGTGACCTTAGGCTAGGGTTTTGGAGGTTTTGAAGGAAGGTTGAAGTTTTTGAGAGAAAAAAATGGAGGGCTATGTTTTCTTTCCCTTGGCTGCAAATGATGATGATAGAGTGATAAGGTTGGTGTGGTGTTCTTATCTTAAGTTTGGTGATAATATTTATCTAGTTTTCAAGCTTTTCTTTCTTTTGTCTTGGAAAAGAAAAGATATGAATAACTAGGATTGACTTGTTAGCCAAGGAATGAATCTTGGCCATCCACTTGATAAGTGGCTCACTTTAACATAGTGAGCAAGTTACTTTTTCATTATTAAAATCACATCAAAATTTTACTTAACGGATGAGATATTGATCCTCAGGTAAAGGTAAAATTATAATAAATGAAATGCCAAGATTAAAACTTGCTTACCAAGTTTTAATCAATGGCATCCACTTGGCAACAAGTGATTAGTAGAGGTTACTTGGCTACCAAGTAACTTTTACATGTTAAAACCACATCAAAACTTTACCAAACAAGTAAAACACTGGATCCTGAAACTTAAATATCTTTATGTGGGCTCCAATCCTAATACTCTATCTTGGTCCTGGTCTAGTTTCCTCTGACCTTGGGGTCATCCTTGTCCGATTCCAGTCACTATTCACCTATGGCCCAAAAATCATTATTCATACTTGACTCGAAATAATAATTTTTTTGCAACTCATCTATTGGGCCGTCCTCATCATTGCTAAGTCTGTCATAATTTTAGAATTCTCATTAATAAAGTTCAAATTAATTTTTGAATAAATTTTAGGGTGTTACACCAGATCTAGGATTATGTTATCATATGCTTAAAAGGATAATTCAGAGAGGTTATTTTCACTAGTTCACATTTGCATAACTAGTGATGTAATTCTACTTTGCAATCATACAATTCACAAGCTAGTCAAGGGTTTGACTAACATGAATATTAGGAAATCATAATCATAATACCTAAATACTTATGCTAACTTACATGCCAATCCCATAACCTAATTCTCTATCAAAACTAATTCCAATTCCCTTACCAATTAAACATACTTGAAACTATTAATTAAATTATGTACAATTTAAACCCTAACCTTACATGACATTCATAATCATAAACACACACATAATCGAAGTTAGCTTTCAAAAATATAATTGAATCAATCAAAACAAAAATATAAGAGAAGGAAGAAGAAGGAGGTGAAATGAAAGCCAAACCGTAAATTGAATTTAAATAAAATAACCTCAAACATAATCCTTCGATCCTTGGTTATCCTTGCATTAGGTAAAGAAACTACTCCTCCATGGGTGGAGGATCACAATAAGAGTAATGAAAGGTGTGATGAAAATCCTAAACGGAGTTAAAATGGAGACTTGAATAGCCAAAAATCTTATAGATAGAGTAGAAAAAAGGTAGAGAGATAGTGTAGAGAAAGTGAAGGCAGCCCTAAATTGAGTCTGGAAGATGTCCCCTAATGTTCTGACCTAAAAGCTATTTATAGTGTGTTGATTACTTGCCAAAAGTTAGGCCCATCTATTATTAAAAATGACATGGGACTGCTAATGGACAACAATCCCATAATCCTTCAATATATGTTAATTAGGGGTTGAGGTTTTAATTTCCTAATTGATTGTATGTTGACTAAATTCCTAAAGGTTTCTAGGTTAAATTGTGGAGTTGTTAGTATATGTCTCTCTAGCAATTCAATTGATTGCATAACATGTGTTTGATGTTTTGTTTGAGTCAATGATCAATTAGCCATGAGTCTTGCAAGTTTCCTAGGTTAATGCTTTAATTTCATAGTTATTTCACTGGTTAAGTGCCTTTACTTAAGTCTTCTTATGCATTAACCACCACCCCCCAAATAAAAAAAACTAACTAATTGGACTGCTTCCCTAGAGATGACCCTTGTTATACTTTATTGCATAGTTGTGTAATTAAGTTTTGAAAATTCTTTGTTTGTAATTTGACCTTCAAGTTGACATCGAGGCTTGCCATAACACCTTAATATAATCTCATACTATTGTTAAGTCGTATTATGGTGATTTACTAATTGTTACATATGCTTCAAAAGACCTTATGCTAAACATTAGAGTAAATTTCTCTTTTTAAATAAAACTAACAATTTGAAATTAATAAGGCCATGTGTACGAATTAAAATAAACATGAAATGTAATGGTTCATTTCGCAAGACTTGGTTAGGTGAACTAATTTTAATTACCTCTCATGTGGACATATAATAATCAACCACAAATTTGGATTCAGAACATAAATAACATAGTTATCACATATTTATCATCATTACATAGCTTGGAATAAAATAAAGCATAACATTGTAGGTAGAAATGTGTATGAGAAAGGGGTTGAATCGTACTTCGCCTTTTCTTTCCTTTTTCTCTTTTAAAAGCTTGGATAGATACTATTAAGTATTAAACTTGAAGTGAAGTGGAAACAACGTTAAAATACGTCAGAAAGTAACTTTCTAAACTATAATACTGAGGTAAAAACATGATTAAAAAGTTTTCTAGAAAAAACAATATAAATAGCACAAGGCAGAAAAATAAAAGAAAGTTAGGAAAAAGAAGATATTGCACAGGAGCTTTTATACTTGTTCTGTAACGTCTCAATTTCTACCGTTGAGTACAAATGACCAAAATGCCCCTGAGGTCATTTTTACCTAATTAAAGGAGTTGACCCTGTCTCAATGGGTCAACTCAATGTTTGAAGGGGATTATAACTGTTATGTTTGATATCCAAGGTGAAAATCTCGTTTTCCAAACTTTCAGCTGAAATGACCAAAATACCCCATTGTGTTCTACACAGGTAAAGGTGCCGTTTGAGCCCTGAACTTTTCCAGGAAGTTTGGAATGATGTTTATGAGTGATATTTGATGTCTAGTTGGGCCCGGAGGTCCCGGTAGTTTTAGTGCAAAATTACCATTTTGCCCCTAGAACATGTACAGTGAGCCTAATGACGCAATTAAGCAAACCTAAGCAATATTAGGCTCTAATCGAAGATTAATTTATTTCAATAATTAATCTAGACTCAAAATAATTTATTAAGGTTAATTAGACTCTAAGATTGCTTAGTTAAACTCTAATTGCATTCTTTAATTCAAGATTCCTAGTCATGGAATCTTGAATAGTATTTTCTCTCTCCAATTTCTTAAATTAAGGAATTGTGCCATACCTCATTTGACTAAAAGAATGATTTTAAATTGTTAATCTAGAAAGATTACCCTCCTAATCAAGTCTTGACAACCTTAATTAGCCAATTACCTCACCTAAACACTTTCTTGCAACTCCTAACCAAAACCTTAATAAAAGAAACACCTAAACACATCACTAAAACACAATTACATGAGCAAATTAATCCTTCCCCTTGGCCCCAATCTGGCTGAATGCATGGCCTTAGGAAAAGTGTCACATGTTGAATTTTATCTCACTCAAGAGCCATGCCTAGGCCATACCTCACCATGCTTTCAACCATGCTTTGCCCATGCCTTTGCCCATACGAATCAAGAGATATTTTCCCCCCAAATGGCCAAGAGGCCGTCGGCCTTCTCTCCCTTGGCAGCCACCATTGTGCAAAATTTTCTTTAAATACCAAGCTTGAAAGAACTTGGTTATACTTTAGAAGTTTTGTCAAGTTCAAGCTTTCTTGCATTTTCTTCTTTTTGCTCTCAATTTCTCTTCATCTTGCTCTTCTATTTCCTTCCCTCAAAGAACCTTTTCACCACCACAAACCACCACTTCCTCACCTTAAACCATCTCTCAAACACTTAAACTTTCCATTCCCAAGCTTAGAAACTCAAGGAAAAATCATTTTCCTTGAGCATCCTCTTTGGCCGAAACACATACCCACATCCAAGAGGAGATTTTGTCTTCTCAACTCTTCAAGAACTCAAGCTTTCTTTCATCTCTTCAAAGACTTCTTAGGTAGGGGTTTTGTTTTAAAGTTTTTGCTTGTTTTCTTTAAGAAAAGTTCTAGTTTTCTTCAAGAAAAGTTCTAGTTTTCTCTTGGTTCAAACGTTTTTTTTTCTTCCTTTTTCATTTTGGCTATGAGGCCTTTTTATGAGGAGAACTTTAGCTTGATGATGAGGTTTCAAGATAATGACTTGTTGTGTCATGTGAGAAACCTCTAAAGCTTGAAACAACTTGGTCTTGGACCCTACATGCTTGTGTTTCTTTATTTTTCTTGCTTATATTTTCAGTTCCTTTTCCTATTTCTCTTGAGTGATTTTGGTTTCTTTCTCCTTTTCCTTTAAAGATTTCGGTTTCCTTTTCCTTTGTTTGAACAAGGTTTGTTAAAAATGCTAAGTAGATCACAAAAGTTTTGTTAAAGAAAATTAATCCTATGTTTTCCAAGAGCTCTAAGCTTACCCTTGCCAACCTTAAAGTTGGTCGACCGTTCTAAGAGTTTTACTCTAGATTGAAGCCCATGAGCAATAAAATAAAGAATTTGACTTAGTTCTTGTATTTTGTTTAGACAAAGTGTTGAGTTTTGTGTCTATTTTCTTGAGCTTGATGATGAAGTTCAAAGCCAAAGGCTTCTTTGAAGTCTTGGTGCAAAGAACTCTAAAGCTCACTTTATGTTGTTAAGATGCATATTGGGTTAAGGTTGTGAAGTTCCTTTAAAGTCTTGTAAGAGCTCTAGTAAGATAAAATGGAAGTGCACTCATGTTTATGTTTATGTCTTGCATAGCATGTTTATTTTGATGCCATCACTAAACTCTCAAGAATAATTAAATGGACTTGCATTATCATGTTTAAATTCCAAGCTTGCATCTCATATTTATATTTCAAGCCATCATTTAAACTTAAAGATAATAATGAGGTTGCATCTCATATTTATTTTATGCACTCACTTTATTTTCTAATGAAGAGTAAAACAAGTGCATATCATGTTTAAGTTTATGTCATCACCTAAATAATCCTAGAGCTCAAAGACTTGCCCAAGTATCTTGTATAAAGTTTTAGAAAATGGAGGCATTTCAAGGAATGCTATTTTGGCCTTGTGGTGATGATGATGGACTTGGATGAGTTCATCAAATCATAAGTGCCCATAGTCTAAGTCTTGGAATTTTTCTAAGCTTAGATGTACTCAAGGAACTTTATGAACAAAGATTTAAGTTGTAAATCCATTCCTTGAGCTAAATAAATTAGCTATTGACCTAGCATATATTCTTGTGATTCTAATGAGATAAATTAGTTTCTAAAAGAGTTTTGAGTTCCTAAAATTATTCCAAGAGAAAACTAGCAACTTGTATGCATTTTAATTCATGAGATTTTGTGATTTTATGGGCTCTACATTTCGGTTCTGCCCTCTCATGTTTGGCCACTGTATAAATTCTGTTTTATGGTGTTAAAATGTGTAAAATTATGTTTGAGTGAAGTAAGGAGCGATATAGGGAAGTTTAGAAAGAACAAGTTACTAAAAGGACTTAAAATGTGAATTCTAGAACACTTAGAATGCACAGACTTGTAATTCTGTTCCAGCATAATTGGATTTAAGGAAATTGGTTAATAATTAGTGGATATGTGTAGGAATCCCTCATAATTGGTTTAGGAGTTAATTATAGAGCCTTAGGCGAAGACGGAACTTAGAAAGGGTCAAACGAAGATTCTAGGACCTCGTAATCATAAGGTAAAATTCTGCCCAAAATTGCTAAGAGCTGTTTGGTTATGTCATAAATCATAAACACTAGAGAAAATTGTAGGTAGTGATCCCTTAGGTGTTATAAAAATCCATAATGAAGGTTAGGATAATTGGAACACAAGTTTAAGACCCTAAGGGCCAAAGCATAAGACACCATGAGATATGCGGTGTGATGTGAGAATGAAATCAAGTGGGTATACTTATAATTACGTGACTATGTTAATATCATCAGCATGAGACTTTGTGTGTATTTGTGGCATGTTGATGTGATGATGTGTTGTGCCATGTTTGAGATGCATGAGATTTCGAAATATGAATGGATTAGAAGAGTATGCTTTTGTGAATTAAAGATCAATTTAATTGAGAAAGTTTCATGAGGATGATATGTGAGGTTGAGTTATGTGGCATGACTCAAATTTGAGGATATTTTGAGTGTAGTTGTTATGGTGACGAATTTTCGTCAAATTTGAGGGACTTGAGAAAGTTTTGAAAAGAAAGATTTTATATGTGACATGCCGACGCATTTCTCCTGATGGTGAGGAGAAAAGAAACTCGTGGAGGGTATGGTCGTGGGATCATACCAAGCGGACAATGTCACTGGCTTAACATGACACGTTTCACAGACTTAGACGTACTTCTCTTGCTAAGGTGAGGAGAAGGTAAAACCGTGATGGCATCGACATCAGCCTGCCAAAGTGGACAAAGTCACTGGCTTAACCAATTGATGCATTTCTGAGAAGGAAGAAAGTCCCATGATGGGTGATTCCTTAGGTCCCGTACTCTAGGAGTCGGGTTGTTATTTTTATGATTATGATTATGATTCGCTTATCAAGAGGATAAGTAAGAACTAGTGACGACTAGTTAAGGTATGAGCTCATAGCCTAGCATCAGGGTCGGTTACTATTGTTTTAAAAATCATGATGTCACAAGTTTGAGAAATGAGAAAAGATGAGAAGTATATCGCTTATGAAAGCTTTAACACCCTAATAATTAACCCAATACGCCTAGGTCGTATCTGATTAATTACTAGACTTTACTCTTTGCTTCAGTTCCTTAATCATGCTTTGAAAATACTTAGTAAAATTACAAGCCATTTTTTTTAAAACATAATTGAAAACGTGAGCCGCGCATAACGTGAACGATAATCGGATAAAGCAGAAAAGGAACAGACATATCATGAAGAACACATCATATTGGTTCCATCATATAACATCCATAATTACATTTCACATAGATATTTTGCCTACCAACAGAGTTAAGCTAGATGTAGGCAATCGAACAAAACATAAATAATATATGGATGGAAAAACATTTATTAACGGCACCTATTTATAACACTTCAAAGATAGGAATAGATATCCGAGTTCACGCTAAGGTCTAGCAATACGTTCCTCAAGGATAATAAGCTGGTTCACAAGATCACGTGCATCTACCCGATGAGAGCATCAACGGGAATCACGAACATCACCATCACTTTCTGAAGACGAGATGGAAAGAAAGAAAGAGGGAATGAGAAACTTATAAAAGAATCTCAGGAGGTACTCACCTCATATGCATCGTGTCATCATCATCGTCCCCAGGAACCTCGGGTTTCATTATGAAAATGTGAGCATGCTAAGATTCATTTAATTAGTTCAGAAATATACTTTACCGAGGTCGTTCATTTTAAATCATGCGTCTTATAATGCATCATAAACTTAGCATGTCATGTTTATAATGAACTTTTCCTTTCACATATAATAACATAGTTATGCATAAGACCACATCATATTCCTCATCATCATATCATAAATACTATGCATAGAAGAACATCATATTTCTCATCATTATCTCATAAATACTATGCATAGAAGAACATCATAATCACATAATATGTTACTTAATTCCTTAGGTGACTTAAAGTTACTTTCATCATCATTTTCCTGGGCCACCCTATACTCCACCTTTTTGGGAGTAATCTAGGTTATGAGCTCATACCTTGCTAGTCATCACAGCACATACTTATCCCTTTTGATAAGTAAAAATTCGTCTCTACCCTTTTGAGAGAATGGACTAGGGGGCAAGAATCACCTTTTCACCGCCTATAGTTTGACGGGTCCAAAGGATCATTTTCTCAGGATCACCTTTTCACCACCTATAGTCTGATGGGTCCAAAGGGTCATTTCCTCATATATTTTGAGTCACCTTTAAGTCTTTGCATGTTATATCATAATACAATTCTCAATTCATAATCATTTATAACATTTTCTTGTTTATAGTCTTATTCTGGAATAATATATATATACCAACTGTAATCATGCATCCGGAGATTCCAGGAAAGAGAGGTGGGTCACAAATGGACACGCTTAAATACCAAGTCTTTCCTAGCCAGAACCTTTCCAAATTACACTTTTACAGGAATATACTTTCTTCTAGCAACAAGGGTAAATTTTTAAATAACAAAGAATATTTCATTATTTCATGCATAAGCATTCTCATTGTTTGCAACAGCAACTATAACATGCAAGCCATGAAATCATTCAATGAAATCAAATACTTAATAAGCATCATCATAAATCCTTACCGAAAGCGTCTTAAATAACCGAAACTCTAGAATCGGGTAACCTCGATTATCAAACTAATTAATTATGCATCTAAGGGATTAATTACCATCATTACCATTAATCATAAGCCTTACGAACATTATTAAACCATATGAGGCAGCATAGGCAGTAAATCATATTTAAAGCTTTACGGTTGCTTTATGTAGCTAATTTCACTTCTAACATGCATAGAATTATTCCTTATCAATAAACATAATTATCACAACTTTAAACATATCAAATCATAGTAATACTAACTCAAATCAGTGGCTGAATCATGAACCTCACATAATTGCTTAATATCTCATTTTAAGTGTACATAGAATACTAGTTTCTCATATAATTTTTGCAAAGCTTCAAAACTCCTTTAGTAACTAATTCTTTTTGTTAAACTTTAAAGAAATTATAGAACTAAATCAGTAGCTATTTAAAATCACTTTGGGCCTATCTTAATTATGAGACCGAGTTATATATTGAAAGAATGTTCACGATTAAAATTCTCACTTAAGATAAAAGGAGCAAGTCTTGAGCTTTAGAGATTTAGTGATAACTAGAATTATAAACATGCTATGCAACCTCATTTTAATCTTGTCTTTATAAAGTAATAACTTGGAATTATAAACATGATGCAAGAAACTGAGAGACGGTATTTCACTGGAGACCAAGAAGAAAGAGAATCTTAAGAAAAGAGCGCGGTAGTCCGCATGGACCGGTGAAGGGAAAAGAGAATTCTTATTACATCTTATTAAGCTCCAAACTCAAGACTTTTTAAAGAATGAATTCTTTGACTCCCATAATCTTAAGGAAGCTTTAGAGTTTTTATTACCATGGTTCCAACTTTGCTTGTGATACTTGGGCAAGTCTTTGAACTCTAGGATCTTTAAGTGATGACATAAAATAAACATGCCATGCGTTGATTCTTTTAGCCATTATAAAATAAAGTGAGAGCATAAAATAAATATGAGATGCATCCTCTTTATTATCTTTGAAGATTAAGTGACAACTTGAAACATAAACATGAAATGCAAGCTTGGAAATTTAAACATGAATATGCAAGTTCATTTATTCATTCTTGAGAATTTAGTGATGACATAGAAAGTAAACATGGTTATGCAAGGCATAAACTTAAACATGGATGCAAGTTCATTTTATTTCTTTACTAGAGCTCCTCCAAGACTTTAGAGAAATATAAATTCAACCCAATATATCTTAGCAAGACAAAGTGAAAAATACATCTTTCAAGTTCTAAACTCAAGATCTTTATTTTTACATCATAAAAACATCATTCTTTAAAGTTTTGCATCAAGTGGATCTTTCAAGCTTTAGAGGCCTAACTTGTGATGGATTCACAACCCACCCTCAAGGTCCTCATCATCAAGCTATCATCTTAGTCCCACCTAGGCCATATGGCCGAATTGTTCAAAGAAAAATGAAGAAGAAAACCAAATGGAAAAACTAGAGAAAATCCATGAAATCATCATTTTGAACCAAGAACAACACTTAGCAAAGCATAGAAATAAACTTAAAAATAACTCCCTACCTAATTTGGTTTGAAGGAAAGGAAGAGAACTTGGTTTCTTTGAGTGAAATGAAACAAAATCTCCTTGAAAAGTTGAAGAAAGAATTTCGGCCAAGGGAAGGAAGAAAGAAAGCTTTTGGTGCTCCTAAAACTAGAATTTGTGTAAGTTATGAGCAAGGATTCCAAGGCTCCTCAAGCATGCCTATTTATAGAGAATTCAAGCTCATGTATGACAAGAGAAGGAGGCATAATTTTCAGATTTTTCATGGGGAACAAAGGGAGGAAAATCATTTCTTGTTTAAGGCATGTTTTATGCCATGTTTTAGGGAATTTTTTGGCATTTTGTTTTAGTGCATTATCTTGCAATAATTCTAATGATTATGGCTGAATTATTTCATGCATTACAGCCTCATGGAAGAGGGTTTTGTGTGTTCCATGTATTATTTAGGTGTAGGCAAGGTATTCATGCAATTTAGAGAATTTACGGTTAAGGGCTTAGGTGAATTAGTAAGCAATTTGAGTGTTTTAAAGCAATTTTAGGTTCTAATCAATTTAAATAAATAATTTTGACTCTAGATTAATAATTAGAATTTAATAAGCTTTAATTTGAGCCTAATATTGCTTAGGTTTCGTTAGATGAATAAAAAATCTCAAAATTGCAAAACCTAAAGAGGGGCAAAATGGTCATTTTGCTAAAAATTGCCCGAGGCCACCCGAGCTTAACCAATGGTTAATCATAACTTAAAAACATGTTTTAAAACATTTTAGTGAGGTTCGGGCTCAGTGGCATGCAAATCGGAGTTAAAACGCCACAAGGGCATTTTGGTCATTTCGTGTCGAAGCTCAAAATTAGGATTCTTCTCCTCTATTAACACACATAACACAAACAATCCCTTATTATCATCAAAAATCTCCTTGAGGATGGGTGGGGCCCACGATCCTCATTTTCTGAGTAAAATAACCTCAGGGCATTTTGGTCATTTTACATGTACAGAAATCGGGGTTTGCAACTCTTGCACGAATTGCTCCTAACCTTTCTTCTAATGTTATATTCCTTTATTGAGGATTTTTGGTCTCAAATTTTATGTAAGAATTACCTAGAGTAATTCGGGTTTCTAACGATAGTAAAACGTATAAAAGCGGAAGTTTGATCATGAGAAGTTACATGCCACTTATATGTGAACTATTTGATGATGATATGCTTTACTATTGTTATGTATTGCCATGAATTCATATTCTGCTATGTTGCATATATGCATTAAGATTCATCATAAAAGACACAAACCTTGGATAATTATTTTTAAGAAAACCTCATAATGAACCTTTGCATGTTTAACCTTTTTATAATAAACCTAAGGTTCCTGGGACGTAAATGATGACACTAGGATAGAGGAGTTCCCTCCTGAGATTCTTTAGTAAGATTCTCACCCTCTCTTTGTTTCTCTTTCCGTTACGTCTTCAGCGTGATGGCATCGTTCGTGATCTTCGTGACACCCTGGTGTGGGAGGTGCATTACGACCAGGATCATCAGTCCTATCATTTCGAGGGTCATTGTGCGGTACGCATTTTTGCATATATGGGACGCCCATTTGCTTTTCCGATCTCCAACTTTCGCTTCACTTCGACTTCTCCCTACCGATGATCTAATTTTTGGGAGGACGCGACCTCGTGACGAGAGGACGCCGTGCCGACCATCATCTTCAGCAGTGCGCGGTTCCCTGGGTACGTCCCGCGCTAAGGCATTTGGAGACTGATCCGTTGAGGATCCCCCTTCTCATCCTTTTCAAAGGGATCTGCGAGTTCCCATGGATGTGGGAGGGCAGCGAGGATATGGTGACCCAACAGAGGCTAGCTCGACGCCCGAAGATGCACCCTTACCATGGGAGGGAGTAGTCATGGCTTGGGATCGATTTCTTTTGAGGGCTTTTCCATGTATTAGTTGTTTTATGTTTCCTGGACTTTGTATTTTATGTTTCTGGACTGCAAGCTTTACTATAAGGGTATGACTTTATGCTTTTATGTTTTCAAGCTGATGTACTAAACTATAATGATTAATACAATGATGGATGTTTTTATGATTGGGGTGTTCTTATATTGCTTTTGCTTTGCATGATTTATTTACTCTTCCGCTTTATGTTTCGTTCTTTTATATGGTACGCGAAGGCTCGCACTTTGTTTTACGCATCTCATTTCAAAGAAAAAAAAAATTACCCGTATTTTTCGCTAAGTAATTTCACAAATGATGTTCAAAGGGAAGTAATAAGTAATAATTAATCTTAATACGTCCTAGGCGTGTTAGGTTAAATATTAGGGTGCTACATTATGGTATCAAGAGTTCAATTCTCAGAGCTGAGGATTGGACTGACCATGCTTTATAGGCATGTTACGATAGTATATCATGTATAGTGCTTAGCTATTAGAGATAAGCTTTAGGATAGACACACATGACCTTGTCTGCTTGCCTGTGCCATGGTAACTAGCTCATCTAGTTTGGGATATTGAGCCTGATCACCTCTGTGTTTGTTGACTTGTGTGTTTAGGGACCAATGGCACCCTAGGCAAAATAGGAACGCGAGCGAAGGTGAACAAGGGAATGAGACCGCTCACCGTGCGCGAGATGGCTAGAGTGATGGAACGCATGTTCGATCGCATGAATCAACCAAGGGATGCTGCTCAAGGTCCCCGCGAGGCCAACAAGCCCGTTTCGGGAGTTCCGCAAAGCCAATCCCCCGACCTTCCATGGAGTCTTGAATCCACAAGGCGGATGAGTGGATCAAGAACATGGAAAGATCTACTCTGGTTGCCTGTCGGAAGAACAGAATGTCATCTTTGCTACCTACATGATGGAGTCTGACGTAGAGTTTTGGTGGACGGCACCAAGAGGCTGCTAGAAGCTACGGGTACAGCTATCAACTGGAGCTGTCAAGACGTACTTCTATGAGAAATATTTCCCAGAGTCCGTAAGGAATGCAAAGGACATCAAGTTCATGTAATTGGTCCAAGGTGGATCGTCCCGCCCAGGACACGGCGAAGTTTGAAGAATTGATTAAGTTCTCTTGGGTTTTCCAAGGGAATCCCGATGAGGTTAGGAAATGGGTTAAGTATGAGGCCGAGTTAAGGGCCGAACTTAACGTTGCTGTGGCACACATGGAGATTAGGGACTTCCTTACCCTAGTCAACAAGTGTCGATCATCGAAGAAATGCACAAGAAGCTGAGTGCCGCAAGGGCGGATCGTCCCGTGGTTTGGACCTCAAGCCCCAAGGTTCAAGCCGTCCATCAGAATCAACCGAGGAGCTACTACCATCCCTACCAATCCAACCAGTTCAAGCATCAACATCACCAACAACATCATCATCAACAACAACAACAACAACAAAGGGGACCTATCAACTAACCTTTCCGCCAACACCGAGGCCACCATTCAACCATAACGGCCGCGGAACCGCAACCATCAACAAGGAGGAATGGGTGGTCCTCGCAACAACAACAACAACCAACAAGGAGGGCCCAATGGGAACAAGAACAAGGCACCCCAAGGAGCCCCTCCTGTCCGGACCTGACCCGTGGTGTGCCCCATGCGGAAGAAGTCACAGGAATCTTCTTGCAACGCGGACAAGGAGTATGCTTCTATGTGGCAAGCCCGGCCATGACGCTAAGGATTGCAGAAGTAGTGGAAGGTCGTCAAGTCAAAACCCCAGGCCGCAACACCAAGGGAGGGTCTTCACCCTCAATGCGGAGGATGCCGCAAGATCCAACGACCTCATCGAAGGTAAGTGTGAACTAAAAGGAGAACCTTAAGTGCGAGATGACTCGGTGCTACTCATTCTTTTATCTCACATGCTAGTGTCGAGTCTTTGAATTTGAAAGTCTCTAAGCTCCCTTTGACCTTATTGTTTCTACTCCTACAAACCGTCCTGTACATACTTGCAACGTTGTTTAAATTGTCATCTACCGTTGATAATAAGTCCTTTATCATAGATTTAATTTGTTTACCCTTGAAAGACATAGGAGTAATTCTTGGCATGGATTGGCTTTACGCTAACCATGTATTGTTAGATTGTTACACCAAGTCTGTTATTTTTCACCATCCCCTAGCAAAATTAGTCAAACTTTGAAACTCTATGTAAATTCCGTAGATGTCTTTTGTAGTGGGGAGAAAACTAAGGGATATGTCCTTCTAGCCGCTAGCAAGGTAGACTTTGAGCATAACATAGATGATATTCCGTGAGAGAGTATCCTGAGGTATTTCCTGTAACATCCTAATAATTAACCCAATACACCTAGGCTTATCTGATTAATTACTAGACTTTACTTTTTGCTTCCGTTCTTTGATCTAAACTCTTAAAAATACTTTAATGAAAATACAGATAAATTTTTTTTTAAACTTTAAAAATAAAACATGAGCCACACATACTAAGTAAACCCATCGTCCTTCTTGCATGAAATAAAAATTAATCACCTGTTTGCACAACAATAACATGAATAATCACATCATCACATATAATTATAACATGAATAGTATTCGTTCCACATAGATATCAAAATACACAATAAATAGATATTATGCCTACCAATAGAGTTGAGCTAGGTCTAGTTAATCGAACAATACATAAATAGTATATGGATGGAAAAACATCAATCAATGACATCTACTAATAACACTCCAGAGGGGAAATAGATATTCTGAATATACGAGCAAAGTTAGGATCAAGTTCAGTACCAGGTAAAAGCCTCAACGTGATTCACGAACACTTCCTTATTTTTGAAGACGAGATGGAAAGAAAAAAAATAGAGGGAGTGAGAAACTTATAAAAGAATCTCAGGAGGGTACTCACCTCATGATGCATTGTGTCATCATTATTGTCTAAGGAACCTCTGGGTTATTATAAAATAGTGAGCATGCTAAGATTCATTTATTAAGTTCGGAAAATACTTTACCGAGGTTCATTGATTTTAATCATGCGTCTTATAATGCATCATAAACTTAGCATATCATGTTTATAATGAACTTTTCCTTTCATCAACACATCATATTCCTCATCATCATATCATAATAACATGCATAGAAGAACATCATATTTCTCATCATTATCTCATAAATGCTATGTAGAAGAACATCATACCATAATAGCTATGCACAAGACATGGTGCACATATTTCATTTCTTTAGTGTCCTAGGTGACTTAAAATCTTGCCATCATCATCATTATTTTCCTTGGGGCCACCCTATACTCCACCCTTTTGGGAGTAATCTAGGTTATGAGCTCATACCTTACTAGTCGTTACTAGCATATACTTATCCCTTTTGATAAGTTAAAATCCCAACTCTACCCTTTTGAGAGAACGGGCTAGGGGACAAGAATCACCTTTCACCACCTATAGTCTGATGGGTCCAAAGGATCATTTTCTTGTAACACCTAATAATTAACCCAATACGCCTAGGTCATATCTGATTAATTACTAGACTTTACTCTTTGCTTCAGTTCCTTAATCATGCTTTGAAAATACTTAAAATTACGAGCCATTTTTTTTTAAACATAATTGAAAATGTGAGTTGCGCATAACGTGAACGATAATCGGATAAAACAGAAAACAACAAACATATCATGAAGAACACATCATATTGGCTCCATCATATGACATCCATAATTACATTTCACATAGATATTTTGCCTACCAATAGAGTTAAGCTAGATGTAGGCAATCAATAAAACATAAATAATATATGGATGGAAAAACATCCATTAACGGCACCTATTTATAACACTTTAGAGATAGGAATAGATATCCGAGTTCACGCTAAGGTCTAGCAATACGTTCCTCAAGGATAATAAGCTGGTTCACAAGATCACGTGCATCTACCAGGTGAGAGCATCAACGGAATCACGAACATCATCATCACTTTTTGAAGACGAGATGGAAAGAAAGAAAGAGGGAATGAGAAAATTATAAAAAAATCTCAGGGTACTCACCTCATATGCATCGTGTCATCATCATCGTCCCCAGGAACCTCGGGTTTCATTATGAAAATGTGAGCATGCTAAGATTCATTTATTAGTTCAAAAATATACTTTACCGAGGTCCGTTCATTTTAATCATGCGTCTTATAATGCATCATAAACTTAGCATGTCATGTTTATAATGAACTTTTCCTTTCATATATAATAACATAATTATGCATAAGACCACATCATATTCCTTATCATCATATCATAAATACTATGCATAGAAGAATATCATATTTCTTATCATTATCTCATAAATACTATGCATAGAAGAACATCATAATCACATAATACATTACTTAGTTCCTTAGGTGACTTAAAGTTACTTTCATCATCATTTTCCTGGGCCACCCTATACTCCACCCTTTTGGGAGTAATCTAGGTTATGAGCTCATACCTTACTAGTCATCACTAGCATATACTTATCCCTTTTGATAAGTTAAAATCCCAACTCTACCCTTTTGAGAGAATGGGCTAGGGGGCAAGAATCACCTTTTCACCACCTATAGTCTGATGGGTCTAAAGGATCATTTCTCAGGATCACCTTTTCACCACCTATAGTCTGATGGGTCCAAAGGATCATTTCCCATAAGTTTAAGTCACCATTAAGTCTTAGCATGTTATATCATAATCATCAGGATGCATGAACATTCTCATTGTTTGCAATAGCAACTATAACATGCAAGCCATGAAATCATTCAATAATATCAAATTCTCAATAGGCATTACATCATCATATAAAATTACATTCCAAAGCATCTAAAGATGTCATCTAAAATTCTCAGGAAGCTCCCTTAAATAACCAAACTTTAAAATTAAGTAACCTTAATTATCAAACTAATTACTTATGCATCTAAGGGATTCATTACCATCAATTATAAGCCTTAGAACATTATTAGACTATATGGGGTAGCATAGATAGTAAGTTGTTCTTAAGGTTTTACGTGCTAGAAGTTACATTTTTAACCCTTTCTCGTTACCGGCTTTCCCTATGATGCTAAAATTAATTACTAAACCAATTATGAATCATTGTCCCTTATCTAAACATAATAAAATTTGGTTCTTAAGGCCACTAAAGGCTCTGGCAGAATGCATAAATTTCATTCTCTAAAGTTCTAGAAATCTTGCTTTTACGGTTTTCTAGGAAGCTAGTTTTATCTCTAACATGCATAGAATCGTTCTCTTAGCAATAAATCATAATCATCACAACTTTGAACATATTAAACCATCATTATATAGTAGTACTAAACTCATAGGTAGCCGAATCATGAACCTCATATAATTGCTTAAAATTATATTTTAAGTACATATAAGATACTAGTTTCCCATAAAATCTTTGCAAAGCCTTAAAACTCTTTTAGAAACTAATTCTTTTTGTTAATCTTGAAAGAAATTATAGAACTAAATCAGTAGCTATTTAAAATCACCTTGGGCCTACCTTAATTATGAGGTCGAGTTATATATTGAAAGAATCTTCACGATTAAAATTCTCACTTAAGATACAAGGAGCAAGTCTTGAGCTTTAGAGATTTAGTGATAACTAGAATTATAAACATGCTATGCAACCTCATTTTAATCTTGTCTTTATAAAGTGATAACTTGGAATTATAAACATGATGCAAGAAACTGAGCGGCAGGAGTGCACTGACCAGTGGAGGGAGAAGAAAATCTTAAGAAACCTGAGCCCGAGTCCGCACTGGACAAGTGAAGGGAGAAGAGAACTCTTATTACATCTTATTAAGCTCCAAACTCAAGACTTTTTAAAGAATGAATTCTTTGACTCCCATAATCTTAATGAAGCTTTAGAGTTTTTATTACCATGGTTCCAACTTTGCTTGTGATACTTGGGCAAGTCTTTGAACTCTAGGATCTTTAAGTGATGACATAAAATAAACATGCCATGCATTGATTCTTTTAGCCATTATAAAATAAAGTGAGAGCATAAAATAAATATGAGATGCATCCTCTTTATTATCTTTAGAGATTAAGTGACAACTTGAAACATAAACATGAAATGCAAGCTTGGAAATTTAAACATGAATATGCAAGTTCATTTATTCATTCTTGAGAATTTAGTGATGACATAGAAAGTAAACATGGTTATGCAAGGCATAAACTTAAACATGGATGCAAGTTCATTTTGTTTCTTTACTAGAGCTCTTCCAAGACTTTAGAGAAATATAAATTCAACCCAATATATCTTAGCAAGACAAAGTGAAAATTCATCTTTCAAGTTCTAAACTCAAGATCTTTATTTTTACATCATAAAAACATCATTCTTTAAAGTTTTGCATCAAGTGGAATTTTCAAGCTTTAAAGGCCTAACTTGTGATGGATTTACAACCAACACTTAAGGTCCTCATCATCAAGCTATCATCATATTCCTTCTTAGGCCATTTGGCCAAAATCATTAAAGAAAAATAAGGAAAGAAAAACCGAAATTGTAAAGCTTTAAAAACTAGTGAAACCTTCAAGTTTTAGAGGTCTAACTTGTGAAGGCTTTGTAACCAACACTCAAGAACCTCATCATCAAACCATGATCTCATCATAATCTAGGCCATAAGGCCGAAATGTTTTTAAAAGAAAAGGGAAAACAAAATCGAAATTGAAAGCTAGAAGAAAGTCCATGAAATCATAATTTTTGAGCTAGAAACATAACTTGTCATAGCATAAAATGAACTTAGAAACAACTCCCTACCTAATCTGATTTGAAGCAAAGGAAGAGAACTTGGTTTCTTTGAGTGAAATGGAAGAAAATCTCTTTGAAAAACTGAAGAGAATTTGCCAAGGAGGAGGAAGAAAGAAAGCTTTTGGTGCTCCTAAGAACTAGAATTGTGTAAGTTATGATCAAAGGCTTCTAACACTCTTCAAGCATGCCTATTTATAGAGATTTTGAAGCTCATAAATGGACAAATGAAGGAGGAAGGCTGATGGATTTTCATGAGGAACAAAGGGAGGAAAACATGGATTCAAGACAAGTTGTATGAATTTAGGGAATTATGTCTACCTGACATTGTATCTTTGGGCAATTATTCTGATGCATAATGGCATCAATAATTTTGTCCATTACAGCCCAAGGAGGAGAAATTTGTGTGTTCCATGCATTATTTAGGTGTAGGTAAGGTATATTTGCAAATTAGAGAATTTGCAATTAAGGGCTTAGGTGAATTAGTAAGCAATTTGGGTGTTTTTAAGCAATTTTAGATTCTAATCAATTTAAATAAATAATTTTGACTCTAGATTAGTAATTAGAATTTAATAAGCTTTAATTTGAGCCTAATATTGCTTAGGTTTCGTTAGACGAATCAAAATCTCAAAAATTGCAAAACTACAAGAGAGGGGCAAAATGGTCATTTTACTTAAAAATTGCCCGAGACCACCCGAGCTTAACTAATGGTTAATCATAGCTTAAAAACATGTTTTAAAACATTTTAGTGAGGTTCGGCTAAGTTGCACCAAATCAAAGTTAAAGCGGCCGCATGGGCGTTTTGGTCATTTGCGCATCGAAACTCAAAATTGAGATTCTTCTCCTCTATTAACACACATAACACAAATAATCCCCTATTATCCTCAGAACATCCCTTGAGGACGGGGGGCCTACGATCCTCATTTTCTGAGTAAAATAACCTCGGGGCATTTTGGTCATTTTACACGTACAGAAATTCGGGCTTGGACTTAGGAATGCTCATAACCACTTTTCTAATGTTATATTCCTTATTGAGGATTGTTCTCTCAATTTATATAAGAATTACCTTGGGTAATTTGGTAATTTCTAAATGACAGTAAAAGTTAGGGCATTACATTCTAGAATCACCTTTTCACCACCTATAGTCTTATGGGTCCAAAGGATCATTTCCTCATAAGTTTAAGTCACCATTAAGTCTTAGTATGTTATATCATAATCATCAAGATGCATGAACATTCTCATTGTTTGCAACAGCAACTATAACATGCAAGCCATGAAATCATTCAATAATATCAAATTCAGGAGACATTACATCATCATATAATCATTCCAAAGCATCAAAAGATGTCATCTAAAATTCTCAGGAAGCTTCCTTAAATAACCGAACTCTAAAATTGGGTAACCTTAATTATCAAACTAATTACTTATGCATCTAAGGGATTTATTACCATCAATTATAAGCCTTAAGAACATTATTAGACTATATGGGGTAGCATAGATAGTAAGTTGTTCTTAAGGTTTTACGTGTGCTAGAAGTTACGTTTTTAACCCTTTCTTATCCCTTTCCCTATGATGCTAAAATTAATTACTAAACCAATTATGAATCATTGTCCCTTATCTAAACATAATAAAATCTGGTTCTTAAGGCCACTAAAGGTTCTGGACAGAATGCATAAATTTCATTCTCTAGAGTCCTAGAAATCTTGCTTTTACGGTTTTCTAGGAAGCTAGTTTTATCTCTAACATGCATAGAATCATTCCTTTAGCAATAAACCATTATTATCACAACTTCAAACATATTAAATCATCATCATACAGTAGTACTAAACTCAGATTAGTGGCCGAATCATGAACCTCATATAATTGCTTAAAATCACATTTCAAGTACACATGTGATCCTGGTTTATCGTAAAATTTTTGTAAAACCTCAAAACTCCTTTAGAAACTTATTCTTTTTGTTAAACTTGAAAGAAATCATAGGACTTTAGGCCTTCCTTAATCATGAAGCCGTTTTATACATTGAAAGAATGTTCATGATTAAAATTTTCACTTAAGATAAAAGGAGCAAGTCTTGAGCTTAAGAGATTTATGTGATATCTTAGAATCATAAACATGCTATGTAACCTCATTTTAATCTTGTCATTATAAGGTGATAACTTGGAATTATAAACATGATATGCAAATCCATTTCTTTATCTTTAAGATTCAAGGTGATGACTTGAAAATTAAACATGATGCAAGAGATTGAAATATAAACATGATGAAAGAAACTGAACGCGTAGTCCGCACTGAACCAGTGGAGGGAGAAAGAACTTAACAAACGAAGCCGGTAGTCGCACTGGACCGGTGAAGGGAGAAGAGAACTCTTATTACATCTTATTAAGCTCCAAACTCAAGACTTCTTAAAGAATGAATTCTTTGACTCCAATAATCTCAAGAAAGCTTTAGAGTTTTTATTACTATGGTTCTAACTTTGCTTGTGATACTTGGGCAAGTCTTTGAACTCTAGGATCTATAAGTGATGACATAAACATAAACATGTCATGCGTTGATTCTTTTAGTCATTATAAAATAAAGTGAAAGCATAAAATAAATATGAGATGCAGCCTTTTTATTATCTTTAGAGATTAAGTGACAACTTGAAACATAAACATGAAATGCAAGCTTGGAAATTTAAACATGAGGTATGCAAGTTCATTTATTTATTCTTGAGAATTTAGTGATGACATTAAAAGTAAACATGATGTGCAAGGCATAAACTTAAACATGGATGCAAGTTCATTTTTATTTCTTTACTAGAGCTCCTTCAAGACTTTAAAAGAATTATAATTTCAACCCAATATATATCTTAGCAAGACAAAGTGAACTTTAGAGATTTCATTCCTAGTTATCCTAGAAAACTTTCTTAGGCCTTGGGGCCGAAATCAAATGGCAAGAAATGGAGAAGTTCAAGAGTCATCTAGAAATGAAAAATTATTAAACATCATTTTAAACTAAAAACAAAGCTTAACAAGAAATGAAACATAAGTGTCAATATATTTTTCAAGTTCTAAACTCAAGACCTTTATCATAAAAACATAGTTGCTTCAAAACTTTGAAAACTAATGAAACCTTCAAGTTTTAGAGGTCCAACTTATGAAGGCTTTGCAACCAACACTCAAGAACCTCATCATCAAACCATGGTCTCATCATAATCCAGGCCATAAGGCCGAAATATACAAGAAGAAAAGGAGAAGGAAAACCAAAATATGAAGCAAGAAGAAAGTACATAAAATCATCATTTTTAACCAAGAACAACATTTATCAATACTTGAAATTAAGCTTAAAAACAACTCCCTACCTAATTTGTTTTGAAGGAAAGGAAGAGAACTTGGTTTCTTTGAGTGAAATGAAAGAAAATCTTCTTGAAAACTTGAAGCAATAATTTCGGCCAAGGGAAGGAAGAAAGAAAGCTTTTTTTTTTTTTTGGAGCTTTGGAAAAACTTGAAGTTGTGCAATTATGAGCAAGGTTCTAAGACTCCTTAAGCATGCCTATTTATAGAGGATTTGAAGCTCATAAGTGGACAAATGGAGGAGGCATAGTTGGCTGATTTTAGGGAGGACAAAGGGAGGAAAATCATTTCCTTGTTCAAGGCATGTTTTATGGCATGTTTTAGGGTATTTTTGTTTTCTTCTTTGCACAAAAATTTGGACAATATTCTAATGCATTATGGCTCCATTATTTCATCCATTTGCAGCCCATGGAAGAGTAATTTGTGTGTTCCATGTATTATTTAGGTGTAGGTAAGGTATCTATGCAAATTAGAGAATTTGCAATTAAGGGCTTAGGTGAATTAGTAAGCAATTTGGGTGTTTTTAAGCAATTTTAGGTTCTAATCAATCTAAATAAATAATTTTGACTCTAGATTAATAATTAGAATTTAATAAGCTTTAATTTGAGCCTATATTGCTTTGGTTTCATTAGACGAATCAAAAATCTCAAAATTCGCAAAACTACAAAGAGGGGCAAAATGGTCATTTCGCTCAAAAACTTCCCGAGGCCACCCAAGCTTAACCAATGGACAATCATAACTTAAAAACATGTTTTAAAACATTTTAGTGAGGTTCGGTCTAGCCACAATCAAGTTAAAAGAAGCATGGGCGTTTTGGTCATTTTGCGTTGAGCTCAAAATTAGGATTCTTCTCCTCTATTAACACACATAACACAAACAATCCCTTATTATCATCAAAACATCCCCTTGAGGATGGGTGGGGCCCACGATCCTCATTTTTGAGTAAAATAACCTCAGGGCATTTTGGTCATTTTACACGTACAGAAATTCTGGTTTGCAACTCTCGCACGAATTGCTCCTAACCTTTCTTCTAATGTTATATTCCTTTATTAAGGATTGTTGGTCTCAAATTTTATGTAAGAATTACCTAGAGTAATTTGATAATTTCTAAACGACAGGAAAAATTACAATAAAAATTGGGTGTTACATTTCCTGAAGAGATACCCAAGTTCCTCCTTAGAGAGAGGTGGAGTTCTCCATTGTGTTGGTTCTGGTAGTAGGACCTATCTCGATAGCCCCTTGTAGGATGTCACCCTTGGAGTTGAAGGAATTGAAAACCCAATTGGAGGAACTGTTAGAGAAGAATTTTATAAGGCCTAGTGCTTCACTGTAGCCCGATTTTGTTTGTTAAGAAAAAGGATGGGAGCATGAGGTTATGTATAGACTACAGGCAATTGAATCGTGAACGTGAAAATAAATACCCTTTGCCTAGGATTGATGATCTCATGGACCAGTTGAAGGAGCATGGTATTCTCTAAGATTGATTTAAGGTTGGGATACCACCAAATTAGGGTGAGAGATGAGGATATACCTAAAACCGCCTTTAGAACACGGTACGGACACTTTGAGTTCGCCGTAATGTCTTTTGGACTGACAAATGCACCAGCTGTGTTCATGGACTACATGAATAGGATTTTAGACCCTATTTGGATAAGTTTGTGGTTGTTTTCATAGATGATATACTCATCTATTCGAAGACTCACGAGGAGCATAAAAGTCACCTAAGGTTGGTTTTAGAGTTTTTGAAAGAAAAGAAATTATGTGCTAAGCTTTCTAAGTGTGAATTTTGGTTGGAGGAAGTGAAGTTTTTGGGACATGTAGTATCAAAAGGAGGTATAGCGTTGACCCTAGTAAGATAGAAGCCGTGATGAATTGGGATAGACCGACCACGTATTGGAAATACAGAGCTTTTTGGGTTTAGCAGGCTATTACCGTAGGTTTATCAAAGGATTTTCCCAGATTTCCCTTCCCCTAACCAAGCTCACTAGAAAGAACACCCCATTTTCATGGAATTCCAATTGTGAAAAGAGCTTCCAGGAGTTAAAGGAAAGGTTAACCTTGACCCCAGTTTGGTTTCACCCGACCCAATTTACCCTTCGAGGTATATTGTGACGCTTCGGTAAGGGTTTAGGCTGTGTTGATGCAAAATAGGCAAGTGGTAGCCTATGCATCTAGACAACTTAAGCCACACGAGGTAAACTACCCTAGCCATGACCTAGAGTTAGCCGCCATAGTGTTTTCCTTAAAGATTTGGAGGCATCACTTATATGGAGTAAGGTTTCGAAGTTTTCTCCGATCATAAGAGTCTTAAGCATCTCTTTGATCAAAAGGAGTTAAACATGAGGCAAAGGAGATGGATAGAGTTTTTAAAGGACTGTGATTTCGGCTTAAGTTACCACCCTGGCAAGGCCAATGTGGTTGCTGATGCCTTGAGTCGAAAATCATTACGCTTATCTTATATGATGGTCAAGGAAGTTGAGCTGATAGAGAAGTTTAGGGATATGAATTTGGGGATGTCTGTGTTAAAAGAGTGTGAAGATGTGTCATCTTACAGTGACAAGTGGGTTTAAACAGAGGGTTATGATGGCACAAGTGGAAAATGAGGAGTTTAGGGAAACCCTTGAGGCGGTTAAGGCTAGAAAGCTTAAGGGTTTTGAGCAAGGGACCGATGGGTTATGGAGGTTTGAAGGCGGATTTGTGTACCGCAAGATGGTGACCTTCGAGAGAGTATCTTGGAGGAGGCCTATAAAAGCCACTTCATCATCCATCCTGTGCCACCAAGATGTATCAAGATTTTAAGAGGATGTTCTGGTGGCCAGGGTTGAAGAAGGACGTAGTAGCCTGGGTTAGTAAGTGCTTGGTCTGTCAAAAAGTGAAGATTGAGCACCAAAAGCCTTCAGGAATGTTGCAATCTTTGCCTATCCGAATGGAAGTGGGATAGTATATCCATGGATTTTGTGACCGGCCTACCTAGGACCCAGCCCATGATGCTATTTGGGTAATAGTGGACAGGTTAACCAAGTTAGCCCATTTCCTACCCATCAAGATAACCTTTTCCCTAGATAAGTTGGCCCAGTTGTACATCCAATAGTGAGGTTACATGGAGTTCCATCGACGATAATCTCTGGATTGAGATCCGGTTCACGTCGCATTTTTGGGGAGCCTTTCAAAAGGCGTTTGGTTCAAGCTGTGTTTAAGCATAGCTTACCACCCTCAAATAGATGGACAATCGAAAGAACTATCCAAACATTGGAAGATATGCTGAGGGCATGTGTTTTGGATAGAAAGGGAGTTGGGATAAGTATCTGCTGATTCAGTTCGCGTATAACAACAGTTATCATGCGAGTATTTGTATGGCACCGTACGAAGCCTTGTATGGAAGGAAGTGCCAGTCGCCCTTGTGTTGGCATGATCCTGGAGAACAAAGTGTTTTGGGATCGATGTAGTGAGGGAAACCACGGAACAAATAAGAAAAATCAAGGATAGAATCTTGACTGCTCAAAGCCGACAAAAAAGCTATGCGGATAAGCATGAAAGCCGTTAGAGTTTCAAAAAGGTGAGCATGTTTTCTGAGGATTACCCCCACTACAGGCATAGGTAGAGCCATGAGAGTCAAGAAATTGAGTCCCATTTCTCTCCTTTTGAAATCCTTTAGAGAGTTTGGAGACTGCTTACAAAATAGCCCTACCTCCAAATCTCAAATCTTCATGACGCTTTCACGTCTACCACCTAAGAAATATCAATCCGATCCTAGCCATGTGCTAGAACCAGAGCATGTACAGTTAAGGGAAGACCTAACTTTCATCCTCCACCAACGAGGATCGTGGATCGAGGTGTCAAGCAGTTGAGGAACAAGTCCGTTCCATTGGTGAAAGTAGCCTGGGATGCGACAACAGAAGGAGTATACATGGGAGCTGGAATCATTGACGAGTACCCCGAGCTTTTCTAAGGTAATGAATTTCAAGGGCGAAATTCTTTTAAGGAGGGGAGCAATGTAACGCCTTATTTCTATTGTTTGAGTACAAATGACCAAAATGCCCTAAGGTCATTTTTCCTGAATTCAAGGACATCTATCCCCTCAAATGGGTCAACTCAATGTTTGAAGGGAATTATAACTGTTATGTTTGATATCCGAGGTGAAAATCTCGTTTTTCAACTTTCGTTCAAAATGACCAAAATATCCCTGCTGTGTTTTATCGGGTAAAAGGTGCCGTTTGAGCCCGTAACTTTTCCAGGAAGTTTGGAATGATGTTTATGAGTGATATTTGATGTCTAGTTCAGCTGAGGTCCGGATAGTTTTAGTGCAAAATTACCATTTTGCCCCTAGAACGTGTACAGTGAGCCTAATGATGCAATTAAGCAAACCTAAGCAATATTAGCTATAATCGAAGATTAATTTATTTCAATAATTAATCTAGAGTCAAAATAATTTATTAAGGTTAATTAGAACCTAAGATTGCTTAGTTAAACTCTAATTGCATTCTTTAATTCAAGATTCCTAGTCATGGAATCTTGAATAGTATTTTCTCTCCAATTCCTTAAATTAAAGAATTGTGCCATACCTCATTTGACCAAAAGAATGATTTTAAATTGTTAATCTAGCAAGATTACCCTCCTAATCAAGTCTTGACAACCTTAATTAGCCAATTACCTCACCTAAACACTTTCTTACAACTCCTAACCAAAACCTTAATCAAAGAAACACCTAAACACATCACTAAAACACAATTACATGAGCAAATTAATCCTCCCCCTTGGCTGCCCAATCTGGCCGAATGCATGGCCCTAGGAAAAGTGCCACATGTTGAATTTTATCTCACTCAAGAGCCATGCCTAGGCCATACCTCAAACCATACCTCACCATGCTTTCAACCATGCTTTGCCCATGCCTTTGCCTATACCAATCAAGAGATATTTTCCTCCCCAAATGGCCAAGAGGCCATCGGCCTCTCTCCCTTGGCAGCCACCATTGTGCAAAATTTTCTATAAATACCAAGCTTGGAAGAACTTGGTTACACTTTAGAAGCTTTGCCAAGTTCAAGCTTTCTTGCATTTTCTTCCTTTTGCTCTCAATTTCTCTTCATCTTGCTCTTCTATTTCCTTCCCTCAAAGAACCTTTCCACCACCACAAACCACCACTCCCTCACCTTAAACCATCTCTCAAACACTTAAACTTTCCATTCCCAAGCTTAGAAACTCAAGGAAAAATCATCTTCCTTGAGTATCCTCTTTGGCCGAAACACATACCCACATCCAAGAGGAGATTTTGTCTTCTCAACTCTTCAAGAACTCAAGCTTTCTTTCATCTCTTCAAAGACTTCCTTAGGTAAGGGTTTTGTTTTAAAGTTTTTGCTTGTTTTCTTCAAGAAAAGTTCTAGTTTTCTCTTGGTTCAAACTTTTTTTTTTCTTCCTTTTTCATTTCGGCCATGAGGCCTTTTTATGAGGAGAACTTTAGCTTGATGATGAGGTTTCAAGATAATGACTTGTTGTGTCATGTGAGAAACCTCTAAAGCTTGAAATAACTTGGTCTTGGACCATACATGCTTGTGTTTCTTTCTTTTTCTTGCTTATATTTTCGATTTCTTTTTCCTATTTCTCTTGAATGATTTCGGTTTCTTTCTCCTTTTCCTTTAAAGATTTTGGTTTCCTTTTGCTTTGTTTGAACAAAGTTTGTTAAAAATGCTAAGTAGATCACAAGAGTTTTGTTAAAGAAAATTAATCCTATGTTTTCAAAGAGCTCTAAGCTTACCCTTGCCAACCTTAAAGTTTGTTGGCCATTCTAAGAGTTTTACTCTAGATTGAAGCCCATGAGCAATAAAATAAAGAATATGACTTAGTTCTTGTATTTTGTTTGGACAAAGTGTTGAGTTTTGTGTCTATTTTCTTGAGCTTGATAATGAAGTTCAAAGCCAAAGGCTTCTTTGAAGTCTTGGTGCAAAGAACTCTAAAGCTCACTTTATGTTGTTAAGATGCATATTAGGTTAAGGTTGTGAAGTTCCTTTAAAGTCTTGTAAGATCTCTAGTAAGATAGTTTATGTCTTGCATAGCATGTTTACTTTGATGCCATCACTAAACTCTCAAGAATAATTAAATGGACTTGCATTATCATGTTTAAATTCCAAGCTTGCATTTCATATTTATATTTCAAGCCATCACTTAAACTCTAAAATTAAAGATTATCATAATGAGCTTGCATTTCTCATCACTTTTATAATAATGAGGTTGCATCTCACTTTATTATTCTCACTTTATGAATGAGTAAAATAAGTTCATATCATGTTTAAGTATATGCCATCACCAAAATAATCCTAGAGCTCAAAGACTTGCCCAAGTATCTTGCATAAAGTTTTAGAAAATGGAGGCATTTCAAGGAATGTCATTTCGGCCTTGTGGTGATGATGATGGACTTGGATGAGTTCCTCAAATCATAAGTGCCCATAGTCTAAGTCTTGGAATTTTTCTAAACTTAGATGTACTCAAGGAACTTTATGAACAAAGATTTAAGTTTTAAATCCATTCCTTGAGCAAAATAAATTAGCTACTGACCTAGCATATATTCTTGTGATTCTAATGAGATAAATTGGTTTCTAAAAGAGTTTTGAGTTCCTAAAATTATTCCAAGAGAAAACTAGCAACTTGTATGCATTTTAATTCATGAGATTTTGTGATTTTATGGGCTCTACATTTCGGTTCTGCCCTCTCATGTTTGGCCACTGTATAAATTCTTTTTTATGGTGTTAAAATGTGTAAAATTATGTTTGAGTGAAGCAAGGAACGATTTAGGGAAGTTTAGAAAGAACAAGTAACTAAAAAGGACTTAAAATGTGAATTCTAGAACATTTAGAATGCACAAACTTGTAATTTTGTTCCAGCATAATTGGATTTAAGGAAAATGGTTTATAATTAGTGGATATGTGTAGGAATCCCTCATAATTGGTTTAGGAGTTAATTATAGAGGCTTAGGCGAAGACGAAACTTAGAAAGGGTCGAAAACGAAGATTCTAGGACCCCATAATCATAAGGTAAAATTCTGCCCAAAATTGCTAAAAGCTGTTTGGTTATGTCATAAATCATAAACATTAGAGAAAATTATAGGTAGTGATCCCTTAGGTGTTATAAAAATCTATGATGAAGGTTAGGATAATTGGAACACAAGTTTAAGACCCGTAAGGGCCAAAGCATAAGACACCATGAGATAGGCGGTGTGATGTGAGTATGAGATCGAGTGGGCATACTCATAATTACGTGAATATGTTAATATCATGAGCATGAGACTTTGTGTGTATTTGTGGCATGTTGATGTGATGATGTGTTATGCTATGTTTAGGACGCATGAGATTTCGAAATATGAATGAATTAGAAGAGTATGCTTTTGTGCATTAAAGATCTATTTAATTGAGAAAGTTTCATGAGGATGATATGTGTGGTTGAGTTATGTGGCATGACTCAAATTTGAGGAAATTCAGAGTGTAGTTGTTATGCTGCCGAATTTCCATCAAATTTGAGGGACTTGAGAAAGTTTTGAAAAGAAAGATTTTATATGTGACATGCCAGACGCATTTCTCCTGTGACGGTGAGGAGAAAGGAAACCCGTGGAGGATATGATTGGGATCATAGAGAAGCGGATAATGTCATTGGCTTAACCAGATGATGCGTTTCCAGACTGAGACGTACTTCTCTTGCTAAGGTGAGGAGAAGGTAAACTGTGAGGGCATCGACATTAGCCTGCCAAAGCGGACAAAGTCATTGGTCTTAACCAGTCTGATGTGTTTGAGAAGGAAGAAAGTCCCATGATGGGTGATTCCTTAGGTCCCTGTACTCTAGGAAACGGGGTTATTATTTTTATGATTATGATTATGATTCGCTTATCAAGAGGATAAGTAAGAACTAGTGACGACTAGTTAAGGTATGAGCTCATAGCCTAGTATCAAGGGTCGGTTACTATTGTTTTAAAAATCATGATGTCACAAGTTTGAGAAATGAGAAAAGATGAGAAGTATCTTGCTGATGAAAGCGGAAGTTTGATCATGAGAAGTTACATGCCACTTATATCTGAACTATTTATTAATGATATGTTTTATTGTTGCTAAGTATTGCCATGCATTCATGTTCTGCTATGCTGCATACATGTATTAAAGATTCATCATAAAAGACACGGCCTTGGATAATTATCTTTTATGAAAACCTCATAACGAACCTTTGCATGTCTAACCTTTTTTATAATAAACCCAAGGTTCCTGGGACGTAAACAATGGCACTATGATGGGAGGTTTCCACTGAGATTTTTAGTAAGATTCTCACCCTCTCTTTGTTTCTCTTTCGTTACGTCTTCGCGATGGCATCGTTTGTGATCTTCGTTGACACCCGTGTGGGAGGTGCATTATGACTTGGATCATCAGTCCTATCATTTCGAGGGTCGTTGTGAGGTACGCATTTTTGCATACATGGGACGCCCATTTGCTTTTCGGTCTACAGTTTCGTTTTACTCCGACTTGTCCCTACGCGATGATCTGAATTTTGAGAGGACGCGACCCCATGACGAGAGGACTACGTGCCCGACCATCGTCTTCAGCATGTGCGGGTTATCCGAGTACGTCCTCGCTCGAGGCATTCTGAGACTGATCCGTTGAGGATCCCTTTCTTATCCTTTTCAGAGGATCTGCCCCCAGTTCCCATGGATGTTGGAGGGCAGCGAGGATACGGTGACGCAACGGAGGCTAGCTCGACGCCCAGAGATGTGCCCTTACTTGGGAGGTGGAGTAGTCATGGTTTGGGATCGATTTCTTTTGAGGGCTTTTCCATGTATTAGTTGTTTTACGTTTCCTGGACTTTGTATTTTATGTTTCTATCCAAGCTCTACCAACTATAAGGGTATGACTTTATGCTTTTATGTTTTCAAGCTGATGTACTAAACTATAATGATTAATACTATGATGGATGTTTTTTTGATTGAAGTGTTCTTATATTGCTTTTTCTTTGTTTTAGGTCCTTGTGAACAAGAGAAACATAACCTAGGCACAAGAAACCTATGAGAAACTAAGTCTTATCTTCAGGAAGGTGATCATTGTACAAAAAACAACTTCGAGGATCATGGTTTCAAAGGATTAAAGCTAGAGAAAGTTGAAGAACTCTAAAGATTGCTTTAGAAAGATGAAATTAGCTCCACAAATAGCTTCCAACAAGAACATAACAAGTTCAAAAACATACTTTTTTGTTCATAATATTCATCCATCTCTTGAGAAGGTTTTGAATGCCACTAGAGAAGATGTTTCTTGTAACGCCTAACTTAACCTCATAAGCTCAAGTCGCATTTGGTTAGTTATTAGTTGTTACTCCTTTGTTTCAATTCTGACTTACTTTACTTTAAAATACGAGTAATAAAATACAACTAAATTTTTCCTTTTGAACTTAAGACTTAAAATGCGAGTCACGCATGCGCATAGATACCGACTATTAAACATAGAACATAACAACCATGAAATAAACCATAGAATAATCACAACATAAATTATAGTAGTATATCATATTCATAACATAACAACGATGCCCTTATAAATATAAGAACACCTAGGGTATTAATTACACCAAACAACTTTAACTAATGCAAAACCAAAATGTTAACAAGGCTAAACTTTTCTTCATGCTTCCACTGCGCCTTACTAACTAGATGACATGATTCCTACGCCCGCGCCTCAAGGAAGATTACGAACATCCGCATCACTCCCGTTGGAGACGACAGGGAGGGAAAACAAAAGGGTGAGAATACTATATAAGATTCTCAGAGGGTTCCCTAACCTTAACACAAGTGTCATCGTCGTCCCAGCCACTTCTGGGTTTCATTATGAAAGGGGTGTACATGCATAGGTTCAGTTTTATTTTCTCAAATCTTATCATCCGAAGTGGGTTTCTTTTAGCATGCGTCTTCATGACATGAATGCAACAGATATTATATATATGCATGGCAATGAAATTCACACACTTAACATATATCACTTAATCACAAGCACCAACGAAACATTCACGAAACATATGCATGTGTGTCTTTTACTTTATCATAATTGAACTCCTCAGTTCCTTTCTTAACTTTTTTCACCCTCATCGTAGCCACCAAAATCCACCCAACATGTCGCCTCCTGATTTTTACGTGGCCACCAAAACTCCAAATACACCCATCGCCTAGGAATGAGCTCATCCTAACTAGCCGTCTAGATTTACACGGGAAAAATAAGAGGGGAATCATATCTCCGTCTTGGATCACCCCGACAACCCTTCACTTGGGAAGTCATAATGGGATCATTTCCACTTTACCATATCTTGTATGGATGCAACATAAGCTTACAACCATAGGACATCATATAACTTATCCTCTATTCTCATCACATAACATACCACATCATCATAACAACATGTCACACATCCACACATTCTCATACTCATGGCATTTAATACATTCACATACATCACAAATATATACCCACTCGGCCTTTTCTTCACATCACATCTCCTATCTCATAACATCTTATGCATTGTCCCTTACGGTCTTAAACTTGTGTTTTAGTTATCCTAACACCTATTATAGACCATTATAACACCTAAGGGATCATCATCTATAACTCTCTTAATATTAATGCCTACTAACATATCCAATTGGTATTATCACTTAGGCAGAAAATTATCATATACTTACGGGGTCCTAGAATCTTTGTCTTTAACCCTTTCTAAGTTCCGTCTTAGCCGAAGGCTCTATAATTAACTTCTAAACCAATTATGAGGGATTTCTACACCTATCCACTAATTATGAACCATTTTTCTTAGGTCCAGTTATGCTGGAACATAATTTACCATTTATACATCTAAGTGTTCTAGAATTCACATTTTAAGTCCTTTCTAGTTACTTGTTCTTTCCTAACTTCCCTAAATCGTTCCTTGCTTCACTCAAACATAATTTTACACATTTTAACACCATAAAACAGAATTTATACAGTGGCCAAGTGCACAAGGTAGAACCAAAAACATAAGCACCAAATAATCACATAATCTCATGATTTAAAAGCATATGAGTTGCTAGTTTCTCTTGGAATTATTTTAGGAACTCAAAACTCTTTTAGAAACCAATTTATTTCATTGAAAACACATAAATGTGTGCCAGGTCAGTAGCTAAATTATTTAGCTCAAGGAATAGATTTAAAACATAAAACCTTGTTCATAAAGTTCCTTGAGTACCCCTAAGCTTAGGAAAATTCCAAGACTTAGACTAAGTGCACTTGTGATTAGATGAATTCATCCAAGTCCATCATCATGCTCACAATGTAACACCCTAACTTTCACTTAATACTCGATCGTATCGGCTAGTTATTTAGCGGTTACGTCTTCGTTTCAGAACTTGACTTAGCTTTCTTTAAAATACGAGTACTAAAAATACGACTAAATTTTTCTTTTTGAACTTAAGACTTAAAATGCGAGCCGCATGTGCATAGGGACCGACTCTAAACAAGAAATATAACAACCAGGTATACATCACCATAACAATCATAAGTAAATCATGGGATAATCACAACATAACTTGTAGTATTATATTATAATCATAACAAAACAATGATGCCCATATAAATATAAGGACACCTCAAGGTACTAGATACATCAAGCAAGGTTAGCTAACGCAAAACATAATTATAAACGGGCTAGACTAGTCTTCAAGCTTCCATTGCGGCCTCTATCCAATGTGCGTAGCTCCTACGCTCATGCTTCAAGGAAAAATCAAACATCTGCATCATTCCCGTCTGGAGACGAGACAGAGTGGGAACAACAAAGGGTGAGAATACTTATACAAGATTCTCAGGAGGCTCCCGACTTTAACACAAGTGTCATCGTCGTCGACCCAGCCACTTCGGGTTTCATTATGAAAGAGGTATACATGCATAGGTTCAATTTTAATTTCTCAAATCCTATTATCCGAAGTGGGTTTCTTTTAGCATGAGTCTTGATGGTATGAATGCAGCAGATATTTTATGTATGCATAGCAATACTTGAGCATGACAGGACACGTAGATAACACATATCACTTAATCAAAGCATCAGTGAAACATCAACGAAACATATGCATGTGCATTTTTTACTTTTTCATACTTGAACTCCATGAGTTCCTTTCATAACTTTTTCCACCCTCATCATGGTCACCAAAATCAACTCAACATGCCGGCCGGCAATTTTAATATGGTCACCAAAACTCCTAATCACCCATCGCCTAGGAATGAGCTCATCCTAACTAGCCGTCGCTAGATTCATACGGGGTAAAAGAGGGGAAACATATCTCTTTTCCTTGGATCACCCTAAAACCCTTAACTCGGGAAGTCATAATGGGATCATTTCCTCTTTATCATGAATGCAACATGAGCATGCAACCATAGAACCTCATATGACATATCATATATTCTCATGCATTGTAAATATAGCATACCACATCATCATAGCAACATGCCACAATACACATAAAGTCTCATGCTCATGATATTAACATATTCACATCATTGTGAGTATACCCACTCGATCTCATGCTACATCGCATCTCCTATCTCATGGTGTCTTATGCTTTGGCTCTTATGAGTCTTAAACTTGTGTTCCAATTATCCTAACCTTCAATATGGATTTTTATAACACCTAAGGGATCATTACCTATAATTTTCCCTAATGTTTATGAATTATAACATAACCAAACAACTTTATGTCTCTTTGGGCAGAATTTTACCTTATGATCACGGGGTCCTAAATCTTCGTTTTGACCCTTTCTAAGTTTCGTCTTCGCCTAAGGCTCTATAATTAACTCCTAAACCAATTATGAGGGATTCCTACACATATCCACTAATTATAAACCATTTTCCTTAAGTCCAATTATGCTGGAACAGAATTACAAGTTTGTGCATTCTAAGTGTTCTAGAATTCACATTTTAAGCCCTTTTTAGTTACTTGTTCTTTCTAAACTTCCCTAAATCGTTCTTGCTTCACTCAAACATAATTTTACACATTTTAACACCTTAGAACAGAATTCATATAGTGGCCAAACATGAGAGGCAGAACCGAAATGTAAAGCCCATAAAATCACAAATCTCATGAATCAAAATGCATACTAGTTGCTAGTTTTCTCTTGGAATAATTTTAGGAACTCAAAACTCTTTTAGAAACCAATTTATCTCATTAAAATCATAAAAATATGTTCTAGGTCAGTAGCTAAATTATTTAGCTCAAGGAATGGATTTAAAACATAAAACTTTGTTCATAAAGTTACTTGAGTACACCTAAGCTTAGAAAAATTCCAAGACTTAGAATATGGGCACTTATGATTAGATGAACTCATCCAAGTCCATCATCATCATTACAAGGCCAAAATGGCATCCTTGGAATGCCTCCATTTTCTAAAACTTTATGCAAGATACTTGGGCAAGTCTTTGAGCTCTAGGAGGATTAAGTGATGACATAAATTTAAACATGATATGCACTTATTTTATTCTTCATTAGAAAGTAAAGTGAGAGCATAAAATAAATATGAGATGCAACCTTATTATTATCTTTAAAGATTAAGTGATGACTTGAAATATAAACATGAGATGAAACCTTATTATTATCTTTAAAGATTAAGTGATGACTTGAAATATAAACATGAGATGCAAGCTTGAAATTTAAACATGATAATGCAAGTCCATTTAATTATTCTTAGAGTTTAGTGATGACATCAAAATAAACATGCTATGCAAGGCATAAACTTAAACATGTGTGCAACCCATTTTATCTTAGCTAGAGCTCTTGCAAGACTTTAAAGGAACATCATAACCTTAACCCAATATGCATCTTAACAACATAAAGTGAGCTTTAGAGTTCTTAGCACCAAGACTTCAAAGAAGCCTTTGGTTTTTGAACTTCATCATCAAGCTCAAGAAAATAGACACAAAGTTCATCACTTTGTCTAAACAAAACACAAAGAACTAAGTCATATTCTTTATTTTATTGCTCATGGGCTTCAATCTAGAGTAAAACTCTTAGAACGGTCGACCAACTTTAAGGTTGGCAAGGTTAAGCTTAGAGCTCTTGGAAAACATAGGATTAATTTTCTTTAACAAACTTTTGTGATCTACTTAACATTTTAGCAAACTTTGTTCAAACCAAGGAAGAAAAACCGAAATCTTTAAAGGGAAAAAGGAAGAGAAAACCAAATCCTTTGAGAAAGAAAAGAAAGGGAACCGAAACATAAACAAGAAAAGAAAAGGAAAACTCAAGCATATATGGTCCAAGACCAAGTTGTTTCAAGCTTTAGAGGTTTCTCACAAGACATCAACAAGTCATTATCTTGAAACCTCATCATCAAGCTAAAGTTTTCTCTTGAAAAGGCTCCAAGGCCGAAAACAAAAAGGAAGAAAGAAAGCTTTAAAACCAAGAGAAATCTAGAACTTTTCTCAAAGAAAGTAAAGAAAACTTGAAGATAAAACCCCTACCTAAGGAAGCCTTGAAAGAAATGAGAAGAAGCTTGATCTTGAAACAAGATGAGAAGAATCCTTCCTTAATGCTTAAAGAAAATTCGGCTAAAGGAAAAAGAAAAGGGAGAAAGGTTTGCTTGGAGTTTTTGAGCTTGGGAATGAAAAGTCTATGTGTTTAATGGAAGGTTTATGGTGTTTGTATGATGGTTTTTTGTGAGCAAGAAGAAGATGAGAAGGATGGTAGAACTCTTGAATCTTTGAGAGAAAAAGAAAGAACTCAAGGTTACTCTTTGAAGCTAAACTTGGCAAATGAACAAAATGCAACCAAGTTCATCCAAGCATCGTATTTATAGAGAATTGCAACCATGTGGCTGATTGGGGAGGAAGGCCTTGACCTCATGTTCCATGAGGTGAGAGAATTTGTTCCATGAGGTATGGTGGTATGGTGGAAAGCATGGACATGGCAACAAGTTTCTTTAAGCATATTTTATTGGAAATGAAACATGTGATGGATGATTAATTTGGGAGGAGTGGCCTCATAATTAAGGCCAATGGGGAGAAAAAATTCTCATTTTAATGTTGCTTTATATGTGTGTTTAAGAGGTAATTTGGTTAGGCCATGGATTAGGAGTTGTAAGTAAGTGTTTAGGTGAGAAAATGGGTAATTAAGGTTGTCAAGACTTGATTAGGAGGGTGATCTTGCTAGATTAACAATTTAAAATCATTTTCTTTTGGTCAAAGAGGTATGACACAATTCCTTAATTTAAGGAATTGGAGAGAGAAACACTATTCAAGATTCCATGACTAGGAATCTTGAATTAAAGAATGCAATTAGAGTTTAACTAAGCAATCTTAGGTTCTAATTAACCTTAATAAATTATTTTGACTCTAGATTAATTATCGAAATAAATTAATCTTCGATTAGAGCCCAATATTGCTTAGGTTTGCTTAATTGTGTCATTAGACTTACTTACACTGTTCTCAGGGCAAAATGGTAATTTCACACTAAAAATGCTCGGGACCTTCCGTTGACTAAACATCAAAAACCACTTACAAACATCATTTAAAACCTTTTGGTAAAGCCCGGGCTCAACTGGCACGTAAACGATGAAAACAGTACAGGGGCATTTTGGTAATTTCAAGCATTGGAACTCAAAAATGAGATTCTTCTGCTCTATTACCACACATAACACATATAATCCCCTATCAACATCAAAACATCCCCTTGAGGATGGCCGGGACTGGTGATCCTCATTTTCCGGGAAAATGACCTCCGGGCATTTCGGTTATTATACATGGAAAATTTGCGTTACACACAAGGCCGAAATGGCATCCTTGAAATGCCTCTATTTTCTAAAACTTTATGCAAGATACTTGGGCAAGTCTTTGAGCTCTAGGAGGTTTAAGTGATGGCATAAACTTAAACATGATATGCACTTATTTTATTCTTTATTAGAAAGTAAAGTGAGAGTATAAAATAAATGAGATGCAACCTTATTATTATCTTTAAAGATTAAGTGATGACTTGAAATATAAACATGAAATGAAAGCTTGGAATTTAAACATGATAATGCAAGTCCATTTAATTATTCTTGAGAGTTTAGTGATGACATCAAAATAAACATGCTATGCAAGGCATAAACATAAACATGTGTGCAACTCATTTTATCTTAACTAGAGCTCTTACAAGACTTTAAAGGAACATCACAACCTCAACCCAAATATGTACCTTAACAAACATAAAGTGAGCTTTAGAGTTCTTAGCACCAAGACTTCAAAGAAATCTTTGGTTTTGAACTTCATCATCAAGCTTAAGAAAATAGACACAAAACTCAACACTTTGTCTAAACAAAATACAAAGAACTAAGACATATTCTTTATTTTATTGCTCATGGGCTTCAATCTAGAGTAAAACTCTTAGAACGGCCGACCAACTTTAAGGTTGGTAAGGTAAGCTTAGAGCTCTTTGGAAACATAGGATTAATTTTCTTTAACAAAACTTTTGTGATCTACTTAACATTTTTAGCAAACTTTGTTCAAACAAAGGAAAAGGAAACCAAAACCATGAGGGGGAAAGGAAGAGGAAACCAAAAACATAAACAAGAAAAGAAAAGAAAACACAAGAATGTATGGTCCAAGACCAAGTTGTTTCAAGCTTAGAGGTTTCTCACAAGACATCAACAAGTCGTTGTTTTAAAACCTTATCATCAAGCCAAAGTTCTTCTCATGAAAAGGCCTCATGGCCGAAAAAGAAAAGGAAGAGGAAAAAGAGTTTTGAACCAAGAGAAAACTAGAACTTTTCTTGAAGAAAACAAGTAAAAACTTGAAACAAAACCCCTACGTAAGGAAATCTTGAAAGAAATGAGGGGAAGCTTGTGTTCTTGAAGGATTGAGAAGACAAAATCTTCTCTTTGAAGAGGAGGAGGATTTGGCCACAAGTTTTCTCAAGGAAGATGATTTTTCCTTGAGAAAGCAAGCTTGGAAATGGTAAGATTAAGTGTTTGAGAGGTGGTTTGAGGTGAGGGAGTGGTGGTTCAAGGTTGTTTGTGGTGGTGGAAAGGTTTCTTTGATGGTGGAGGAAAAAGAACAAGATGAAGAGAAATTGAGAGAAAAAGAAAGGAAATTTCAAGAAAGCTTAAACTTGACAAAGCTTCTAAAGTGCAACCAAGTTCTTCAAGGCTTGGTATTTATAGAAAATTTTCAACATTGAGGCTGATTAGGGAGGAGGAACGTCGAAGGTTTCTTGGCCTTTGGAGGAGGAAAATATCTTCAAAGCTTGTCATTCAAAGGCATGGTTGAAAGCATGACTAGGTATGGTCAAGATATGGCTTAAGGCATGGTCTTTGGAGTGAAATAACATGTGACTTAAAACCAAGGGTATGTATTTGGCCAGATTTTCCAGCCAAGGGGGGAGGATGATTTGTTCATCTAATTGTGGTTTAATGATATGTTTAGGTGTTTCTTTGATTAAGGTTTTTGGTTAGGAGTTTGTAAGAAAGTGTTTAGGTGAGGTAATGGCTAATTAAGGTTGTCAAGACTTGATTAGGAGAGTGATCTTGCTAGATTAACAATTTAAAATCATTTTCTTAGTCAAATGAGGTATGGGCACAATTCCTTAATTTAAGGAATTGGAGAGAGAAACACTATTCAAGATTCCATGACTAGGAATCTTGAATTAAAGAATGCAATTAGAGTTTAACTAAGCAATCTTAGGTCCTAATTAACCTTAATAAATTATTTTGACTCTAGATTAATTATCGAAATAAATTAATCTTCGATTAGAGCCTAATATTGCTTAGGTTTGCTTAATTGCGTCATTAGGCTCACTGGACACGTTCTAGGGCAAAATGGTAATTTCACACTAAAACTGCTCTGGACCTTTCAGGTCAAACTAAATATCAAAAACCACTTACAAACATCATTTAAAATCTTTTGGTAAAGTCCTGGTCTATCGGCACTAAACGATGACAAACACCATAGGGGCATTTTGGTAATTTCACGTGTTGGAACTAAAAATTTTCTTCCTTATTACCACACATAACACATATAATCCCCTATCAACATCAAAACATCCCTTGAGGATGGCCGGGACCAACCTCATTTTCCTGGTAAAATGACTTCAGGGCATTTCAATCATTTGCACACAAGAAATTCGGGCATTACATTTCTCCAACATTCTATACAAATAGCAGGTACCAATGCATACTCACAAAGCTGCTATCATTGCCAGTTGTCAATACCAGAAGTCGATGAAGAAATAAGGTTGTTATGAAATGTCACTTTCATAGTCAACTGATGTCTAAACTAATAAATCCCTTCAAATCCATGGCCAAGTCTATACAAAGGATGCATTTCAAATGTAGAAGGTTGTCAATCTTACAAGAAAGCTCTTTGAAGTAAAATCTCGTTCTCAATACTCTAAAGTTTCTAGTAACTTAAATTAAGTTTCTCCTGAAAATTTTCTTACAATCTTCAGATCTTAGAAGCCTATTCTCTTTGAGAGTTTGAATTTGTTAGAAGTCACTCAACAACTTACACTTAAGGGCCTTTGGTTTCACATTTAGTTTTCAGTTTTTATTTTTAGTTTTTCAGTTTTTAGGATTTTGTGAAGGAAATACTAAAAATTGGAAATGAAAACTAAAAGCTGAATTTGCAATTTTCAGAATTTTCATGTTTTTCACAAAATCTAGAAATGGAAAGTGAAAACTGGAAACTAGAAAATCAAACCAAACAAACCCTAATATTCTCAATCTTTGAGTGTTAATTGATGCAAGCACAAACCAAAAATCTTTTTGTAACTTTGAACTATTAGTGTTCATTTATCTTGGAAATGCTAGGTAAAGACTACTTGGTTGTGAGAATCTACTTGTGATTGCTCACTTGGAACACTTGAGAAGGCTAAGCAAAGACTATCTTGTACGAGCTTGGAGAGGTTGGGTGAAATACTAGTGTATTGTGGACATGAGGGTTCAAAATTGGATGTAGGCATTTGTAAGCCGAGGAGGATAATTCTCTGTGTGTATCTTTCTCTTAATATTTTTCTTAATACTTGTTTCAATTCATATTTAACTCTTATTTGTTTAAAATTTGGTTAACTTGTTTTAACCTCAGAAGATTAATTTTCTAAACAAACTAACATTACTTCATCTTTATATGTCTAAGTCCAATGACTTGAGAAAGTTTGTTTGAAGTTTCAAAAAGAAAAGAAAGTTCATGAGAAAGAAGAAGTGCAATTTAAACCCCCTTTTCGTGCATATTTTGCATCTACCATTGGCATCGAAGGTTTTCTTGGGAAAGTACAATTTAACCTGCTTAAAGGTCTTGGCAAAAGATACTCAAATGCTAAGATAGTAAGGAAAATCCGATGAAGTTACCCGCAAGATGGCTTCCAAAAGTAACAGCCATCATAGAAGCCAAAGATCTAAAGACCTAAGTCTTGATGCACTCATTGGTTCTCTTAAAACGCATGAAATTGGGCTAAATGAGGTTCATGGTGATTCCTCTAGAAAAGAAAAAGACATAGCTTTAAAAACCCCACATAAGAAACATCCACAGGTAAAGGCCTTTAAGGTTTTTGAAGACTCATAAAGTGATGATATTTA
>JAMLFY010000004.1:29863781-29923472 GCA_030441495.1 Dalbergia oliveri | reverse complement strand
AGAGGTTGAAGAACATTGCGGAAGTTTTTGAAGCCCAAATGATCAACCGTAGTCAGTAGATACTGATGGAGAACAATCATGTTAGCAAGTTCACTCCGTGCTACTTCTTGGTTGAATGCGTAAGTTCCAACAATCACGGTTTTATCCCCTCCTTTTGAGTTTTGATAAAAACTTGCATTATGTCTTGTGTAGTTTGAAGCTTACTAGTCTTAAAGTACTCATGCAAGTGTGATGTTCCTTACTTTGAATCACCTAAGAGCTTTGCCCGACAATAATTACCAACGGCTTTGAATTTTCCATCTATCTCCTCTCTTGAAATGATTCCAAACAACTGATGTTTACTTTCTTCTAATTACCACACTGCCATTAGGAGCTGAGTTTTGATCTTAGGCTTCCGTTGCTCTATCTTGTACATTAATATTTGGTGATCCATTCTGGGGGTAACATCAGTATGGGAGGTGACTGAATTTCCTCATTGTTGATAGGAGTACTAGTTTGATCCATAGTTATTCTACAAATCAAACATATAGAACAATTATAAATCAATAAGCTCCCAAAAGAGTAAAGAAACTAATTGAATACTCCATCAGAAATAATTTGAGTTAAAAAACTAATGATTTAGAAGGAAAAGGGATATTTTGAAACATCTTAAAATTGACGTTTATACATACTTCATAATAAGGAACAAGATTAAATTGAAACAAGATGTCTATACACTCATCATAGAACTCTAAGATGATAAACAAGATTAGCTAAAGCATGTCATACATTACAACACAAACACTCGAAGTCATTAACCAAATTAAAGTTTTTCACAGCCTAACAAATAATGTGTGTGTATATATATATATCAGCAAAAAGAAAATCAACTTGAACTCTTAAAAATGGAATACAACAATTACAGGCTCTATGGCTGGTATGAATAACAACATAGCTTCTGAATCACAAAAATTACGGTCAACCTTTTTCTTTGACATCGAAAAAGAACTAAATTTTTATATAAAAAATAAGAGAAACAGGATTACAATTTTCATGTAGGCTATATTTCCTATAGTTTAACATATACATGGCTGCTAAAGGAAATGCACTGAATTATGGTTACAAAAATCTATACGTAAGAATGTGAATAATAGTCGCGTCTCGCTTTATCTCATAATTTCCATACCAATAATAGTGAAATAGAACGATTGCATACCCAAAAGACTCAAACCCACCATGGCTAGGTGCGAATTTGCGAAAGATAACCGGTTACTATGGCCGTGTGCAATTGGATTGGAGCTTAAAATGGCTTTTCAGTCACAGTTGACAATATTGGCATCCTTTGCAAGTTCAGTCTTTTTCTAGCGACGTTGATGGTAGTAGAAAGAGAAAGAGAGGAGAACGACAAGAAAAAAATAAGCAAATAGGGTTTCTAAAAATTTAATATATATAGATGATGACAATTAAGTAATTTCACATAGTGTATACTTGTGGATATAGAGTGATCTTCACCCTCAGCCCATTTAACAATTGGGATTTTAGAGTTTCCATTTCCATTACCCATGGGTGGAAATCTTTCCCCCATATCGGGACCTGTCAAAGGTATTATCCATGGGTACCCACAGGGGCAAGTATTATAGACATAAGTCATCATACTGTGACAAACTCATTGGGCACCATGTAAGAAGCCGACTAAAATGCAATGATAAGTTAATAAAATTTGATAGCTCCAAAGTGGAGGTTAACATATCCCTCTCTACCACAGTTTTATGATAGTGGGATTGATGTCCAAATCCACATATTGCTTTGTATTGGTAGCATGAAAAGCACACACTTATCTAACTTTGATGCCTGAATATATTCTTTAGTATCAAAATGATGAGTAAATATAAGTTTTCTAAAAGGCCATTTAAAGTTTCCTCTTTGTCTTCTGAAGACAACTGTAAGGTGTAATACCCGTTCATATAGTAACTAATAATATGAATTTACACATGAAGCATAACGGTTCACATTAAGTAGAAGGATTACAAGCATAAGGTTCTAGTATGACAACTTAATGTCATTAAGTACAAATTGAATACTTCTAAAATTTGCAACATAAAAATCACACATTAATTAAACATAAGTTTATAAGTTCCTAGCTAGCCTTCCATTCATGTTACTTGGCTAATCCTGAAACCACAATAAATAAAATAAAGGGAAAATGAGAATTTATAAAAAAATTCCCTAGAGAATGAATGGTTTTAAAATATTTGAGCTAGTTGTTCTAGCCTATACACGAAAATACACAGGACTATAGGAACGTTATATGAACATAATCAATTATCATGTTATAAATAAAATATGTCCTGGAGAGCGTGTCATGCACATCTTATCAAAATTATGATTTCTTTACTTTAGTTTTACTTTTATTTGTTTGCTTGTCTCACACATAGTTGAAGACTTTGTCTTCGAAATTCTCATTCTTCGTATTATTCTTACATCGTGAAAACAAGACATTTACGCCATTCTAACTGAGACAAGTATCATAAAAGGATTTTACATGTATCCCTTTGCCTTATCTGGTTAGTGGCAAATCTGAATTAATCATATTCTTTTTAAATTAATTAATAGATATTGCACATAATTTCACAATAAGGAATTCGTATAATTAATCAATAAATGAAACTTAAATAAAAGCTCATGAGTTAATCAACAATGCATAAAATTTATAATTTCAAACATAAATAAATTGGACTAAAATAGTAGAAGTTAGATCCAATAAATTAATGTACAATGGATAATATCATAAATAAAAAAAGGAACATTTAATTAACTTGAAATAAATAATAAATCACATAATGTAAAAAAACATTAAAATAAATAAGAAATTGGACCGCGGAGTTCACACAAGATGGAGAGAAGAGGAGAATCTTATAATTAAGTGATAAAATAAAAATAAGAAACTAAAAAAGCGATACTCCACACTGACTAGTGAAAAGAGAAGAGAATTATTATAATTAAGTGATAAAAGAAATCGGAACACGGTAAATTGGAACCAGGTAGGGAGAGAAGAAGATTATTTTGATTAGTATTATTTTAATCAATATTCAGATCCATGATCAATAATGTAAAAGAATGCTAAGAAAAATGATAATAATAAATAACTATGACATCTATGATAAAATAGGTACATAAAATAAATAGTAATAATAATAACTGAGTATGGTTTTATTTTGCAGAAAAATGAATTCATTCCCTACATCAAATTTATTAAGATAAAAAATCATGTGCATTAATTGAGTCTTGTGGTAAACTAACCTTATTATCTCTATTTTTTAATCTTTCTTTCTCTCTTTCTATTTTGCCTTCTCTCTCTCCTTCCATGTTCTCTCTTCTCTCTTTCTTTCTTCTCTTACGCACACACACACACAAACTCTTCTTTCTTTCTCTCTTTCACTTTCATACATGCACTACATCCACTTTCTCATGTATATATAGGCATGCATAGTCCATAGGAATTTTATTACCATGGATGAGTTATCGTGGGCAAATGGCGGTACTGTATGTGCCGCCCGCCCATTTATTTATTTATTTTTTACTACCTTTTATTTTTTTATGTGTAATTAATATATACTTAATTACTAATACTTAGCATATTATTATTTATTACTCTTACTAAATTTTATTCTTAACTTAGTACAATATATTTCGAGTTTATTGTTACCAATTTATGGTCTTATTTTATATAGTTAATATCTATATTTTAAAATTTTGGTCTAACATTTTAAAATAGATGTTGATGTAAAATTATTAAGTAAAATCAATAAAATACTTAAATCTATAGACTTAAAATTATTATACACAAACTATTTTATTTTATTATTATTTAAAAGGATGTTACAAATCTCCCCTCCTTTTAGGAATTTTGTCCCCAAAATTCACTAACCTGTTTGGTATAATTCTGGGTAGGTCTTCTTATTTTCATCTTCTAGTTCCCATATTGCCTTTTCAAATGACAACCCTTTCCAAACCACTTTGACTAAAGGAATTTCTCTTCCTCTTAAATTTTTAACAATTCTTTATGATACGCATTGGTTTAGCTTCATATGTTAGATTATCTCTTACTTGCATTGTCTTATATTCTATGATGTGTGAAGGGTCAAAACAATACTTGCTAAGCTGAGAGACATGAAAGACATTATGAAGATTTGAAAGGTTGGGTGGAAGTGCGATTTGATATGCAACTTGGTCTTACTCTTTTGAGAATTTGGAATAGACCAATGAATTTTGGGCTTAACTTTTTGGATTTAAGGGCTACTAATTCAATAGTAGAGTGACTCTAAGGAAGGTATGTTCTCCTTCTTTAAATACTAAAGGTCTCTTTCTTTTATCAAGCATAATTTTCTGTCTACTACTATTATAGGTGGTAGCTTTGCCCTAATGAACTTGATCTTCTCTATGATTTGTTGTACTAGGTCAGTGCTTACAGTAAACTCCTTTTCCACTTCAAACCAGCACAAAAGTGACCTGACTTTCTACCATATAGAGCTTCAAATGGAGCCATGTCTATGCTTGAATGATAACTGTTGTTATAGGCAAACTCTATTAATGGTAAATAAGTATCCCAAATTCCTTGCAGTTCTAGCACACAAGCTCTAAGCATGTCTTCCAATGTTTGGATAGTTCTTTCTATTCTACCATCTCGAGGATGGTAAGTTGTACTAAAGCGAAGTTTAGTACCTAAGGCATCCTGTAAGGCTACCCAAAACTTTGAGGTAAATCTAGGATCTCTATCTAAGACAATGCTAGCTAGTACCCCATTTAGTCTTATGATTTCCAGGATGTAGCTACGAGCCAACCTATACAATCGCCAACCAATCTTTATTGGCAGGATATGGGTGGACTTGGTTAATCTATCTACAATTATCCATGTAGCATTATAGCTCGAAGGAGTTCTAGGTAATCCTACAACAAAATCCATTGATATACTATCTTATTTCCACTTAGGGATATCTAGAGGTTGCAATAATCCTATAGGTTTCCTGGTATTCTATCTGTACGAGTGTCGCCCGCAACAAATTAAAATAATTTTCATCACCGAAATACACCCAATGTAGTATTTATAGTGTAATCCGAGTCGTCTCACGTGGAAGCAATGTAATTGATCCTAACAAAATCGGGTTTCTTTATTTTAGAGTATTGTCAAGCGAATTAAATCAAGAAGAAATTTGGTTAAGGAAATTACCTGCACAAGGGTTTCTTTGATTAAAATTGTTCAGTCATTGATTCGAGAAATAAAATCATGATAGTGGTTGCTTCCATTAAAAATGTAAACACATAACAATGGAATAATTCTGCTAACGGTTACACAATCGCATTTCCGTCAAGGATTTAACTGAATAAAGAACTAGTAATTCACTATCGTGATCCTATGAACTAATTCAGTTTAAATAACAATATAGCAACCTAGTTTCTAATGAAATCGATTCCAATCCCTTGCCTAATGGACAAACATCACATTAGGTTAACAACTCAATCAATTATATCGCAATGATTCACACAAGTCAATAATTGTAAGAATTGAGAGGAAGGAAAAGAAAAACCAACCACGATTGCGATAAAAAAGTGAAAATCTCGTGAACAATTCCAATCCTAAGATCACCCCGCACACGGTAAGGGAATTACTCTTCCATGGAAAGAGTCTCACAATCAATGATGTAGAAAAACTTAAATTACAAAAATTGAAAGAACCATTGAACGTTAATACCAAAACCTAGTCTAGAAGGAGAGTCCTCCAAGGAGAGAGAGAGATTCCTCAAACTTCAAAAAAACTTCCTAAACCCCTCCGTCTACCTCGTTTAAAAATAAAACCAAAAATCCTAAAAAAGGTCCTCAAAACGCTGACTCGGGCTCAAATCACGCCCAAAACCCTAACCGCCTGGATCGGTGTCCCACGAATGTCCCCAGAATTGAGTGTTCCTGAGCCGCCCTCGGTCATCAACCGCCTGGGCGGTCTCTGAAGACTTCCCGACTTGCGTCTTCTGATCAATGCCTAAATACTTCTATCACCTTGGGCGGTGAATAGTGTTCAGAGTCCTTATATCTTGCTCCAATGCATCAACCTGAAAATCCTTGTTGTCCAGGAAAAAAAAACTCTAAAACAGATCAAAAGCATAAAGAACTTCCAAGGTGTAAGAATGTACTAAAAGCTATGCTAACGGCTACAAAATTAATTAAAAATGCATATTGAGAACAAGGTGCAAATTCACTATTAAATGTCGATTAAGAGCAATTCAAATGCAAAGTATTTAGAGTTAGGATATAAAATGGATGCATAAATGCAATCCATCAAATCTCCCCACACTTAAACAATTGCATGTCCTCATGCATAGAATTAATATGAGAATGAAATTGAGAACGCAAGATGCTACTAAGGCTATGGATGCAAGATGCATGACACACAAATGAAAGCTAGAACTAACCAAACAAGGGAGGTAGCTAGTGATGACTAAAAGCAACCGTTATACAACAAAGAAGTCAAGATTCAATGGCACATACCAGGTCAATCAAAATAGCACATGGTAAGAACAAGTGAAACCAGTGTCCTGCGTTAACCTTACAGGAAAGATGTGTATCGCTCTTCACTCAAATTCCTAAATTTCATGATGCACTCTAGCACTCAACAAGGAGATTCTTCTATAAACTTGCCTTTTTTCTAAGTCACTACTGTCAATCACATGTCTGAACATATTTCAAGAGGTCTTCTCAAGGTTGATTGGGCTTAGGGACAGGTGGGGCTGAAGAGAGTGATGGGCTAAACCTAGTCCCTGCAAGAGCAAAGTGCAACACAAGAACTAACATGAAGGAACCAAGGTCATTGATTGAACTTTCTTTCTTTTGCTTCATTAGTGTTTCTTGATTCAGACCCTAATCAGCTTGCTTGCAAGGGTGAATTGATGGATCCTTCCTTTCTCTTTCTCTCTCTCTCTTTTGTTTTTTTTTTTTTTGTTTTGTAAGGAATTGTATGTCCATCAATCCAGACTTTTCTTTCAAGGGTCAGGAGTTCTTTTTCCTTCCACCTCTAGCAATGGTTTCCCCACACTTAGATTGTTACACAATTAGTTTGCACCAAGCTTTTACAGTCCTAAGTTGGGTGTTGTTCATTGTTTTCCACTTAGGCTTAAATTGTGCTAAACAACGAAAATGGGAGATTAAGCTCAAATCGGGTAGCCAATGGAAAGATGCATGCGGGGTAGGCTCTATGGCTAAGTAGGTGGAAAGAAGGAATGCCTCAATCATAAACATGCCAAGCTATGCGAAGACAATTGCATTAACCAAGAATTGGGCAAGTTCTAGAATCCATTCCAAGAGAGTGCACACACATCAACAATTCAAGTGATTAAACATCAAAAATCACACTTAGGTCCAAAAGCTCACAGTAACTATAATTAATTAGCCAAACATATTTCATTGCAATACTCATGTGACTATCAGATTAACCAGTGCACCATGGAAAGCAAGACAAAAGAAATTATAAGGCGCAAACATTGTTCAGCCATCAATTACTAACTCCCCTTGAAAAGCAATGCATGACAAAAGAGTACAAAGAAAAGAAGAGTGCAAAGATGATGAAAAGTACTACAAAATAAAATAAAATAAAATACAAATACAAATACAAATAAAACAAAAGCCCATAGAATGACCCCTATCTCCCCACACTTACAGAGAAGGCACCTCATGCCTACCAAGTATGGTGCTATCAGTCCTCGTCGAGTCTTCAGCCTTGCTGAGCTCACGTCGGGTCGTCCTCCCGGAATCAGAATCAGAGTCGGCACGGTGGCGAGCGCCTAGCAGGTGGTGAGGACGACCTGGTGGTCGGCCGCAGGAGGTGACCGCTCATGCTCAGCTGGAGGATCAATACCCTGACCCTCATCTCTGCCGCTGCCAACACGCCATAACTCGCTCCTCGGAGGCCCGGATGGACTCGTGATGTGTACCCAAGCTCCATCCGCATAGAGTCAAGGCGGCAATGACGGCCTACATAGGGTCAGAAGAACCGGCTGTTCCTCCATCTCTACTCCTGCAGTCCAGGAGATAGCTTCTTTATGGTAATCACTGGGCTAGGTGCGCCGAGCTCGTCGTCCGGGAAGGTCGGCACATGCCTCAAAGGCCATTTTGGTGACCAGCAGGATAGGAAGCCCCTGGAAGACTTGCCCTCATGCATACGAGACATGTGCCGCGGATGATACCAGGAACATAGATGTGCCGCCTCTCCATCAAACAATATACAAGGAGTGCTTGCTCCAACAAGATGGGTGTGTACAGGGAGGATATGGGAGAGAGCTAACCTCATCCATAATAAGGACTCAAAAGTGAGCTTGGAACTCTTCAAACCAATGATCCTTGCCTGGAACGGCACTGGGCAGCCAATGGCGCGGAGGACATCACCCATACCTCCTCCAAAAGCTAAAAGTCGTTTGAGCATCATCATCAGGGCTGGAATCTGGGCCCGATGGCCGAGGGTTACTGAAGTCGCCGACCCCGAACATATACCTCGTCCAGCCCACATGGTCCCAATTAGCATAGAATTCTCAGACAATGGTGATGTTGGTGGGTCCTGCACCTCCAAAAGGAACCCAGGATGTTCCTTCAATAGTCTCAAAACTAGGATTTTGGGTTTCGCCCTTGAAAAATCAAATTTCCACTCATGAAGAGGGGGCTTCTTTATGGTAGTCTCATATTTATCCTTGCCTTAAATGCGAAGCGAAAGTGTCAGCTTGGCGGGTCAGGAATGTGTTGAAGTGCCCGAACACAAGGTCGCTTGCCTCCGTTCTGACCAGCTTCTGAAGCCATGGTACCTGAAAAAGAGACGTGCATGAATCCAGTCCAAAGAAAGGAGAAGGAAGGCAAAAAAATATCAACATCAAACTGAACCAATATAGTGCCTGAGTAAGACGAATAAGCAAAGTATAAAGGAAAACAAAGTAAAGCTCTAGTGCGCAAATGGAGTAAGTGGGTATAGTAACAAATAAAATGATGGGTTTGCTAGTGATCCATGTAAATGAGTGTACGAGAAAAGAAAATACTAATGATTAGGCTGGTTAGTCACCAAAGCAAACCCAACGTGAAACAAAAAGATAGAAAAAATAACTCCATGAAGCATTTCATCAAACATATGGCATGCATAACACTATCCACTCAAAAATCATAGCAACGCGCACTGGAATCCAACAAACAAAAGAGGAAATAGCCAGACATTATGAGGAAAGATAAAGGGAACGCAAACCTGGAGGAAATAGCAAGACAAAAGCAAGATGAGGGTGTTGGGGAGAAGGAACCGTGAGAATGAGGGAGGGTGAGGCGGGCGGGTGTGCGAGAAAATGAAGGGGCATGCGGTTTAGTGCGCTAATGTAGCGCTTGGTGTCCGCGGAAGACCGCCTGGCATCATCAACCGCCCTGGGCGCAATGTGCCTGCCCCCTTTTAGTGAAACGTGCGTTTCACCCCCCCGCTCTTTTTTTTTTATTTTTTTAAAATTTTTTTTTTTTAAGGGAAGACGCAGGCTCTGACCCTTCCGCCTGGGCGGCCATCAGACCGCGTGGTCATAGAGACCGCCTGGGCGGTTTCCAGGAGGCATTTTCGCTCGCTTAATCTGTGACCGCCTGGGCGTCAATGACCGCCTGGCGTCTCAGGAAGCACCAATTAAAAGGAAAATTTACATCTAACGCCAAACAACTATCCCAACAAATAGCAGTGGGTTGTCTCCCATCCACACTTTGCTTTAACGTCCCTAAGTTGGACGCAGAGAGCCTTTACGCGGGGTAATGAGCTTGCACAGCTCACTTCCACCACCTTCCCAAGATCCATAGTAGTTTCATGGTATACCTTTAGCCGATGCCCATTGACCTTAAAACGTTTTGGACTTAGGGTCCTCAATCTCCATAGGCATCAAGGGATATACTTTTGTGACCTTGTAAGGTCCATCCCAATGAGATCTCAACTTCCCAGGCATCAGCTTCACCGGGAATTGTAAAGGAGCACCAGTTGCCCCTCCTGGAACTCTTTCCTCAAGGTATGCTTATCATGAAACACCTTGGTCTTCTCCTTATACAACCGTGAGTCTCATAGGCCTCATATCTCAACTCCTCCAACTCTTGCAGTTGCAACTTCCGGGCTTTAGCCTTCCCCCAAATTCATATTGCATTGTTTAACAGCCCGATAAGCCCTATGCATCATCTCCAGGCAAGTGGCATGCCTTCCCAAACACAAGCCTGAAAGGACTCATCCCAATGGGCGTTTTGTAGGCTGTGCGGTAAGCCCAGAGCATCATCCAATCTCACACTCCAGTCCTTCCGTTGGGCTTGACAGTTCTCAGGATTCTCTTGATTTCCTGATTAGACACTTCAGCTTGACCGTTTGGGGGTGGTAAGGTGTGGATACCTTATGAACAACCCGTATCTACCAGGAAAGCTTCCATGCTCCCTTGCAAAAATGCGTCCCTGGTCACTGATAATGGCCTTAGGCATACCAAACCTCAGAAAATATGAGAACGAACAAAAGCAACAACTACAGGAGAGTCATTAGTACGGGTGGCAATGGCCTCCACCCACTTTGAAACATAATCCACAGCCAGGAGGATGTAAACATAGCCAAAGGAACTAGGGAAAGGGCCCATGAAATCAATACCCCAAACATCAAAAACTTCACAAAATTGTATGGGTTGTTGGGGCATCTCATTTCTCCAAGAGATGTTCCCGTCCTTGGCATTGTTCACAAGTCTTGCAAAAATTAAAAGCATCTCGAAACAAGGTAGGCCAATAGAAACCCGAGTCCAATACCTTCCTAGCAGTGCGTTGGGGTCCAAAGTGACCTCCACTCGCATAAGTGTGACAAAAACGGAGTATGGACTCAAATTCCTCCTTAGGAACACATCGTCTAACTACTTGGTCACTACAAATTTTCCATAGGTAAGGGTCTTCCCACACATAATATTTAGCATCGCTTTTCAGCTTTGCAAATTGAGCTGGAGAAAAGTGAGGAGGGCTCACTCTAGCAACCAAGTAGTTGACAATGTCAGCATACCACAAACAACAGACATACTCATTAACTGTTTATCAGGAAATTATCATCAAGAGGTCTGTTGTCGGGCTAGATGCTCAAGCCTACTCAGATGGTCCTACTAAGTTTTTAGCTTCAGTTTTATCTTTTATTTCCAAATCAAATTCTTGGAGTAGTAGCATCCATCTAATGAGCCTAGGCTTAGCTTCTGTTTCTTCAGCAAATACTTAAGGGCTGCATGGTCCAAGTATACCACCACTTTAGAGCCTAGCAAGTAAGAACGAAATTTATCTAGAGCAAAAACAATGGCTAGAAGCTCTTTTTCAGGAGTGGTATAATTGGACTGTACATCCAAAGTGCGAGAAGCATAGTAAATAGCATGAGGGGCCTTACCTTCGCGTTGTGTAAGCACAGCGCCCACCGCATGGTCGGAAGCATCACACATGAGCTCAAAGGCTGACTCCAGTAGGTGGCTGGATGATTGGAGTGGTGGTCAAAGCCTTCTTCAACCTCTCAAAAGCCTCCCTGACCTGTCATCAAATATAAATTCAGCATCCTTCTGCAGGGAGGTGAGAGCTGGGCAATCTGCTGAAGTCTTTAATGAACCTCCTGTAAAAACCTGCATGACCCAAAAAGAACGAATCTCCCGCACGCATGTGGGGTGAGGCAAAGAGGTGATAACTTCTATCTTACAGGATCAACAACAATGCCCTTGCTAGAGACTACATGGCCTAAGACTATACCTTGTTCAACCATAAAATGACATTTTTCAAAATTTAAAACAAGGTTGGTCTCAACACACCTCTGGAGCACTCTAGCTAAGCTGCTCAAACAGGAATCAAAAGAAGAACCAAAAATAGTAAAGTCATCCATAAATACCTCCATGCACTCCTCCAGCAAGTTAGAAAAATGCTCATCATGCACCGCGAAAGGTGGCCGTGCATTGCATAGCCCAAAGGGCATCCGTTTGTAAGCATAGGTACCAAAGGGCACGTGAAGGTGGTCTTCTCCTGATCCTCCGGGCAATATGAATCTGAAGTACCCGTGTAGCCATCCAAGAAACAATAGTGGGATTTCCCTGCCAACCGTTCTAACATCTGATCAATGAAAGGTAGGGGTAGTGGTCCTTAGGGTGGCCTGTTAAGCCTCCGGAGTCAATGCAAACCCTCCAACTATTTTGCACCTGGTTCTGACCAACTCACCTTTCTCATTCTTCACCAGTGATTTCCGACTTCTTGGAACCACCTCATGGGCTCACCCATTCGCGTTAGAAATAGGATAGATGATCCGGCCTTAAAAGCCTTGTCACCTCCTTCTTAACCACATCTAGAATCAATGGATTGAGCCGACGCTGGTTGTCTATTAGCACCCTCTTCTAGAAATATCCTGTGCATGCAAAGAGGGCTAATCCCTGTGATATCATCCAAGGTCCATCCAATGGCCCTCTTGTGCCTTCTCTCAGAACCACAATCAAATTATCCTCTTGGACTTAGAGAGGCCATTGGCTATGATGACCGGTGTCACCCTCCCCTAAGAATGCATACTTGAGGTGATAGGGAGGGCTTCAGCTCTGGCCTGCCTGATTGTATCCTTTCCTAAGCTTTGACAATTCTAAAGCGCAGAATCATCATATCCAGTGGAAGAAACAGATAATATAGGCTCAGAAATCAAGTTAGTCTCAAAATTGGGGTTGGTGCTACTAAATGTATCAATGACAGGGCTTGTGGCATTAGCTACCAAAAATTCAGAAGTTTTCTCAAAAAATAGCCCTTTCAATGATGCATCAATAGTTGCACACTCCCTATAAATTGGTGGTACCATCACAGTTGAGACATTCAAACTCCGGACCATCCCCAACAACTCATCAAAGTTCTCAGTCAAACCAGCAAATACATCATCAATCAAGGAATCCATGACATCAATACTAAAAACAGAATGTTCCTTAGGTGGGTGTTTCATAGCATCAGTGAAGAAAGCTAAGCCTTCATATCCCCGCACTCAAAGATAAGGTACCTGCGTATACATCGATCTTGGTTCTTGGCTTTTAAAAATGGTCTCCCAAGATCAATGTATGCTCAGGAGCATGATATCGTCCTCCATAGCCAAAACATAAAAGTCTGCTGGAAAAATTAAATTGTTTACCTGGACAAGGACATCCTCAAGTATCCCATCAGGACTCTGAATGCTCCGATTAGCTAACTGGACTCTTAATCTGTAGTGTCTCCCCACCCAAAGCCTCATAAACTGAACGGGGCATAATACTGATGCCCGCTCCAAGATCTGCCAAAGCTTGCCCAATGTGAAGGTTCCCAATAGTATAGGGAACATTGAACGCACCTGGATCCTTGTGCTTCATGGGAAGTTGACTGGCTGAATAAGGAGGAGGCTTTCACCCCCATAGTCACTCTCTCCACCTCATTACCCCTCAACTTCCTCTTGTTGGTGCATAGGTCTTTCAAGAACTTAGCATACTTTGGGATTTGCTGAATTGCATCCAATAGAGGAATGTTTACCTCGACTTTCCTAAACGTCTCCAAGAGGTCTTTTCCAACTCCTGCTCATTAGACCTCTTAGGTCTTGTAACTCTCTGTGGGAAAGGCAATGAAATGGGTCTTGACAATTGTTCTCCTGCTTCCTGCCGGGTGTAGGCTTATCTTGCTGCACCTCTTGTTGAACAACTTCTTCTTCCTGGCTCTCAACCACTACCTGCTCTTGGAGTACTAACAACCTCAGGTAAAACAGGACCAGACCTCAAAGTGATGGCAGAGACATTCCCCTTGGGGTTGGGAATTGTCTGTGAAGGAATGGTAGATGCACTTCCCCTTGAGATTGGGAACCCTCAAGCCTCTGAATTGCATTCCTCATCTCTTGCATGGCTTGTTCTTGTTTCCTCTGAGTCTCAATCATCATCTTCATCATCTCTTGCCATGGTGCTTCTGAGGGAGGAGGTGAGGAGTGCTGGAGGTTGCGGGGCTAGGGAGCTGTGAGATAGGTGGTGGTGGATGAAATGTAGGCTGGTTACCTTCCGCCTCCTGGTGGTGGAACATACTTCTGTTGCTGTTGTTGAGGAGCACTATTCCACCTAAGGTTGGGGTGATCTCTCCAGCCTGGGTTATAAGTGTTGCTGTATGGATTGTACCCTTGTCCACCCAATTTTGAGGTCTACCAGGAAATATGTTACCAGCTCCTCCGAAGTAGGATCTTCCTATGAGGACACATATCTGAAGTGTGAGATTCGCAAGAACAAATGCCACACACCTTCCTGCTTTAACCTGGAGAAGCTTGAGTTAGTGCAATCTGCTTCAGAAATTCTGGAAGCTTATCCAGTTTCTTCTACTCTGCTATTCTCAATGAAGAAATCTCACCCACCTTACGGGTGCTACTACCAGCTCTAGACCCAAACTGAGAGTTCTTTGCCATGTTCTCAATCAAAAGCCTAGCTTGGGGTCTTGTCAACAATGCACCCCACTAGCAGCATCAATCATATTCCTCTCCATGACCAACAGCCCCTCATAGAAATATTGGATCAACAGCTCTCTGAAATTGATGTTGGGCAGCTAGCACATAACCTCTTGAACCTCTCCTAGTATTCATAAAGAGATTCACCCTTCCTTCCGAATACCACAAATGTCTTTTCTGATGGAGCCCCTAGAGGCTGGGAAGAATTTCTCCAGGAAGATGCGCTTCATACTGGCCCAGATCAATTGTCCCATGGGGGATGTAGAAGAACCAATCTTTAGCGCTCCTTCAAGGGAAAACGAAAAGCCCTTAGCTTGATTTGCTCCTCCGTCACCCCTTGAGGCTTCATAGTCATACAGATAACATGGAACCTTTCAGGTGTTTGTGTGGGTCCTCTCCAGACAACCCGTGAAACTTGGGAAGATGGTGCAGGAGCCCTGATTTCAGCTCAAAATCACCCCCTCTTCAGGGTACACAATCCCCATGGCTGATAGTTCATGTCTTGAGCAGCAAGCTCCTTTAGTATCCTGTTAATTTCTCCCATATTACCTGAAACACTAGCAAAGGATCAGAAAGTTTAGGAAAATAAGAAGAAAAAATATTAGGTTCCCTAGTTGTATCAAGAGGAAGAAGAGTTGCTAGATAAATTAGCTCTTTCCTTTGCAGCCTTCCTAAGCCTTTTGGAGTTTTCAATCTTAGATTAATTGGGAGTATGGGAAAATTAGGAAGGGAACGGGTCATAAAACTAATTATCTGCAACAATCAAATATAACCAGGAACAAAGAGAAGATACATAAATAAAATTAAAAATAAAATGAAATTGATTTTTTTTTAAATGAGAGAATAAAAATAAAATAAAATAAATTAAAACAAACAAAAATGAAAATAAATAAAAATAAGAAAAATCAATAACACCGCTTCCCCAACGCAAAATTTGATACGAGTGTCGCCGCCCACAACAAATTAAAATAATTTTCAGTCACGAAATACACCCAAAATGTAGTTATAGTGTAATCCAAGTCGTCTCACGTGGAAGCAATGTAATTGATCCTAACAAAATCTGGGGTTTCTTTATTTTAGAAATTGTCAACAGCAAATTAAATCAAGAAGAAATTTGGTTAAGGAAATTACCTGCACAAGGGTTTCTTTGGATTAAAATTGTTCAGTCATTGATTTGAGAAATAAAATCATGATAGTGGTTGCTTCCATTAAAAATGTAAACACATAACAATGGAATAATTCTGCTTAACGTTACACAATCGCATTTCCGTCAAGGATTTAACTGAATAAAGAACTAGTAATTCACTATCGTGATCCTATGAACTAATTCATTTAAATAACAATTATAGCAACCTAGTTTCTAATGAAATCGATTCCAATCCCTTGCCTAATGGACAAACATCACATCAGGTTAACAACTCAATCAATTATATTATCGCAATGATTCACACAGTCAATAATTGTAAGAATTGAGAGGAAGGAAAAGAAAAACCAACCACGATTGCGATAAAAAGGGTGAAAATCTCGTGAACAATTCCAATCCTCAGCACCCTGCACACGGTAAGGGAATTACTCTTCCATGGAAAGAGTCTCACAATCAATGATGTAGAAAAACTGTAAATTACAAAAATTGAGAGAACTCCCATTGAACGTTAATACCAAAACCTAGTCTAGAAGGGAGTCTCCCAGAGAGAGAGAGAGAGAGAGAGAGAATTCCTCAAACTTCAAAAAAACTTCCTGAACCCCTACGTCTACCTCGTTTAAAAATAAAACCAAAAATCCTAAAAAAGGTCCTCAGAAACGCTGACTCGGGCTCAAATTCATGTGGCCCAAAACTACTTGACCGCCTGGGCGGTCATAGACCGCCTGGACCTGCCCACGAATGTCCCCAGAATTGAGTGTTCCTCAACGCCCGGGCGATCTTCTGAAGACTTCCCGACTTGCGTCTTCTGATCAACGCCTGGGCGGTGCTCCCATCGCCTGGGCGGTGAACAGTGTTGCAGAGTCCTTATATCTTTCTCCAATGCATCAACCTGAAAATCCTTGTTGTCCAAAAAAAAACACTCTAAAAACAGATCAAAAGCATAAAGAACTTCCAAGGTGTAAGAATGTACTAAAAGCTATGCTAACGGCTACAAAATTAATTAAAAATGCATATTGAGAACAAGGTGGAAATTCACTACTTAAGTGTCGATTAAGTGCAATTCAAATGCAAAGTATTTAGAGTTAGGATATAAAATGGATGCATAAATGCAATCCATCACTATCTTAACCTTTTGACAAGTAAGACACTTAGCTACAAAATTAGATATGTCTCTTTTCATGCCATTCCACCAAAACCACTTTTTGAGGTCTTGATACATTTTGGTTGTTCCTAGATGCATGGTGAATTTACTGGAATGTGTCTCGGCTAAAATTATTCCCAATTCTTCATTATTAGGCACACAACCTTCTCTCATACATTACAGCTCCCTTCCCATCAAGTTGGAAATGCTCAAGTTGTTCTACTTGAATCTTGCTCTTGAGGGACTTTAGAAACTCATCCTTGTCTTGGGCATTTCTTACTTGATCATTCAAATCAGATTCTACTCTAAGTTCATTAGCATATAAGCAATAGGGTTGTAAGGACATTGAAATTTTCAAATCCCTAAATTCCTCCAACAACTTATGCTCTTCTACCATCATTAGAGACATGTGCAAGGACTTTTTGCTCAAGGCATTAGCTACAACATTAGCTTTGCCAACATGACATTTTAATTCAAAATCATAGTCCTTTAAAAATTCCATTCATCTCCTTTGTCTCATATTTAATTCCTTCTGATCAAAAAGATATTTCAAACTCTTATGGTCACTGTAAACCTCAAACTTCACTCCATACAAATAATGTCTCCAAATTTTCAAGGCAAAAACTATAGCAGCTAACTCTAAGTCATGGGTTGGATAGTTCTCTTCATGAGACCTAAGTTGCCTAGAAGCATAAGCTACAACTCTCACTTCTTGTATTAAAACACAACCTAGTCCCTTTTTGGATGCATCACAATACACTACAAAATCTTTCCCAGGGTTAGGAATTATTAACATTGGGGTAGAGGTAAGCTTATTTTTCAACTTTTGAAAGCTAGTTTCACAAGTCGGGTTCCATTCAAAAGCTTGGTTTTTCCTGTTAACCTAGTCAATGGTAAGACTAGTTAGGAAAATCCTTTGATGAACCTTCTCTAATAACCAGCTAACCAAGAAAACTCCTAATCTCGTGACTGTCTTTGGCCTTTCCCAATGAACTACAGCCTCAACCTTGCTTGGATCTATTGCTACCCCTCCTTGAGTGATCACATGGCCTAAAAATTTTACTTCTTGTAACCAAAACTCATATTTTTCTAGCTTAGCGTACAAGTTTGTCCTTCAAGATTTGTAATACTATTTTAAGATGTTGTTCATGCTCTTCAGTCTTTAAATAGATAAGAATATCATCTATAAAGACTACCACAAATTTGTCAAGATAAGGCCTAAAAATCCTATTCATGTAATCCATAAATACAGCAGGAGCATTTGTAAGTCCAAAAGGCATCACAAGATATTCATAATGGCCATACCTAGTCCTAAAGGCTGTCTTAGGTATATCTTCTTGCTTTACTCTTATTTGATGGTATCCTGATCTCAAGTCAATCTTTAAGAAAATAGATACTCCTAATAGTTGATCTAATAGAGCATCTATTTCTGGGAGTGGGTATTTATTTTTAATTGTGACCTTATTTAATTGTCTATAATCTATACACAACCTCATGCTTCTATCCTTTTTCTTGACCAGCAAAACCGTGCACCCTATGGTGATACACTAGGCCTAATGAATCCTTTAGACAACAAATCCTCAATTTGTTTCTTAAGTTCGTTAAGCTCTAGAAGGGCATTCTATAGGATGGAAAGGATAGAGGTCCTGTTCCTGTATTAGATCAATGGAAAACTTAACCTCTCTTTCTGGTGGAGGTTCACTATATCCTTAGGAAACACTTCTAGAAAGTCTCTCAATACAGGTATGTTGTTTACATGTTGTTCAACCTTAGAATTTAAAGAACAAAGGAGGACCTCCTGAACTCCATCTAAGAGACACTTCTCTCCTTGAGTGGCATTAATGGAAATGGTGTCAAAGGATTTTTGCTTTGTGACTGGGTCATAAAGAAAATAAACAAGCTTTTTAAGACAATGTAGAAGGATACTATTAGAAGACATCTAATCCATTCCAATTATGATATCAACACTAGACAAAGGTAAACAAACAAGATCAATACTAAAAAGTTTTCCTTTAATTAAAATGGACAGTTCAAATAGGCATGAGAGGTAGAAACTTTTTCTCCTATGGAGTGGAAACTAACATATCAAAAAGCAAATAAGATAAGGACAATTTTAACTTCTTCACACAATCAATAGATATAAAGGAATGTGTAGCTCCTAAGTTAAACAATGCAATTGAAGGATAATTTTTAATGAAACATGTTCCTTTGATCATGTTAGGAGAACGAGTTGCCTCTTTTCAATTAAGAGTAAATACTCTCCCTTTAGTTTGTGATCTTGGTGTAAGATTGTTCAATGGTTTTCCATTGGTGCAGTCCTTAACATAGTGTCCTGGCTTTCCACATCAGTAACAAACATTTTGTCCAAAAAGGCAAGGTCTGGATCCATGAGATTTTCCACACTTATGGCGAGTAGGTAAAGGTTCACTAGTTTGGAATGGTTTTCCCTTCCCAGGGTTCACTCCACTCTTAAAAATGTTTTTCTTTTGAGCCTCTATTACCCTATTTCTTTTGAGAAAATTTTGTTTTCTCTTTCAAATTCCAGATCTCGATAGCTCTTTTCAGCTATCCTACATTTATTGACTAGAGTGACATAATTTTTAATCTCTAGGGTGGACACCTTGTCTTTAATCTCAGGCCTTAAACCTAACTCAAATTTGGTTACCTTCTAACGCCCATTGGGTTACTTTTCAGATAAGAAGAAAATTTGGAAGGCTCATCAAACTTAGCCACATACTGACCTATAGTCATATTCCCTACTTGAGTTGTATAAACTAGCTTATTCTCATCCTTAACATTATTAAGGAAATATTTATCAAAGAAAGTGGTTAAGAACACCTCCCAAGTAATTTCAGCCTGCTAGATTCTAATAAACTTTTAGCACCCCTCCACCAATGTTCTGCTTCCCTTCTAACATATAGGTGGCAAATATCTCCCTTTGTGTATCAGTACTTCCAAAAATAGCAAAAAATTTATCTAGTTGCATGGCCCATTTTTTAGCAAGAACTGGGTTATGTTCCCCATGGAATGAAGGTGGTGAGGCTTTCTTAAACTCTGATAGCCTTTGATAATTGTGATTAGTCATAAATCCTCCCCCGGCAAAGTTTCCACTATTTTCACCATGATTATTGTTCCTATGTTGAGTTTCTTGCATTTGTTGGAACATCATTCTATTTGATTCTCTGTAGGCCTTCAGCTTTAGCCAGACTCATCATGGCTCCCATCATTTCTGAGAGTGGCATTGGTGCACTCTGATCTTCTTGGATTCCTTGATCTTCTGATGTCGAATATAGTCCTACAAGTGTATAAACAACCCAATATTGAGTTGATCAGGCTCAATATTGTATACTTAGTGCATTGAGAGAACTACAAGGCATGCAGAGAGGAACTAATGCCATGACATGTAAATGAAGAACTCAATCTACGTATAATTTCTATAATAGCCAGAACGGGCTCTGATACCAAAAATGTAATACCCGTTCATATAGTAACTAATAATATGAATTTACACATGAAGCACAACGGTTAACATTAAGTAAAAGGATTACAATCATAAGGTTCTAGTATGACAACTTAATGTCATTAAGTACAAAATGAATACTTCTAAAATTTGCAACATAAAAATCACACATTAATTAAACATAAGTTTATAAGTTCCTAGCAGTTGCCTTCCATTCAGGTTACTTGGTTAATCTAAAACCACAGAAACAAAATAAAGGAAAATGAGAATTTATAAAAAAAATTCCAGGAGAGAATGAATGGTTTTAAAATATTTGACCTATGGTTGGTTCAAGCCGTGTCCACAAAATACACAGGACTAGTAACGTTATATGAACATAATCATTATCATATTATAAATAGAATATGTCATGTAAAGCATGTCATGCACATCTTATCAAAATTATGATTTCTTTACTTTAGTTTTACTTTCATTTGTTTGTTTGTCTCACACATAGTTGAAGATTTTGTTTTCGAAAATTCTCATTCTTTCATATTATTCTTACATCGTGAAAGCAAGACATTTACGCCATTCTAACCGAGGCAGGTATCATAAAAGGATTTTACATGTATCCCTCTGCCTTATTTGTGCTTAGTGGCAAATTTTAATTAATCATATTCTTTTTAAATTAATTAATAGATATTGCACATAATTTCACAATAAGGAATTGTATAATTAATCAATAAATGAAATTTAAATAAAAGCTCATGAGTTAATCAACAATGCATAAAATTTATAATTTCATATATCAATAAATTGGACCAAAATAGTAGAAGTTAGATCCAATAAATTAATGTACAATAATAATATCATAAATAAAAAGGAACATTTAGTTAACTTGAAACAAATAATAAATCACATAATGTAAAAAAACATTAAAATAAATAAGAACTAAAATGATAAGTCCGCATTGGACCAATGGAGAGAGAAGAGAATCTTGTAATTAAGTGATAAAATAAAAAAAAGAAACCGAAACGCGGTACTGGGCATTGGATTAGTGGAGAGAGAAGAGAATTATTATAATTAAGTGATAAAAGAAATCAGAGCGCGGTAATTAATTGGTGGGAGAGAAGAGGATTATTTTGATTAGTATTATTTTAATCAATATTCAGATCCATGATCAATAATGTAAAAGAATGCCAAGAAAAATGATAATAATAAATAACTATGAGCATTTATGATAAAATGACAGTACATAAAATGAACAGTAATAATAATAATTGAAGTCATTGTTTTATTTTGCATAAAAATAAATTCATTCCCTACCTCAAATTCTGTTGATAGATAAAAATTATATGCACTAATTGAACCTTATAATGTACTAATCTTACTATCTCTCTTTATTTTTTAATCTCTCTCTCTTTTCTTTTGCCTTCTCTCTCTCCTTCCACATTCTCTCTTCTCTCTTCTCTCTTTTTCTTTCTTTTCTTTGATGTTTGTGCAAACACACACACACACACAAACTCTTCTTTCTTTCTCTCTTTTACTTTCACACATGCACTACATCCACTTTCTCATGTATATATAGGCATGCATAGTCCATAGGAATTCTATTACCATGGATGAGTTATCATGGGCAAATGGCGGTCCCTGTGCCCCCCTTTTTTTTTTACTACCTTTTATTTTTTTTATGTGTAATAAATATACACCTTATTATTAATACTTAGCATATTATTATTTATTACTCTTATTAAATTTTATTCTTAACTTAATATAATATATTTTGAGTTTATTGTTACCAACTTATGGTCTCATTTTATGTAGTTAATATTGTATTTTAAAATTTTGATCTAGCATTTTAAAATAGATGTTGATGTAAAATTATTAAGTAAGACCAATAAAATACTTAAATCTGATACATGACTTAAAATTATTACACACAAACTATTTTATTTTATTATTATTTAAAAAAGGATGTTACATAAGGGCTTAGAAGAGGACGGACAACACTTTCTATATGTGCATCTTCTAGCACATAAGAGTATTCTATGAGATTTTCTAGTTTGGAAGAGAGGATTTTGTGTGCATGACTAGAGGATAAATAGTTTGGAGGATAATGTTTTAAAAGATAATTAAAGTTCAGGAGGTGTGTGAGGAATTTTCCATGAGTGAGTTAAGGTCTTCCCTTCTCATTCTCTCCATATATACAATATGCTCCCGAACTTTTAGGTTAAAAAATGGAATAACATCCTCGGACATTTAGGATCTAATACAGTTGGGAGCTTCACTACCTTAGATATATAATCCTTACTTTATATTTTCCGGTCATTTACATTTGTCATTTACTTTCCAGCACTTTTACACCTTTCTTTTATAACTTTAATTTAGTTTCAGCATTTTACCCAACCTTGTGGTTTCAGTTGTTGGTTTCAATATTTGTTTATGTTCAGTGTAATGCTGATTCAAACATAATATTAATTAATGAAATATCTTAGTTTCAATATGTTTGCTTGTGCTTTACAAAGAATCCCAATTTAAGGGTTTTTTTTTAAAAATTTTGGTTACCTCAAGAACTGAAAGTAAATTAAAAAAGCAAGTTTCTTTCTTTGAGAGTTCTTCTAAGAAAAGCTAATACTATATGGAAACACACGGGGAGTATGGAATTTGATTTTACTTTTAAAACAGAAGTTAATTGAGCTTCTTCTGTACCAACAATTAGGCTAAAGAATTGAAGAAAGAATCCTACTTGGATGATGTCTCATTCTGTGAATTTTCGTCCATAAACTCTCAAATGTAAAGAGATAAAGCAGGATACATTCAATGCCTTGTTGGTGTGTTGTCAAAAAGATATAGGATCGATTCCCTCTTTGTCTATATAATTTTGGGTTATTTATTTAGACCATGTTTGCCATATTCATGCATGCACTTATTGCTACTTACTGAACCATATTTGGGCTCCTTTATCAGCTCGAGTTTGTTGAGTGAATAAAGAATGAAAGAAAAAATCTTCCTTAGTTTTCTTTCACACGCATCTGTGATTTTTGGTGGCTTTCAATTCAATTCTACTAGGATGAAGTTTCCTTGTATCTGTTGTATCTATATATGATCTGTAAGTGACTCTAGCTATCTTTATATGTCACCTAATATGAACGTTACGAAAATATGATAGCATATTGACATAAATAAAATTAGAAACTATTTAACTCAGATTTAATTTTGCAACTTTCAGAAACTAAAAACTTAATTTCTAAATTTCAGCGATCAAAGTGATTCATATATGATTTCAAGGATTAAGATGATTATTCACTCTAATGAATATCTTGTTTCATTTGTAAAGGGATTTGAATTTGGACTTAATGTTGATGCACTCACAATTTAAAAATTTGTACACATTCATCTAATTTATGTATTTCCACATCAATAAACATGATTAACTTTCATATGGATTGGATAACAGCAATTTGATTGGATGCATCACTAATGAAAAGTGATGTCAATAGAGAAATTTGACTGGAAAATAATGTAAAATCTTTTATCCTGTTAGTACATCAAACTTAATCTCTCTAAATTAGTATTCTAACAAATGTCTAACCGCATGCATATTGCTGGAAGTTTGAATGAATTGTGTCAGACTCAACAATGCGGGAATTTTTTTAAAAACCAAAACTCCACATATCTTAAGTATTACAGTGGTTGATAATTTTTACATTAATTGAAATTCAAGAAATTTATTACTTTTATTTCTTGTGTGTTTATTTATGGGATAGTCGTGAATTTATTTATGCAACATGTTGTTTCTTTGTACCAAATGTAAGCTAAGCTGGTAAATAACTTGACAAATTTAAAGTTACATTAAAGAATAATTTTGAAATTTATTTTATTAAATTACAATACAAGCTCAAAATGATAAAAGTCTTAGGATTCGGTTGGATACTACAACTTTTGACCATTTTTAATTTTCTGAAAGTCAAAAATCATATTTTTACTTTTTATCTTATTTGGCTAAATAGCTTATTAATTCTCTAAAAGTTATTCTCATTATTTTTTAAAAATTTAAAATATCTAGCTTGTAAAGAAACACTTTCTAAAATACTAAAAGTAAGTACTTTTATTATTATATATTTGAATATAAAATAACTTATTTATAAGTTACTTTTCAAAAATTATTTTTAATATAAGAGTTTAAATAAGTTATTTACCCAAATTAGACTTCAAACGGGATGCCCAATTGCTCCACAAAGTCATTGAAAATAAATGGCAATATTTAACTCCGTTGGATCAGTGTATTCATTTTTCTTTTTCTGTTTTTGAAAAATTGATTTCCAAATTAAGCAGAATCGATAGGATAGGAATACAACTCATCACATTTCACATATTATAGTAAAGACCATAGTTGACATCCTGTAATGTTCTCTTGGCATAAATATCTAGATTTGGCCTACTAAAAATTTGAAGACGTCTCGAGTTTGGACGAAGCACATTTGATTTCTCTTAAAAACAACGAATTACCAATCGATAGGTTGATTGTATTTTACTAAAATAAAGTATTTTGTTTTAAATAATATTACTTCTGTTTAAAGTTATCTAAATTCCATCAACATGGATTTGAAAATATTTAAAGGATCTCATTCCATGCCAAAGACACATAATCTTTAGATTAATAATCAAATATATCTAGCCAAAGCTAAAGTGAACAAGACTTTACTTATTATCGCTTTACATTCTTGTGTTTCATGTGCATTGATTCCAGTTTTCTTCAATTTGAAGTCTCTTTTGATATGGTCATTCGTCGTTTCTCGTTACAATCTATTTCAGAAAATATTTGTTATACAATAAAATTGTACAATAAACTTATATCGCCATTATTTTTCTTTCTTATTTCAATATATTAATATTGTTGGTTCACTTTTCTTGTTTTATCTTCCTCCCCTGCTACACTTATGGTATAAATTTATTTCCTATTATATTGTACATGTATCATCTCTCTTTATTTCAACATAACAAATGGCAAATTGTGTAGTTTATAAAAACTCTTAGAACTAATCGCTTATTCGCTAAGATAGATAGGGTCCATACATGCACCTATATATATAACAGTCAAGCATATTACTTCACCATAATTTTCTAAAAGCAAATCCTTCGCTATAATTTCTCTTCACATTTATGGCCATCATGCTTTAAGTAAAATTAAGTCGCTTGCTATCCTTTTAACTTTTAGCTTGGATCAACCATACAACCTAAGAACGAAATTCTAAGGGTGCTCAAATTCAGTTTAAATAAAATATTAAATTAAAATTTTCGATGCAATTAAAATTAAAATAATTTTATTTTTAATTTATTTTTTAAAATTTATTAAATTGAATTGGCTTTTACTTTTAATGTTTAAATTTAATCAAATCCAATTAAATCAATTGATATAATATAAATTTTTACTATTAAATTTATACTTTTATTAATAAAAAATTTAATTTACTACATAATTATCTTATTTTATATATCACTCTCAAATATCATTTATGCGTGTTAAATAGATTTTTTTGAGTAATAAGCAAAATAAAGTATTGAAATATAAGAAAAAAAAGTGGTGGACCAAAAGAAATAAAGTAATGAAATAGCCCATGACATTGTTTGTTTTTTTGGCCATTGTTAAAACCACATTGTACATTTATAATTACTCTTTTTTTTTGTGGTATAGAATAGATTACTTGTTTCTTTTTTTTTTTTTTATAACGAGACAAAGAAACAAAACAAAAACTACACCAGGTCCAAGTTACAGGCAAAAAGACAATTTTTGAGAGAGGAGAACCACACCAAATCATTGATAACACGTGAAGTAGTCATTTTGACAAGTTGATTAATGCATTGATTTATCATTCTAGGAACTCAAGCACACTTACCTCCCAACATTAATGCAGCAATCCTTGAGTATCACTTACTAAGGAATGTCTTGTCATTGTTAGATTAATCAAAGTTTATTTTCCTTTTGTTCTTATTTTTCTTTTTTAATGCATTGACTCAAAATTTGGTGGTATCAAAGTTCATAATTACTCATTTAATGCATTTTCTAGGTATTAAATAACTCAAATTAATTAGACAGTCCGGTCCACGCACATGCATACGTCAGCAATCACCATCTTCAGGCTTGTTTCACGGACATAGAATATTTGGTATATAATAAAATTATATAATAAATACATATCATATATTTTATTATCATTGAATGTGATGAGCAGATGGAATGAGTAGGGATAGACATCACATATAATGTTAATAAGAGTATCTTGGCATTTGTTATGTAATTTTATTGTACACTAAACATTATTCTTATGGACATATGTTTCCTATCCTATTTTATTTTAGAAAAATGTTACCTACATTCATTATGTGTGAAAGCTTTGTCGCTCATATTTTATTTATTATTATATAGATGTGTACCTTGAATGAACTGCATCTCATCAAATATTAGATCAGATGTGAGTCAATAGAGTGTTATAAATATAATGAGTACAAATAAAATAACTCTTTGTTTTATTTATTTTTGCAGTTATATACTTACCGTAATTTACTTTTAAAACTGGCAAATAGAAAAACTGATTTGGGGATAAAAAAGGTTACGATTAAGAAAATGAGGGATATATTTAACTGCATTTTCTATCCTGCAACCCATGATAATAAATGAAGATAAATGTTTTTAAAACTCTCTTTGGTATGCTAAACTTGAGACTCTCCTAGCAATAGCAGTCATATTTCAGCTAAAAAATATACTACTGTGGGACACTCCTCCTTGCTTCAACCGTTCAAAGAGAAGATGATGCCTCGCCACCAACTCCAACACGAACTACCAGCCATAAACTTAATCATTAGCCAAGAAATAGATGGCTCTTCAAGGTTGATTACAGTCCAGAATTGTAATGATTAAATGGTAGATCCCTTTCACACACCAACAAAACGTTTCCATCATTGGTCAATTCCAGAAATTAAGCAAATTGTAGAGATGGGTCCTTATCTTCTAGGGGAGATTTCACATTTCATTTTGATCATCCGTTACATTATACTTGTAGGTAAGCCTTCCCTGAGCACCAGGCCAGTTCACTTACCCCACTAAAAAAGTTGGAAGCTTGTATGGTGCTCCCCAACAGCACTCATAAAATGATCAAATGAAGTTATATTCCTTCATAAAAATGATTCTCTAAGTTATCTTTTAGCAAAAGAAAGAAGATTATTCCACTACAAGTCTCCTACATTGAAGGTGGTCAGGATTGGAACTAGGTACGGAGTTAAATATTAGCATATCACTGTGGGGATAAAATAAAAATCCTCATATACCACTTCTCGCACGCTAAGGTGTTAGTGGGCTTACCTCATTGCCACATAAACCTGGAGGGATTTGCTGTGTCACCCAAAACTTGTAATTTCAATTCAATTCGGCTACCTTGTTGGTCAAGCTCCAATTAAGCAGCAAAAACAAGTGCATAAGTGGCAAGCATGCACTATGTGTAGGGTACACATGTTCTTCATTTTTTACATTACATGAAACATCAACCGCCGCATATAAATGATGAACACTTAACCATAACTCCAAAGTCCAAGGGGACCCTCTTTCTCTGCTCTGCTTTGAAGAAAGTTAGACAAAATGGTCTCAGGTTCTTCTCCCCTTCTAAGGTAACAACTTCTCCATAAACTCTTGGCCTTGCCAACTTCTTCTTAGTTCTTACATTAATTTTCTTACTCTTTGTTACACCTTTTTCTACACTGGCAGGAAGTTCAGTCAGACCAAAAATGGGTGGACAATGGCCCCTCCAGAAGGGCCAAATGGTGGTACTCAACTTTCCACACTGTGACAGCCATGATAGGTGCTGGTGTTCTCAGCCTGCCCTATGCCATGGCCTATCTAGGATGGTAAACTGCTAGAATCCACCACAAAATAGTTGACAACCAGACCATTAACCAATATGTAGCTGAAATTTAACTTCTATGTCTTTTTTTTTTTTAATAATTTGTCTTTGAAGGGTTCCAGGGACCTTGATGTTGTTGCTATCTTGGTGCCTGACCTTAAACACAATGTGGCAAATGATCCAACTCCATGAGTGTGTCCCGGGGACACGTTTTGATCGTTATATTGATCTTGGTCGACATGCTTTTGGACCAAAACTAGGACCATGGATTGTACTGCCGCAACAACTAATTGTCCAGGTTGGCTGTGATATTGTCTACATGGTCACTGGAGGGAAGTGCCTAAAGAAGTTCACGGAGATTGCATGCACCAATTGCACTCAACTCAAACAGTCCTACTGGATTCTGATCTTTGGTGCCATCCATTTCTTTCTGTCTCAGCTTCCCAATTTCAATTCTGTTGCTGGTGTTTCTTTAGCTGCAGCTGTGATGTCATTGTGGTACTTCTTTCACACACACCCCTCCCCCAACCCCCCATTTGTCTAACTTTTCTTGAACACTGGCTTTTGAACTTTTGATTGGTATTATTTATCAGTTCTGAGTGCTTGCTGAGCTATCCATAAAAGGTAGACTCCTGGTAAAGATATAATTTGGATTCTTGCAAAAATAATTTACACACGAGAAAAAGCATAAATACATGTTTCAGAATAATCTCTGAATTTCATATAAAAGCTAACTTTTGGTAGAAAGATATAGAAAAATCACTCTTTTGGTTTATGTTTCTGAAGAAGCAGAGGCGCATAGCCTTTAAACAGAGCTGTCGGCAGACAATAGCCTGCTTTTTGAGAAGGTTATTTGCTTGAACATGAGTTGAATTAATTAAAATAAAACATAGTAGATAATCATATGATTTCATATTTTTTTCTTTTCGAATCCGTTGCTCCTAGTCCTATTAAGATGGAATTCACACATGTACAAGCCGTAACCAAAGTTAGTTAGTAGTAAATTATTTTGATTTTATACGTAGTTGTAAATTATACTGCTTAGATTGGCATAAGCATTGAGCCACCACATCCCTTAGTTGCCACTCCTTATTGGGTCTCTTTAACTGCTTGGATCCAAATTTTGTTTCATTTCCTATTCTTATAGTCACTTCTTGCCATATGAAATATGGACATTTAAAATTACAAGGCCTCAACCATTTACCAACTATATATTATCCATCTTCAATACAATAAGAAATGATTGATGGGACAAGAAAAAAAGAAGGGACATGATTTGAAGACTCGTGATATTTTAATCTTATTTAGCTGTGAGAAAAAGATTACAAGAACACAATGGAAAGCAAAATGATTTAGTAGTTTACATTAAAAACATGGTGTTTTGGTTTGGTTGCAGCTATTCAACTATATCCTGGGTAGCTTGCTTGGCTAGAGGTCGGATTGACAATGTCAGCTACGCCTACAAGAAAACCAGCACAACGGACTTAATGTTCCGTGTCTTCAATGCATTGGGTCAAATTTCATTTGCATTTGCTGGCCATGCAGTGGCCCTTGAAATTCAGGCCACAATTCCATCAACCCCTGAGAAACCTTCAAAGATACCAATGTGGAAAGGTGCTATCGGTGCCTATTTCGTCAACGCTATATGCTATTTCCCAGTTGCACTTATAGGATACTGGGCCTTTGGTAGAGATGTTCAAGATAATGTGCTTATGGCACTTGAAAGACCTGCATGGCTCATAGCCTCCGCTAACTTAATGGTATTCATTCACGTTGTTGGTAGCTACCAGGTATGAAGCATGAACACAAAACAAAGATATGCTAACCCCCAAACTATATGTTATTCCTGTTTCTGAACTGATTATTTGAATTGAGAAATTATTCCAGGTTTATGCTATGCCTGTTTTTGACTTGATTGAGAAGATGATGATCAAAAGATTGAACTTCCCTCCAGGACTACCACTTAGACTTGTTTCTAGATCTTCTTATGTAGGTAAGATGTCCAAAATAACCATCCCTGCTACCACTTTTTTTGCTTTTTTCTTTTCCATAGTTGTAGAGAGCATAGGGTAGAAGAATTGTTCTTAACTTCTTACCATGAAAAAATCTTGTAGCAACCACACCTTGTTAAAATGTTACAGCTTTTACATTGTTCATTGGGGTTACTTTCCCTTTCTTTGGCGATCTTCTTGGGTTCTTTGGTGGATTTGGTTTTGCTCCCACTTCATATTTTGTAAGGCGCTCTCTTACCCTTTCAATTTCTCCTAGTTATATGATTACCATATTTACAAGAAGTAATTGAGAACCTAGAAGATCAATAATCTGGTGTATCAATTGTTTCAGCTGCCTAGTATAATGTGGCTGATAATCAAGAAGCCAAAGAGATTCAGCATCAACTGGTTCATCAATTGGGTAATGACTAACATACATTAGCAATTTCTCTTTCGAAATACATGAATGAAACGGTCTAAAATTACAAAGAATGCAAAAAGCTGATGATCACAGTTTGGGGTTGTCTCCTATTGGAATTGATCTTCAAATTACGTGTTTTTCAGGCTGCAATATACATTGGAGTGTGCATTATGTTAGCATCTACGGTTGGCGGCTTGAGGAATATTATTGCTGATGCCTCCACTTATAGTTTCTACACCTAAACTAACTTTGTTATTGCAAGAATATGGCAACTGTAACTAATCAAGTTAACTAGAATGGACTTGCCAATGATCTACTATTTAATAAATGTTCTTGTTTGTTTAAGCAGCAATGGTTTTTTCTGGCCTTCTTTCTCCCAAAGTTTATTTGTCCAATTGAGAACTTCAACTATTGATAGATAATTGTTTGAGTACCAAAAATCAGAAAAAATGAAATCGTGAATAATATTACTGTGAAGACTCTACAATTTTGCCGATGAGATCGTCTACTCTTTCAGCATCGCGCTCGTGTATTAGATTTGATTAGTAAGAAACAAAATCGTTTAACTTTACACTGTGTGTAATAGAAAAGGACAAGAGTTACTCCATTTATTTGGCCCACCCTTGTTTTATTTTCAGGTGTCTCTATACAATAGAAATATAAATTGTTGTACTTTGATATACATGAAACACTTCTCTTGGGGTAATTTATAAATATTTTTATAAATACTCAATAAATTTGAAGATATACTTTAACTCCAAAATGTCTTCTCGTCAACCTATACTTTTTGCACCAAAAAGGAGTTCAGAATTTTTCGCTTATAAATATATGCAATTTTGATTTTAGTCCATATTTGATTTTTGCTTTTGTTTTGGTCCTTCCTTTATTGAAATTTTTTTATTTTAATAAGTATCATTTGGTGAAATTCGTTGTCTGATGACGAGTCAAGCAGAAATGGGGTCACATGTCAAGGTTGAGGTGGATTTTCTCTAACAAGTCATCAATTAATGAGTCTAATCTAACAACAAGGATAAAAAAAAACATTTGAAAAATGAGGGATAAACCAAAACGAAAATTAAAGAGGCAGAAAAATTAAAATTATTTATAAAGAGTAAAAAGATGTTTATACCAAAATTATAGTCTATCTATACATATAATATTTGAGATTCATTCTTTGTAATATTTTGCCAAGTGGAAACTTCTTCATTAATAGCTTCTCCAACGCCCTTTAGAATTCTTTATATTTTTGAAAGAAATCGATCGTATTACTTTTTTTTTTTTTGTTAAATAAACTAATCATATTGATAAAAACCTGAATTTTTATCTTAAAGTTATTATAAAATATTTTTTCGACTATTTGTGTATTTTGGTTTTACAGTTCAACTATTCAAACTTTTTCAATTATTCAATCTTTATTTTAAAACTAAAGTAATATCTTATAAAATGATTTTTATACTTTTAGTACTGAACTATTGTATGAAATATGAATTTTTTAGTTATTTAGTTATTATTATTATTTTTACACATATATATATATATATGAATAATTCATTGTTGAAGCTAAGTTTATATAATACCTCAGGACACATGTTCCTAGACAAGTCTAGTACGGTCATAGAGTCCTAGAAGTAGATGTAGCCGAAAAGGCTCTAGATGCACAAGACCATATTGCAAGTGTAAGTTCCCAAGAATTATGGGGACAACATCAGCTGGAAGGCGGGCGGAAGGGAGCTCATAGGATCTTGTATGTTCACAGCAAAGACTTGGATAAATGCTGAAATGACATAGTTTTGATTAATGAGCCTCCACCTCTTAAAAACCCTTCCCCTTGATCTTTCTCTTGTAGAACCCAAAAACTCTTGCTTTCCTTCTCCTTCTCCTTATTTCTCTCAACCCCATCCCACTCCTTCTTCCCAAAGCTTAAAGGTAAGTTTGGTTTGTGTTTCCTTTCCTCCAATCTTTCATGTTCTAGAGTTTGGATTGTCATTGTTCTCTCTTTTTCTAATGAGGGTGTTCCCCAATGTTGTTATAGTTGATCTAGGGTTATTTGGAGATACCCATAGATTGTTTTATGAGTCTATGTTGCTCTATGGCAGTTGTGGTGTCATTCCAACTCTCAAGGTTAGTTGGTGGTACTCACATATTCCTTGAACCAAACGGTCAGTGGGTTCAAACTTGTGACCTTATTTTCTTGTCATATTGAGTATGTTCATGCATGATGATTTCTAAACATGAAATTATATATGAAAATATGTATAGACTATATGATTTTGCAAGCTATGCCAATGGTAGAAAAACTATGATTATGTTTATAGCATGAAAAATGTGTTTTATTAAAATCATGGGACCATGATTGATATATTGTATGTTATGGAAATATTTTATGTGCTCAAGTCTAAAAGATTTGCTTCAAGAATATATGATTTAACAAGTGCTATTTTATCAAACACGTTTTAAGAGTTTATGACATCGCTATGTTTCAAAACTTGAGATTTCAAATGTGTTTCAAGAATCAGTTAAGATATTTTGACAATAATATTGAATAGAGAATGATTTAGTTTCATCAATACACGTTATTAAGATCTTAGAGTTTTCATGATTTTAAAGTATGCAACTTAGAGTTACCAAGTTTATGAAAAAAGGTTAGCTTGAAAAATAAAAGTTTTGAAATTTAGTTTTACGATACTTAGAGTTATGGAATTCAGGATTGTAACAACTGCCAGATACATATTTGTGGGTTTGAAATTAGAATGCTTGAAGAGTGCTATTTATTTGGAAAATTTTATCAAGTTATACTAAAGTCAGATTGTTAAAGTTATATGAGTTCTAAAGCTTTCAGAGTTTCAAGAGTTTTCAAATTTAAATGATTATATATATATATATATATATATATATATATATATATATATATATATATATATATATGAGATTTTGTGATTTCAAGAGTAGAGAAATTATATGATAGAGTTTTAAACCCAGAAAAGAGCCCATAAGAGAGTCTTAGAGTAACAACTAGTTTGTATGATTTCGAGACTAGAAGGTAGCTATAGGAAACCAGGATGAGTTAACAACTATAACAATTAAACGATCGTTAACCTTGGTACTAAGTTGTCCTTAGGGGAAATCTCACAAGAGAGATGGAACCTAGTTAGGTGTCCGATTTAAATCCTTGAGGGATCATAAAACAAAGAATTTGTAATGCCATGGTTGACACGCATAATCGGAATATATATATTATCATGCAATACATGACTAGAGATTCATGTTTCTCCAATAAGAGACGTTATTTATGTTTTAGATTATTGATTTCAGAGCTATTATGTATATGTATATAAAATGATTTCATGATAGGTTGTGGAGTTAGAAATGCTAGTTTATGAATTGTCGAATGAAAAATGTTCTATTTTTGAATAGATATGATATGTAGATATTAAAAATGCTTTGCCTATTGCATATATATATATATATGTATGGTTGTTTTGGGTAGAATTTACTATTAGTTCGTTGACTCACCCTGGACTTCCTCCTCATAGTTAGTGTATCGACATTATTCAACCTCCGTTTAGTAAACGTGGTTGTTTCAGTGGTGAGTTTTACTTGGAGTAAGGCTTAGCTTAGAGCCATGTTAGTATTAGAGTGCTCCAATAGATGTGCAGGTAGGATCTAAGCCATGCATTATTTTCAATTTCTGCATTTAATTTCAAGAGTTGGAAACATCTATGTATATGTTCACAAATTTCAAGGATGGATTTGAAATTGGAGATTTTGGTTAGACTTACGCAACAAGCTAGAGATGAAATTACAATTCAGTTCAAGTATTAAATTGATTTTCAGAATATGATTAAAAATGTTTTCTGTGCTTTATATACCAAGTATTTCAGTTTTATAATTCCAGTATCAAGTTTTGAGTAAAGTTCTAGATAAAGTCATGTTTCCAGTAATAAAAAGTATGTTATTTTATGCATATAGAGAACTCAAAGGTCACAAGGCTTACATGAGGATAAGATTCCTCACGTGTATTGGAGTAAGTGTCCACAAATAGCATGACATTTATGTTAGCTCTAGAACCTTTAGAAAAATTCAATGCAATATGTTTTGAATGACAACAAAACTAATTTAAGGAAAATATTTTGAAGAATGATTGATGTCTACCTTGAGTTTCTTGAAGTAGCAAACATGTTTTTTCATTGGCATAACATAGCTCATTAAATTGTGAAAATTTTCACTTTACATATGCAAACATAATTTATCTCGACAAAGAAATGGAAATTAAATAGAAGTTATATTTATATTGTGATTTGAGCATATACATGCCTAACAGATTGAAGAAATAGAACCTAGGACAAGAAATCAAGTTTCAGGATGTTAAAGTAGCACTAGACTTTAGAAAGTAAGCTTAGATTGAAGATATCAATCAAACTTGAAGCCAATGTGTTCTATAATCTTCAATCATCATGTTTGCAATCTTTTTATCAACAACAAGTTTTGATTGAAGACTAGAAGACTAAAGTTTTATCAATGAATTGAAACCGCATATCAGAAAGTTTACTTCACTGTGAAACATGTAACTTTAATGGAAAAGGAGAAAAAAGTTGAAATCAAATTAAGCTACAAGCTGGAATGTCATCTCTTTTGCCAACTGGTCAATCATTCCAGCTTCTAGAAGGAAGTGTTCAGGAACCACGTTAGAAAGTAAAAAGTAATTTCTAAAGGTAGTCTTAAAAACCTCTATCTCACAACACTTCTGAATAAATTGACAAAATTCAAGCTACACTTCTAGATTGCTTTTAAAGACACAATAGATGATCAACACGTGTCACTTGAAGAGCTGATCAAGGGCAACGGTCACAAAGAAATAGACCATCTATAAATAGAGATGAGCTAAACATTACACAATACTTGAACGCTGAAGTTTTCCTCTCATCTTTTCTTGAAGTTCATTACTTCTTATAATAAGTTTCCTTGTTGGAAATCTTCTTTCTAAATCCTTAGAAGATCTTACATTCTTCCTAGGAAGAATTATTAGAAAGAAGTCATTCAAGTTTTCCCAGATCCTTTTTGTATATTTTCAAGAAACTTGAGTATAGGTTAGTTTGAGTGGCAAACCCAAACACAAACCTTTGTATCCTCAATCCAGGAGTGATCAGTGTAAGATAGCTTGGAGAGGCTATGGTAAAACTACTGGACGTGAGTAAGGTGTTCTTGATCATATTTAGCTTGAAGAGGCTGGTCAAAGACCACTCAAGGTTAGCTTGAAGAGGCTAGTACAAGACTACTCGTTTTAGCTAGAAGAGGCTAGTGAATAACTACTTAATTTGTGATAGCAAAGTGTACTTGTTATTCACTAGTTCATCTTGGAGAGGTTGGTGAATAATTACTTAGTTTGTGACAGAGAGTGTACGCGTTCATGAGTTCAGCTTGGAGAAGCTGTGAATAACTATTAGTTTGTGGCAGGAGAGGTTGTTGATCAGTCACATTAGAACTTGGAAGGCTATTGTAAAGACTATCTAGTTTCTTTCTAGTTGAGAAAGGTTTAATGAAACTCAACTGTTGTTGGAACTGGATGTATAAGATTGGCCGAACCAATATAAAAAACTTCTTCTACCTCTCTCCCTTAACTCCTTTATTTTACTACATTACTTTTATTATTATTCTTGTTTTTCTTTTGTACGCTTTGTCATCATAAGTTGCTATCATTTAGAAAGTTACTTTCGAAATATCTAACGGTTTCGCTCCACTTCAAGCTTAAAGCTTGATAGTAAATTGCTTAAGTTTTTCAAAAGTGAAAAAGGAAAGAAAAAGTGAAGCATGATTCAACCCCCTTCTCATATACTTTTCTACCTATAAGTGGTATCAGAGCTTGGCTTCTAAGGGATTGAGCATTCTAACAATTGTAGAGGGCAAAGATTCGAGGACAAATGGCACAAAGTATTCATATAATACAAGGACACTCCATCACATGTTGTCATTCTTTGATAGAAGGGACTATGCCTACTAGAAAGATCGCATGGAGTTGTTCATAAAATACATAAGCCTTGATTTGTGGGAGATAATTCAAGAGGTGACTATGTCCCAACTGAAGAGGATCCTAGAACCAATGATGCACCTTCAACATCTAGAGAAATTCCTAGAAGCAGGTGGATAGAGCAACACAAAGCTAGAGTTCAGTCTGAACTCTAAAGCAAAATACCTGCTCACGTGTGCACTAAAAAGCTGAATATGATAAAATCATTGCTTGTGACACAGCAAAAGATATATGGACAGATTGCATATGTTGCATGAAGGTATTGATCAAGTTAAGGAGACTAAGATTAGTATGTTGGTTCATCAATATGAGATGTTTAAAATGGCAGATCAAGAGAGTATTAATGAAATGACTACAAGGTTTATGCACATCATGAACTAGATAAAGGGGCTAGGTAAAAGATATTCTATCTCTAAAATGGTTAGAAAAATCTTAAGAGCCTCTTTGCCAAATGGCTGCCTAAGGTCACAACCATTATAGAGGCTAAAATTTTTCAAACTCTCATTTAACACACTCATTGGGTCTCTTAAAACTCATGAGGGTGTGCTCTCTGAAATGCTGTGAATCCATCAAGAAGAGCAAGTTCATGACCTTGAAGTCATCTTAGAAGAAGCTGAATAAGGCTAAGGTAATGAAAGTTACTGAGACCTTTGAATGAAGAGGAAGAATCTAATAATGAGAAAGAAGAAGAAGATGGAGACAAGCTCTCCATGCGGTGAGGAAGACGTCCAAAGCCTGGAAGGAAGAATAAAGAAAAGAAAGGACATCAACTTCAAGAAAGGACACAAAAGGCAAGGTGAAGTTAGAAAGTGTCACTTGCTACAACTATGGGGAGGATGGATACTTCAAACAAGAAGAATATCCTAAACTCAAGGGTCAACAAAAGAAGTTTGTGCCCAAGAAGAAAGACATGCTAGCCACCTAGAGTAAATCAAAAGAAGAGAAGGAAGGATTAGAGATTAGGAGGAGCTAGATGTTGCAAACCTATGCTTCATGACAAACTATTCATCAGAAGGTGAACCTAAGGCAAATAACTCTGACTTTGATCTCTTATGATAAACTTTTATCTTTGTATGAAGAGTTGCTTGAGGACTCTCAAACTCTTTCATCTCATTATCTCAACCTGAAGAGGAAATATTAAAAAATTGTTTTGGAACTTGAAATGGCCAAAAGAGAAGCTGAGAGTCTAAGGCTTGAAAATAACGAATTAAAAGGAGAAAACAAAATTTTAAATCCAAAATCAATGCCTTAGAATCTGAAGTCTCAAGTAAAAATGAAAACAATCAGAAAGTCATTTCTAAGCTAGAAAGAACTTCAAAGCTTCTTAAATCTGACTTTGAAAAATTGTAAATGGATCAAAGAATCTTGATCTAATACTTGGAGGTCAGAGGCCATATTTTCAAAAGACTAGGTTGGGATATGAAGAGAAAATTGATGAGAAAGAAAAGCCAACTCAATCTAAGAAAGTAAAAAATAAGGCTTCTTGTACTTTCGTTTTAAGAAGGGACATCCACCTAACAAGTGCTTCATAAGAAAGAAGTCTATCAAAAGGGTTGGAAAACCTTCTTCTCAGAAGACTAACCCAAAAGGACCCAAAAAGGTCTAGGTACCTAAATTAAAACAGTGTTTGTTAAGTATGTTCTGAGAACGCATGTAGAACTTGATAACAAGTGATACATAGATAGTGATTGCTCCAGGCACATGTCAGATCCAGAAGATGGTTTAGAGATCGGTGGCCTAAAAATTCTAGATCAGTAAAGTTTATTGATGGTGGTAAGACCAATGTCACAGGCATTGGAAATGTTGGTAAGGATGACTTTTACCAAATTTTTGATGTGCTTGTTTGTTAACAGTTGGTTCACAACTTGTTGAATATCAGTCAATTCTATAACCAAGGCTTTAATGTTGTTTTTAATGCACATGCATGCAAGATAGTAAGTCCCACTTCAGGACAAGTCATCTTATCTGGCAAGAGACATGATAACACATATGTGTTATTCTTGGATGACCTAAGAGATCAAGATGTAAAATGTCTCTGTTCCTTTACAAATGAAAAGTGGATATGGCATAAGAAGCTTAGGCATGCTCATATGAAGGTTATTTTGAGCTTTCTTAGAAAGAGCTAGTTAAAGGCCTACCAAAGATCAGATTTGACAAGGATTCAAGTTGTGATTTCTGTGAGAAAGGTAAACAAACCAAAGCTTATTTCCATAATAAGCATGTGGTTTCAACCACTAGACCACTTGAGCTTTTACATATGGATCTTTGGACTAACCAAGACTGCAAGTCTTGTTAGGAAGAGATATTGTCTTGTCATAGTGGATGACTACTCCATATTTACATGGATTATCTTCCTAGCTTATAAAGATGAGGTGGTTGAAAGATTCAAAATTTTTGCAAAATGTGTTTGCATTAAAAAAGATTCCAAAATCATCTCTATTAGATTTGATCATGGAGAAGAATTTGAAAATCATGTTTTTGAAGAGTTTTGTGAAAAACATGGCATCCTTCTCAAGTTTTGTGCACCTAGAACTCTCCAACAAAATAAGGTTGCTGAAAGGAAAAATAGAAGCTTGTAAGAGATGGCTAGAACTATGCTTTTGGTAAGTGGTTTATCAAAAGTTTCTGGAGAGGCTCTGAACACCTCATGCTACATCCAAAACACAATCTTTTTAAGGCCTATCCTCAAGAAGACTCCCTATGAGCTATGGAAGGGTAGAAAGCTCAATATTTCATATTTCCACATCTTTGGCTCATTATGCTTTATCCTTAACACCAGGGACAAACCTCAAAGTTTGATCCCAAGTTTATGATGACATCTTCTTAGGTTACTCTTAGTATCTAAAGCTTACAGAGTTTATTACAAAAAAATGCTTTGCGTAGAAGAGACTATTCACATAAAATTTAAGGAGCTCAAGAAGGACTTTGCTAATGATCTTGAAGAACTAAAAAAGTCTTGAGAAAATGAGTCTTAAGGAAACTTCTAAAAGCAAGCAGAAAACTAGATCCTCATAAAGTAGACTCAGAACTTAGATACATTAGAAAGCTTGCTCAGAACTCCAAAGAAATCAGAAAGTAATACTTCTGAACACGAAGAAGAGCAATTTGAAGATGAAGGAGAAGCTGAAAATCTCAAGGCCATAGAAACTACAAAGGAATTTCCAATTTAAAGACAGTGAGGATCAAAGTTAAGTGGATGCTATGCAGAAGAACTAAACTAGTTTGAGAAAAGAAAAGTCTGGACACTTGTTGAAATACCAAAAGGGAAGACCATCATAGGTACTAAGTGGGTGTTTAGGAATAAGCTTGATGAAGGTAGCAAAGTCACTCTCAACAAAGCAAGATTGGTTGAACAAGGTTATAATCAACAAGAGGGAATTGATTATGATGAACCTTTACACCAGGAGCTACACTTGGAAGCTATCAGAATGCTACTTGCTTTTGTTGCCTTCAAACGATTCATTCTCTACCAAATGGATGTTAAGTCTGGATTCCTAAATGGATTCCTCTTGAGGAAATATATGTGAAGTTCTTAGTTTTGAGAATGAAGACTTTCCTAACCATGTCTTCAAGCTAACAAAGGCTCTTTATGGTCTAAAACAAGCTCCTCGAGCTTGGCACGAAAGATTAAGCACCTTCTTGCTGAAGAATGGGTTCTAGAGAGGTAATGTTGGCACTACTCTTTTTACTATTGAACAAAATAATCACTTTCTGATAGTTCAAATATATTTAATGACATTATATTTGGCGCCTCTGATCATTCTCTTTGTGAAAAGTTTTCTAAATTGATGCAGAGTGAATTTGAGATGAGCATGATGGGTAAACTCATGTTTTTCCTAGGTTTGCAAACAAATCAACAATAAGAAGGAACCTTAATCCATTAAGAAAAATATACAAGAGAACTTATAAAAAAGTTCAATATGGATCAAGTCAAACCTATGAGTACCCCCATGAATCCATCTCAAATCATTGATATTGATGAGAATGGCAAAAAGGTATTAGAAAGTAATTATAGAGGAATGATTGGCTCACTTCTGTATCTTATAGCTAGTAGACCAGACATTCAACTAAGTACAAGAATTTGTGCTAGATTTTAATATAATCTAAAGCAATCACACTTAAATGTTGTTAAAAGAATTTTTAGATATCTATTTAGTACTACTAATCTTAGCTTATGGTACAAGAAAGGTACATCTTGAGAGATTGTAGGTTACTATGATGTTGATTTAGCTTAGAGATAGAGTAGAGAGAAAAAGCACTAGTGGTTGCTACGTTTCTTTGGAAAAAACTTGATCACTTGGTCATGAAAAAAGCAGAATACCATTGCACTCTCTACTGGTTGAAGTTGAATATAGCTGTTACAAACGCTGCCCTAGATGCTGTGGATAAGGAATCAACTAGAAGATTATCACATAAGGTATTTCAAAATCCCTATCTTTTGTGATAATAGTAGTACTATTAATCTTGCTAAGAATCCTATTGGCATTCTAGATCCAAGCACATTGATATTAAACATCATTTTATTCGGGATCATGTTTAGAAAGGAGATGTTGAGTTAATGTTTGTGAATCCTGAAGACCAAGTGTCAGATATATTCACTAAACCATTAGTTGAAGATTGTTTTTGTGTTTTGAAAAGGCTTTTAAACTTAAAACTTTTTAAATCTGTATAAGCATTCAAATACAAACATCTCTAGGTACTCTCTCTCTTCATTACTCCAAAATGAAGAACAAAAAAGGACATCAGTTTGCAAGACAACAAAATCAGAGTGAAGATCAGAATTTTAGTTTACAAGCTTAGAAAAAAGATAGGTTGATTAGAAAGAAGATTGAGGATCAGCATATGGGAAATATTTAGTCTCATGTTGTTCAAGATATGAAGATGAGTTTTTCAAGAAGATATGATGAGACTTCAAAGACAGAAAATATAAGTTGAAGCTCAGAAAGTAACTTCCTTCAGAAAGTGATCTTTATAAAAAATCACTCTTTCTGAATGAGATGAAAGGCAGGATAATTTCCACTCTATTAGATTTCTCTCTCCCACATCTCTTAACCTTCAATCATGTCATGTCCCATCACTTAAATAACTCCTACTCCTCACACGTCACATTTCCTGTCATCTTCTACCATATGCTTCCTCAACCGTTTTGTTTTCTCTCCTCTTAAACCCTCTCTATAACTTGCACCATCACTCACAAACCTTTATCCTCTATCCATACACACATGCCCACAATGGTTGAAGGAAAAAGATTCGATGGGAACATCACTAATATGGGAACTTCCCCATGTATGATGAATCTTTTCAGAGGAGCACTATGATGAAAATTTTGCTCGATGAAGGGTAACCCCTAGGAGTCATCTTAGAATTAATGACTCAGGTTATCTCTTTGCTTGAAGTCATTACCTTTCAAGGATGGGAAGGGTCTTCAATATGAATGACTATGTTTTAGAGGAATGATGATGGCTTTCTACTCAGATTAGTAGAGGTGTTAGAATCTTAGCTGACAACCTATCAGGTATGACTTGGAGTTGAGCACTATAGATCTCTTAAACATCATTCACGCACCTAACGAGGGACTGAAGATGCGTATATAAAGTAATTGATATACACGACTCTTGGAGTCTCACTTGAGGAAGTCTCCAAATATCTCACGAACTCACCCAAATCACCTACCCAGGAGATAACCACAAGCCATGCTTAGCTCTAAAGCACACCAAGTCTTTACTCTTATCTATTTCTCTCTTCTTCCAAGGTTGGAAAACATGCACTTGCTAGTAGGAATGGATTGTATGTTGCTCTTCTGCCTATTAACAATGAGGAAAGTTAAACCTTCAAAGACTTATCTTCGACTACATGATCATCTCCACCTTCATAGAAGAAGAAGATTGCCTCTATTCCCCATGGAATCCTGAACTAAAGTGTTTGAGCATGAAGTATCCTTTGAAAATTGAGTGGTATGAATATATGGCTGGAACTGATATACTAGACTTCATTTAGGCTCAAAGAACACCTACCCGTTGTAACATCCTTCCAAGTATAACTTTATCCTTAAGTCATGACATTTTATCTCGAGAGTTGTTACTTATTAATTAGTTGACCTTTCTTAAATATCTATAGCAAGTTGGATTAACATATGTAATAATTAAGCATAATTCTATTAAATAAATAACCAAAAAACACAACATTTATTGAATACATTGTTAAATACAAAATGAAGCTTTTCCATTAGCTTTAATACATATATGTCCCCCAATTACGTTTACATACATATAACTCAAACTAAGTAGGAAAATAAAAACATCAACTACTAAGTTACGAGCCTAGGATATTAGCTTCAACATATATTTTTTCTAGCTCATGAAAATACCCACAATTCCATTAGAAAATTCGTGATCAGTGTTGCCTATACAAAAATCAAAAATCTAGCAGCATAGTTCAAAATCTCTTTTCACAAAAATGATTTCTAATATCATCCAAACACTCCACCAAAATTAATACTCAATATCTACATATCACAATTCAATACAAAAAAAAAAATCAAGTAAATTAGCAACCAAACTTCAAGAAAATAGAATTTGAAAACCAAAAAGGTTTAAGAGCCCTACTTTGGTGGCTTTAGGGATCTTGGCTCCAAGGGTGATCCAAGAAGGATTTCTCACTTCAAAGCCTCCAAACTAACACCAAACCCTTCCTTAGGTAGCAATAGATGAGGTATCAAAGTGAAAAATACTGAGGATTTGAAATTTCAATCAGTTAGATTTGTAGGTTATGATGAATAAAACAAGTTTTGTAAAGGAAGTTTGAGATTTAGGCAAGCCTAGGCTATGACTTTAGAACTTTGAATCAAGCTTTTGGTGCACTTAAGGAAACAACAATGGAGGTTGTATTCTCCTTTGCTGGCCGAGTATTATGATGGAGAGATAAGGTTGCTTTTCTTGTATTTATGTTGTGTTAAATGTAGATATCATATAATATAAATGTGTAATTCTTTAAAGAAAAGAAAAACAAATGGATGGCTAGGATTAGATCTTGTAAATCAAGATTAAATCTTAGTCTTATACTTGGCTTGAATGGTTATACATTATCCATGTATAAAGATTAAACTATCTTTTGGTGTTAGAAACGTAACCGAAATTTTATCGAACGATAAAATATCGTATCCAATCATTAGATATTGCCCAGAAATTAATCCTAGATATAAAATCCTTATTTCTAACTATTTCTAATCTCAACCCTCTCTTTCTGCTTCGGGCATTTGCTTGTCTCCTTATTCTGGGTGTCGACTGCCCAGAGTGGCATTACCACCCACCTCACATTGGGTCAGAATTTTTTTTAACACGTCCATTGGGTCATCCTCAACATTGCTAAAACTATCGGATTTTTGAAATTCAGGCTAATAAAACTCAAATTAATTTTTAAATAATTTTGGGTATTACATTACCACCTACCTTAAAAAGAATTTTGTCCAAGAAATTCATTTGAAAACGATTTCAAAAGACAAATTTCATAAATCAAACAAGGAATTCGTACACGGTTCAAACAATTTAATCAAATTCTAAACATTCCTACCTTAGATCAGATTTTTGGGTGGTGACGTCCCTTTAGTATTTATAGTGAAACTCTGGTGTTATGGCTTTGTACTTGGTTTTGAATATCTCTCTGGCTCCCAAATCTTGTCCTCATTTTTCATAGCGATAGCACACATTTTGTCCAGCCAAACAAGGTCTACTTCCATGATCTTTTCCATATTTTGGGCATGGCTCTCACCTTATTACCATTTATCCTTATGTTGACTTGGTTGAAACCGCATCTTCGAGGGTGAGTCATTCTCATAGTTGGGTCTTCAATCAGGTCTTTTGTTAGAAGTGCCCTAAGTAGATTAGGCGATTGTTAGCTTCTTCTTTGAGTCCTCTCACGTCGGCACTTGTTTACAAAAGTCGCATAATCCCCTATCTCAAAAAAGCTTACCTCAATATCCCGTAGCCCTCCTTCATACTTCATGCACTTTCAAGCTTCATCAGGATTCCATTGATAGAGAAGAATTGCATAGCTCATCAAACTTTACCATGTACTATGCAACACTCATGGATCCTTGCTCGAATGTCATAAACTCCAACTCCTTTGCGTTCAAATTCAATTATTCCATCATCCAGTTGGCCATTATGGCTTATGTTCTCATATCGGCACCATCTCATGGAGAGTATCCATCATGTTGTCTGGTTTAGCCTTCCAATTCCTAGTACATATACAGTCTACCATTAGTTTCCTAAACACACCAAACAAAGATATTGAGTTGATTAGGCTGAACACTTTGCTAAGTGTGATAGTAACCAACTATAACACCACTAGATTGTCATGCATATCTAAACCCTATATCCAATCATATAAGATTCAAGGCATGACTTATCTACACTTTGGAAGCATAGTCAGTATTCCTTAATGTCCTACAAGGATGAACTACTCTGATACCATAATGTAACATCCTTCCAAGTACAACCTTATCCTTAAGTCATGACATCGTACTCGAGAGTTGCTACTTATTAATCAGCAAACTTTTCTTAAATATTTATAGCAAATCGATTAACGTGTGTAATAACTAAGCGTAATTTTATTAAAATATATAATAAAGAAACACAACATTTATTGAATACATAGTTAAATACAAAAGGAAGCTCTTCTATGAGCTTTAATACACATATGTCCCCTAATTACGTTAACATACATGTAACTCCAATTAAGTATAGTAAATAAAAACATCAACTACTAAGATACCATAATCTCTAACTCTTCACATAGCAAGGCCCATTGTTCTCTACATCAACCTGGAGGCAACACAGGAACACAAACATATAGGGGTGAGAATTATACAATTCTCAATAGGGAAGCTCCCAGTTATACAATCATAATGTTATCGTCATCGCCCCAGCCACTTCGGTTTATCAAGAAAAGTAATCATGCAATACATATTAAAGCTTCATTTTAAAGTTCTAAAATCATCCTTCCGAAGTGGGTAGCCTTTAAAAATCAATCACTTAGTGCACATATATCATAAAGCTCAAATACGTAGTAAGTAATTCTAATCAAGAGTTTACATATGATATGATTATGCATATGCTAAATGTAGTGAAATGATCTCAAAGTGACCTGGTTTCACTTATGTCCATAGAAATCAAATCAGTGAATTTTCTCTTTTCTATCGACATAGGAAAGACTTAGTTTATACTCTTAGTTTATACTCCCATGGTATTTATAGTGGATCACATCACATAAAGGAAATAACCTTGCTATTAAAGACCGAACTCATTCCTATACGTGATCATCGGACTTCATTTTTCTTTTTTGAATAACAGATCTATTCCTAGCCGATACGTCTCCTAACTCAAAATAGCTTTGGGGAAGTTCCTCTTTTTGCCTTTCCCTATAATATCTCTGGGAATTTCCTCTTTTTGCCTTCCCTTCATTCAACATAAGTCTTGTTTCTGTTTTGTTTATATGTCAGAACATGCACGATTGAAGTTTATACATTTTCTTTTCTCACATGATTTCATTTTGTACTCTCTTCTCTCAAATGCATGCATAAGCCACATGTAGGCATTTATCCACAATGCAATTTCAATCATGCCTCATAAACCACTCTTTACTTCCTCTAGCATGTATTTATATGTCACAAGTCACATGGCCAAATAGTTAATATTAAGTATTCATGTCATACTAGAAGCAAAATGCAATTACATTATCAATTCAAGTCTTGGGTTCATTTCAGCAATTGGGTAGATTTCACATCATTGTAGCACGAATTGATTTGCACATCAAACAATCAATTCAGAGGCTATAAAAATTATGCAAGACACTTCAATATGTCCAAAAGGTTCCATAAAAATTTTAGAGCAAAGAGTTCTCTAACTATGTTAATAAAATTAAACAAATTTGGTGCTCAAAAACTAATTTCGAAATTTATAATTTTTAACCCTAGCAAATGATTGAATCAATTCAAAAGAAAAATTATGGTTGAACTTCAAGATGTGTCCAATGCTCTCTGTAAAAATTGCAAAGAAAAATTCAATCAATTGCTATGGTAACAAAATTATACAAATTCAAGTTTTAGTTTAACAACCCAGACACAAGTATCATTTTGGTTCTTAATTAATAAGCTTTAGAAAATTGGAGAACTAGCCTAGGATGTTAGCTTCAATATATATTTTTTCTAGCTCATGAAAACACCCATAATTCGCTCAGAAAATTTATCATCAATGGCTGCCTATACAAAAATCGAAAATCCAGCATGGTTCAAAATCTCTTTTCACAAAAATGATTTCTAACATCATCCAAACACTCCACCAAAATTAATAAATCAATATCTATATATCATCAATTAATACAACTAAAAATATCAAGTAAATCAGTAACCAAACTTCAGAAAACATATTTGAAAACCAAAAAGGTTTAAGAGCCTTACTTTTGTGGCTTTAGAGATCTTAGCTCCAAGGGTGATCTAAGAAGGATTTTGCTCACTTCAAGGCTTCCAAACCAACACCAAAACCTTCCTTAGGTAGAAATAAATGAGGTATCAAAGTGAAAAATGTCGAGGATTTGAAATTTCAATCGGTTAGATTTGTAGGTTATGATAAGTAGAATGTGTTTTGTAAAGGAAGTTTGAGGTTTAGGCAAGTCTAGGCTATGACTTGAGAAATTTGAATCAAGCTTTTGGTGCTCTTATGGAAACAACAATGGAGGGTTGTATTCTCCTTTGCTGGCCAAAGTATGTATGATGGAGAGATAAGGTTGCTTTTCTTATATTTATCTTGTGTTAAAAGTGTAGATATCATATAATATAAATGTGTTATTCTTTAAAGAAAAGGAAAACAAATGGATGACTAGGATTTAATCTTGTAAACCAAGATTAAATCTTAGTCTTACACTTGGCTTAAATGGATATATATTATCCAGCATAATAATTAAACTATCTTTCAATGTTAGAAATCGCATCCTGAAATTTTACCGAATAAGTAAAATATCGTACTGTAATTAGATATTGCTCAGAAATTAATCCTATATATAAAATCTTCATTTCTAACTATTTCTAACCCCAACCCTCTCTTTTCTTTGTCCCAGGCATTTCCTAAGTCCAAAAATTGGGGTTTTGGCTACCCCTGTCATGACCCACCTAGAGTACGTGACCCAAGAAGGATTTGGATCCCACAAAAGTCTCTGATAACATGACTAACTAATATGCATAAATAAATCATATTTTAAAATATCTCAAGTTCAACTAAACTTCATAATTTTGAAAATATTTTTAATAATAAATACTGAACATAAAACTACGTAAAATTCATAATTAAAGCCAAACATAATTAAAATAAATGACTGAAATTCTTGAAAATAACTAGAATGCATGTCCGAATCCTGCCTACATAATTATTGGAGACTACTAAACTGATAACCAATAGTAAGCTCCACTCCCAAAGAAGCTCCCCAAAGAAGCTGTAGCACTACTAGGTAATCCTATCCACTGCTAATCTTAACTGCTGCTCTTGGCAGGGAAGAGAGGGGTGAGTTCATCAAAATTGAGTGAGCCTCCACTCACAACTCACATGGGACAACAATAAATATACATAACATATACATGCAACTGATGTAAAACATTTTATGTATAATTACATCTAACTATCCTGAAACAATAATTTAACTAAATCCATGACAATAATTAGTAGAGAAACAAGAGATATTCTATACATAAATAACTGAGCTGATAGCGAAATTTGAGCTAATGACTAATCTAATAGGTGCCTAACTAGGTCCCATAAATGGACACTACATTGGGTTCCTTACTCTGAGTGAGCTAGTCCTCTATGGACCACTTGGTACCAAGGTTAACGATCAATCCTGGCAACGTTACTTAACTTGATCATCTCTCACTATTTATTGGCTAAAAACTAATAGCAATAAAATTCACTGTTCAAACAAAACTAGGATTTATGAAATTTTATAGCTGAATAAAATAAATCTAAATCATTCATTCAACAAGTATGGTCCTATGAGTTTTCTAAAATAATAATTTGTCATGATAACTATAGAACAATAATTTTCTAAAATTTCTATAATCCATAAGGCATATTTCTTGGCATAAATCATTCTAAAAATTTATAAATAATTTATATAATATGGGAAAAATAATAATAATGACAAAAAGTATGGCTATAAGTTTAAACCCACTTACAGTTGGTAGTCGGGTGTGTGTTTATACTAACAACTTGACTCTAGGGAGCTGGAACACAGTAGCTGTCAAACAATATAATGAAAATATAAACAATTTGATTTTATAACCCAAACTAAGTTTGGATGGTATAGAGGAAGAACATTGAGAGAAAACCATGCTTTATAGTACCCAAATTCACAAGTTATATAAAAAAGGGAGGAATTGGCTAAATGCCATGAAGATCACTTATTGGAATGGATTAATTGGAGGAAGTTGAGAGGAACCATGTTTTTCTTTCTAGTGAAAAATCCTTGGGAGCTAGGGTTCTTAGGAAAATATTTAGGAGAATTATGATGTGTTTAACATATACTAGTGGTATAAAATAATAATAAAAAAAATCCTATGACGCGATCGCGTACAGCATGCGCACGTAGCTCATGTTTCAACAATTCCGAGTTTACAAACTTTTAGTTTGAAAACTAAACTTCCATCGAGAGCATATATAGATATGTATAATAATATTTAAACGTAACTTGTGTTACGCGTTTCATAATTATATATATATATATATATATATATATATATATATATAATTTGTGCATCTCGTGTGACAGTTTGGGTTCTTATATTATTACCTTTGAAAGTAGTAATAATAGTAGTAGTAATAATAATAAATTCATATACCATTAAGCTTCGTACTTGGGATATCACAACCAGACATGCTCGTGGCCCACAAGTTTACTATTTATGCCTTTAAATTTTGTTTAACATGTCCATTGGGCCATCTTAGCGTTGCTAAAACTATCAAATTTTTGAAATTATGGCTAACAAAGCTCAAATTAATTTTTAAATAATTTTTGGGGTGTTACATTACCATCCACCTTAAAAGAATTTTGCCGTCAAAATTCATTTGAGCTATTCAAAAGACAAATTTCGTAAATCAAACAAGAAATTCACACAGTTAAAACAATTCAATCAAATTCTAAACATTCTTACCTTAATATGATTTTTGGTGACGTCCTTTCACCACTTATGGTAAAACTTGATGTTGTGGCTTTTTACTTGGTTTTGAATATCTCTTTGGACACTCCCAAATCTTGTGTCCTAGTTTTTCACAATAATAGCACACATTTTTGTTCAGCCAAGCAAGGTCTACTTCCATGATCTTTTCCATATTTTGGGCATGGCCTCAATTTGCTTGTTTTATCCTTATGTTGACTTGGTTGAAATCGCTTCTTCAAAGGCGAGTCATTCTCATAGTCTGGGTGTTCAAGTGGCAGTGGTCTTTTGTTAGAAGTGTCCTGCAGATTCGGCGATTATTAGCTTCTTGTTGGAGTCCTCTGATGCTGCACTTGTTTACCAATGTTGCATAATCCCTTATCTCTAAAGACTCACAACCGCCTCAATATTCTCTCGTAGCTCCTTTTCATACTTCATGTACTTCCAAGCTTTAAGGATTCCATTGATAGCAGGAGAAGATTGCATATCTCATCAAACTTTACCGTGTAGTCTTGGAATACTCATGGATCCTTGCTTGAGTGCCATGAACTCCAACTCTTTTGCATTCTGATTTAATCTTTCCATCATCTAGTTAGCCATTGTAGCTTGTGCTCATATCGCAACTATCTCACGGAGAATATCCATCATGTCGTAAAGCACTTCCCGTTCCTAGGACGTATTTAGTTGCATTGTTCCCGAATATACCAAAGAAGTATTGAGTTGATTAGGCTCAACACTTTGCTAAGTGTGATAACAACCAACTACAACACCACTTGTAACACCCCAATTTTCTAGTGTACAAATGACCAAAATGCCCCTAAGGTCATTTTCGGAAAATGAGGATCGGGATCCAAGCCACCCTCAAGCGGACGTTTTGATGATGATAGGGGATTATATGTGTTATGTGTGTTAATGAGAGAAGAATCTCATTTTTGAGTTTCGATGCGTAAAATTACCAAAATGCCCCTATGTAATTAACATTTACTATTTATTTAGCCAGAACTCCATCCAAAGGTTTTAAATGATGTTTTTAAGTGATGTTTAACGATTGGTTAACCATGGGTAGCCTTGAGAGGTTTTTATGAAAAATTATCATTTTGGCCCTAAGTGCATTTTGGGCTTAATGATGTGATCAGAAAAACCTAAACAATATTAGGCTCTAATTAAATATTAGTAAATTCTAATTACTAATCTAGAGTCAAAATAATTAATTGAGGTTAATTAAAACCTAAGATTGCTTAGAGAAACTCAAAATCCTTTTCTTGATTTAAGACTTTATGTCACATTTTCATAAATAGTAAGATTCCAATCAATTTCCTTAAATCATGGAAGTTGTCACATGATGAGATTCCTCCCTAATAAAGGTGGATTTGCATTAATCAAGCAAGACCACTCTTTAATCTTGTCTTGAACCACCTTAATTACCCATTATCTCACCTAAAACACAAATTACAACTCCTAATCCATAGCCTAACCAAATCAACTTCTAAACACACTTATAAACCAATATTAAAATGAGATTTTCTTCCTCCATTAGCCCTTAATAGAACGGCCACACACCTCCCCATTATCGTCCATCAAATGTAAAAATTTAATTAAAATAGGCTTAAAGAATCATGCATGCCCATACCTTGACCCATACTTACCCATACTTTGAACTATGCCTAGACATACCTTGCAAAGAGATATTTTCTCTCTTTTTCCCTCCACAAGGCCGACGGCCTCCTCCATCATTTGCACCTCCATGTGTTGCATTCTTCTATAAATAGACACCAAGAAAAGCTTGTAATGTTTTTTGCTCACTTGTGCAAAGCTTCAAGGTTTCCTTTCTTTGAGTTCTAAGAGTTCTTCTACTTCTACTTCATTCTTCCAAAGAACCACCATCCTCCACCATTTCCCAAACACAAACCACCACACAAACACCATAAACCTTCCTTTAAACACATAACCTTTCCATTTCCAAGCTCAAGAACCAAAGACAAACCTTTCTTTCTCTTTTTTCCCTTGCCCAAATCCATTCTCCACTTCAAGGAGGATTTTTTCTTTTTATCTCATCTCAAGACTAAGCTTCTTTCATTGAAAAAGAAAATATCTTTGGTAGGAAGTTGTTCTTTTAAAATTTCTATTCTTTTCCTTGGATTTATTTTGTTTCAAGTTGAAAATTCTTCTTTTCTTTCTTCACCATTTCGGTTTTCCTTTTTCCTTTTCTTCCTTTGATCATTTTGGCCTCAAGGCCTAAATGATGAAGGAACCATGGCTTGATGATGAGGATCTTGGTGTTGGTTGAAAAACCATCATTTATTTGACCTCTAAAGCTTGAAGGTTCTATGTTTAAGAAAGTTTTTAGCAAATGATAATGTTATGTTGTTAAAGTGGTAGTCTTGATATCTATATTTCAAGCCCTTGCATTACATATTTATATTTAAGCTTTGCATTTTCAAGTTTATGTTATCATATAATTAATTAACTCAAAACCCGCCTATTTCAACCTTAAAGTTGGAATGTGATTTAGAGTAAATACTCTAAGAGGCCTAGAGCACTAAAATAAAGAATTGGACTTGCATTCATATTTATATTTCCTTGCCTAGCATATTTAATTTTCAAGTTATCACTTAAATGTAAAGGATAAAACAAGAGTTTGCATCTTCATTTCATCTAAATAATTAATCTCAAGCCTACCTATTTCAACCTTAAAGTTGAAATGTGATTTAGAGTAAATACTCTAAGAGGCCTAGAGCACTAAAATAAAGAATTGAACTTGCATTCATGTTTACAATTCTTGTCTAGCACATTTACTTTTCAAGTCATCACTTAAAACTTAAAGATGTAAAACTAGAGCTTACACTCTCATATTTAAATTTAAGCTTTGCATAACATATTTATATTTCTTGCTATGAATCTAAAAGACTAAGAATGAGGCTTGCATTATATGTTTACTATTATGCCATCACTAAAAATTAATTTAGTGCTCAAGACTCACCATTTTAATTTACATAATAAACTTTGACTTATGAAATATATATATATACACATATGTTATTAAGTAAGGACATATTTTATTAAGTTCTTTAATATTATCATCAATCTAAAGATTTCTAATTATGTGGCTAAGACAATAAATATTACTTATGAGGATAACTTAGAGTTAAAAATATGGAATGGCTAGTTATTAAAGAATGTTGTGATGTTTTCACATACTTGAGGAATTATGTGATATTGAGACCATACATGATTAGTTGCTTGAAATGAGTATGGCGTGTTATGATTTTTACTTGGCATATTATAAAGTTGCATATGTTGAAAGAGCACGAGAAAAATATATGATGTGACTATAACTTTGCATTTTGACATGATATGCTAATATAAAGGTGACATAAAAACTACGTGGAAATGACCCTCTAGACTCCCCAAATTAAAGGTTATGAGAGGTGATTCACAAAAGGAAATGACCCTATAGACTCCCCGAATTAAAGGTTATGATAGGTGATCCTTAATGCCCCCTAACCTACACTCTTGAAGTCAGGAATTCAACTTATCAAAAGGGATAAGGTTATACTAGTGACGACTAGTGAGGTATGAGCTCATAACCTAGAACTCTCAAAAGGGAGAGTATTTGGGTGGCCCCCAAGGAAAGAGAATAAGAAGTCTAAGTCACCTAAAATAAGTTATGTTGAGATATGTTGCTATGATTATATTTTCTAACTTATGCCTTGACTTTAGTATGGACATACATTTCATAATGAAGTATGTTGCATTCATACCCAAGATGCATACTAAAATGAATAAGCCTCGGTAAATTACACTTTAGAACCCTAAAATTGGAACCTTATGTATGTTCACTTTTTATAAAGAAAACCGAGGTTCCTAGGGATGTAGACGATAACACTAGGATAGGAGATTTCCCTATTGAGTCTCTTTATTAAGATTCTCACTCTCTCTATCTTCCTTTCTTTCCGTCATGTCTTCAAAGGACTATGGCCACGTTCGTGATCTTCATTGACATGCCGGTTTGGGAGATGTACTACAATTCCGAACCACTTCTCTACTACTTTGAGGGTCGTTGTGTGATACGCATTTTTGCATACATGGACGCCCCTTTGCATATCCAGTTTAACTTCAGGTTCACCCCCACATCCCTCTACGGTGATGATCCGTTCGAGCGCTCTCGGCATGCTCGCCCTTCCGCTTCGTCGTGACTACCCCCGAGTACGTACCTCGTACGAGGCGTTCAGAGACCCATTGAGAACTCTCCTACACACATCTACTTGGAGGGTTCTGCACTGACGGCACCCATGGACATGGGTAGAGCAGCGAGGTATAGTGACCAGCTCAGGCTAGCCCGACGACCGGAGATGCATCCTCGCCTCCAGGCCATGTTCGTCCCCCTTTCCACCTGCATACACCAGGAGCTTGCCCAGTTCATTGGGTATGTACCCCCCGTCGGAAGATCAGCTCCCAATAGACCGTGATGGAGGACCCGTAGGAGTGCCGAGTTGTCACGAAGAACCCCTTTTCTTGTATCTTTTGATAGGGGTGACTTTTGGTTGAGCACTCGTAGAGTTAGGAGGGAACTGTTGTTGGCTTTGAGTGTTTTGTGATTCCATGTATTTCCTGCTTTTGGATTTTCTTTTCTGTTGTTTACTTATGTATTTGAAAGCTTAGCCCACTCTGGATGGGTGTGACTCTGTTTATTTTATCTTTTATGTATTATGAATTATGTTATCTTGTGATATGTAATCTGAGTTTGTTTCATGTTCATGAATGCTATGTTGGAAATGTGTATGTACATTATTCATATACGTCTCGTTTGCTTTGATGGCACTTAACGTTCAATTTAAGCTAGCATGCGCAACTCACGTTTTGCTTTATGTTTTCAAAAAAAAAAAAATTTGCCCATCTTTTCCACTAAGTATTTTAATAAAAATGAATTAAAAGAATGAAACAAAAGAGTAATAACTAATAATTAATCTCAATACGTCCTAGGCGTGTTAGGTTAAATATTAGGGTGTTACACCACTAGATTGTCATGCATATCTAAACCCTATATCCTATCATATAGATAAGATTCAAGGCATGACTTATCTCAACTTTGGAAGCATAGTCGTCTATTCCTCAAGGTCCTACAAGGATAAACTGCCTGAATACCATAATGTAACATCCTCCCAAGTACAGCTCATCCTTAAGTCATGAAATCATACTCTGGAGTTGCTACTTCTTAATCAATGGACCTTTCTTAAATATCTATAGCAGGCTCGACTAAGGTGTATAATAACTAAGCGTAATTCTATTAAAATATATAACAAAGAAACACAATATTTACTGAATACATAGTTAAGTACAAAAGGAAGCTCTTCTATGAGCTTTAATACATATATGTCCCCTAGTTACGCTTATATACATATAACTCCAACTAAGTACAGTAAAATAAAAACATCAACTACTAAGCTACCATAATCCCGAGCTTCACCAGCAGCCTCATTGTTCTCTTGATCAACTTGGAGGCGACACGGAAACACAAACACATAAGGGTGAGAATTATACAATTCTAGGAAGGCAACTCCCCAATTACACAATCATAATGTCATCGTCATCGCCCCAGCTACTTTGGTTTATCAAGAAAATGTGATCATGCAATATATTAAAGCTTCATTTTAAAGTTCTGAAATTATCAATCCGAAGTGGGTAGCATTTAACAGTCAATCACTTAATGCACATATATCATGAAGCTCAAACACATAGTAAGTAATTATAATCAAGAGATTACATATGATATGATTATGCATATGCTAAATGCAGTGAAATTATCTCAAAGTGACCTGGTTTCACTTATGGCCATAGAAATCAAATCAGTGAATTTTCTCTTTCCATCGATATAGGAAAGACTTAGTTTATACTCTTAGTTTATATCATATGGTATTTATAGTGGATCACACCATACAAGGGAAATAAGACGTTTATCAGGACTTAGCTCATCCTATACATGATCATCAGACTTCATTTTTTTTCTTTTTCAAATCTCACAAGACTCTATTCATAGCCGATACGTCTACCAACTCAAAATATCTTTGGATAAGTTCCTTTTCGCCTTCTCCTATAATATCTCTGGAAGTTCCTCTTTTCCTTCCTTCATTCAACATAAGTCTTGTTTCTATTTTGTTCATATGTCAACATGCACGATTAAAGTTTATACATTCTCTTTTATCACATGATTTCATTATATACTCTTTTTCTCAAATGCATGCATAAGCCACATGTAGGCATTTATTCAGTGAAATATCAATCATGCCTCATAAACCACTCTTTACTTCCTCTAGCATGCATTTATATGTCACAAATCACATAGTCAAATAGTTAACATCAAGTATTCATGTCATACCAGAACCAAAATACAATTACATTATCAATTCAAGTCTTGGGTTCATTTCCAAGAATGGGCAGATTTCACACCATTTAGCACGAATTGATTTGCACATCAAACAATCAATTTAGAGGCTATAAAAATTACACAAGACATTTCAATGTGTCCAAAAGGTTCCAGAAAAATTTCAAGAGCAAAAAGAGTTTCCTAACTATGTTAACAAAATTAGATAAATTTGGTGCTTAGAAACCACTTAACCTCAGCTGAGAACCTAAAATTCATAACTTTTAAGCCTAGCAAATAATTGAATCAATTCAAAAGAAAAATCATGGTTGAACTTCAAGATGTGTCCAATACTCTGGAAAAATTTCAAAGAAAAATTCAATTATTTGCTTTGGTAACAAAATTATACAAATTCATAGATTCAATTCTAACAATCTAAGCAGGCACATGTCATTTTGATTCTTATTAATAAGCTCAAGAAAATTTATGGAACTAGCCTAGGATGTTAGCTTCAACATATATTTTTCTAGCTCAAGAAAATACCCACAATTCCCAGAAAATTCATGATAAGTGGTTTCCTATACAAAAGCCGAAATCCAACACCATGGTTCAAAATCTCTTTTTGCACAAAAGTAATTTCTAACATCATCCAAAATAGTCCACCAAAATTAATACATTAATATCTATATATCACCAATCAATACAACCAAAAATATGAAGTAAATCAGGACCAAACTTCAGAAACAGATTGAAAACTAAAAAGGTTTAAGAGCCCTACCTTTGTGGCTTTAGGGATCTTGGCTCCAAAGGTTTTCCAAGAAGGATTTTGCTCACTTCAAGGCCTCCAAACCAACACCAAACCCTTCCTTAGGCAGCAAAAGATGAGGTATCAAAGTGAAAATACCGAGGATTTGAATTTTCAATCGGTTAGATTTATAGGTTATGATGAGTAGAACAAGTTTTGTAAAGGAAGTTTGAGGTTTAGGCAAATCTAGGCTATGACTTTAGAGCTTTGAATCAAGCTTTTGGTGCTCTTTAGGAAACAACAATGGAGGGCTGTATTCTCCTTTCTAAAAGCTTGGTTTTGGCCATCACTTGCAAGCTTCTATTCTTCCTTTTAGCAAGCCCATTTTGTTTGGGAGTTCTAGGTGTAAAGAACTCATGAAAGATGCCATATTTTTCACAAAACTCTTCAAACACATGATTTTCAAATTCTCTTCCATGACTGACTTACTAAGGTAATTTGAGAATCTTTCTCAATATAAACTCATTTTGCAAAAACTTTGAATCTTTCAACCACCTCATCCTTAGAAGCTAGGAAGATAATCCATGTAAATCTAGAGAAACCATCCGCTATGACAAGGCAATATCTTTTCCCAGCAAGACTTGTAGTCTTGGTTAGTCGAAAGAGATCTATGTGTAATAGCTCAAATGACTTAGTAGTTGAAACCACATTCTTGTTGTGGAAAGAAGCTTGGTTTGCTTGCCTTTTTCACATAAATCACAAGTTAAATCCCTTTAAAATTGTAACTTTAGCAGTCCTTTAACAAGCTCTTTTTGAGATAGCTCAAAATAAGCCTCATATAAGCATGTCCAAGCTTCTTATATCGATAACTACTTATCATGCATGAATGATGCAAGATGTTTTACATCTTAATCTAGAAGGTCATCCAAGAATAACACATAAGTGTTATAAATGTCTTTTGCTAGATAGAATAACTTGTCCAGTAGGATTTATAATTTTGCAAGCATGAGCATTACAATACGCTCTAATACTCCTTAGAAAGTACTCTAAGTATGTTCAGAAACCTCATGAAAAGTAAAGCTTCTCGATTTAAGTCACTTAAGGCTTTGAAATATTTTGAACTTTTTATCTATTATGCCTTAAGAAAAGAACTTCTTAAAAATCACATCATATGATGACTTGAAAGAATATTGGTTATCATGCTACATATCCTGTTATATTTCTTCCAAAATTTCTCTTCAAAAGATTTTCTTCAAATTGGTTTGTCATTATCAAAAAGAGGGAGATTGTTAGCTTAGAACCCTTCAGAAAGCTTTGTTGCAATATGTTTTGAATGATAACCCAACCAATTTAAGGAAAATATTTTGAAGAACTAATAATGTCTACAAGTTTCTGATATAGCACAGGTTCCTTCGTTAGCATAACATCGACTCCATAGCAATAATAACTTCACTTTACATGTGCAACCATGTTGTATCTCGCTTAAAGAGATTGGAACTAAATGGAAGTGAAAATTATGTCGTGAAAAGAGTGTATAAATATCTAACAAATTGAAAAAAATCATCAAGAACATGAAACCAAGGCATGATCTTCAGTAGAATGTGCCTTCAAAAAGTATGCTTGAAGTGAAGATATCTATCCAGCTTCTAAACACGTGTGTTTGACAACCTTTAATTATCATGATCACAATCATAATATCATTTATAAGCATTGATTGAAGTCCTGAGTTCAAAGACATTATAAGGAACTGGTGTTGACTTTCAGAAGCTCTAGTTTCAGTGAAACGTGCACTTCACCAAAAAGGAAGGAAATTTGAAGTCAAATCGAGTTACAGGTTCGGTGTCATCTCTTCCGCCAACTGAGTCAACCGATCTAGCTTCTAGAAGGAAGTGCTCAGAAACCTCGAGAAATTAAAAAGTAGGTTATGAAGGTTATTTCAAAAACCACTATTTCACAATGGCTTCTGGAGCTTGGCACAAGACGAGCTACTCTTCCAGGCGCTTCCAAGACACAAACAGATGATCAACACGTGTCGCTTGGACAAGGGCAACGGTCTTAAAGGCAGACTATCTATAAATAAAGATGCTAAGCTTTCAAAAGGATAGATCTTGACGTTGCACAAGTGCTCATGCACGAAATTTTCTCTTCATCTTCTTTCTGAATTTTATTACTTCTTGTATCAGTTCCTTGCTTGTAAAAATCATCTTTCTACGTTCTTAATAAATAACATATTCTTCCAAGAAAGAATAACTAGAAAGAAGTCATTCAAGTTTTTCCCAGGTTCTTATTGTATATCTTACAAAAACTTAAGTGTAGGTTAGTTTGCGTGGCAAACCTAAACACAAACCTTTTGTAAGTCGATCCAATAGTGATCAGGATGAGATAGCTTGGAGAGGCTAAGGCAAAACTACTTACAAAGTAGGAAGTGTTCTTACTTATTTATCCTGTAGAGTCTAGTGAAAAACTACTCAATTTAACTTGGAAGAGGCTAGTCAAAGACTACTCAAGTTAGTTTGGAAATGCTAGTGCAAGACTACTAGGGTTTCAACTTAGGAGAGGCTGGTGAATAACTACTTAGTTTGTGATAGTAGAGTTTATTACTGGTCATAGGTAAGAGCTTGCGAAGGCTATTGTAAAGATTGTTGGCTTTAATGCACCAGGCATTACCCTCAGGATTCGAGGGCTTAACATCTCGAGCCCATGGCTCCTGGACGGGTGCACCTCCTCAAGCTAAACGTCGCCTCTAGCCCTTTAAGAAATAATAGTTACACCCTTGCTAGAGCTATAGCTTTTGGCCTAGTGGTAAGCACTTGGTCTGACAAGTGGTATCAGAGCGAGGTCATGGGTTTGAATCC
>JAMLFY010000004.1:29812989-29863281 GCA_030441495.1 Dalbergia oliveri | reverse complement strand
AAGAGGAAGCTCTTTGTGTTGAGATCAAGGACCTAGAGTAGAATGAAGCAACAAATCAATTTGTTGCTAGGTGCAAGTTTTCCTTAGCTAATGCTCAAGTCATATACCCAACCTAGATTTCTTCCTATGACCCTTTCATGAAGACTAGATGGGACAAATTAATGTGTTCTAGTTGAGGAGGAAGCCCTTAACTCTCTTGAAGAAGAAGATATTGGAAAGGAGGTTGTGGTAGAAAGAGATGGCAAAGAGGAAGGGATTGAGCTAATTACAATAGATGAGGTCAACACCACCACAAACCAAGTTTTTCGGTGACTCCTATCAGAGCTATGGAGCCTTCACATAATTAAGAGGATATAGTGGCTCCTATAACTTAGACTTTCTTTTCTTTTCCTTGTACTTGAACAATTTTATGTTTTGGTATTTGAACAATAATGTAAACAATGTTTAGCAAAAATAAAATCTATATAAACAATGTTTAATGTTGACCTATACTTAAAATTTCATCATATTCTAATGACTAACCTTAATTGGCTAAGGATGCCTTCCCATCTCGCTTTTGTTTTATTCTTTCATTTTGATTCTCGACCTCTAATAATGCCATCTTATTATTTCATCATTACTTTACATAGCTCATAGTTCCTTAGCTCATAGCTCATAGTTCATTTCAATAAGTAATTTCACCATCTTATCAACTCAACATGTGGTTTACTTAAGTCCATTATCATTGATTTGAAGTTTGCTCAAGCCTACCATCCCGAATTTTAGTTTATTCAAGCCTATCATTCAGCTTGTATTTTGTTTAAGTGTGCCATCTTAGCTTTTCGAAGTTCATGACTTATCAAATATATGAATAAGTCAAAGCCTATCATCTTAGCTATTTGGGCTATGATTTAACTTTTGCAAATGAATTGGAAATTAATAAAATGAACAGGGAAATAATGGGAATAGGATGAAAGGGATTTTTTTTTTTTTTGGTTCTGAATGATATTATGAAAGCTTGACTTAAGCAAGTCATGCCTTATCATAAACTTCCGTTGGAAAACCCATTGAGAAAAACTCAATGCAGGAAAAAGACACCCGTTAAGCATGATTTACGGAAGACTTAACTATAGTATATTCTTAATGAAGGCACTTTCTCTGTCCATGGCAATTCTTTTCCTTACAAATAGACTACCTTGTATGCACCCTTACCCATGCCCTGAATAACTTGGTATGTACCCTCCCAATTTGGGACAAGCTTTCTTTATCCATTGGGTGAGGACAACATTAGTGTTTTGGCAAACTAATGTCAAGGTAATCCATACCTTTAGATAATATTAGTCCAAACTTTTGAACTTTTTTAATGTTGATAGAGGCTACTAGCTTAGCTTCAATCTATGTGATCAAGTAATCAATACAACAAGGTATTTTACTTTGCCTAGCTTGAAGAAAATGGGCCAAGCTATCAGTGCCCTATTTATAAAATGGCTAACATATCTCCAAGAATGCAATGATGGTGAGTTTCTCTGCTGAACTTCAGAGAATTGCTAGCACTTATTGCACTTCTTTGTAAATGTTGTACAGTACGACCTCATGGCCAACCAAAAATAGCCACCATAGAGAACTTTTGCTGCTAGAGCTCTTCCTCATAAGGGATTAATGCAAGCACTTATGTGTACTTCTCTCATTACTAACTTGGTCTGACATTGTCCAATGTATTTTAGCAATGGCAAAAAAATGTCTTTTTCTACATAATTAACCATCTATCACTATATAATATCTTTCTTGCCTCTCACTACCAGAAAAATATGAGTTCAGGTGAATTTTATAGGCAGATTTTTTTCCTTCGATATTATTGGGTGGATTTACCAGAAAAAGAAAGGAATAGCAAATTTTTTTTTTGCAAAACATTATCGGTGGATTTTTCCGTTCGGTAATAATCGCACCATCTAGCACCAAGTTTGGCACGCCCATTGCCGGTGAATTTTTTCATCAATAATTTATCGATAACTTTTTTCTTAAAAAATAGCCCATTGTGGTGGATTTATCTACCGATCTTTAACTTTTCAAAAAATGCACTTGACTATTAAGTTCCTAAAGCTTATTTTTGCCACTGGTAATATTATTAACGGACTTTTTAGCTAATCATCAATGATTTTATTTTCAGTATTTGATTTTTAAAAATTGCGCCAATTGTTGAAGTTATTAGCAGATTCTCCAACGGAAAAATCCAGATCAGGCTATTTTTTTAACTTTTATGCTCCTGGTGGAAAAATCTAGCAATAATAGGCTAAAAATTATTTTTGAATAAAAATTATAATATTCCAGGTAGAAAATTGACTAATCCTGGACTGAAACGCCACATTTTTTGGTTAAGTTATTAGCGGAAAATCTACCGTTAATGGTTAACAATCGCTGGTAAGTGTATTAATATCCAACTAGCCTTCCTCCTCCCCCATTTCTGTCATTGTCTCTCTCTTCTCTCTCTATATCTTTATCTCCAATTTTCGGCCATTACTCCTCCCAGCGCCACCATTTTTGGTGACAAGACCACCATTGTCTTTGTCTTTAATTCCTCCACATTTTAATCAGTTTTAATTTTTGATTTGGTTTTTTTTTTAACCCTTTTATTCTCACCATTTTCTTTTTCACTTTTTTGTTTAGGTCTGTTTGTTGCCACCACTAGCGCTCTCGCCATCTCACTCCGAAAGACACTTCTATGGGTGAGCTTTTTTAAGTACTAATTGTGTTTTTAGATATTAAAAAATTATTGAAATTATTGATTTGGTGCATTTTTATTTTTATTATTTTTGTAACTTTTTTCTTGCCTTTGTTGCCCTCAGCCTACCATCGAAGTCAGTCACCATTAGAGTTGCACATAGAAATTTATTTAAAAAAAAAGTTTTCATCAGTAATATATAATTAAAAATGCTAAATTAATATTACTGCTGGAAAATTTTGCCAGAAAGTCTAATTTTTCTGTTGTTTTCAAAAAATGCATTATTGAAGGAAAGTTCCACCGTAACACACAAAAAATCCACTAGTATTGTTCCCCTCTTTGACAAATTTTTGACAAATTTTTCCAGCCGTCCTTGATAAATATTTTTATGTAAAATCTGCCTATAATTCCCTTAAAAATAGTTACCGACTAATTTCTTTTGCTTGGTATGAGTTTTTGAGGATGTTATCCTGTGCATTAAAATCCTTCTAAAATTCCTCCATATCAGATTTTTCTGCTACAAATAAGAAAAATCTGCCCAAGAGGGTACTTTTCTAGTAGTGTCTAAATTTGTTAACATTCAAAAAGGTCCCAATAGCTTACCCATGGTTAGGTAATATACGAATCACATAATCTAATCATCAACTTCTACTACTTCTTCCATGTGGATGCTGGGTTTTCCGAGCACTTGTTATATATCACTAACTCATTGTTCTCCTACATCTTAATCGCCAGTTTGGACAAGAGTTAGCCCTTATCTTTTGAAGGTCATCATTAATTTTTTTTCACTTGTATGTAGTGTTAGCTATAGAACCCTTCAAAAAGTATTATTAGTTAAAGTTTTGAATGACTACAAACCAATTTTGGTAAAATATTTTTTAGAAGGACTAATTTTTACTTGAGTTTCTTGAGCACTTAACAGGTCATTCTTGTTAGCATACAAATTCCTTAAACAAGTTTTATTTTCACGTTTATCATGTGTGAACATGTTTAATCTCATTCAAGAGATTAAAAGCTTAAATTAAGTGAAACATAATCCTTGAAATGGACGTTAGTATGTTTTACATCTGAAGAAAGGATTTCCAGAACAAGCAACCAAGTTAGATCTTTAGAAAGTAGCCTTCATCTTCAAAACGTGATACGCAATGAAGAAATCCAATCTCCTCTTAAGCAAGTTATGGTTCCTGTCTCCAATTTTGATGATAATCACCAACAAGCTCTGATTAAAGTAATGAAGATCAATGAGAAGACCAAAAACTAGATGAGCACTTTAGCAAGCATATTCAGTCTAAATGGTGCACACTTTACAAAATGGGAGGAAAAATTCAAATTTCAAATTAAAGTCAAAACCAAAAAGGAATGGCAGTGACATCTCCTTTTCACCTGGTAAATCGTCCCAACTTCTCAAAGAAAAATTTAAGAAATCTCGTTCAAGAAAGCAAAAAGTAGTTTTGAAGATGAACTCAAAACCCTCATTTGACAATGGTCTACAACTGCAAAAGTAGCTCCTGACAGCAGAGCTAGTCTTCTAGATCATATTTCCAAGACATAAAAAGAAAATCAACACATGTCGTTGGGAAGCAGATTAGGGCAACAATTTAAAATTACAGATCAAGTATAAGAGGAGGTTAAGTGCTTACATCTTAAGACTTTGGGCTGAAACGTTTGAAAATCTTTCAAGAATGCAAGAATCATCCTTTTTCTTTTGTAAAGTCATTACTACTTGCTATTCATTTTACTCTATAAAAATCTCCTAAGTTCTTATTAGATAACATTTTCTTCCTAGAAATAATTATTAGAAAGAAGTCATTGAAGTTTTTAGGACATATTTTTTTATTTCCTGAGAAAACTTGAGTATTCGTTTGTTGGAGTGAACCAACCTTCAAAAATATTTGTACCCTGATCCAGGAGTGATCATTGTGAGGTTAGCTTAGAGAAGCTAGTCAAAGACTACATCGAATAATAGAGTAAGCTATTGGTCATGTGAGATAGCTTGAGAAGGCTATTGAAAATCTATTTGACTTTCTCATGGTTGAGAAAAGGTTGATTTAGTGAAACTCAATAGGCTGCGAGAACCTGGATGTAGGAGGGTTGGCCAAACCATATAAAACACTCTGTGAGTATCTCTCTACTCCCTTAATCTCTTTTAAATTTTGCTTTGTGTTTCTCTTTAACGCATTTCTGAAAACGCTTTTAACTAGTTTTGCTATTTTCTTTAGTTTAGAAAGTTACTTTCTGATACTCACTAATAATTATTCCATTGCACTTCAAGTAAACACTTGATAGTTTTATTTAAAGTTTTCATAAACAGAGAAAAGAAATGTGAAAGTACAATTCAACCTATTTCTCGTGCACTTTTCAACCAACAATTGGCATCAAAGCTTAAGCCTCTAAGGGCTTAAGCATTTTAATGAGTGTAGAGATTAAAAGATCCTAAGGATAAATGGCACAAATTATTCACATTGCAGAGGGACACTCCATAAACGCCACCATTCTTTAGATGGTAAAGACTATGCGTACTAGAAAGAGACGGAATGAAGCTGTTTATTAAATATACAAGTTTGACTTGTATGAAATTATCCAAGAAGGAGACTATGTTCCTATGGAAGAAGTTCCAGGAACTGAAGATGCACCATCCACCTTAAGAAGTTCCCAAGAGTAAGTGGAAGACAACATAAAGTAAGAGTTTAGCTAAACTCCAAGGCTATATACCTACTCACCCTGCACTAAGCAAGGTTGAATATGATAAAATCATTGCTTGTGACATAGAAAAAGAGATTTGGGATAGACTTCACATGCTATATGAAGGGATAGATTAGGTCAAGGAGAGTTGGTCCATCAATATAAGATATTCAAGATGACTGAAATTGAAAAATATTGATGACATGACCATCAGCAAGTTCATGCACATTATAAACCAACTCAAAGGTTTGGGTAAAAGATACTCAAATTCTGAGATGGTGAGGAAAATCTAGAAAGCCTCCCTACAAAATAGCTTACTAAGGTCATAGTCATCATTGAGGCTAAGGACCTTCAAACTCTTAGCCTGGATGCTCCTATTGGGTCTTTTAAAACCCATGAAGTTGTACTCTTGAGGTTCATGGTGAAACCATGAAAAAGAGCAAGTCCACGGCCTTGAAGTCCTCTCACGGAAAAGCAAATCAAAGGCAAAGCAATGAAAATTGCTGAGACCTTAGAGGATGAATCTAAGAGAAGAGATGGAGATGAAATCTCCATGCTAGTAAGGAAGATGTCCAAAGCCTAGAAGAGCATAGCCAAGAAAAGAAAGGACATCAGCTTTAGAAAGGATAGAAAAGGCAAAAGGAAGTTGGAAAATGTGAATTGCTACAACTGGTGAGAAGGGACACTACAAGATTGAATTTTCCAAGCTCAAGGGTCCAGGAAAAGGTTCTCTACAAAGAAAAGGGAATGCTAGCCACCTCAGAGTGACTCAAAAGAAGAAAAGAAATTATTAGAAAGCCAGGACGAGCTTGAAGATGTGGCCAACTTGTGCTTCATGGACCTTAGAAGGAGAGCAGGAGGTAAAAACATCTAGAAACTAACCTATCATATGATGCATTACTAGCTTTATAATATGAATGCTTGAAAATTCTAGACCATGTTTTACACTATCTTAACCTCAAAAAAACACAAAAAATTGTTAGAACTTGAAAAGGTTAAAGTAAATGTTGAGAACCTAAGCCTTGAGAAGGAAGAAATTAAAGGAGAAAACAAATTTTTAAATATCAAACTCAAAGCCTTAGAAGTTGAAATTGACAAAGATCAAAAAGCTTATAAAGTAATTTCTAAACTGAGAGAACTTCAAAGCTTCTAAAATAACCTGAAAAGATTATTCTAATAAAAATTATAACAATCGCAACAACAATTATAAGATAGAACTCAAGAACATTGAGAAAACTAATGCATTCAATGTAAACAAAGGGTCTCAAATGTTATCCCATAAGCAGGAAATCCGTACACTAGTATGAAAATCTACTTCTCTATCCCTAGAAGATTATAACAATGAATCTAAAAGTGTACCTGAAAATAATAGCAAGGATCCTTGCTACAATCCACAAGAACAAATCAAATTCACCTATGGAATCTCCTAGAGAAGAAGAATAGAGAAGGAGATGTAGAGAGAAAGTTAGCAACCTAAATTGTGTAGCAAAAACTAGAGTAAAAGTCCATGTCAATCCTTTAAATACCTGCTTTCTAAAATAGCCTAAAGTAGATCCCAAAACAGATTAATTAAATGCAAAATTGCGTATGAGCATTGCAATGCTAAATTAAACGTTGTGGCACTCAATAGTGAGTTACATTCTTTAAAGCCTTTTTTTAAGGTGTTGTTGAGCGTTAGCTCTAGATAGAATTGATGTCTTCACGTATTTAGTCAGTTTTGGCCCCTTAAATAGTTGAATTTGTCCTTGACACTAGAAATAGCGATTGTAGCCCTTTGAATAATATTTTCAACGCCACAAAAATCACCTTAATCGGATATCTATAGCTCCAAATATTGGCAAAACAAGAACTGGAGGTTAGGCTTAATAGCATCAGAATATCAACAACCTTTAATCTTACAACTCGATTTTCACCAAGATGCTCTTAGAACTGGGTTTTGAGCTAAACATTAAAGTTTTAGAGGACTTCTTGAGCTTTTCAAAATATCTTTATTTGTCTCAATCCTATCCCTAAGAGAAAATACAGATTTCTCATTAATACTTTCTACAAATGTACTCAAATGAGCTCAAGAACTCTTCTATTTAGCTCTCAAATTCTCCCAAATTGATCACTACTACATGCTCCATGCAAAGAGTTTCCAGCCTTGTTCTTAACATTTTGCACTTAATTCAAAGCTCTTGTATATAAAAATCATACTCAAAGAGACAGGTTAAATAAACCAAGCTCTAGTCCAATAATTATTCCAAAATCAGTGCAATAGTTAGTGATTCTATAAAAAAAGCACAATGAGGCACCAAGTCAAAATTCTAATTAATTACATCAATAACATAATAAAACTTATGCAAAAAGTTAAGAATTAAAAGCAAGATAAGTGGCATAATTGCCCTTTATCAAGGAGAAGTTGGAATGAGTGCTTGCCTTTGCGAAGTTTTCCTAGATAACAGTTATCATGCTAGTATTGGGATGATGCCTTTCGAGGCTTGTATAGGAGGAAGTGTCATTCCCCTTTATGTTGGTTTGAGGTGGAAGAAGAGTTTACTTTGGCTAGAATTAGTGAGCAGCACCAAGAGATAAAAGGATTAAGGAAATGATCCACAAAGCCCAAATTAGACAACGGATTATGCCGATAAAAGGAGGAAACTCCTAGAGTTTCAGGCTGAGATCATGTTTCTTGAAAGTCACCCCCACCATAGGAATAGGACATGTCATGAAAGTAAAGAAACTAAGTCCTAAGTTCATAGGTCCCTTCCTAATCCTTGATAGAGTCGGATTTGTTGCATACTCATTACCCCCACATCTGTACAAACCTGCAAATGTTTTCATGTATCACATTACGTAAATACAACTCTAATTTAGTCATGCCTTGTCACAGAAACAATACAATTAAAGGATGATTTAACCTTTAGCTTACCACTAACCTACATCGTAGACTTGTCATTAACGATTGAGGAGCAAGGCGTACCCCTGGTAAAAGTGGTATGGGGGAAAGGGAGTTCCTGAGGAGCTTACTTGGGAAATAGAATCTGAGATGAGGCTTTACCACCTAGAGTTAATTTCAGGTAACAAATTTCGATGATGAAATTCTTTTAAGGAGCAAAGAAATGTAATCCAATTTTTTCGTTCTGTGAAAATGATCAAAATCCCTGAGGTCATTTTTGCATGAGAATCGAGGATGACCGATCCAGAACCATTCTCAAAGGGTTAGTTTAATGTTTGAAGGGGACTATATGTGTTTCAAATAGCAATCGGTGTAAAATCGCAATTCTTTATTTTCTCGCACAAAATTAACACAGGAATAAGTACTAATGACTCAGTCGCAAACCCAATCATCACCCAAGCATTGGATATGTTAATTTGAAGGGATATCTGATGTTCAAGTGAGTCCTAGATAGTGTTTGTACAAAATTATCATTTTTTCCTAATTAATACTAATTAAGCTTAATCAAAGAAATTAAGGGCATATAGGCAATATTAGGCTCTAATTAAAGATAAATTATTCTTATTAATTAATTTTGAGTCAAAATAATTATTTTGAATTAATTGATGCCCAAGAATGATTAGAGAAACTTAATCTCATTCTTTAAGACAAATGGGGACATGATGATGCCACAAACCACTACACTTGTCTTGCAGTGGCTACATGCTTATGACACAATTAAAGGTAAAGTACTACTTTATTAGGACTAATGACACCTTAATGATTATTAATTCAAATTAATCTTGATTAGACCAAGTTAATCCTACTTTGACAATGGATTTTACTAAACTCCCCCTAATTAGTATACTTCTACCTAATATACCCCACTTTTTCTAATATCTACTTACATACTTATTTCAGAAACTATACTATCATCAAGTTTTTTTCTTTTAAATTGTTGCTTATATGCATGAAAGCTAATATTGATTCTCTAAAAAAGATGAAATTCAAAAATTCTTTCTTGGATGAATTTGTGCTAAATCATGAGTTTTGATACAAGACCAGTTTCACAATGGTGATCATTTTAACTCACATATCCAAGTTAATTACATTCAAAAAAATAATATAGCTCTAATGCTCAAGTTGTTTTAGTTCGTAAAATATAATGCTCTAATACAACTTAGAAAATCTTTTTCAAAAATAACTCTTGATTCTAGTTGTTTAAGTTTGTTATGTATCTTGACAAGATCAATGAGAAATCTTAAGTGAGCTACTTTCTAAAAGACTATGTTATTAATTCAATATGTCTCTTGAAAGATCTCTTAAGCTCTGATACAAGTATCTAGATTTGAAATCTCTTTCAAAGTATTCTCCAAAAGTTAATCAAAATTGGGTTTGTCACCATTGTCACAACATCCAGAAAGACGTCGCGGACGAAAATGACAACCAGTTTTTTAAAAAAATAGAGTCACCACCAATTTTAATTCTAGAAAAAATTGGAAAACCATTTGAATTTGCACTGGTCTTTTAAATAAGAGATTTGAGGTTTGGGAGTCTAATTATGATTAAAGAATGATGGAAACTTAATCCCACTGTACCACTAATACATCTGTATAAATACGATTACCCTAAAGCTCATTATACAATTTTTTTATAACTTTAAAATATTTATTTTTCCCCGAAAATTGTAACAATTATATATTTACAAAGAAATAAAACCAAAATTAAAACAAAAATAAAGAACAAATTTTATGAAAAAAAAGATTTTGACTTGATAGTTGTTGACTACTCGATGTATCATCTGATGCAATAAGGAACTCAAAACCACGTCGTTCTTGTAGAAAATGCTTGTGTGTTTGATGAATTTTAATTAAAAGAGAAGAAAAAAAAGTGTGTTGATTGATTTAAATTTTGAAAAAAGGATTTTAACTGTCAAATTGTTTGAAAATGGAAATCTACTTATGCACAAGATTTAAGGCGGACTAAGCTACTCAGTAAACTCTTACAATGCAATACTTATGAAGGAAGCACCAATCTCAAGTCACACTTGTTGATTGCTTTATGGAGAAAAGAAAAAAATCTTTTTTTTATTTTTGAAACTTTTTTTTTAGGAAAACTCACTAAGATCCTAAGATGCAAAAAAAAAAGTCAGCCCAAAACCAACAAACAGCCCACAACAGTTTAAAAAAAAGACTCTAGACCACTAGCCTAAATACAATAAAGCAATAAAAAAAGAAAAGAGAAAAAAAAAACCCAAACCAAATTAGCCCGAATACAATAAAGCATAAAAAGAAAAAAAAACCCAAATCAAACAAACCTAAATACAAAAAAATAAAAAGTAAGAACAAAAAAAAAATAGAACAACCTAAAAAAACTAAGAGAAAAAAAAAGAGAAAAAACACAACAATGCTTTTACCCCAAATTAAAACAAACCAAATCCCCAATTTCCCCCATGCAACTTAAGACCAAAGGGACACAAGCGAATGGAGGTAGCAACGTGCACAAATGGCAACAAAGGAGAAGAGTGCCACTAAATGGATCTTTAGTGGCGTCCGCGCTAGCCATGGGACTAAAGGTGTGGCCTTAGATCTGTTGTGCGAACGAGGGCGAGGTTTCGTAGCTTCCGCCTGAGGAGGATGTGTGATCGGTCCTATGCAAGGGGCTACTCATGGCTGTTGTTCTACGAGCACACCGTGCTAGGCTAAAGCGACAATGGTGCTGCGTCAACCGCTCGCGAAGGCCTGCTGGAGGCTGAGCACCTTGGCGAGGGTAGTGAGGCCACGAGCCTTGGCGGTGGTGGCTGGATCTTGCGGCACCGTGATGGCTCCTGGGGGTGCCGGTGATGTTTGGTAGTAGAGGTGGTTTGTGGTGGTGGTTAAGTTTGCTAGTCTAGAGTGTAGTTTAAGGCAAAATGATGCTATTGACCTTATTGTGTTACTAAAAGAGTATGAACATATTGAGAGGAGAAGAGAACAATACAACACCAACTATTTATCCAAGCCTCGAATCTTTTGTGGTTGTTTTTGTGTATATTGCTTGCTGATTTCCCTCTTCTCTATTCTTCGAGAATTTTGGTCCTATTTATATACACTTGGAAATCGAACCATAATTTTTGATTGATTTTATCATGAAGTTGATTATGATTTTGATTCTAATTGGAATTATAATTGGTGCTGATTTGGGAAATATAACTCTGATTGCACATCACCTAATCCCAGAATTTTGGCCAGTTTTATCTTCTTTCCTTAGCTTGAAACCAATCTCACCCTTTTGCACATCACCAATCTTCTTCTTGTAGGAAAAAATGTTTTCTGTAACACCCTAATATTTAACCTAACACGCTAGGACGTATTAAGATTAATTATTAGTTATTACTCTTTTGATCCATTCTTTAAATTCATTTTATCAAAATACTTAGCGAAAAATATGGGTGAAATTTTTCTTTTTGAAACATAAGACAAAACGTGAGCCATGCATACTAGATAGGTAACATTATTCACTCTACATGAGAAAAGAGAATTAAAACAAACAAGTCAACAGGTACTAACACATTGCACATCCAAATATTATAATATCACAAATATTAACCATGCCATCAATAAGAGTTTTGTCAAATACAAATATCTGAAATGAATAATAAGCTAACATAAGCATAATAATCTAGCATAATATTTTTCCGCTCCCTACTCCTATTTAAGGGTAGCTTCGATCGAAAAGCATCAGCATTCGTCATGAACATTGCTATCAACCTCTGAAGACTAGATGGAAAGAAAAGAAGAGGGAGTGAGAAACTTATAAAAGATCTCTAGGGTACTCACCTCATAATACATTGTGTCATCATCATCGTTCTCAGGAACCTCAGGTTTCATTATGAAAATATGAGCATGCATAAGGTTTTTTTATTAATTTCCAAATACCTTTAGCCGAGGTCCGTGTCTTTTAGCATGAATCTTAATGTCATGAATGCAACATACTATATCATGAATGCATGTCTATACCATATACAACATATAATAAAATACACATTGAATGAACATAACATAACATATGCAATTTATTCCAACATAGGTCATTTGTTTAGGTGACTTAAAACTTCTTATTCTCTTTTCTTTGGGCCACCCTAATACTCTCCCTTTTGAGAGTTCTAGGTTATGAGCTCATACCTCAGTTGTCATTAGCGTATATTTATCCATTTTGATAAGCTAAAGTCCTGACTTAAAGTACGGGTTAGGAGGCAAGAATTACCTTTTCACCACTTATAGTTTGATGGGCCCAAAGGATCATTTTCTCATATTTTCAATCACCATTAAGTCTTAGCATGTTATATCAAGATAGTACATATGCATAAATATCATAACTCATCATATATATTCATTTCATGCTCATAAAAACTTTATAAAATTATGCATCTCAATGAATCAAATATAACTATAACGTGTCATATAAATTTCAATACATGAACATAGCCATCTCAAGATATCATTCACATTCATTTTATCAAATTATCAATATTTACGCATAAGTCCCAAAAGGGGTCAATTTGTAATTTCTCAAAGGTTATGGGTCAAAGTGCAAAGCTGCTAAATTTTGATGTTTTAACAAATGTCAACACTTCCAAAACTATTTCTAAACATTACACATGGTATTTTAAATACATAGACATATCAGATAGAATTACTAACTCTCATGATAATCCTTTGATTGAATCTTATGTGTTCTAGAAATTGCATTTTTGACTCTTTTTAATTATCAGCTCTTTCTAAGGTGCAAAAAGATAACTATTACCCTAATTATTTACATATTTAAACAATTCCAAATAATATCATACATAATCAAATAACCTCAAATCAGTAGCCAATATTTATAATTCTAGAACTATCAAAATTTATGGTTTTACATATTTCTAGTTACTAGTTTTTCATTGAACTCAAATCAAGATGTTGAAGATACATAAGACTTTTTAAAATAAAATCACTTTAGGCCTACCTTAATCATGAGGCCGATTTATACATTGAAAGAATGTTCATGATTAAAATTTTCACTTAAGATAAAAGGAGCAAGTTTTGAGCTTTAAAGATTTAGATGATAACTAGAATCATAAACGTGCTATGCAACCTCATTTTAATCTTGTCTTTATAAGATGATAACTTGGGAATATAAACATGATATGCAAGGTTTTGAAATAAACATGATATCCAAGTCCATTTCCTTATCTTTAAGATTTAAGGTGACGACTTGAAAATTAAACATGATATGCAAGTCCATATTATTATATTTAAGAATTAAGGTGATTTGCTTGAAATATAAATATGATTATGTAAGACTTGGAAATATAAACATGATGCAAGAGTTTGAAATATAAATATGATGCAAGAGCTTGAAATATAAACATGATGCAAAGCTTAAAATTAAACATGATGCAAGTTCTTTATTATATCTTGTTAAGCTCAAAACTTAAGACTTCTTAACGAATGAACTCTTTAACTCCAATTTATCTTAACAAAGAATAAGTGAGCTTTAGAGTTCTCATTCCCATGATTGCAAGAACCTTATTTCATGAACTCATCATCAAGCTCAAAAAGAATCGTTTTAAAGGAAACTAACACTTTCTCCATAAATCTTTTGACAATCAAAACTAAACCTTGAGCTTTAGAGGTCCATTATATGATGGATTCATAATCACCACCATGGTTCCTCATCAACAAGCCATGGTCATTAACAAACCAAAAACATCCAAAATTTTAAGCAAAGAAACAAGAAGAAAAACATGAATTAAACTCCCTACCAAGTTGTTTCTTGTTTGTAAAAGCTAAAGGTTGATCTTTTAAGAAGTGAGAAGAAGAAAATCTGATGCTAATGATGATGGTGATTTCGGCCAAGAGAGGTTTGAGTGGAGGAAGAATTTTTCTTGTGTTTTTGTGTTTGGTAATGGAAAGATTAGATGTTTAGGAGTTGATTCATGGTTGGAATGTGGATGCTTGAGGTTTAGAACTTAGTTAGAGGTTGAGAATGGAGTCTCTTGAATATGAATGAGGAAAAAGAAGAAAGCTAGAAATATTGAGAGAATTAGAGAACTTTGAGCAAACTTTAAGTAAGAAAACTATCAAGAAAGCAAGTGCTAAAGCTATGAGAGTTTGTGTATGCATTTTGGCCATGGAAGAACACCTATTTATAGCCATTTGAGGGATGTATGGACGTTCTTATCAGGTTGGAAAAATGGGGTTTGTTTCAATTTTTAATTAAAGGAAACATTAAAGAAAGAAAGCATAATTAGTGATCATCGTTTTATTTATGTATAATGGATGGAAAACTCCACAATTTGGTACTAATGGGAACAAAGGTGGCTGATTAACCTATAGTGGAATTGAGTGGGATTTCTTGTTGATTTAATATGGCCTTAATTGGTGGAAAAGAATACTTAAAGAAATGGTATTTTGGTTGGATATGTTTGCAAGTGTATGGTTGTTGAAAAATTAAAAAATATGGGCTAATTTGGTGCATTATAGCCCTGGTTTTTTATGCTTTTAGGATCAGATTTGCTTATTATATTGAGTGGTAATTCATGTATTAGATGTTTAATTACTTAGGTAAAAGGTTAGGAATCAATAGGTTAGTGAAAAAGGGTAAAATGTTAGGTGTTTAGGTCAATTCAAGACAAGGTAAAGTAAATAATCATACACTAGTGAATGAAGTTAATTTCAAGTAGGTAAAAATCATTTTGTAACATAAATTCTAAACTTAAGATAAGAAAATATAGTTTTACTAGATTTTACCTAAACGAAACCCTAACCGTAAACTTGAAATAATACATTCTTATAATTAAGGAAAAGAAAATATAATTTTTCCTTAAATAAATATTAGGCTTTAATTACCTCAAGTAATTATTTTTAACCTTAGGTAATTAATTTTTAACTCTAGGTTAATGATTGAAATCAACTCAAATTGAATTTGAGTTAAAGTTGCCTTAAGTACTTAAATAAAACTCATTAAGCATTCACTAGGGGCAAAAAGGTAATTTTACGTAAAAACTTCCTGTAATTTGGACATCCTCTAATTATACTTCAAATAGCTTTCTGAACTTTTGGGTAAAAGGAATTTAGAAGTTACATCATTTCATGTAAAGTTATTGTAGGGGTAAAACGTAATTTTTTACAAAAACCTAAGCTATGCTTAAACCGTTGTTAAATATTTACTTAAAACATCATTTAAAACCTTTTGGTGAAGTCTGGCTAAACCTACGTAAATCAACATTAATTAATGGGCATTTTGGTAATTTTACGCATCGAAACAAAAATGAGATTCTTCTGCTTATTAACACATATAACACATATAATCCCCTATCATCATCAAAACGTCCCTTGAGGATGGCCAGGATTGTGATCCTCATTTTCAGTAAAATGACCTCAAGGGCATTTTGGTCATTTTACACGTACAGAAAATCGGTTTGCAACTCTCACATGAATCGCTATTTAAATTTCTCGTAACATCTTCTCTAATGTTATATTCCTTTATTGAGGATTATTCAGCCTCGAATTTCATGTAAGAATTACTTAGGGGTAATTCGGTAATTTTTAGACGCAGTAAAAATTGGGGCGTTATATCTTCAGAGATTAACAACTATTAGGCTGATATAGCCATAAAGAATATTGGGCTGACACAAAAGGCTTCTTTCTTTTTTCTCTTTCTCTTTTTTCTCTTTTTTTTTCCTTTTTAATGGGGAAAAAATAAAATCTAGTAAAATAAAATAAAATAAAAAGGTATCCCATAAAATATGGTGTTTACAATCATCAAAATGGGGAGATTGTTAGCTCAACCCTTCAGAAAGCTTTATAGCTTGAGTTTTGAGTAACAACAAAACAAATTTTGTTAAAATATTTGGAAAAATGGATTAATGTTTTACTTGAGTTTTAAAGCATTCAACAAGACCACTCCGTAAACATACAAGTTCAATCAACAAGATATTTTTTCACAAGATCATGTTTTAACATGATTATAATATTATTCAAAGAGATTTGGAACTTCAATTATGTGACAAATAGTTTTAAAAATGAACTTAAGTATGTCAGATACATGAGAAAGAAATTTAAAGGATCAGAAACTAAGTTTAGATCTTTAAAAAGAAGTTCACGCATTCAAAAAGTGCTACATCAATGAAAAAGACACTTTTTCCTTAAGCAAGTTGTGATTATAAGTCTTTAATATTGATTAGATGTTTCCTATCAAGCTCATATTGAAGCAATGAAGATCAATGAGAAGATAGACTGAAAAAGCACATAAAAAAGCATGCGTATTCAAAAACCGTGCTCACTTTACAGAAAATAAAGGAAAATTCAAAATTCAAATTGAGTCAACTCTTAACAAGGGCTGATAGTGACATCTAACTTTTACACTTGGTCAATCATCCCATCTTCTAGAAGAAAGAGTTCAGAAACCATGTCCAAAAAGTAAAAAGTAGTTTGAAGCTTTACTAGACCCACATTTAAGAGACTCTGGAACTAAGAGTAGCTCTGACAAGCCACACTACTTTTCTAGTGCAGGCCCTAAGGACATAAAAAGAAGATCAACATGTGTCAAGAGGAAATGAAATCAAGGGATAACGGTTAGATTTGAAGATAAACTATAAAAGAAGGTGACCTTCATACAAGAGAAGAATTTTTTTGAGAGAAAAACTTCTGATCAAAATTCTTGTGCTCATCCCTTTCTTTATTTGAAAAATTATTACATCATGTAATCAGTTTTTTCCATAAAAATCTTATTTCTAGTTTTCATTAGATAGCATATTCTTCCTTGGAAGAATTTTAGAAAAAATTCATTCAAGTTTTTCAGTTTATACATTGTTTTATTCATAGAAAACTTGAGTGAATTTTAGTTGGAGTGTACCAACCAAACTAAACTCATTGTACTTTGATCCGATACTAATTATTGTGAAGTTAGCTTGAAGTGGCTAGTAAAAAAACTACTTGAAATGAGAGTAAATTGAAACTACTGCTCACTAGATATATCTTGAGATGACTATCCAAAGACTATTCCACTTTCTCAAGAAAGGATTGTTAATGGAACTCAATAGGGTGTTGAGAATTGAATGTAGGCAAGGTTGGCTAAACAATATAAAAATCACTGTATAATATCTCTCTCTCTCTCCTTATCCTTTTTATATTCTTCATTTGTGATTTGCCATGTTATATATATTTCTGGAAAACATTTTAAACAATTTTTGAGTTTTCACCTAGTTCATAAAGTAATTTTCTAAACCTCTAACAAAGATTTCTGCGTCTTCAAGTGAAAACTTGATAGATTTTGTTTAACTTTATCAAAATCTTCAAAAGAAGTTAAAAGAACGATTCAACCCCTTATTCTCGTGCTATTTTTAACCTACAAACTTGAGAGGCTTCTTTCTAATCTTCTTAAGAAGAATGTTTGCTAAGATGTACAGGAAAGAAAATTTTTCTTTCCAGACTGAATTGAAAGAATAAATGAACTTTAGAAAATATAGAGAGCTTAAGCATTAATAGAACAAAAGTTTCAAGTTTGAAGGCTTCTTCCTTTTATACTTGGGTTTTATAATAAACTATTATCCCTTGATCTTTCCTCTTCTTGATACGTGTTGATCATCCTTTTGTGTCCTAGGATCTATTTTTTAGAAATGTAGGATGAGCCGTGTCAAAATTGTCCTTGTTGGTAAAGAATCTGTTGACAATGGTTTATGAATAGTGCTTTAGAAACTAATTCTTCATTCCAAACGTAGTTTTTGAACTTTACTTCATGTGAGGACTTTCTAGAAGGTGATGAATATCCATGCATAAAGCTTATATGTCTCTATCAATACTTTCTAAGTCGTTGACTTCATTTGAAATTCAAATCTTCATTAGTTTCTGCTTGGCCAAGAGTAGTTTCTTATGTACATGTAGTTTCTGATGTTTTTACACTTTCTAAGCCTCTTATGCTTCTTCTGAGCTATTCTCTAAGATTAAAAATGATCTTAGATGATGTTGATATTCTTCAGAGATGAATGTGCTTGATGTGAGCATGAAAAACCACTTTCTCAACTTATCATAGCACTTTCTCAACTTACAAAACACTTTTTTGAATACACGAATCACTTTTTGAAGACATGAGTTACTTTCTAAGACACAGACTTGATTTTCTATGTTTTATCTTGCTTTCTCAAGTCTCTTACATATTGAAATTCACTTTTTGAAAAAATTTTCACATCTATAAGATCCTGAATCTCTTTGAATGAGATTTTAATCATGTTAAATCATGATATTGTGAAAAATATGTCATGAATTGAATTTATTTGTATACGAGAGTGATCCTGTTAAGCACTTCAAAAACTCAACCAAACTATTAGTTATTTCTTCAAAATATTTTAACAAAATTTGCTTTGTTGTCATTCAAAACATATGCTACAATATCTTTCTAAAGGATTTTGGAGCTAACACACATCACCATCCACACAAGGTTAGCTGTCATCACTAGCTTATCCCTCTCCTCACAATCCTCTAAAGGTATGACATATCCCTAGATCTAGTTAGTGGGATATCCTAGTTTACTTTGTTTGTCATTGCTTACAATCTCCTTTGCAATATGATCCTACCCTTCCATGGACAATTTAAAACAATAACCCTCCTCTAACTCCTTTTCTCATCAGGGGCGGGCTTCATAGGGGCAATGAGGGGTCATGGTCCCCCTAAATTTTTTCAAAAAATTATATATATCTAAAGAAAATAAATTTAAATTTTCATGCAATGAAAATGTTAAAAACTTATATAATATCATTCAATTATATATTTCTATATGTATAATTTTTAAGTAGTTGGTGTGAGAGTTATATATATATATATGATAAATAGGAAGTGTAATTTGTTATCTATAGATGTGTTGTTCTGTATAACTGGATTTTTTCAACTTAAAATCTATTAACTTGCCTTTTAATTAAAAATAAAAAGATCACATCATAATTAAGCATCATTTTAGTGGGTTTTCTTTTCTACATTAGATAATCAATTATTATTATAGATTCAACGTAGATAATGGATTTTTTTAACTTTGTGCTCTACTTTGATTCTTAAGTATGCTTATCAAATTTTACTTTATTAGATGTATGTTTGGGAATATAATGTAAAAAGAAAAGGTTTTTTTCTTCTAAATCTAATGATTTTACATGTATTGGGTAAGAAAAAAACTAACTTTCATTCTAAAATTCATTTATAAGTGAAAACAGATTTTTAATTTTTTTATTATAAGTAAAAATAAATTATTTTAGCATTTTAATGATTTTATTAAAATAATCCTAAGTAGAAAATATTATAAAATATAGAAAATCATTTGATACAATTTTTAGTAATTTATCATGTAAAAGTCATTATTTTTATATAATCAAACAAAAAAGCACCACTTAAAAATTACTTTTGAGCTAGTACAACCAAATAGAAAGTTTATTTTAAAGTAATCAACTATAAATATATTCAATTATTGAAATAATTTTAATCTCACAATTAATCCAAATATGCATTAGTATTTATCATGTTAGTTATTCGCTATAAAATTTATATGTAGATGTGCAGTTAGTTTTAATTTGATTTGATTCTTGCAATCTATATCTATAATACTCATAATTATCAATTAATTAATTAATATATAATATTGATTAATTACTATACATTTTTGTACCTATTGATGAAATGATAACATATATATATATATATGTGTGTGTGTGTGTGTGGTTATATGATCCATTATATTTAAATCAATATATTCATTAATTTATAATAGGTGGTATAAACCATAAATTCAGTCTTGATATACTAAAATGAGGTGATTGACTTATTGTATAATAAGAGTATTCTTATGATTGTTTATCATGTTTATCTTATAACTCTTTTACTACCTTTATTAGTTATTTTTGTTTTAGCTTTTTTTTATTTTAGCCTTTTCTTAGTATTATATTTATGGTCTCACAGTTAGTTGTCACTTTTACATAATGACATTTATAAAAATCAAAGGAGAAATTTAAAAATATTTATAAAGATAAAAACTAAATTTTTAATATTCATAAAAGCCAAATACATATTTTAATATACTTATAGAGGGCTTAAATTCAAAATGATAGAAACCAAGTTTGTGAACTTACAATTTTCTGATTTAATATAAAATTGAACCTTATTTATCAAGCTAATGTGATTTTAAGTTTATTCAAATTATCCTTAAAAAATGGTAAATTCAAGTGCTAAGGTTATTAAAAACCATTTTTTTTTCATTTTGGAAGCTTAATATATGAATAGAATTTATCAAAAATTTCTCATACATTTCCTAAACAATGAATTTATTGAAGGTATATAGGGAAATTGTTGAGTTAGCGCCTGAAAATCAGTTAAGAAAACTCTTTGTTATATTATTAGTGACAAACACAATGAGCATGCCACAATTTGTATAGGAGTATGTTTAGGAACTTTAAGAAGACAAAATTTTATTAGAGGAGAAATATATTAAGAAATTAACGTTGGGTTTAAATTGTAATTTAAATTTATTATCAATGATTTTAATATTATATTTCTAAATTTTAAATACAAATATTGCATTTTTTTAGAATAAGTTGAGAGTTTCATATTGTCATAAAAAAAAACTTTATTTTTTGGTATATCTTTCTATCCCATGTTCATAACTAAATAATTTATTTTTAATTGAAATTAAAAATTTATTTAATTTAAATAGAAGGTCTTTGAAAGAGTTTAACCCTATGTCATACCCAAATTATTCACCACTTAATTAATTTCAGAGTCATCTCTTAATTGAAGATCTAAAATATGATAGAGAGCAATTGTCTGATCTTAAAGGATATTTATCTTTAATAATGAAATTTAAGAGTAATTTACAATAATATAATGGACCCAATAACTATTGAGAAATGAGGTTTTTATTTTGTATATGGTTATGGAGGAACCTAAAAAACTTTCATTTGGAGAATATTTACCAAATTGATGCAAAGGAAATAGGGTGTAATTGAAATCATGTAAATTAAATTTATTCATTATTTTTTATTAATTACAAAGCATATTTTTATGTTTTTATAAATTAAATATTTTGATTTACTAAAAATATATAAATGGCTAGGATGATAAAAAAATATCAAAGCGGGTATCAACAATTCCTGAAAAAAAGGGCAAGAATGGGAACACATTTAGTCTTCACTAGGAGGCGAGTCATCGTTTGTTAAACGGATAGGAATAATGAATGAGGTTCTCTGCCCATGGAGATTCTGACCATTATCCATTTATATAAATTTTATATATATATATATATATATATATATATATATATATATAAAGAAAATCTTAGCCCATATTCATTTTTTTAATTATTTTTATTGAATTTTCATTATGTAAATATTTTCATGTTTAATATAGATTATATTGTATTAGTAGTATTGGTTCTTCTATTCCTTTCAAAATATCTGTTAATTTTGGACAAACAGATATTAAGAAAGATAATAAATAACATTGGTAATTGAGTAAAATATAGTGAATATACCATGTATCCCTACATATTAATTAATATAGCACACTAATATTAAATGGAATGCTATGAAAATATGAAATTAATTAGGGGTAATATTTGAAAAAAAATTAATGCTTTATTAAAACATGAAATTAAATTTTAAAATATGAAATTGTCTAAAAGTAGACAAATTCTAAAAGGGAATGAGTATTATACATATTTATGTTTCTATTATCAAAATAATTTTCAAAATATTTTTGGAATTATTTTAATAAATTCGCAAATACCTCATCCAGATTCAAATCCTTGTGAGAAATAGAAAATAGGACCCATGACGAGTGAGGATGGGAAGGGGACAAAATTCTAACGAAGACAGAATGTGGTAGGCATATCCCATCTTTCATGTATAGCTATTATCGTCCATATTAATGGTATATGATATTGTAAATATATCCATTTATTTTATTTCATTATTCATCAATTTCAACTATCGAAAAGTGTAAAATTTTCATAAAATAGATTTTTTATTATTAGTTAAAGATAATCTATTAGAGATCTCTCAACCTTATAAACATGATATTCAAAATAAGATATAAAAAATAATGACTCATTTCAAATCCATACTCATTTATATTTTGTTTATTTATTTAATTATTTAACTGTTAAATTATTTTTAAAATAAGTTTATATACTCAATTTTCTGTAAGATGTATTTAAATTATCATTATTTATATTCAATAATGGTCAATAAATTATTTGTCATTATCATCCCGTGCATTAATGACTAGTTGAATTGATATGTGAAACCCTTTAGCCTCCTAAACTTTTCTTTAAACTCCACCACTTTCATATGGAAACAACCCTTCTAAGACTAGATGAGCAAAGTGGTCTATAAGGGGGAAAACTCATTTAAACTATGGGTTTTGCTCCAAAGTAGAATTTTTAATTGAAAAATTAAAAATTTTAAGTTATCAACACATTCAATGCATTAGGATACCAGTTCGCGAAACTCTTAAACTATTAATACTACGTTGAAAAAAAGACTCATAGAGAAAGATAAGACTCTTCGCCTAGAGGAGGACAACACTCACTAAAAACGCAAGTAACGGACGCCATTCCTGGCGGGTTTTGACGGATAAGGTATATACCAACGAGTGTCCGACGGATATGTGGGTATCGATTTACAGGCCATCGATGAATATTATCGAACTGTAATAAAAAACCCATTAGTTTTTTTCAACGCGTGTGCCAATGCGTAATAAAATATTTGGCGGTAATACAATTAGATAAAAGGTGTCATCATGCCGCGAAGACATATTTATACCAAAGGGTTATTTAATTTTACCGACGAAAGTTGAAATAAATAAAATAAATTTTTTAATCTTTTACGAATGGGTTTATTGACGTATTTAGATTTATGAAAAATAATTTATTTTAAAAATATTATGTATTACGACAATCATACCATCGTTAAAAAATAATATATATTTTTTAAAACTTCCCCATTTAACTATGAAGTGATTGGTAATTATTTATTTATTCATTTATTTATTTATATAATAACCTAATTATCAATTAAATTGATATTAAATAAGAAAAAATGAATGAATTAAACTGATTAAATAAAATAGCAAATTATGACAATAATATATATATATATATATATATATATACAATAAAAGTAAAAAATATCCAAATGGAAAAAAATGAAGCTAGATAAAAACCAGTTGAACTGCGTCGACATTGTCGGAGCACCGCAGCATCGGCATCATCATTATTTGAACCATCATTATCATTCGCGCCATTGGAACTGAGCGGGGCTAGAGATGGAGGGGAGTGGGATATGGGAGAATGAGATCTGGGGGATGTCATGCAGAGCTAGAAGATCCCGAAGCCTGCATGTCCTAAAGAAGGTCATCACATCAAGTGATCTTCTCCTGCATCTTCAGAACTTAGCCTTCTCTTTCTTTGCTTTCTCCTACTACTAGCACTCCAATGAAAGCTTAAGCTCTCCATAGCGCTCGCCCTGCTTGTTATTGATCAACTGTGCCCTCTCCTGCAGCTCCAGTTGAGGGCATGCACACACTCCCTTAGGGCATTAACCCCAATAGTGGACCCAATGCGGAGGATGGGGATATACTCTTAGGGTAGTACCACATTCCATATATGTGACCCTTGTAAGGCCCAACCACCTAGGTCCAGACATCCTCCTTGTTTGGAGGAGGAGTAATGTTAACATTAGGCCCAACCTGAGCCATCTGGGTCTAACACGGGCTTGTGTTTGCTCCAGGAAGTCTAAACTTGCGCTACAAAGGAAAAAAGATAAAAACACAATGTAAGTAATAATTATGACATAAATGAAATAATAATAAAAATTAAGATATGTCTAAATTCAAACTTACATAGGTCGTCTCAGAGCGAGGGTCTACCCAGACCTCTCCAACTCCCTCTCTCACCCTTCGAGTTTAGGTCCCCGAAATAGCTCGCCCTGTGTTGGAGGTTGACTCCTTCGCCTGAACAAATAAGCACAATAAAGTCATAAAAATATAGTATTTGCCACAATTCAAATATAGTAAAATGTAGAAAGGTTAAAGAATTACCAAATGCTTTCGGTCCCTTCTGGGTGCTCGACCCACCGTGTCAGCGACCCACCTTCTGTGAGGCTCGGTTTGTCTTTCCCTTATCCAACCTATCCTTGAAGGTCGGGTCGCTGGCCAATGGTGTTGTAGCTCAGGGTGGCATTATTCAGCCATGAGCCTCTTCATGTGTCCATTACGAACATCATGAAACATATCCCGATATTCGCTTGAAGGGCTTAATCCTCCAAGCCCTCTTCACTGCAAGCTCATGCTCAGGTTGAATGTAGAAGGTTTTTTGCATATACAAATTCACAATACATAAGTGATTATATATAAGCATATAAGAATAATATAAACATATATTTTAACAAAAGTAAATAAATTATAGAATTACCTTCCACTCTTTCCAACACAACTCCTTGACATAGGAAGGATGTCAGTCCATGTGGGTCACGGATGGTTATACCGACTCTATAACCTCCGTGATCCTATGGTGAGCAGGCAAATAGATGAAAACTATTACATAAATAAATAAATCAAAAAACAATCAAAATTACTTAAATATCATAAGCAATGTAAAATTAAAATGTAATAAAAAACATGTTTCAACTTACCTATCTTTACGTCGGCCTATTTCCTGAAACGGTCTACCATTAGGCCCAAGTGGCCTACAATTTCTAAGAGGCCTCCCATTCACGTCGTACCTCTGACCGGTCAGGAAGGAGGAGTCTGATTATATATAGGGCTACGAGTCAGACGGTGGTAGGCTAGCAATGATAGGAGGAGTCTGATTATATAGAGAGAGTCGCTGATGCCAGGAGGCTGTAAGTGTGAATACAAGGAAAGTAGGGGCCCAACATACCCAGGAGTGAGCATCATCCTGAAGCCTGGGGTGCTCATGGTAAGGAGGTGGAGGTGGTAGAAGAGATGGTGGTGGAGGTGGTGGGAGGTACGGTGGTTGAGGTGGTGCGAGTACGACCTTCCAAGGTTAGCCTCTACCTCTACCAGCCATACTAAAATAATTAAAAAGTAGTCCACAAAAAACATTAATTAAATCACAAAATTTCAAATAATTTCATAATGATATTGCATATAATATTGAACATTGTAGTTAATTTGAAAGTACGGGCTTTTTCATCATTACTTTGTTGTTGATCACTAGGTGAATCATTAGCATTACTATCACTTATTTCATCTTTGTGATTTCTGATTGGGTGATTACTTATGCATTCAATTATGTCCACTGCCCGGTAGTCAACGGAAGAGGGTTTTTAGGATTGTTTGCATCGATTCCTGCCCTTGAAGGGGTGGATCATCCACTTGATAAGCATCTTCAACGGTATCTTCCTCTTTCAATCCTACCTCTTGGTTTTATTTTGTTCACAACCCTCCACTGTGACATACTTTTTCCAAGATAAGACATATAATATACTTGTCTAGCATTTTGGGCTATAATAAATGGATCATAACTTCTATATCTTCTTGTGTGATTGATTTTATAATTGTTGTGTTGTTGTGTCCAAGTTAGTCGGTGAGATCATACCATTCACATTTGAATAGGACACATTTATTTGTAAACTCATCCACGTACTCAAACTCAAGGAATTCCTTAACGACATTATACCAATCACATTCTCCGTCCCCAATATCGTCTTTAACACAAACACTAGTATTGTCATTTTTTTCCCGTACCCTAATCAGCTATGTGAAACTTGTACCCATTAACGTAATACATGGGCCAACTTACAACTTTATTTTTTGGCTCCCAAGCTAAATTAAATAAATGGGGACATGTTATACCATTATTTTTGTTATGAACCTATGTACATGAAGTTTAAAATGTCAAATTGACTTGTATCAAATAAATTAACAGATAAGAATATATTAAGCTACATAATCTTAAACAAGTGGACTTACATGTAATCTAAACTAATTCTGGAAATTTTTAAAGAAAATCTTGACCGTGTAGTTACTCAAAGTATCTATTGTTGAAAATATATTTTACATTATTTTAAAGATACACAACATCACACTTTCACCTAAAAATAGGGATTATTGACTTACAATTGAATTGTTGCACCTCATCACAATTTATCAAAATATGTAAGTGTGCAGAATTTCACTCCTCAAAAGTCAGCATCAAGGCACGCTCTTTCCACCAGGTCGACAGGTTGATGGAATATAGACAAAGTTGGTGGAATAGAACACTCCCCTCCATTATCGTTACGACCAACGAGTTCTCATAGATTGAACATGTGGCTGAAAGTAAAATGAGCAGAAATTTGAATTCTCTTTCACTAGATAAGCTTGACATATTGGTCCTTCCACTTGAGATATTCTTCACGGTTCTTTTAAATCCTCCTACTTCCCTTTCAAATGGATACATCCACCTTATTAACCAAGTCCATACATTCGTGCTTCATATGCCAAATGTATGGGCAAGTGTTCCATTGATTCAAAGAACCCAAGAGGAAAAATTCTCTCTAATTTGATGAGAATTTTGGGAATATTTTTCCATAACAAGTAGATCATCAACCCTAAGAGTAGAAGAACATAAATCCCTGAAATACTGACTCGACTGGTTAGGGCTTCCAAACAACATCAGGTAGCTCTCTGAATGCAATTGGAAGCAAACACTCCATGAAGACATGACAATCATGGCTTTTCATGCCAACAAGCTTACCTTGTGCAACATTGACGCACCTAGTTAAGTTAGAAGCATAACCATCGGGCATTCGTAACTCCTTCAACCACTGACAAACAGCTTGTTGATTGGAACTCTAGGCATATTTGGCCTTTGGTTTATAGAAACAATAATCTCTTAATTCTTGTAAATGCAAATCAGGTTGCGTGCAATATTAAGCCAGATCATGCCTTGCCTTGTTGTTGTCTTTGGTTCGATTTGTATCCAATATAGTATTCATAATGTTGTCAAACACATTTTTTCAATATGCATGACATCTAAACAATGACGCACCAAATTATCCTTCTAATACGGTAACTCCCAAAAAATACTTTGTTTGGTCCAATTGTGGTATACCCTATAGCCTGGCTCGCACTACTTTTTTTATTTCTATTATTTTTGGAAAATTTTTAACTTGACCCACATTTCGCGGCCACTTGGCCTAACTAGAGGCTCATCATGTTCAACACAATTTCTTTTAAAGTCATATCTACTTCGTCTATATAGATGATAAGAACCTAAGAACCTTTTATGACAATCAAACCAAGAGTTCTTTCCTCCATGTTTCAAGGTGAATGCTTTAGTATCCTCCATGCAAATCGAGCATGCTAATTTGCCTTGGGTTCCATAAGCTAGAAAATCATTGATGGTCCATATTAATGTAACTCTCATCATGAAATTTTGCTTTGTTGAAATGTTGTAAGTAAGAACACCCTGACACCACAACTCATTCAATTCATCAATTAGGGGTTGAAGATACACATCAATCTTAGCTTTTGGATTACAGGGCCAGGGATTATACATGTTAAAATAGGTAAAGATCTTTCATGCACATGTCAGGAGGGAGATTATAGGGCGTAACAACTACGGGCCAATAGGAATAGGGTTTACCAAATTGGTTATTTGTAGTAAATCCATCTGAATAGAGTCTTAATCTAACATTTTGCGGGTCAAAAGCAAAATCAGGATATCATTGATCGAACTTTTCCACGCCTCACTTTGCAATGGATGCGTCATCACTGTCATCCCTCTAATTTTCATTGTGCCACATCATATGGAAGCGAGCTCATTGACTCGTAGTCTCGTGAGTCTAAGGATTAAAGGTAGATAATGCATTCTTTCTGAGGGATATCCTTATACCTCCCACTTCCACGTCTCTTAGGTTTAAACCTAGGCTCTTGGCAGAACTTACACTTAGTCAATGAAATACCATCTTTTAATAAAGCATGCAACCTTTCAAGCAGGATCAATCTTTATTTCCTTCAACCCAAGTTTAGCAACTAATTTTTTAGCTTGATAAAAAAATTTTGGAATTACATCGGGGTTCGGACTTAGCTCACTTATTAGTAAGCACACTAATCAAAAGAACTTTGGCTTTGATTCTCTTCGGACTTAATGCTCAACATTTAAACCTGCTAATGACAATTCAGAGTGCACACAATCCTCCCATAAAGGTTGATTGCCAGCTTTTAGGAGACTATAAAACGCGACATCTTGGTTTGGCTCCTCGACTAAAGGTTGCAATAATAAGCAGGAAATTTAGGACTAGCGCATCAAACATCATCTCTTAATGCCTAACAGGTTTTCCCCTATAGCACATTACCCACGTTGTGCTGGTTACATGGATCCCACCTGAACTACTTCCAATTTGAAATATGCCCACTTCATTCCATGCATTAACTACCTCCCCATGATCCAAACCCAATAGTCATGCATGAATCCCCACTTATACAAACGAACCCTTATTGTATCATCATCCAAATACTTCCTACATTTGCACCTATTACATGAACACCTAGCTTTTGCTTCATTAATAAACTATTGTATTTTACATGTCACACTAATAAATTCTTCAACACTACTATAAAATTTTGATTTAATCGCCCTTCTATTAGGATGCAATCTATGGTACATCCATGATCGATTTGAAGGTAACATTGCACTTGTGATTAATCATAGACCCTATAATTTTGTAAAGATGTAAAGCTATTACTTTCAAATACAAATTCAATTGTTATTTAAATTTGTAGTGCAACTACTTTTAATCTTATTCCTTCAAGAAATATTCGAACAAATTTTGACAGCATTCTCCCTTAAATTAGGAGCTTCCGTTTGATATTTCTTTTAATTGGTCTTTAAAACACATGCAATTGGTCTTTAAATTTTATTTATATTATTACTTTGAAACAAAGCTAATTGGCTTTTAAGTTTTTTTAATACAATAATTAATTTTATTTAATCCTTTTTCCTAAAAAAAATTTAGGAAAATTTTAACAGCATCTTCCCTTAAATTAGGAGCTTCCATCGTCAAATATTTATTTTACTTGGTCTTTAAAACACACTCAATTGGTCTTTAAGTTTTATTTAAATTATTATTTTTAAACAAATTCAATTGGATTTTAAGTTTTTTTTAATATAGTTACTTTTATTTAATCTATTATTCCTAAAAAAAAGTTAAAAAAATTTCCAAGCATCTCCCCTTAAATTAGGAGCTTCCATCGTCAAATATTTCTTTTACTTGGTCTTTAAAACACATTCAATTGGCCTTTAAGTTTTATTTAAATTATTATTTTTAAACAAATTCAACTAACATTTAAGTTTTTTTTTTAATATAGTTACTTTTTTTTAATCTATTGTTCTTACAAAAAATTTTAACAAAATTTCAATAGTATCTCCCCTTAAATTAGGAGTTTCCATCATTAGATATTTCAATCAATTCAATAATTATAGATATTATTATAAAGATCAATAACATAATAGATATAGTGAAACAGTTACATTTTAATAATTATATATAATTCACATCATCCTAAAAATCATTATATTGTGCATCCCTTTATAACTCCACAACATGCATCCTGTACATCCGCAAACACAAAGAATACTATAGCAAACAATGCAAACAAGCCCTTCCCCAGTCATGCAATCCTTATTTTTTGCAACTCCATCATAGAAAACATAAGTCTCTATATATCCTACATACATATCAAACCATTAAAAGATATAAATAATGAGGATTTAGTTACTAACCTCTATAGCAGTAAAAAAAATACAAAATGTGGGAAAGCCCTCGTAACCAAATCCAATCCTGAAAATCCAATATGATAAATTTAAATTAACACACTTATATACATAGAAAACATAAAATAACATAAAGAATAAGAATGAAAAACTGATCCCAAAATCAGAATCGTTGCCACCCTTAAACAAATATCCTATATTAACAAATTAACAATAATAATTACTCCTCAATGCAACAAAATACAACACTATGGCATCCATAAACGAATGAAAAAATTAAAATAAAAAAAAAACCTAAACAGATTAAAATGCTCACCAAAGCCCCTAGATTGTAATGGCAGCCTCCGTTTCTTGAATAGAGCTTCCGGCAATGCATGACAACAAAAAGCACGGCGGCAATGTTTAGAGAGAGAGGAAGGTTTAGAAGAGAGGTTTAGAGAGTGAGGAGGAAGAACTCACGCGGGGTATAAAGCAATTTCTAACAGGATCCTGGCAAGCAACTCATTAGTGAAATTGTGTGTTTCAATTGTTAGTAATTACCAGACAGGTTTACCAAATGCTGAAATACCGAAGGTTGCACGGCAACTTGTGAACTTTCAAAACTCGTCGGTAATAAATAATAATTCTAAAAATAAATACCCGTCGATAAACAAGTCGATAATATTTAATAAAAACAATTTAAAAAATTTTATTAAACACTCGTTAGTATACCTATAAGGGTTATTTAATAAAAAATTAAAAATAAACATAATGTTAAATTCACTTGTCGGTCAACCCGTAATAATCTTTAATAAAAATACTTAAAAAATAAATTATTACTACCTTCGATATAACGTTTGTCCATTTAATAATAAATAAAAACAAAACACAATGTTAAATATACCCGTCGGACAACCTATGAGTAATATTTAATAAAAATAATTAAAAAATAAATTATTAAATACCTCGGTACACCCATCGGTTTAATTTTACCAATAAATTCAAAGATAGAATAAAAAAAAATAATTATCGATACAACTACCAGACACTATGCGTGCCAAATGGCGCGTGGTGGTGCCAGCATTACCGACGGTTTATCAACGGTGCGTGGTGCACATTATCAACGCCACAATTATTTCCAAAACGCAACATCCTGAGATATCGTCGGTAATTACCATTGGTTTTGTACTCGTCGGTAGTTATCGTTGGTATCCCACGTTTTTCTAGTAGTGACTTTTATAAATATAAACCTTTCTCTTTTTTTTAGATTAACCTGTAAATCCTTATAGTTTCACTCAATTTTCAATTAAGTTTTTAAAATTTGAAAATTTGTAATTGAGTCTCTGTATTATATAATTTTTTTCAATCAAGTCCATATCCCTATAAAACGTTACAAAAATATTAAATTAAACATAATATTCTTAGAATATTCTTTCATTGTAATTTTAGATAAAAATAATAAAAAATGAAAAACCCACCATCCCCTCTCGCTCCCCTTACCTAAAGATGTCAAAAAGGCCGGCTCACCTCGGTTAGGCCCCTACGAAACCTAGTAATGGCGGGGCGGGGCAGCCAACATAAAATGGGCTAGACATAGTTAAGCCATTTGGAGTGGGCTAGTGAGTCACGGGCCGCCTTAAAAAATTTTAAAAATTGCAAAAAAAAATCAATGGTTTGATTTCTTTGAAATGTGACTTATAGAGTTTGTTTGTTCACGGGGTTCAGGGGGGGGGATGGGGGATGGCCCAGATGGGTCGCGCGCAATTTGTTCCTTACCATTAGCTTTAAGTTTGCTCACTGTGTGACATAGTGTTACAGTAATAGTGATATGTATGGGCTTTGACACTTTGTTTTTCAGTTTGGCATGTTAAATAGTATGGGTTTTGTTTTCAGTTTTCACATTCTGGTGGTCTTTAATAAATAATTTTTGAATTTTTCAAAAAAAAAAAAAAAGACTAGGCTGGCAAGCTAGGCCGCCAACCCGCCGGCGGGTTAAGCGAGGTAGGGTTTGGCAGGCTCAAAAGTCAACTTACCCACCAAAAATGATGGTTTTGGTGGACTAACCAGCGGGCGAGCCGGTTTTGACATTTCTACCCCTACCCCTACCCCTTCTCGTATCACCACTACTATTGTTATTCTTCAATCTTCATTATCATTATCCATCATCACCACTACCTTATTCATCATCCATCATCCATCATCACCACCACCAAATAATTTTAGTTTTTCATCACTTTTTTTTTTACTCTGAAAAAAAACACACATAAAATTTACAATAGCTATAAAATAACAACCATTCAATTCATGAAGTCAACAAATGTTTTACCATTATGTCCCACTTATGCCCTGGACAAATAATGCCCTACATCTACAAACCATCCTTGTTAAATGCGAAAAGAGGCAACTAATCCTGTTTCCCCTTATTATTAGTAGGTGTCAACATACCGCATTGGAGAATCAATGTCACAAAAGGCAATAATTGGTATATTTCCAAGATGTGTGTGTGTGTGTGTTTTTTTTTTTAGACAATGAAAAAGAAAAAAAATGAGAAACTAAAATTATTTGGGGTGGTGGTAATGATGGATGATGATGATGATTGAAAAACAGCAATAGTAGTGGTGATACGAGGGGGAGTGGGCTTTTCTTTTTTAATCTAATTATAATGAAAGAATATTTTAGGAATATTTTAAGAATATTCCGTTTAATTTAATATTTTTATAACTTTTTATAAGGATAGGGACGTGATTGAAAAAATTTATATAATACAGGACTCAATTATATATTTTTAAATTGTAAAGACTTAATTAAAAATTATGTGAAACTATAAGAAATTGTAGATCAATTAAACTTTTTTTTTTAATTCTGGTCATCAACATAACCCTTTTTTTTTGTCATGACAATATGACCTTTCAAGCCAAACGATTCTTCTTCTTTTATATTTTTCGGGCCTTCGCATAATGCCTTTTTTCGTCCGGAGCGTAATGTTTCGAGCACTTCCTTTCCTGTTTCTTTTATGCGGTCGAAGTTTTGTATCTTTTTTGGATTTTAATGTTTCCATGACTTCTCATGAAGGACTTCAATTTGTTGACCCACTGGAACAGTATCAAGCCTGGCCCTCTACTGGAAAAAGATTGTCATAAAGCCGAATTCACCAGTAACACAGGCTACGGGCCTAAAATCTACGGGCTAAAAATTTATCAATAACCCAAAAGATGACGACTTTTGCTGTTGTGCTGGAGATTGTTCCTGTTCCTCAGGATTATGGGTTGGCCTAATTCGGACATCAACAAAAAACTTGTTATCTTTTGGGTTATTAAATTGGTTAGCTGAGTTGGAATTCATTCATTACTGAGTAGTTCTAGATTTTTGTTTTTGTCAAACTCTAGTTCAAGACTGGGACTTTAAATATGGTCCTAATCAATTCAGTCAATTGAGCCAAGTGCAGAACAATTTTATATGCTGTACTCTCCTATGTCAAACTAAAAAGTTTGGGAGCAAAATAACGAAGACAACCCACCTCTTAACGGGCCCAAAAAAAAAAAACACAAAACGCCATTGTATACGCCCGGAAAGCACGATGAATTTGCTTGCAGCACACACACACACACATGAAAAAAAAAAGGTCATCGCTTGGTCATGATAGCAACTGCACGACCTCAAAGATTCAATCTCCACTTTATGTCCCACAAGTGTGCAACATCGTGATGAGGTGCCACTGTAGGACCGATCCCCTAATCATTTTCTAACACGCCATCTATTTTTACAAGGGTCTAATTTGGTCAACCAAAACTAAGGACAATCAAACATGGATTTCAATGAAAAAGATACTTCCTCCATCCACTGACGAGTGACTTTCAGAAAATTAGCAAAATTTTAATACATTAAAAAATCAAATTAGGATAAAGTATTCGAAGTATCATGCCACACTAACCACGCTTATCCCGATAAACACCCATATTTAAGTCCCTTAATCATCCTCCCCATAAAGCCAGAGCTCTCATTGCAAGCCCCTTTCGGCATTTCCAAGGTCGAAAACATCATTGACCAAACGATAAAGAGAAGATTAAAGAAAGATTGAGACATGAGAGAAAGACTGAAAAAACCAGTTATAATTGCTAAAGAAATTAACAATATATACTATTAGTAATTACAAAATGCAAAGGTTATGAAACTACCATTGCTATTATGTTTTGCCAGTTGCCAAGCTTCCCCGATATCTAATCTAATCTACACACTCCCCAAAAGACAATCGCCCTTCATTCAAAGTTTCTCTTCTTCTTTTCTTTTTTTCAATAGCTTTAGCTTTATATTAGCTTTGTTATCTGCTTCATGATTCATCCCATACCCCGGTGAGCTTGACGTGAACCACCGTAAATGCTTCTTCTTTACACTTCCACTGGTCCCCTTCCCACACAGCTTCATAAATAAAACCGACATCACATGCACGCTTGCCCATCTCCTTCGTGACTCCAGTGCCAAAGCCAAACCCAATGGCACCTCTCACTCCTCTCTTACTCCTCCTCTTCCTGTTCTCCACTTCCCCACTAACACACTCTCGCACCATGTCCCTCAAAACGACAGTCCTCGACGTCGCTTCGTCGCTTCAAAAAACCCACAATGCCCCGACCTTAAACCCCCAACAGCTACAGCCTTCGTTAACCCCCCTGTCCCTTCAGCTCCATTCTCGCGCCTCAATTCAAAAACCCTCCCTCACCGACTACAAATCCCTAACCCTATCGCGACTCAGCGCGACTCAGCCCGAGTCCAATCCTTACAAACTCGCCTAGATCTCTCTGAAGCCCGTTTCGCAGTCGGATCTTCACCCAGCCGAGTCATCTGGCGAGTTGAGCGCCGAGGAGCTGCAGGCGCCGGTGGTGTCCGGAACGAGTCAGGGAAGCGGCGAGTACTTCGTCCGAGTCGGAATCGGAAATCCGCCGAGCCAATCATACCTGGTCGTCGACACAGGAAGCGACGTGAGCTGGATCCAGTGTGCACCCTGCGCCGACTGCTACGACCAAGCCGACCCAATCTTCGAGCCGGCTTCGTCGGCCACCTACGCGCCGATCCCCTGCGGCGCGCCGAAGTGCAGGTCCCTGGACCTCTCCGAGTGCCGCAACGGCACGTGCCTCTACGAGGTCTCCTACGGCGACGGCTCCTTCACCGTCGGCGAGTTCGCCACGGAGACGCTTGCTTTAGGTTCCTCTTCGGTCCCCAACGTTGCCATCGGCTGCGGCCACAACAACGAGGGACTGTTCGTCGGCGCCGCCGGGTTACTCGGTCTCGGCGGCGGCGCGCTTTCGTTCCCGGCTCAGCTCAACACAACCTCGTTCTCATACTGCCTCGTGGACCGCGATTCCGACTCGGTTTCCACCCTCGAATTTGACTCGCCGTTGACTCGTTACGCCGTCACCGCGCCGTTACGAAAGAATGAGCAGATGAACACGTTTTATTATCTTGGATTGACGGGAATCGGTGTCGGCGGTGAGATGCTTCCGATTCCCGAGGCGAGTTTTGCGGTGGATGGGAATGGAGGTGGGGGGATTATCGTGGATTCCGGCACGGCGGTGACGCGGTTGCGAGGGGAGGTGTACGACGTCTTGAGGGATGCGTTTTTGAGGGGGACGAGGGGGTTGCCGAGGGCGAACGGCATCGCGCTGTTTGACACTTGCTACGACCTGTCGTCGAGGTCGAGCGTTGATGTCCCGACGGTGTCGTTTCACTTTCCCGGTGGGAAGGAGTTACCGTTACCGGCGAAGAATTACCTGATACCGGTTGACTCGGTGGGGACCTTCTGCTTTGCGTTTGCGCCCACGACGTCTTCGTTGTCGATTATTGGGAATGTTCAGCAGCAGGGTACACGTGTCGGTTTCGATGTCGCTAACTCGCTCATTGGATTCTCTGCCAACAGCTGCTAGTAGTAGATGAACAAGCTCGTGAATAATTTAATTTAATTTGATTTGATGCCTGCTGTTATTATTTTGATTTTCACTTCTGTTACCCATGGCAAGTTGGCCTTCTATAACGTTTGAACGCGTGGGCCCATTCAGATAAGGTTGTAATGTAATTTGGACCAGCTGAATGGAGCTATACAGGAACAGTCATATGTGGTGACTGATAACAAATGGTAGATTAGATGAATGTTGATGGGACTTTGAAAAAGAATATTTCCAAGACGGTGTGATGATAGGTTCGAAGACATTGCCGTGCCAGACCCAAAAAGAACAAAAAAACAAAGACATTGCTGTGGAGATGGTAGATGAATGCATGAATGGTTGTTATCACTATTACGAACCGTGATACACCCTTATTATTATTAATTTCTTAAAGAAATAGTAGAACAGTATTTTCCTTAGCTAATATCGTTGTTTTCCATTATTGTACGGTGTCGGATGATTTGGTCCACTATAGAGTGGTCCATTGATCTTTATCATTAAATTTTCTTTGAATGGTTATGATTAAAATGATACTATAATTTTAATTTGAAAATATAATCAATAACAAATTTATGAAATAGTAAACAATTTTAAAATTACAATACTATCATTCTCTTAAATATCCCATGCTTAATTCCCCCACCTCGCCATACATGGGAGCATACCTCTCTTGCATTTGAATATGGAACGGCTGTAAGGGACACCATGTTTATGGCGCTTGAAATCCAATTTTAAGGTCCTCAACAACTGAGACATTAAAAAGCAATCAAGTAAACGAAATAGCAAGCCACATTTACATTTATTTATGAGAAATAATGTTAGTGCACACATCGTGACCAATAAATTCAACAGAGACTCAAGGCCTTTGAACTTTGAAGTTGCATCCGATCCACTGTACAAAAATGGGCCCTTTGCGTTCTCCCCGCGTTTAGGTGCAACATAGACCTTTTTTGGATGAAAATTGACAACTTTTTTTAAATGTGGTTTTTTAAATTTAGAGAGCAAGTATGTCACTCTTACATAAAAAGAGAAAAGAGGAAAGGCAAGGAATGGGAAGATAGTGACATTGACGGATATCGGTGTTGGTGGTGATTGATGGAAGAGAACAGGTAAAGGAAAAGACATTACATTATAGGGGGAATTAAAAGTTAAAATGAGGTCAATTTAGTAATTTTAATGAGAATAAATGAGAATTATTACAAGATTCAAATCATGTGAGGGGAAATTATCCTTTACATCAAATTATCCTTCACATTACACATTTATAAACATAACCAGATTAGCCGATTAGATTGGTTCAACCAAGAATTGGGCACCTCATAGTCCAATCAAGTGCCTTCAACCACTAGAGCTGAAAATTGGTCAGGAGTAAGTCAAATTGGTTAAACCATCAAACTATTGTGAACCAAACTGGTTTTTCTGTTAGCAGGTCTAGATCTTTTAATGTTTTTTTCTTTTTCTTTTTCTAAACAAGCCTAAACATTTCCATTTTGTGCGGCCCTAAATTTAGAAAAATGAAAATAAAAAACTCAAAATGCCAAAATAAAAAAAATGAAAGTCTAAAATGGGAATTAGGTTCCTCAAATTGTCTTATTTTCTCCCAATTTCCTTAAGAACAAAGTTGCAGCCGTGCGGTCAACTACCAAGGGAAGCTCTACCTCACTCTCCTGTCCAATTAGATTACCTTTTGATTTACTCAAAGTAGAAGAAGAATAGTAGTGAATTATCAAATAGAATATTCGGGTATAAGATTTTGTTTATTTTATGTTGCTTCTTATTTAAACTTCATACAAATGCACCGCAGTAATTTGGCAAGACAAAGTTTGTTGCCTTGGTGCACCAACATTGCCAAAGGGAGATACATTTCCATCTTAAAATCATCGTAGAATAGAAAAATATTGAGATCAACCAATAATAGAGGAAATCTATATGTTCATTATCACTCAGGTGTGGAATCTTGTCCTCTATTATTGTCAACAAAGGTAGTAAAAGACATGTCGAATAAATCTAGGGTATATTTAGATGGATCGCATGGCTCCATATTTGGAAGGATGTCAATCCTAGTAGGTTGAAGACCTATGATCGCAACCACCTCAAACAGAGTCCAGCTAATCATACCACGAAGGAAAAATGGAAGGAATTAGTAGTAGGTTCCAAAGGTAAAGGATAGATCCCAACACAAGGTTGTTAAATTTTAAGGGATACTTGGCTAGTTGGAAAAGGTTGAAGGTTCCTAATTATTTCCATGTAATACTTTTTGTCGTTTCTATCCTATTAAGCCAGTCAAGGAAAGGTTTAGAATTTTTGGGTTGGTTCCTAACCAATCTAGTAGTAGTGTAGTATCTATAGAAAATTTATGGACGGGGTAGGATTTCTTGAGATTTTGAGAAAAGGTAGAAAAAATCTATCTTGCTAGCTTGCTTATGGGTCAATAGAGGACCAATATAGGAATGAGTGTTAGGACCTATGGAGAAAGGAATAAGTACCTGAGTGGAGAGCTTGGAGGAATTTTCAGGCCATGCTCATTATGAAGTTTCCAATTTCAATTACAATGGGTTCCTTTGTAGAGACCATAAGATGAGGATTGTTGGTATTATGTGGGGAGGATTTTGAAGGGTCTCCATCTTTGGATTGAGAAACCATGGATGAAAAGGGAGAAAATGCAGCACAAAAAGAAAATGCAAGGAGATCCCAATTGGGAAAATATGAGTTGAAATATTTAGATCAAGAAGAAGAAGGAAGAATAGTTTAGGAGTTTAAAATAACAAGCGTGAAAAATGCAGTTTTAATGTATTTATAGCCTTTGTTGTGGGCTATAGCTGGAGCTTTAAGGCTAAGATAATTGAGCGCATCATGTCACATGATGGAATTGATATGGCAATTCGATTAATGTGCCGCATTAATGATCATTAAGGGGGTGTTTCACCTTTAACAGAACAATTTAATATTCAAAATTACAACCCTTAGGTTTCTCATTGGTGGGAATTGCTCTTCAAAACAAGAGTTGTGAAGGGGGCATGTTGGCACTAAATTTCACTACGTGCCAAAATCTTTTTCTCTCCTTTTGTCATCAGTAAAAGGGTTGTGCTAGAGATCATAACATCAGTGGCCCTTCTAAGCTTTTGAAGAAGTTGGATAAGCAACTTTTCATGTCTTTTCAGTTGAGATCCAATCTCTCTATTTGAAGCTTCAACTCTGTCCAATCTTGAAGTCATGTCTCGTTGATTGTGCAGTAAGATTTTAACCTTTGAGAGACTTGGTTAGGGCTTAGGTTGAGGTTGGTTGGGAAGATGTTTAGCTCTTGTTACTGGGGAAACCTGGGAGTAAGCTCTAGAATGACTAGGGGAATGGTGTTCCTAGACATGGGTGAGTCAACTTCTTCTTTCTTAGTTGGGGCAGCAAGTGGAGTGGTTGGTGGTATGTCGTGGGTGAAGTGATAGGAGTAGAATGATAGAGCAGAAATAGGAGCATCATCATTATGAGGGAAGTTGGTTTCTAGGCTTCAAGTTCTTCCAACAAAGGAGTTATTTTGATAGAGGGTAGAGGTTGAGTTACCAACAAGATGATAAAATTTGATTGCACAACAACTTCCTCTTCAGGCTCTTCCACAATGGGCTCCAAGGCATGTGTTTTCTTATTCTTTTGAAAAATCTCAAATCTCCTTAAGAACTTTTTCTACTTCAGCTATTTCTTCTTCTTCTTCTTCTTATTCAGAAGGAGTCTGTGTCCAGCACCTCATATCTAGGCTTCTGATACCTGGCAATCTTCATCAAAAGCACAGTAGTTTTGGGAACATCCTTTGGCAAGTTTATGAGCTTGTGCTCAATGTCCCTTCTTCTCAATGTCCTGATTGGAGCACTAGGTAGCTTGTTTGACCTTTCTGTGATTCATTAGTGCCAAAAGAATCTTCTTCAATTTCTTAAGGCTAGGAAGACATGTGTGGCTCTTGATTTTGCATTCTCTCTTATCTTAGCTTTGTCTTCTTTCAATTCTTAAGGGAATTTCAGGTGACTCTCTCCTAGAGTCTTCAGGGTCACTCTCTATCAAGATTAGCTTCCTTTTTGCTTAACTCCTTTTTTTTCTACTTCAATTTTCAGCTTTTTCTTACTTTTTCATCTTTGATCCTAGGGCTTTGCCTTGTGGCACTTGTTTTCACAATGTTAGCCCTTCTCCTTATGGACTTGAAGGAGGCCATTGTATATTAAGTCCCTTCCATATATTCAAACCACTACTCAGCTATAGGGTAGTTCATGTTAGCTCAGAACCTTTTAGAAAGCATTATCGCTTAATGTTTTGAGTGACAACAAACAAATTTTATTGAAATATTTTGTAAAAGCACTAATCTTTCACTTGAGTTTTTTAAGTACTTAACATGACCGTTCTTGCTAGCATACAACTCCTTAAACAAGTTTTATTTTCATAATATCATGTGTAAACATATTTAATCTCATTCAAAAGAATCAGAACTTACATAAAACAAAAAATAATCCTTGAAATGGACATTAGTATGTTTAACACATGAGGGAATTCCTTCAAGAATAAGAAACCAAGCTTTAGATCTTCAAAAAGTAGCTATCATCTTCAAAAAGTAATTAACAATGAAGATTTCAATCTTCCTCTAAGCAAATTGTGGTTACTATCTTTAATTATGATGATATTTTCACCAACAAGCTCCTATTGAAGCCATGAAGATCAAAGGAAAAATTCAAATTTCCAAATTAATGTCAACTCCAAAAAGGGAATGACAGTGACATCTCACTTTTTAACTTGGTCAACTGTCCAACTTCTAGAAGAAAAAGTTCACAAACCTCATTCAGAAAGCAAAAGTTACTTTATGTAAATGGACTTGAAACCTTAATTTGACAACAGCTCTCAACAAAAATGGCTTTGATACAACGAGCTAGTCTTCTGATGCATTTCCAAGACACAAAAAGAATATCAACATGTGTTACTAGGAAAACAGATCAAGGGGCAAGGATATGAAATTGAAGATCAAGTATAAAGGAGGTCATGTACTACAACTCAAGACTTTTGGCTGAAACGCTTGCAAAATCTTTTAAGAACGCAAGAATCCTCCTTCTTCTTCTATAAAACTATTACTACTTGTAATCAGTTTCTATTTCTGTAAAAATCTTTTTTCTAAGTTCTTATTAGACATCATTTTCTTCCTAGGAAGAATTGTTAAAAAGAAGTCATTCTAGTTTTCAGCTCATTCACTATATTATTTTGAGAAAATTTGAGTGTTTGGTAGTTGGAGTGAACTAACCTACAAATATCTTTGTACTCTGATCTAGTAGTGGTCATTGTGAGTTTAGCTTGAAGAGGTTTGTCAAAGACTACTTCGAAATTATAGTAGAGTGAGCTACTAGTCACATGAGATAACTTGAAAAGGCTATTGAAAGATTATCTAACTTTCTCAGGGTTGAGAAATGTTTAGTTTAGTGGGACTCAATAGGTTATTGAGAATTAGATGCAAGTAGGTTGGTCGAACCAATATAAAAATACTCTTGCAGCATCTATCTTTCTCTCTTAATCTCATTTACTTTCTGCTTTACACTTCTCCTTAATACGTTTATAAAAAATATCTTTTAACTAGACTTTTTATTTTTCATTTGGTTCAAAAGGTATTTTCTAATCTCACTAACAATCTTTCCACTGCACTTTAAGTGAACACTTGATAGTTTGTGTTTAAAAGCTTTTAGAAACAGAGAAATTAAAATGAAAGCATGATTTAACCCCCTTCTTGTGCACTTTTCAACCCATAGTTTATATATTGGAACACTTTGGTCGCAACATTCCATAAGGAACTCCGGAGTTCTTCTTTGGTCCTTGGTGATTTCTCATAACATGTGATCCATGATCAGTCTTGGAGGTTCACCTTCTTCTTAGCCATGAGATAGTATAACAACATACAAGTCCATGCCTACAAGCATATATGTGCTTCCCAATCTAGACAAGATTGTGAACTGAACTACAATGAACACGTTTCTAGCCTTTGCGCTAAGCATAAGGGTCATGGGGTTTATGAATGATGGAGTCAGTAAGATACCTGGACACATCTCCTTCATTCATTCCCTAAGAACGAGTCCAGTTTGGTGAAGATGTGCAGATGATCCCTTCATAAAGAGCTTTTACCACACTAGTGAGGCTTTTGGGACTAATCTCGAATGAGAAATCTCTTATGAAGGTCTTCAAAGATGAGTTGGATGTGCCCTTCATTGTGAAAAGAAAGCAGTTACCATTTTAGGGAAAATTCTATCATTATTTTCCATGAAGTTTCCCCACCCATGGAAGGAAAAGACTTCCTTAACAATGGAGACTTCCTTGAGAAGCTCCATCTTAACGTTTTCCCTACAGGAACTTTTTTGAGAGGAAAGTTGTTAATGTATTGATCCTATATTTCTAGATCATCATACATGTGGAATGGACCCCTTTTGGCTACATTGTGGTCTAGCGCTTTCCTTTTGCTATTGGTGTTGTGGTTTGAGGAAATTAAAGGGAAAAAGATTAAAGGTTTGAAGATATGTGACAGATTACTGGAATGAGGGTTTGTAGAAGATGAAACGGATTGAAGATTGAGGGAAAATTGTTTGAGGTTAAAGGTGAATAGATTTTATGTAGCATGTGAAGTATGGGAAGTTATTAATGTGATGTGACATAAAGTCTGGAAATTAAGGTGACGTGGGAGAGAGAAACTCAAAAAATGGGAATTATCCCACCATTTAATATCTTTAGACTGTAAGTAGTTTCTGAACTACAAGACCATGTTATGAGTCTTCAACCACTTTCTAAACCAACATAATCAGAATTTGAGTCTTCACAAATATCCTAAGTCCCTCATTTATGAGTGGTCTACCATATTTTGAACATATATGACATTCTAACCTATTTTTTGAACCTCTAACCTTTTTCTTGAGCTTGCACATTGACTTTCTGAGCTCCCTTATGTCTTCGTTTGGGCCTCTGTTAGAATCTTATTGGGGAGACTCCAAAGATGTCATATATATATGCAATGCAGATTTTAAAAACTTTTGATATTTAAAAACCTTTTCAAATATCAAAAATGATCTTCAGCTAATAGCTTAGTGAATATATCAGACATTTGGTCTTCAATATTCACATACATTAACTTAACATCTCCTTTTTGAACATGATCTCTAATAAAATGATGTTTAACATCAATATGTTTAGATCTAAAGTGTTGAATATGATTCTTTGAAATATTAATAGCACTTATATTATCACAAAAATAGGGATTTGGGAATACCTCAAGTGATAATCTACTAGTTGGTTTCTTATCTCAGGCATTCTGGGTGCGGCAATTTGTAGCAATCACATATTCAGCTTCAGCTATTGAAAAAGCTATGGTGTTCTGCTTCTACATGACCAAGTGATGAGGCTTTTTTCAAAGAAACAACAATATCCACTGGTGCTTTTTCTATCCAATCTATCTCAGCAAAGTTAGCATCATAAAATTTTACAATCTTGCAAGATGTACCTTTCTCATAACATAAACCAAGATTAGTAGTGCTAGCTAAATATCTTAGAATTCTTTTAATAGCATTTAAATGTGATTATTTAGGGTTAGATTGAAATCTAGCACAAATACCCATAGTTAATTAATTGTTTGGCCTATTTACTGTGAGATATAGAAGTGAGTCAATATTCCTCTATAATTACTTTCTAATACCTTTTTTCCATTCACATATGCATTATAGACTTGAGATTGATGCATGGGGTTAATCATAGGATTGGTTTTATCCATGTTAAACTTTTTCAAAAGCTCTTTTCTATTTTTCTTGATAGATCAAGGTTCCCTCCTTTTGTTGTTTTATTTGGAGTCCAAGGAAAAACTTGAGTTCACCTATCATGCTTATCTCAAATTCACTTTGCATTAATTTTGAAAACTTTTCACAAAGAGAATGATTAGTGGCACCAAATATAATGTCATCAACATATATTTGGACTATTAGAAAGTGATTATTTTGTTGTAAAGTAAATAAAGTTGTGTCTACATTGCCTCTCTTGAACCAATTCTTAAGTAAAAAGGTACTCAGCCTTTCATACCAAACTCTGGAGCCTATTTAGACCATAGAGTGTCTTTGCTAACTTAAAGATATGGATGGGAAAGTTTTCACTCTCAAAACCTGGAGGCTACTTGTAACACCCTAATAATTAACCCAATACACCTAAGGTCTGATTAATTACTAGACTTTACTCTTTGCTTCAGTTCCTCAATCATGCTTTGAAAATACTTAGTGAAATTACGAGCCTTTTTTTTTTTAAACATAATTGAAAACGTGAGCCACGCTTAACCACGCTTAACGTGAATGATTTAGCAAAATTTAAAAGACACATAGGAATTTACAAACATCACATCATAATATATTGGCTCCATCATACAACATTCATAATTACATATCATATAGATATTTTGCCTACCAACGAATAAAACTAAGTGTAGGCAATCTAACAAAACATAAATAATATATGGATGGAAGGACATCCATTAATGGCACCTAGTAATAACACTCCAGGGATAGGATAGATATCTGAAATATACGAGTGAAACTAGTAGAATCAAGTTCAGCTACAGGTGAGCCTAAATGTGATTCACGAACGCTTCCTTCGTTTTTCTAAGACGAGATGGAAAGAAAAATAGAGGGAGTGAGAAACTTATAAAAAGAATCTCAGAGGGTACTCACCTCATGATGCATTGTGTCATTATCATCGTCCTCAGGAACCTTGGGGTTATTATGAAATAGTGAGCATGCTAAAATTGATTTATTAAGTTCGAAAATATACTTTATCGAGGTTTGTCGTTTTAATCATGCGTCTTATAATGCATCATAAACTTAGCATGTCATGTTTATAATGAACTTTTCCTTTTATCAACACATTGTATTCTTCATCATCATATCATAAATACTATGCATAAAAGAACATCATATTTCTCATCATCAAATCATAAATACTATGCATAGAAGAACATCATATTTCTGATCATCATATCATAAATACTATGCATAGAAGAACATCATATTTCCCATGAGCATCTCATAAAATGCTATGCAGAAGACATGGTGCACATATTTCATTCCTTTAGTGTCCTAGGTGACTTAAAATCTTGTCATCATCATCATTATTTTCCTTGGGGCCACCCTATACTCCACCCTTTTGGGAGTGATCTAGGTTATGAGCTCATACCGTACTAGTCGTCACTAGCATATACTTATCCCTTTTGATAAGTTAAAATCTCGAACTACCATTTTGAGAGAACGGGCTAGGGGCAAGAATCACCTTTTCACCACCTCTAGTCTGATAGGTCTTAAAGGATCATTTTCTCAAGATCACTTTTCACCACCTATAGTCTAGATGGGTCCAAAGGATCATTTCCTCATGAGTTTAAGTCACCATTAAGTCTTAGCATGTTATATCATAATCATCAAGATGCATGAACATTCTCATTGTTTGCAATAGCAATTATAACATGCAAGCCATGAAATCATTCAATAATATCAAATTCTCATAGGCATTACATCATATAAACTACATTCCAAAGCATCAAAAGATGTCATCTAAAATTTTCACAGTAAAGCTCCCTTAAATAACGATTCTAAAATTGGGTAACCTTAATTATCAAACTAATTACTTATGCATCTAAGGCATTTATTACCATCAATTATAAGCCTTAAGAATATTATTAGACTATATGGGGTAGCATAGACGGTAAGTTATTCTTAAAGTTTAAATATACTAGAAGTTACGTTTTTAACCCTTCTCCAAGGCTTTCCCTATGATGCTAAAATTAATTATTAAACCAACTATGAATCATTGTCCCTTATCTAAATATAATAATATCTGGTTCTTAAGGTCACTAAAGGCTCTAAATGTATAAATTTCATTCTCTAAAGTTCTAGAAATCTTGCTTACAGTTTTCTAGGAAGCTAGTTTTATCTCTAACATGCATAGAATAAACCATAATTATCACAACTTCAAATATATTAAATCATCATCATTTATTGGTACTAATCTCATATCAGAAGCCGAATCATGAACCTCATATAATTGTATAAAATCACATTTTAAGTGAACATAAAATATTAGTTTCCCGTAGAATCCTTGTAAAGCTTTAAAACTCTTTTAGAAACTAATTCTTTTTTAAAGAATCTTCATAATTAAAATTCTCACTTAAGATAAAAGGAGCAAGTCTTGACTTTAAGAGATTTATGTGATATCTTAGTGTAACATCCTAGTACAACCTCATTCTTAAGCTATGATATCGTACTCGAGAGTTGTTACTTGTTAATTAGCTGACTCTCTTAATTATCTATGGCAAGCTGATTCACGTGAGATAACTAAGCGTAATTATATTAAAACATATTACAAGTAAACATCATATTCATTGAATACACAGCTAAAATACAAAAGGAAGCTTTTGGTTTGATATTTATCCTTTAGTAATATTAGATATTATGTAATATAAAATCCTAATTATTAAAGATAGAAATTAGAATGGATGGCTAGGATTTAATCTTGCTTTCCAAGATTAAATCTTAGCCTTACACTTGGGTAGAAAGGATAAACATTATCCTTTCATAGATATTAAACTATCTTCGGTGTTAAAACTCACAGAAATTTAACGAACGAGCAGGTTCGTCCAAATTAACCGAATATACCAGAAAATTAATTTTAAGTATAAAATTATCATTCCCACCTATTTCTAACCTGATTCCCATGTTTTCCTAATTTCGGGCACCTCGGGCCCAAATCTAAGGTTTTAGCTGCAAAGCAGGTAAGGCAAAGTTACTATTCAGGAGCAGAATTTTTTTTTTTCAGGTCCGTTGGGCTGCCCTCATCATTGCTAAACTCTTAGATTTTTGAAATTATGATTAATAAAGCTCAAATTAATTTTTAATTAAATTTTAGGGTGTTACACTTAGAATCATAAACATGCTATGCAACCTCATTTTAATCTTGTCATTATAAGGTGATAACTTGGAATTATAAACATGATATGCAAATCCATTTCTTTATCTTTAAGATTTAAGGTGATGACTTGAAAATTAAACATGATGCAAGAGCTTGAAATATAAACATGATGCAAGAAACTGAAAGGGTAGTCGCATAGACCAAGTGGATGGAGAAAATCTTAAGAAGGAAGCGAGTAATCCGCATGGACGGTGAAGGGAGAAGAGAATTATTATTACATCTTTTTAAGCTCCAATCTCAAGACTTCTTAAAGAATCAATTCTTTAACTCCAATAATCTTATTTCTTTGCTTGTGATACTTGGGCAAGTCTTTGAGCTCTAGGATCTTTAGGTGATGACATAAAAATAAACATGTCATGCGTTGATTCTTTTAGCCATTATAAAATAAAGTGAGAGCATAAAATAAATATGAGATGCATCCTCTTTATTATCTTTGAAGATTAAGTGACAACTTGAAATATAAACATGAAATGCAAGCTTGGAAATTTAAACATGAGATATGCAAGTTCATTTATTTATTCTTGAGAATTTAGTGATGACATTAAAAGTAAACATGGTTATGCAAGGCATAAACTTAGACATGGATGCAAGTTCCTTTTATTTCTTTACTAGAGCTCTTCCAAGACTTTAGAGAAATATAAATTCAACCCAATATATATATCTTAGCAAGACAAAGTGAAAAATACATCTTTCAAGTTCTAAACTCAAGATCTTTATTTTTACATCATAAAAACATCGTTATTTAAAGTTTTGCATCAAGTGGAATTTTCAAGCTTTAAAGGCCTAACTTGTGATGGATTTACAACCAACACTCAAGGTCCTCATCACCAAGCTATCATCATATTCCTTCTTAGGCCATTTGGCCGAAATCATTAAAGAAAAATAAGGATAGAAAAACCGAAATTGTAAAGCTTTAAAAACTAGTGAAACCTTCAAGTTTTAGAGGTCTAACTTGTGAAGGCTTTGCAACCAACACTCAAGAACCTCATCATCAAACCATGGTCTCATCATAATCTAGGCCATCAGGCCGAAATGTTTTTAAAAGAAAAGGGGAAAACAAAGAAATTGAAAGCTAGAAGAAAGTCCATGAAATCATCATTTTTGAGCTAGAAACATAACTTGTCATAGCATAAAATGAACTTAGAAACAACTCCTACCTAATCTGATTTGAAGGAAAGGAAGAGAACTTGGTTTCTTTGAGTGAAATGGAAGAAAATCTCTTTGAAAAACTGAAGAGAATTCGGCCAAGGAGGAGGAAGAAAGAAAGCTTTTGGTGCTTTTAAGAACTAGAATTGTGTAAGTTATGATCAAAGGCTTCTAACACCTCTTCAAGCATGCCTATTTATAGAGATTTTGAAGCTCATAAATGCAAAAATGAAGGACGAAGGCTGATGGATTTTCATGGGGAACAAAGGGAGGAAAATCATTCCTTGTTTAAGGCATGTTTTATGCCATGTTTTAGGGAATTTTTGGCATTTTGTTTTAGTGTATCTTTGGGCAATTATTTTGATGCATAATGGCATCAATAATTTCATCCACTACAGCCCAAGGAGGAGAAATTAGTGTGTTCCATGTATTATTTAGGTGTAGGTAAGGTATTTTGCAAATTAGAGAATTTGCAATTAAGGGCTTAGGTGAATTAGTAAGCAATTTGAGTGTTTTAAAGCAATTTTAGGTTCTAATCAATTTAAATAAATAATTTTCACTCTAGATTAATAATTAGAATTTAATAAGCTTTAATTTGAGCCTAATATTGCTTAGGTTTCGTTAGACGAATCAAAAATCTCAAAATTTGTAAATTTGCACAAAGACAGGGGCAAAACGTCACTTTACTTAAAAATTGCCTGAGACTACCTGAGCTTAACCAATGGTTAATCATGGCTTAAAAACACCTTTTAAAACATTTTAGTGAGGTTCAGGCTAGTCGGCACGCAATAAAGGGTAAAGGCCGGGGCGTTTTGGTCATTTCGTGCGTCAGAGCTCAAAATTATGATTCTTCTCCTCTATTAACACACATAACACAAACAATCCCTTATTAACATCAAAACATCCCCTTGAGGATGGGTGGGGTCCACGATCCTCATTTTCTGAGTAAAATAACCTTAGGGACATTTTGGTCATTTTACACGTACAGAAAATTGGGGTTTGCAATACTTGCACGAATTGCTCATAACTTCTCTTCTAACGTTATATTCCTTTATTAAGGATTGTTTGGTCTCAAATTTTATATAATATTTATCTACGGTAATTCGGTAATTCTTAATGACAGTAAAAATTACAGGAAAAATTGGGCGTTACACTACTTCACATAGACTTCCTCAAAAAAAATCCATTTAAGAATGCAGAATTTACATCCATTTGGTATAGAGTGAATCTCTTAAAGACTACAAAAGTAAGTAGCATTCTGATGGCTTCAAGCTTTGCTACAAGTGCAAAGGTTTCATCATAATCAATTCCCTCTTATTAATTATAACCTTGTGCAACCAATCTGGCTTTGTTTATTATCACTGTTCCAGCTTCATCTAGCTTGTTTTTGAATAGCCACTTAGTTCCAATGATAGTTTTTCCTTTAGGGTTCTTCACAAGTGTCCAGACTTTACTTCTCAAACTGATCTAATTCCTCTTGCATAGCTTCCACCTAGCTTTGATCACTCAATGCATCTTCAATGCATTCTGGCTTGATGGTGTAAATGAAGCAAGTTGGACTCATTTCTAAAGGAGGATCTGGTTCTTACACCCTTAGAAATGTCCCTAAGAACTTGATTTTGAGAAACTATTCTTAAATAAAAAATTCCTCTGTAGTTTATGTAGCTTTGTTGTTCTTTAGTTTCTCTATCATCTTCATATTGTTCATCTACACATTCAGAAATGTCACTTTTGAGGTCTTTAAGGTTCTGAGTAAGCTTTCTGAGTTAACTGCATTTAGAGCTTACTTTCTGAATATTGTGCTTTCTTCTGCTTACTTTTTGAGGGTTCCTTAAGGTTCAGCTTCTCAATATTTTCTTCTAACTCTCAAGATCATTAGTAAAGTCCTTCCTAAGTTTTTAAACTTGATGTGGATTGCCTCTTCAACACAAAGTGTCCTTTTGGGTCCGGACATGCGTCTAAAGCGCCTATCCATGCACCACTTATTATCCTTTTCAACATACATTCTCAAACACACCAGCAACAAAGTCAGTTTTAATTTAGATACCCAGGCTTTCTTGAGTCCTTTTGGGTTAGTTTTCATTGGAGGAGGATTCCCAACCTGTTTTACTATTTTTCTTCTCATAAAATATTTGTTAGGTGGGTGTCTTTTTGTGGCAAAAATT
>JAMLFY010000004.1:29505601-29812489 GCA_030441495.1 Dalbergia oliveri | reverse complement strand
AATATCAAATTCTCAATAGGCATTACATCATCATATAACTGACATTCCAAAGCATCTAAATACATATTGAAATTCACAGTAAAGCCTTATAACCAAACTTTAAAATTAAGTAACCTTAATTGTCAAACTAATTACTTATGCATCTAAGGGATTCATTACCATCAATTATAAGCCTTAGAACATTATTAGACTATATGGGGTAGCATAGATAGTAAGTTGTTCTTAAGGTTTTAATGTAGAAGTTACATTTTTAACCCTTTCGTTCCGGCTTTCCCTATGATGCTAAAATTAATTACTAAACCAATTATGAATCATTGTCCCTTATCTAAACATAATAAAATTTGGTTCTTAAGGCCACTAAAGGCTCTGGAGAATGCATAAATTTCATTCTCTAAAGTTCTAGAAATCTTGCTTTACGGTTTTCTAGGAAGCTAGTTTTATCTCTAACATGCAGAATCGTTCTCTTAGCAATAAATCATAATCATCACAACTTTGAACATATTAAACCATCATTATATAGTAGTCCTATACTCAGATAGGTAGCGAATCATGAACCTCATATAATTGCTTAAAATTATATTTTACGTACATATAAGATACTAGTTTCCCATAAAAATCTTTGCAAAGCCTTAAAACTCTTTTAGAAACTAATTCTTTTTGTTAATCTTGAAAGAAATTATAGAACTAAATCAGTAGCTATTTAAAATCACCTTGGGCCTACCTTAATTATGAGGTTGAGTTATATATTGAAAGAATATTGATTAAAATTCTCACTAAGATACAAGGAGCAAGTCTTGAGCTTTAGAGATTTAGTGATAACTAGAATTATAAACATGCTATACAACCTCATTTTAATCTTGTCTTTATAAAGTGATAACTGGAATTATAAACATGATGCAAGAAACTGAAGGCGGTAGTTCTGCGGACCGATGGAGGAGAAGAAAATCTTAGAAGGGAGCGCGGATAGTCCAAACTGGACCAGTGAAGGGAGAAGAACTTCTTATTACATTTTATTAAGCTCCAAACTCAAGACTTTTAAAGAATGAATTCTTGACTCCCATAATCTTAATGAAGCTTTAGAGTTTTTATTACCATAGTTCAACTTTGCTTGTGATACTTGGGCAAGTCTTTGAACTCTAGGATCTTTAAGTGATGACATAAAATAAACATGCCATGCATTGATTCTTTTAGCCATTATAAAATAAAGTGAGAGCATAAAATAAATATGAGATGCATCCTATTATCTTTCTAGAGATTAAGTGAGGCTTGAAACATAAACATGAAATGCAAGCTTGGAAATTTAAACTTGAATATGCAAGTTCATTTATTCATTCTGAGAATTTAGTGATGACATAGAAAGTAAACATGGTTATGCAAGGCATAAACTTAAACATGGATGCAAGTTCATTTTGTTTCTTTACTAGAGCTCTTCCAAGACTTTAGAATATATAATTCAACCCAATATATCTTAGCAAGACAAAGTGAAAATTTCATCTTTCAAGTTCTAAACTCAAGATATTTTTACATCATAAAAACATCATTCTTTAAAGTTTTGCATCAAGTGGAATTTTCAAGCTTTAAAGGCCTAACTTGTGATGGATTTACAACCAACACTTAAGGTCCTCATCATCAAGCTATCATCATATTCCTTCGTAGGCCATTTGGCCAAAATCATTAAAGAAAAATAAGGAAAGAAAAACCGAAATTGTAAAGCTTTAAAACTAGTGAAACCTTCAAGTTTTAGAGGTCTAACTTGTGAAGGCTTTGTAACCAACACTCAAGAACCTCATTCATCAAACCATGATCTCATCATAATCTAGGCCATAAGGCAGAAATGTTTTTAAAAGAAAAGGGGAAAACAAAATTGAAATTGAAAGCTAGAAGAAAGTCCATGAAATCATAATTTTTGAGCTAGAAACATAACTTGTCATAGCATAAAATGAACTTAGAAACAACTCCCTACCTAATCTGATTTGAAGCAAAGGAAGAGAACTTGGTTTCTTTGAGAGAAATGGAAGAAAATCTCTTTGAAAAAGGCTGAAGAAATTGGCAGAGGAGGAGGAAGAGAAGAAAGCTTTTGGTGCTCCTAAGAACTGAATTGTGTAAGTTATGATCAAAGGCTTCTAACACCTCTTCAAGCATGCCTATTTATAGAGATTTTGAAGCTCATAAATGGACAAATGAAGGAGGAAGGCTGATGGATTTTCATGAGGAACAAAGGGAGGAAAACATGGATTCAAGACAAGTTGTATGATTTAGGGAATTATGTCTCGCATTTGACATATTATCTTTGGGCAATTATTCTGATGCATAATGGCATCAATAATTTTGTCCATTACAGCCCAAGGAGGAGAAATTTGTGTGTTCCATGCATTATTCAGGTGTAGGTAAGGTATATTTGCAATTAGAGAATTTGCAATTAAGGGCTTAGGTGAATAGTAAGCAATTTGGGTGTTTTTAAGCAATTTCAGATTCTAATTAATTTAAATAAATAATTTGGACTCTAGATTAGTAATTAGAATTTAATAAGCTTTAATTTGAGCCTAATATTGCTTAGGTTTCGTTAGACGAATCAGAAAATCTCAAAAATTGCAAAACTTGCAAAGACGGGCAAAATGGTCATTTTACTTAAAAATTGCCCGAGACCACCCGAGCTTAACTAATGGTTAATCATAGCTTAAAACATGTTTTAAACATTTTAGTGAGGTTTGGGCTCAGTTGGAGCACGCAATTCAGAATTAAAGCGGCCGCATGGGCGTTTGGTCATTTGACGCATCGAAACTCAAAATTGAGATTCTTCTCCTCTATTAACACACATAACACAAATAATCCCCTATTATCTTAGAACATTCCCTTGAGGACGGGAGCTGCAATCCTAATTTCTGAGTAAAATAACCTAAGGAGCATTTTGTTCATTTACACGTCCAAAATTCGGCTTGGAACTCTTTTTTAGGAATCGCTCATAACCACTTTTCTAATGTTATATTCCTTATTGAGGATTGTTAAATCTCAAATTATATAGTACCTTGAGTAATTGGTAATTCTAAATGACAGTAAAAGTTAGGGCATTACATTCTAAGAATCACCTTTCACCACCTATAGTCTGATGGGTCCAAAGGGATCATTCCTCATAAGTTTAAGTCACCATTAAGTCTTAGTATGTTATATCATAATCATCAAGATGCAATGAACATCTCATTGTTTGCAACAGCAACTATAACATGCAAGCCATGAAATCATTCAATAATATCAAATCTTCAGTAGACATCCATCATCATATAACTGACATTCAAAGCATCAAAGATGTCATCTAAAATTCACAGTAAAGCTCCCTTAAATAAGGAACTAAAATTGGGTAACCTTAATTATCAAACTAATTACTTATGCATCTAAGGGATTTATTACCATCAATTATAAGCCTTAGAACATTATTCTAGACTATATGGGGTACATAGATAGTAAGTTGTTCTTAAGGTTTTACGTATGCTAGAAGTTAGATTTTAACCCTTTCTAATTCCGCTTTCCCTATGATGCTAAAATTAATTACTAAACCAATTATGAATCATCCCTTATCTAAACATAATAAAATCTGGTTCTTAAGGCCACTAAAGGTCTGCAGGAGGTATGCATAAATTTCATTCTCTAGAGTCCTAGAAATCTTGCTTTACGGTTTTCTAGGAAGCTAGTTTTATCTCTAACATGCATAGAATCATTCCTTTAGCAATAAACCATAATTATCACAACTTCAAACATATTAAATCATCATCATACAGTAGTACTAAACTCAGATTAGTGGCCGAATCATGAACCTCATATAATTGCTTAAAATCACATTTCAAGTACGCATGTGATACCTGGTTTCCCGTAAAATTTTTGTAAAACCTCAAAACTCCTTTAGAAACTTATTCTTTTGTTAAACTTGAAGAAATCATAGGACTTTAGGCCTTCCTTAATCATGAAGCCGTTTTATACATTGAAAGAATGTTCATGATTAAAATTTTCACTTAAGATAAAAGGAGCAAGTCTTGAGCTTAAGAGATTTATGTGATATCTTAGAATCATAAACATGCTATGTAACCTCATTTTAATCTTGTCATTATAAGGTGATAACTTGGAATTATAAACATGATATGCAAATCCATTCTTTATCTTTAAGATTCAAGGTGATGACTTGAAATTAAACATGATGCAAGAGATTGAAATATAAACATGATGAAAGAAGTGAACGGCGTAGCTGGGCAGGGGAACAAGTGGAGGGAGATTCTTTAAACCAGAAGCGGGGTAGCGCCTGGACCGGTGAAGGGAGAAAGACTCTTATTACATCTTTTAAGCTCCAAACTCAAGACTTCTAAAATGAATTCTTTGACTCCAATAATCTCAAGAAAGCTTTAGAGTTTTTTCTATGGTTACAACTTTGCTTGTGATATTAAAGTCTTTGAACTCTAGGATCTATAAGTGATGACATAAACATAAACATGTCATGCGTTGATTCTTAAGTCATTATAAAATAAAGTGAAAGCATAAAATAAATATGAGATGCAGCCTTTTTATTATCTTTAGAGATTAAGTGACAACTTGAAACATAAACATGAAATGCAAGCTTGGAAATTTAAACATGAGGTATGCAAGTTCATTTATTTATTCTTGAGAATTTAGTGATGACATTAAAAGTAAACATGATGTGCAAGGCATAAACTTAAACATGGATGCAAGTTCATTTTTATTTCTTTACTCAGAGCTCCTTCAAGACTTTAAAAGAATTATAATTCAACCCAATATATATCTTAGCAAGACAAAGTGAACTTTAGAGATTTCATCCTAGTTATCCTAGAAAACTTTCTAGGCCTAAGGAAATTTAAATGGCAAGAAATGGAGAAGTTCAAGAGTCATCTAGAAATGAAAAATTATTAAACATCATTTTAAACTAAAAACAAAGCTTAACAAGAAATGAAACATAAGTGTCAATATATTTTTCAAGTTAAAACTCAAGACCTTTATCATAAAACATAGTTGCTTCAAAACTTTGAAACTAATGAAGGTTCAAGTTTAGAGGTCCAACTTATGAAGGCTTTGCAACCAACACTCAAGAACCTCATCATCAAACCATGGTCTCATCATAATAGGCCATAAGGCCGAAATAAGAAGAAAAGGAGAAGGAAAACCAAAAAATGAAGCAAGAAGAAAGTACATAAAATCATCATTTTTAACCAAGAACAACATTTATCAATACTTGAAATTAAGCTTAAAAACAACTCCCTACCTAATTTGTTTTGAAGGAAAGGAAGAGAACTTGGTTTCTTTGAGTGAAATGAAAGAAAATCTTGAAAACTTGAAGCAATAATTTCGGCCAAGGGGAAGGAAGAAAGAAAGCTTTTTTTTTTTTGGAGCTTTGGAAAAACTTGAAGTTGTGCAATTATGAGCAAGGTTCTAAGACTCCTTAAGCATGCCTATTTATAGAGGATTTGAAGCTCATAAGTGGACAAATGGAGGAGGCATAGTGGCTGATTTTAGGAGGAGGACAAAGGGAGGAAAATCATTTCCTTGTTCAAGGCATGTTTTATGGCATGTTTTAGGGTATTTTTGTTTTCTTCTTTGCACAAAAATTTGGACAATATTCTAATGCATTATGGCTCCATTATTTCATCCATTTGCAGCCCATGGAAGAGTAATTTGTGTGTTCCATGTATTATTTAGGTGTAGGTAAGGTATGCAAATTAGAGAATTGCAATTAAGGCTTAGGTGAATTAGTAAGCAATTTGGGTGTTTTAAGCAATTTTAGGTTCTAATCAATCTAAATAAATAATTTTGACTCTAGATTAATAATTAGAATTTAATAAGCTTTAATTTGAGCCTATATTGCTTTGTTTTCATTAGACGAATCGAAATCTCAAAATTTGTAAAACTCACAAAAGGAGGGGGCAAAATGGTCATTCGCTCAAAAACTTCCGGAGGCCACCCAAGCTTAACCAATGGACAATCATAACTTAAAAACATGTTTTAAAACATTTTAGTGAGGTTCGGACTAAGTCGACACGCAATTGGAGTTAAAACGGCCGCATGGGCGTTTTGGTCATTTCGGCGTCAAAGCTTAAAATTAGGATTCTTCTCCTCTATTAACACACATAACACAAACAATCCCTTATTATCATCAAAACATCCCTTTGAGGATGGTGGCCCACGATTCCTCATTTTTAGTAAAATAACCTTAGGGGCATTTTGGTCATTTTACACGTCCAGAAAATCGGGGTTTGCAACTCTCGCACGAATTGCTCCTAACCTTTCTTCTAATGTTATATTCCTTTATTAAGGATTGTTGGTTTCAAATTTTATGTAAGAATTACCTAGAGTAATGATTGGTCTAACGAGGTAAAATTACATAAAAATTGGGGTGTTACATTTAGGAAAGATCCTGAGTTCCTCCTCGAGAGAGAGGTGGAGTTCTCCATTGTGTTACTCGGTCAGGACCTATCTGAATAGCCCATGTCAGATGTCACCCTTGGAGTTGAAGGAATTGAAAACCCGATAGGAGACCTGTTTAGAGAAGAATTTTATAAGGCCTAGTGCTTGGCTATTGGAAGCCAGGATTGTTTGTTAAGAAAGGATGGGAGCATGAGGTTATGTATGACTCAGGCAATTGAATCGATGAAACGTTAGAAGATAAATACCCTTGCCTAGATTGATGATCTCATGGACAAGTTGAAAGGAGCAGTGGTATCTCTAAGATTGATTTAAGGTTAGAATACACCAAATACAGTGGAGATGGGGATATTGCTAAAACCGCCTTTAGAACACGGTAAGGACACTTGAGTTCGCCGTAATGTTTTGTCAGATAGACAAATGCACCAGCTGTGTTCATGGACTACATGAATAGGATTTTAGAGCATATTTGGATAAGTTTGTGGTTGTTTTCATAGATGATATACTTCTATTCGAAGACTAAGGAGCATAAAAGTCACCTAAGGTTGGTTTTAGAGTTTTTGAAAGAAAGAAATTATGTGCTAAGCTTTCTCAGTGTGAATTTTGGTTGGAGGAAGTGAAGTTTTTGGGACATGTAGTATCAAAAGGAGGTATAGTTTTGAACCACAGTAAGATGGAGGATAATAATGGGATAGCAACCAGATATTGGAAATCCAAGAGCTTTTTGGTTTAGGGCTGTTACATTAGGTTTATCAAAGGATTTTCCAGATTTCCCTTCCACTAACCAAGCTCACTAGAAAGAACACCCCTATTTTCATGGAATTCCGGATTGTGAAAAGAGCTTCAGGAGTTAAAGGAAAGGTTAACCTTGACCCAAGTTTGGTTTCCAACCCAATTTACCCTTCGAGGTATATTGTGACGCTTCGGGTAAGGGTTTAAGGCTGTGTGTTGATGCAAAATAGGCAAGTGGTAGCCTATGCATCTAGACAAGCTTGCCAGCAGCACGAGGTAAACTACCCTAGCCATGACCTAGAGTTAGCCGCCATAGTGTTTTCCTTAAAGATTTGGAGGCATCACTTATATGGAGTAAGGTTTCGAAGTTTTCTCCGATCATAAGAGTCTAAGCATCTCTTTGATCAAAAGGAGTTAAACATGAGGCAAAGGAGATGGATAGAGTTTTTAAAGGACTGTGATTTCGGCTTAAGTTACCACCCTGGCAAGGCCAATGTGGTCCTGATGCCTGAGTTCGAAAATCATTACGCTTATCTTATATGATGGTCAAGGAAGTTAAGCTGATAGAGAAGTTTAGGGATATGAATTAAGATGTAAATCTAAGAAAGTGAAGATGTGTCATCTTAAGTGACAAGTGGGTTTAAACGGAGGGTTATGATGGCACAAGTGGAAAATGAGGAGTTTAGGGAAACCTTGAGGCGGTTAAGGCTAGAAAGCTTAAGGGTTTTGAGCAAGGACGATGGGTATGGAGGTTTGAAGGGCGGTATGTCAGATGGTGACCTTAGAAAATATCTTGGAGGAGGCCTATAAAAGCCACTTCATCATCCATCCTGGTGCCACCAAGATGTATCGAGATTTAAGAGGATGTTCTGGTGGCCAGGGTTGAAGAAGGACGTAGTAGCCTAGGTTAGTGAGTGTTGGTCTGTCAAAAAGTGAAGATTGAGCACCAAAAGCCTTCAGAATGCAATCTTTGCCTATCCCGAATGGAAGTGGGATAGTCATTGGATTTTGTGACCGGCCTACCTAGGACCAGAGCCGGCCATGATGCTATTTGGGTAATAGTGGAAGGTTAACCAAGTTAGCCCGTTCCTCCCATCAAGATAACCTTTTCCCTAGATAAGTTGGCCAGTTGTACATTAAGGAGATAGTGAGGTTACATGGAGTTCCATCGACGATAATCTCGGTTGAGAATAGGCGGTTCGCGTGATCTTTGGGGAGCCTTTCAAAGGCGTTTAGTTAAAAGCTGTGTTTAAGCATAGCTTACCACCCTCAAATAGATGGACAATCAAAAAGAACTATCCAAACATTGGAAGATGAGGGCATGTGTTTTGGATAGAAAGGGAGTGGGATAGTATGCCGCTTCTGGTTCACGTATAACAACGAGTTCTCATGCGAGCATCGGTATGGCACGTACGAAGCCTTGTATGGAAGGAAGTGCAACGCCCTTGTGTTGGCATGATCCTGGAGAACAAAGTGTTTTGGGTTCAATGATGGAAACCACGAACAAATAGAAAAATCAAGGATGGAAATCTTGACCTCAAAGGACAAAAAGCTATGCGGATAAGTAACTGAAAGCCGTTAGAAGTTTCAAAAAGGTGAGCATGTTTTCTGAGGATTACCCGCTCAGGCATAGGTAGAGCCATGAGAGTCAAGAAATTGAGTCCCGATTTCTGATCCTTTTGAAATCCTTTAGGAGTCGACGTTGCTTACAAAATAGCCCTACCTCCAAATCTGTCAAATCTTACGACGCCTTTCACGTCTACCACCTAAGAATATGAATCCGATCCTAGCCATGTGCTAAAACCAGAGCATGTACAGTTAAGGGAAGACCATTTCATCTCCACCAACGAGGATCGTGGATCGAGGTGTAAGAGAGGAACAAGTCCGTTCCATTGGTGAAAGTAGCGTGGGATGCGACAAGGAAGAGGAGTATACATGGGAGCTAAAAATTAAGATGCGGACGAAGCCCAGGGTTTTCTAAGGTAATGAATTTCAAGGGCGAAATTCTTTTAAGGAGGGGAGCAATGTAATGCCCTGATTTCTATTTGTTTGAGTACAAATGACCAAAATGCCCTGAGGTCATTCCCGAATTCAAGGACATCTGATCCCAATCCTCAAATGGGTCAACTCAATGTTTGAAGGGAATTATAGTGTTATGTTTGATATTCAAGGTGAAAATTGATTTTCGAACTTTGGTTCAAAATGATCAAAATATCCTAGTGTGTTCTACACGGGTAAAAGGTGCCGTTTGGCCGTAACTTTCAGGAAGTTTGGAATGATGTTTATGAGTGATATTTGATGTCTAGTTGAGCAGGGAGGTCCGGATAGTTTTAGTGCAAAATTACCATTTTGCCCTAGAACGTCCAAGTGAGCCTAATGATGCAATTAAGCAAACCTAAGCAATATTTAGCTATAATCGAAGATTAATTTATTTCAATAATTAATATAGAGCTCAAAATAATTTATTAAGGTTAATTAGACCCTAAGATTGCTTAGTTAAACTCTAATTGCATTCTTTAATTCAAGATTCCTAGTCATGGAATCTTGAATAGTATTTTCTCCAATTCCTTAAATTAAAGAATTGTGCCATACCTCATTTGACCAAAAGAATGATTTTAAATTGTTAATCTAGCAAGATTACCCTCCTAATCAAGTCTTGACAACCTTAATTAGCCAATTACCTCACCTAAACACTTTCTTACAACTCCTAACCAAAACCTTAATAAAGAAACACCTAAACACATCACTAAAACACAATTACATGAGCAAATTAATCCTCCCCCTGGCTGCCAATCTGGCCGAATGCATGGCCCTAGGAAAAGTGCCACATGTTGAATTTTATCTCACTCAAGAGCCATGCCTAGGCCATACCTCAAACCATACCTCACCATGCTTTCAACCATGCTTTGCCCATGCCTTTGCCTATACCAATCAAGAGATATTTTCCTCCCCAAATGGCCAAGAGGCCATCGGCCTTCTCTCCCTTGGCAGCCACCATTGTGCAAAATTTTCTATAAATACCAAGCTTGGAAGAACTTGGTTACACTTTAGAAGCTTTGCCAAGTTCAAGCTTTCTTGCATTTTCTTCCTTTTGCTCTCAATTTCTCTTCATCTTGCTCTTCTATTCCTTCCCTCAAAGAACCTTTCCACCACCACAAACCACCACTCTCCCACCTTAAACCATCTCTCAAACACTTAAACTTTCCATTCCAAGCTTAGAAACTCAAGGAAAAATCATCTTCCTTGAGTATTCTCTTTGGCCGAAACACATACCCACATCCAAGAGGAGATTTTGTCTTCTCAACTCTTCAAGAACTCAAGCTTTCTTTCATCTCTTCAAAGACTTCCTTAGGTAAGGGTTTTGTTTTAAAGTTTTTGCTTGTTTTCTTCAAGAAAAGTTCTAGTTTTCTCTTGGTTCAAACTTTTTTTTCTCTTCCTTTTTCATTTCGGCCATGAGGCCTTTTTATGAGGAGAACTTTAACTTGATGATGAGGTTTCAAGATAATGACTTGTTGTGTCATGTGAGAAACCTCTAAAGCTTGAAATAACTTGGTCTTGGACCATACATGCTTGTGTTTCTTTCTTTTTCTTGCTTATATTTCGATTTCTTTTTCCTATTTCTCTTGAATGATTTCGGTTTCTTTTCCTTTTCCTTTAAAGATTTTGGTTTCCTTTTGCTTTGTTTGAACAAGGTTTGTTAAAAATGCTAAGTAGATCACAAGAGTTTTGTTAAAGAAAATTAATCCTATGTTTCCAAGAGCTCTAAGCTTACCCTTGCCAACCTTAAAGTTTGTTGGCCATTCTAAGAGTTTTACTCTAGATTGAAGCCCATGAGCAATAAAATAAAGAATATGACTTAGTTCTTGTATTTTGTTTGGACAAAGTGTTGAGTTTTGTGTCTATTTTCTTGGGCTTGATAATGAAGTTCAAAGCCAAAGGCTTCTTTGAAGTCTTGGTGCAAAGAACTCTAAAGCTCACTTTATGTTGTTAAGATGCATATTAGGTTAAGGTTGTGAAGTTCCTTTAAAGTCTTGTAAGATCTCTAGTAAGATAGTTTATGTCTTGCATAGCATGTTTACTTTGATGCCATCACTAAACTCTCAAGTGTAATTAAATGGACTTGCATTATCATGTTTAAATTCCAAGCTTGCATCTCATATTTATATTTCAAGCCATCTTAAACTTAATGTAATTAAATGGACTTGCATTATCATGTTTAAATTCCAAGCTTGCATCTCATGTTTATATTTCAAGCCATCACTTAAAATTAAAGATAATAATGGTTGCATCTCATGTTTATTTTATGCACTCACTTTATTTTCTAATGAAGTAAAATAAGTTCATATCATGTTTAAGTATATGCCATCACCAAAATAATCCTAGAGCTAAAGACTTGCCCAAGTATCTTGCATAAAGTTTTAGAAAATGGAGGCATTTCAAGGAATGTCATTTCGGCCTTGTGGTGATGATGATGGACTTGGATGAGTTCCTCAAATCATAAGTGCCCATAGTCTAAGTCTTGGAATTTTTCTAAACTTAGATGTACTCAAGGAACTTTATGAACAAAGATTTAAGTTTTAAATCCATTCCTTGAGCAAAATAAATTAGCTACTGACCTAGCATATATTCTTGTGATTCTAATGAGATAAATTGGTTTCTAAAAGAGTTTTGAGTTCCTAAAATTATTCCAAGAGAAAACTAGCAACTTGTATGCATTTTAATTCATGAGATTTTGTGATTTTATGGGCTCTACATTTCGGTTCTGCCCTCTCATGTTTGGCCACTGTATAAATTCTTTTATGGTGTTAAAATGTGTAAAATTATGTTTGAGTGAAGCAAGGAACGATTTAGGGAAGTTTAGAGAACAAGTAACTAAAAAGGACTCGAAATGTGAATTCTAGAACATTTAGAATGCACAAACTTGTAATTTTGTTCCAGCATAATTGGATTTAAGGAAAATGGTTTATAATTAGTGGATATGTGTAGGAATCCCTCATAATTGGTTTAGGAGTTAATTATAGAGGCTTAGGCGAAGACGAAACTTAAAAGGGTCAAAAACGGAAGATTCTAGGACCCCATAATCATAAGGTAAAATTCTACCAAAATTGCTAAAAGCTGTTTGGTTATGTCATAAATCATAAACATTAGAGAAAATTATAGGTAGTGATCCCTTAGGTGTTATAAAAATCTATGATGAAGGTTAGGATAATTGGAACACAAGTTTAAGACAATAAGGGCCAAAGCATAAGACACCATGAGATAGGCGGTGTGATGTGAGTTGAGATTAAAGTAGGCATACTCATAATTACGTGAATATGTTAATATCATGAGCATGAGACTTTGTGTGTATTTGTGGCATGTTGATGTGATGATGTGTTATGCTATGTTTAGGACGCATGAGATTTCGAAATATGAATGAATTAGAAGAGTATGCTTTGTGCATTAAAGATCTATTTAATGAGAAAGTTTCATGAGATGATATGTGTGGTTGAGTTATGTGGCATGACTCAAATTTGGGAAAATTCAAAGTGTAGTTGTTATGCCGAATTTCCATCAAATTTGAGGGACTTGAGAAAGTTTTGAAAAGAAAGATTTTATATGTGACATGCAGAGACGCATTTCTCCTGCTACGGTGAGGAAAGGGAAACCATGGAGGATATGATCGTGGGGATCATCAGAAGCGGATAATGTCACTGGTCTTAACCAATGATGCGTTTCCGGGCTGAGACGTACTTCTTGCTAAGGTGAGGAGAAGGTAAAACTGTGAGGGCATCGACATTGCATCCCAAAGCGGACAAAGTCACTGGTCTTAACCAGTTGATGTTTGAAGGAAGAAAGTCCCATGATGGGTGATTCCTTAGGTCCCCTTGCCGTACTCTAGGAAACGGGGTTATTATTTTTATGATTATGATTATGATTCGCTTATCAAGAGGATAAGTAGAACTAGTGACGACTAGTTAAGGTATGAGCTCATAGCCTAGTATCAAGGGTCGGTTACTATTGTTTTAAAATCATGATGTCACAAGTTTGAGAAATGAGAAAAGATGAGAAGTCTTCTTATGAAAGCGGAAGTTTGATCATGAGAAGTTACATGCCACTTATATTGAACTATTTATTAATGATATGTTTTATTGTTGCTAAGTATTGCCATGCATTCATGTTCTACTATGCTGCATACATGTATTAAAGATTCATCATAAAAGACGGGCCTTGGATAATTATCTTTTATGAAAACCTCATAACCACCTTTGCATGTCTAACCTTTTTATAATAAACCCAAGGTTCCTGGGACGTAAACGATGGCATTATGATGGGAGGTTTCCTCCTGAGAATTCTTTAGTAAGATTCTCACCCCTTCTCTTTGTTTCCTGTTAATCTTAAACTAAATGGCGTCGTCTGTGATCTTCGTTGACACCCCGGTGTGGGAGGTGCATTATGACTTGGATCATCATCCTATCATTTCGAGGGTCGATTGTGCGTACGCATTTTTGCATACATGGGACGCCCATTTGCTTTGGGTCTACGTTTTCGTTTTACTCGACTTGTCCCTACGGCGATGATTGATTTTTGAGGGACGCGACCCAGGTGACAATCAGACTTCGGGTACCGAACCATCGTCTTCAGCGGGTGCGGGTTATCAGGTGCGTCCTCGCTCGAGGCATTCGAGGTGATTGGGTGGAGGATCCCCTTCTTATCCTTTTCAGAGGGTCTCCCTCCAGTTCCCATGGATGTAGAGAAGGGCAGCGAGGATACGGAGTGGCGCAAGGAGGCTAGCTCGACGCCAAGAGATGTGCCCTTCCTGGAAGGGAGTAGTCATGGTTTGGGATCAATTTCTTTTGAGGGCTTTTCCATGTATTAGTTGTTTTACGTTCCTGTACTTTGTATTTTATGTTTCTATCCTGCATACCAACTATAAGGGTATGACTTTATGCTTTTATGTTTTCAGCTAATACTAAACTATAATGATTAATACTATGATGGATGTTTTGATTGAAGTGTTCTTATATTGCTTTTTCTTTGTTTTAGGTCCTTGCATCGCAAGAGAAACATAACCTAGGCACAAGAAACCTATGAGAAACTAAGTCTTATCTTCAGGAAGGTGATCATTTGTTCACAAAAAACAACTTCAAGGATCATGGTTTCAAAGGATTAAAGCTAGAGAAAGTTGAAGAACTCTAAAGATTGCTTTAGAAAGATGAAATTAGCTCCACAATAGCTTCCAACAAGAACATAACAAGTTCAAAAACATACTTTTTTGTTCATAATATTCATCCATCTCTTGAGAGGTTTTGAATGCCACTAGAAAGATGTTTCTTGTAACGCATTAACCTCCCTCCAGCTCAAGTCTGGCATTTCTGGTTAGTTATTAGTTGTTACTCCTTTGTTTTAAGAATCTTGACTTCTTTACTTAAAATACAAGAGTAATAAAATCAACTAAATTTTTCCTTTGAACTTAACTTAAATGCGAGGGCGCATGCGTGGATGAAGCTAAACATTAGAACATAACAACCATGAAATAAACCATAGAATAATCACAACATAAATTATAGTAGTATGGTATCATAACATAACAACAATGCCTTATAAATATAAGAACACCTAGGCTATTAATTACACCAAACAACTTTAACTAATGCAAAACCAAAATGTTAACAAGGCTAGACTTTTCATGCTTCCATTGCGCCCTTCTAGGTCTGACTAGATGACATGATTCCTACGCAGCGGCCTTCAAGGAAGATGCGAACATCCGCATTCACTCAGACATCGGAGCGACCGGGAAAAAGAAAATCAAAAGGGTGAGAATACTTATATAAGATTCTAGATCAGGTTCCCCGGACCTAACACAAGTGTCATCGTAACTGCCCAAGCGCTTTTGGTTTCATTATGAAAGGGGTGTACATGCATAGGTTCAGTTTTATTTTCTCAAATCTCTAATTGGAAGTGGGTTTCTTTAGCATGCGTCTTCATGACATGAATGCAGCAGATATTATATATATGCATGGCAATGACAGTTCACACACTTAACATATATCACTTAATCACAAGCACCACAGAAACATTCCGAAACATATGCATGTGTGTCTTTTACTTTTATCATAATTGAACTCCTGAGTTCCTTCTAACTTTTTTCACCCTCATTGGAGCAAATCCACCCAACATGTCGCCTAAATAATTAGTGGCCACCAAAACTCCAAATACACCATCGCCTAGGAATGAGCTCATCCTAACTAGCGTCGCTTAGATTTACACGGGGAAAATTGAGGGGGAATCATATCTTCTCTCTTGGATCACCCAGGTACAACCTTCACTGGGAAGTCATAATGGGATCATTTCCACTTCCATATCTTGTATGAATGCAACATAAGCTTACAACCATAGGACATCATATAACTTATCCTCTATTCTCATCACATAACATACCACATCATCATAACAACATGTCACACATCACACATTCTCATACTCATGGCATTTAATACATTAGGATACATCACAAATATATACCCACTCGGCCTTTTCTTCACATCACATCTCCTATCTCATAACATCTTATGCATTGTCCCTTACGATTCTTAAACTTGTGTTTTAGTTATCCTAACACCTATTATAGACCATTATAACACCTAAGGGATCATCTATAACTCTCTCAAATATTAATGCCTACTAACATATCCAATTGGTATTATCCTTAGGAGGTTAATATACTTACGGGCCTCCTAGAATCTTTGTCTTTAACCCTTTCTAAGTTCCGTCTTAGCCGAAGGCTCTATAATTAACTTCTAAACCAATTATGAGGGATTTCTACACCTATCCACTAATTATGAACCATTTTTCTTAGGTCCAGTTATGCTGGAACATAATTTACCATTTATACATCTAAGTGTTCTAGAATTCACATTTTAAGTCCTTTCTAGTTACTTGTTCTTTCCTAACTTCCCTAAATCGTTCCTTGCTTCACTCAAACATAATTTTACACATTTTAACACCATAAAACAGAATTTATCCAGTGGCCAAGTGCACAGGTAGAACAAAAACATAAGCACCAAATAATCACATAATCTCATGATTTAAAAGCATATGAGTTGCTAGTTTCTCTTGGAATTATTTTAGGAACTCAAAACTCTTTTAGAAACCAATTTATTTCATTGAAAACACATAAATGTGTGCAGGTCAGTAGCTAAATTTTTAGCTCAAGGAGGAATAGATTTAAAACATAAAACCTTGTTCATAAAGTTCCTTGAGTACCCCTAAGCTTAGGAAAATTCCAAGACTTAGACTAAGTGCACTTGTGATTAGATGAATTCATCCAAGTCCATCATCATGCTCACAATGTAACACCCTAACTTTCACTAAATACGTTCGATTCGTATCGGCTTAGTTATGGCGGTTACGTCTTCGTTTTAGAACTTGACTTAGCTTTCTTTTAAATACGAGTACTAAAAATACGACTAAATTTTTCTTTTTGAACTTAAGACTTAAAATGCGAGGGCGCATGTACATGCAGACCGTGCTAAACAAGAAATATAACAACCAGGTATACATCACCATAACAATCATAAGTAAATCATAGGATAATCACAACATAACTTGTAGTATTATATTAATCATAACAAAACAATGATGCCCATATAAATATAAGGACACTCAAGGTACTAGATACATCAAGCAAGGTTAGCTAACGCAAAACATAATTATAAACGGGCTAGACTAGTCTTCAGCTTCCATTGCGGCCTCTGATCCAATGTGCGTAGCTCCTACGCTCATGCTTCAGAGGAAGATCTCAAACATCTGCATCAATCCCGTCTGAGACGAAGACAAGATGGGAACAACAAAAGGGTGAGAATACTTATACAAGATTCTAGATAGGCTCCTGACTTAACACAAGTGTCATCGTCGTCGACCCAGCCACTTCGGGTTTCATTATGAAAGAGGTATACATGCATAGGTTCAATTTTAATTTCTCAAATCCTATTATCCGAAGTGGGTTTCTTTTAGCATGAGTCTTGATGGTATGAATGCGCGATATTTATGTATGCATAGCAATACTTGAGCATGAGGTACACGTAGATAACACATATCACTTAATCAAAGCATCAAGTGAAACATCAACGAAACATATGCATGTGCATTTTTTACTTTTTCATACTTGAACTCCATGAGTTCCTTTCATAACTTTTCCACCCTCATCATGGTCACCAAAATCAACTAAACATGCCGCCGGCAATTTAATATGGTCACCAAAACTCCTAATCACCCATCGCCTAGGAATGAGCTCATCCTAACTAGCCGTCGCTCAGTTCATACGGGTAAAGGAGGAAACATATCTCTTTCCTTGGATCACACAGTAAAACCCTTAACTCGGGAAGTCATAATGGGATCATTTCCTTCTTTATCATGAATGCAACATGAGCATGCAACCATAGAACCTCATATGACATATCATATATTCTCATGCATTGTAAATATAGCATACCACATCATCATAGCAACATGCCACAATACACATAAAGTCTCATGCTCATGATATTAACATATTCACATCATTGTGAGTATACCACTCGATCTCATGCTTACATCGCATCTCCTATCTCATGGTGTCTTATGCTTTGGCTCTTATGAGTCTTAAACTTATGTTCCAATTATCCTAACCTTCAATATGGATTTTTATAAACGTAAGGGATCATTACCTATAATTTTCCCTAATGTTTATGAATTATAACATAACCAAACAACTTTATGTCTCTTTGGGCAGAATTTTACCTTATGATCAGGGGTCCTGAATCTCATTTTGACCCTTTCTAAGTTTCGTCTTCGCCTAAGGCTCTATAATTAACTCCTAAACCAATTATGAGGGATTCCTACACGTCCACTAATTATAAACCATTTTCCTTAAGTCCAATTATGCTGGAACAGAATTACAAGTTTGTGCATTCTAAGTGTTCTAGAATTCACATTTTAAGCCCTTTTTAGTTACTTGTTCTTTCTAAACTTCCCTAAAATCGTTTCTTGCTGCACTCAAACATAATTTTACACATTTTAACACCTTAGAACAGAATTCATATAGTGGCCAAACATGAGAGGGCAGAACCAAATGTAAAGCCCATAAAATCACAAAATCTCATGAATCAAAATGCATACTAGTTGCTAGTTTTCTCTTGGAATAATTTTAGGAACTCAAGACTCTTTTAGAAACCAATTTATCTCATTAAAATCATAAAAATATGTTCTAGGTCAGTAGCTAAATTATTTAGCTCAAGGAATGGATTTAAAACATAAAACTTTGTCCATAAAGTTACTTGAGTACACCTAAGCTTAGAAAAATTCCAAGACTTAGAATGTGGGCACCTATGATTAGATGAACTCATCCAAGTCCATGATCATCATTACAAGGCCAAAATGGCATCCTTGGAATGCCTCCATTTTCTAAAACTTTATGCAAGATACTTGGGCAAGTCTTTGAGCTCTAGGAGGATTAAGTGATGACATAAATTTAAACATGATATGCACTTATTTTATTCTTCATTAGAAAGTAAAGTGAGAGCATAAAATAAATATGAGATGCAACCTTATTATTATCTTTAAAGATTAAGTGATGACTTGAAATATAAACATGAGATGAAACCTTATTATTATCTTTAAAGATTAAGTGATGACTTGAAATATAAACATGAGATGCAAGCTTGAAATTTAAACATGATAATGCAAGTCCATTTAATTATTCTTAAGAGTTTAGTGATGACATCAAAGTAAACATGCTATGCAAGGCATAAACTTAAACATGTGTGCAACCCATTTTATCTTAGCTAGAGCTCTTGCAAGACTTTAAAGGAGCATAATAACCTTAACCCAATATGCATCTTAACAACATAAAGTGAGCTTTAGAGTTCTTAGCACCAAGACTTCAAGGAAGCCTTTGGTTTTTGAACTTCATCATCAAGCTCAAGAAATAGACACAAAGTTCATCACTTTGTCTAAACAAAACACAAAGAACTAAGTCATATTCTTTATTTTATTGCTCATGGGCTTCAATCTAGAGTAAAACTCTTAGAATGGTCGACCAACTTTAAGGTTAGCAAGGTTAAGCTTAGAGCTCTTGAAAACATAGGATTAATTTTCTTTAACAAACTTTTGTGATCTACTTAACATTTTAGCAAACTTTGTTCAAACCAAGGAAGAAAAACGAAATCTTTAAAGGGAAAAGGAAGAGAAAACCAAATCCTTTGAGAAAGAAAGAAAGGGAACATAAACAAGAAAGGAAAAGGAAAACTCAAGCATATATGGTCCAAGACTAAGTCGTTTCAAGCTTTAGAGGTTTCTCACAAGACATCAACAAGTCATTATCTTGAAACCTCATCATCAAGCTAAAGTTTTTCTCTTGAAAAGGCTCCAAGGCCGAAAACAAAAAGGAAGAAAGAAAGCTTTAAAACCAAGAGAAATCTAGAACTTTTCTCAAAGAAAGTAAAGAAAACTTGAAGATAAAACCCCTACCTAAGGAAGCCTTGAAAGAAATGAGAAGAAGCTTGATCTTGAAACAAGATGAGAAGAACTCCTTCCTTAATGCTTAAAGAAATTCGGCTAAAGGAAAAAGAAAAGGGAGAAAGGTTTGCTTGGAGTTTTTGAGCTTGGGAATGAAAAGTCTATGTGTTTAATGGAAGGTTTATGGTGTTTGTATGATGGTTTTTTGTGAGCAAGAAGAAGATGAGAAGGATGGTAGAACTCTTGAATCTTTGAGAGAAAAGAAAGAACTCAAGGTTACTCTTTGAAGCTAAACTTGGCAAATGAACAAAATGCAACCAAGTTCATCCAAGCATCGTATTTATAGAGAATTGCAACCATGTGGCTGATTGGGGAGGAAGGCCTTGACCTCATGTTCCATGAGGTGAGAGAATTTGTTCCATGAGGTATGGTGGAAAGCATGGGCAAGACATGGAGGACAAAGTTTCTTTAAGCATATTTTATTGGAAATGAAACATGTGATGGATGATTAATTGGGGAGAGTGGCCGTCATAATTAAGGCCAATGGGGAGAAAAAATTCTCATTTTAATGTTGCTTTATATGTGTGTTTAAGAGGTAATTTGGTTAGGCCATGGATTAGGAGTTGTAAGTAAGTGTTTAGGTGAGAAAATGGGTAATTAAGGTTGTCAAGACTTGATTAGGAGGGTGATCTTGCTAGATTAACAATTTAAAATCATTTTCTTTTGGTCAAAAGAGGTATGACACAATTCCTTAATTTAAGGAATTGGAGAGAGAAACACTATTCAAGATTCCATGACTAGGAATCTTGAATTAAAGAATGCAATTAGAGTTTAACTAAGCAATCTTAGGTTCTAATTAACCTTAATAAATTATTTTGACTCTAGATTAATTATCGAAATAAATTAATCTTCGATTAAGCCCAATATTGCTTAGGTTTGCTTAATTGTGTCATTAGACTTCCTACATGTTCTCAGGCAAAATGGTAATTTCACACTAAAAATGCTCGGGACCTTGGTCCAACTAAACATCAAAAACCACTTACAAACATCATTTAAAACCTTTTGGTAAAGCCCGGGCTCAGCTGGCACAACGATGAAGACGCTCCAGGGGCATTTTGGTAATTTCAAGCATTGGAACTCAAAATGAGATTCTTCTGCTCTATTACCACACATAACACATATAATCCCCTATCAACATCAAAACATCCCCTTGAGGATGGACTGATGATCCTCATTTCGGGTAAAATGACCTAGGGCATTTCGGTTATTATACATGGGAAAATCGGGACGTACACAGGCCGAAATGGCATCCTTGAAATGCCTCTATTTTCTAAAACTTTATGCAAGATACTTGGGCAAGTCTTTGAGCTCTAGGAGGTTTAAGTGATGGCATAAACTTAAACATGATATGCACTTATTTTATTCTTTATTAGAAAGTAAAGTGAGAGCATAAAATAAATGATGATGCAACCTTATTATTATCTTTAAAGATTAAGTGATGACTTGAAATATAAACATGAAATGAAAGCTTGGAATTTAAACATGATAATGCAAGTCCATTTAATTATTCTTGAGAGTTTAGTGATGACATCAAAATAAACATGCTATGCAAGGCATAAACATAAACATGTGTGCAACTCATTTTATCTTAACTAGAGCTCTTACAAGACTTTAAAGGAACATCACAACCTCAACCCAAATATGTACCTTAACAAACATAAAGTGAGCTTTAGAGTTCTTAGCACCAAGACTTCAAAGAAATCTTTGGTTTTGAACTTCATCATCAAGCTTAAGAAAATAGACACAAAACTCAACACTTTGTCTAAACAAAATACAAAGAACTAAGACATATTCTTTATTTTATTGCTCATGGGCTTCAATCTAGAGTAAAACTCTTAGAACGGCCGACCAACTTTAAGGTTGGTAAGGGTAAGCTTAGAGCTCTTTGGAAACATAGGATTAATTTTCTTTAACAAAACTTTTGTGATCTACTTAACATTTTTAGCAAACTTTGTTCAAACAAAGGAAAAGGAAACCAAAACCATGAGGGGAAAGGAAGAGGAAACCAAAAACATAAACAAGAAAAAGAAAAGAAAACACAAGAATGTATGGTCCAAGACCAAGTTGTTTCAAGCTTTAGAGGTTTCTCACAAGACATCAACAAGTCGTTGTTTTAAAACCTTATCATCAAGCCAAAGTTCTTCTCATGAAAAGGCCTCATGGCCGAAAAGAAAAGGAAGAGGAAAAAGAGTTTTGAACCAAGAGAAAACTAGAACTTTTCTTGAAGAAAACAAGTAAAAACTTGAAACAAAACCCCTACGTAAGGAAATCTTGAAAGAAATGAGGGGAAGCTTGTGTTCTTGAAGGATTGAGAAGACAAAATCTTCTCTTTGAAGAGGAGGAGGATTTGGCCAACAAGTTTTCTCAAGGAAGATGATTTTTCCTTGAGAAAGCAAGCTTGGAAATGGTAAGATTAAGTGTTTGAGAGGTGGTTTGAGGTGAGGGAGTGGTGGTTCAAGGTTGTTTGTGGTGGTGGAAAGGTTTCTTTGATGGTGGAGGAAAAAGAACAAGATGAAGAGAAATTGAGAGAAAAAGAAAGGAAATTTCAAGAAAGCTTAAACTTGACAAAGCTTCTAAAGTGCAACCAAGTTCTTCAAGGCTTGGTATTTATAGAAAATTTTCAACATTGAGGCTGATTAGGGAGGAGGAACGTCGAAGGTTTCTTGGCCTTTGGAGGAGGAAAATATCTTCAAAGCTTGTCATTCAAAGGCATGGTTGAAAGCATGACTAGGTATGGTCAAGATATGGCTTAAGGCATGGTCTTTGGAGTGAAATAACATGTGACTTAAAACCAAGGGTATGTATTCGGCAGATTTTCCAGCCAAGGGGGGAGGATGATTTGTTCATCTAATTGTGGTTTAATGATATGTTTAGGTGTTTCTTTGATTAAGGTTTTTGGTTAGGAGTTTGTAAGAAAGTGTTTAGGTGAGGTAATGGCTAATTAAGGTTGTCAAGACTTGATTAGGAGAGTGATCTTGCTAGATTAACAATTTAAAATCATTTTCTTAGTCAAATGAGGTATGGGCACAATTCCTTAATTTAAGGAATTGGAGAAGAAAACACTATTCAAGATTCCATGACTAGGAATCTTGAATTAAAGAATGCAATTAGAGTTTAACTAAGCAATCTTAGGTCCTAATTAACCTTAATAAATTATTTTGACTCTAGATTAATTATCGAAATAAATTAATCTTCGATTAGAGCCTAATATTGCTTAGGTTTGCTTAATTGCGTCATTAGGCTCACTGTACACTGTTCTAGGGGCAAAATGGTAATTTCACACTAAAACTGCTCGGGACCTTCAGGTCCAAACTAAATATCAAAAACCACTTACAAACATCATTTAAAATCTTTTGGTAAAGTCCGGGCTCAATGGACACATAAACGATGACAAACGCCATAGGGGCATTTTGGTAATTTCACGTGTTGGAACTAAAAAATGAGATTCTTCTCTCTATTACCACACATAACACATATAATCCCCTATCAACATCAAAACATCCCCTTGAGGATGGCCGGACGATCCTCATTTTAGGTAAAATGACTTGGGGCATTTCAATCATTTGCACACAGAAAAATCATACATTTCTTCAACATTCTGATACAAAATAAGGTACCAATGCATCCTGACACAAAAGCTGCTATCATTGCCAGTTGTCAATACCAGAAGTGATGAAGAAATAAGGTTGTTATGAAATGTCACTTTCATAGTCAACTGTATGTATAAACTAATAAATCCTTCAAATCCATGGCCAAGTCTATACAAAGGATGCATTTCAAATGTAGAAGGTTGTCAATCTTACAGAAAGCTCTTTGAAGTAAAATCTCTCTCTTTCTCAACACTCTGAAGTTTCTAGTAACTTAAATTAAGTTTCTCCTGAAAATTTTCTTACAATCTTCAGATCTTAGAAGCCTATTCTCTCTTTGAGAGTTTGAATTTGTTAGAAGTCACTCAACAACTTACACTAAGGCCTGTTTAGGTTTCACATTTAGTTTTCAGTTTTTATTTTTAGTTTTTCAGTTTTAGGATTTTGTGAAGGAAATACTAAAAATTGGAAATGAAAACTAAAAGCTGGAATTTGCAATTTTCAGAATTTTAATGTTTTCTTCACAAAATCTAGAACTGGAAAGTGAAACTGGAAACTAGAAAATCAAACCAAACAAACCCTAATATTCTCAATCTTTGAGTGTTAATTGATGCAAGCACAAACCAAAAATATTTTTGTAACTTTGAACTATTAGTGTTCATTTATCTTGGAAATGCTAGGTAAAGACTACTTGGTTGTGAGAATCTACTTGTGATTGCTCACTGGAAGCTGAGAAGGCTAAGCAAAGACTATCTTGTACGAGCTTAGAGGTTGGGTGAAATACTAGTGTATTGTGGACATGAGGGTTCAAAATTGGATGTAGGCATTTGTAAGAGGGGTATAATTCTCTGTGTGTATCTTTCTCTTAATATTTTTTTGATACTTGTTTCAATTCATATTTAACTCTTATTTGTTTAAAATTTGGTTAACTTGTTTTAACCTCAGAAAGATTAATTTTCTAAACAAACTAACATTACTTCATCTTTATATGTCTAAGTCCAATGACTTGAGAAAGTTTGTTTGAAGTTTCAAAAAGAAAAGAAAGTTTGAGAAAGAAGAAGTGCAATTTAAACTTCGTGCATATTTTGCATCTACCATTGGCATCGAAGGTTCTCGGGAAAGTACAATTTAACCTGCTTAAAGGTCTTGGCAAAAGATACTCAAATGCTAAGATAGTAAGGAAAATCCGATGAAGTTACCCGCAAGATGGCTTCCAAAAGTAACGCCATCATAGAAGCCAAAGATCTAAAGACCGTAAGTCTTGATGCACTCATTGGTTCTCTTAAAACGCATGAAATTGGGCTAAATGAGGTTCATGGTGATTCCTCTAGAAAAGAAAAAGACATAGCTTTAAAAACCCCATAAGAAACATCCATAGGTAAAGGCCTTTAAGGTTTTTGAAGACTCATAAAGTGATGATATTTATAAACATGGACCTAATGAAGATTCTGATGAGATCTCCTTAATAGTAAGGAAGATGTCAAGAGCTTGGAAAAATGGGCTTAAAAAGAAAGCTTCCATGGTTGAAAAGGATAAGGAAGAAAAGATGAAGATATGGAACATTACTTGCTTAAACGGTGGAAAGAAAATACACATAAAAATCGATTGTCATAAGCTTAAAGGGGTTTAGAAGAAATTCACTCCCATGAAGAAAAGTCTCCTTGTAACTTGGGATGATTCAAAATCAGTAAAGAGAAGAAGAAAGTCAAGATGAATTAGAAGAAATAGCTAACCTTTGCTTCATGGCTAATTATGCTTGATGAGGAAGGTTAGGAATGTCTCAAAGCCAAACTTCTAAAAGAAAGAAGTTGCACATAGACAGTGGATGTTCCAGAAACATGACAAGAAGGCAGGCACTGGTTAAGAAACTTAAAACCTAAGAACTTAGGAATTGTTAAGTTTGTAAGTGGAGTCAAAGCCAAAATTACTAGTGTAGGTAATGTTGGTAAGGATGACTCTCATGACTTTCATGTTATTTATGATGTTCTTTTGGTTGATGGCTTGATTAACAATCTGCTAAGTTTTAGTTAGTTTTGTGATCAAGGCTATAATATCTTGTTTAATGCAAAAGGTTGTAAAGTGTTAGATTCCAACATGAGCAAGATCATTCTTTTTAGCAAAAGACATGACAACACGTATGTAGTGTATCTAGATGACCTTTTATAATATAAAATGCTTAGCATCCTTTCTAGATGAGAAGTGGATATGACATAAGAAACTTGGTCATACTTATATTAAGCTTATTTATGAAGTATCTTAGAAAGAGCATGTGAGAGGTTTGCCTAAAATCACTTATAACAAGGATTCTACTTGTGATTTTTTTTAAAAAAGGCAAACAAAACCAAGAGTTCTTTCCATAGCAAAAATGTAGTCTAACTGCAACACCATTTAGGCTTTTACGTCTTGATTTATTTGGACCAACTTGAATAGCGAACCTTGGTGCAAGAAAATATGGCTTGGTCATTGTTGATGATTACACAAGATTTATATGGGTATTCTTTGTAACTCATAAGGATCATGCTTGTGAAACTTTCAATGCTTTTTCAAAAAAGTTCAAAATGAAAAAGGTCTTAAAATCACCACCATTAGATCAAATCATGGTGGTCAATTTGAAAACCAAGGTTTTGAAAGGTTTTGTGATGAAAATAGCATTTTTCACAATTTCTCTTCTTCTAGAATTCCTCAACAAAATGAGGTTGTTAAAAGGAAGAATAGATCATTACAAAAAATGGCCAGAACAATGCTATTAGGAAGTGGTCTTTCTAAAAGTTTCTGGCTGAAGCCTTAACACCTCTTATTGCATTCAGAATAGAATCTTTGTAAAGGCAATTCCTATGAAAACTCCATATGAGTTATGAGGGAAATAAACCTAAAATATTATATTTACATATATTTGGCTTACCAGCTTTATTCTTAATACAAGGGACAAACTAGCAAAGTTTGATCCTAAATTTCATAATGCCATTTTCATAGGATATTCTTTTGTTTCTAAAGCCTATAGAGTTTACAACAAGACAACTCAAGCTTTGAAGAGTTTATCCACATTAGATTCAAAGAGCTCAAAGACTTCAACTAAGAAGTCAGAGATCTTGAAGATAAATTTGATCATCTTATTATCAATGACAATCCAGAAGCTAAGAAGGATGAGCAAGAATAAAGAAATCATATGCTTCTACCTTAGAATCATGTTTATGATGGAAACAATGAAGTTTCTGAAGATGTTCATGATGCTTCTAAAGACCAAACTAATCCAAAGGGCACCAATGACCAGATCATATAAGGAGTCATAAACCTCAAAGCTATGTCTCAAAATGAAGTGTTTAGTGACGTATCTCAAGGAGTGAGAACCAAAAGCTCATTCAAGAATCTTCTCACATCTAGCATTTCTCTAAAAAATTTAACCTCACAATATTGAAGATGCTCTCAATGATGAAGCTGGGTGAAAGCTATGAAAGAAGAGGTTGAGAAGCCTAAAGGAAAATCCATTATTGGAACAAAATGGGTGTTAAAAAATAAGTATGATGAATCAAGGATAGTCAGCAGAAACAAGGCAAGGCTAGTTGCACAAGGCTACAATCAATAAGAAGGAATTGACTATGATGAAACCTTTGTACTAGTGCTAGAATTGAAGCTAGTAGAATGCTACTTGCCTTTGTTTTCATAAAGGATTCATTCTCTTCCAAATGATGTAAAATTTGCTTTCTTGAGTGGCTATCTTTCTGAAAAAGTCTATGTGAAGCAACCTCTAGGTTTTAATGAAGTTTTAATGAAAACCTTCCGAACCATGTGTTTAAGCTAACAAAAGCATTATATGGTCTTAAACAAGCTCATGGCCTGGTATGAAAGACTTTACTTTCTGCCTAAAAATAGGTTTCAAAGAGATAAAGTAGATTGATAAGTATGCATTTGTAGACATATTTGCTCTCTATTATTAGCATCCTAACTTTCTTTTAAGCTTAATTGGGTGCATTTGTATCATATTTGAGTTTGGGCATCAATTTGAGCATTGTAACGCCAGACTATTCTGTCATTAGAAATTACCAAATTACCCTAGGTAATTCTTATATAAATTAAAACCGAACAATCCTCAATAGAGGAATATAACATTATAAAAGAAGTTATGAGCGATTCCTGCAAAGTCGCAAGCCCCGAATTTCTGTACATGTAAAATAACCAAAATGCCCTTAAGGTTATTTTACTCAGAAAATAAGGATTGTGGCCCCGGCCATCCTCAAGGGGATGTTCTGAGGATAATAGGGGATTGTTTGTGTTATGTGTGTTAATAGAGGAGAAGAATCTCAATTTTGAGTTTCGATGCGCGAAATGACCAAAATGCCCTGCGTTTTAACTCCGATTTGCGTGCCAACTAAGCCCGAACCTCACTAAAATGTTTTAAAACATGTTTTTAAGCTATGATTAACCTTTAGTTAAGCTCGGGTGGTCTCGGACAATTTTTAAGTAAAATTACCATTTTGTCCCTGTCTTGTAGTTTTGTGAATTTTGAGATTTTTGATTCGTATAGCAAAACATAAGCAATATTATACTCAAATTGCTTACTAATTCACCTAAGCCCTTAATTGTAAATTTTCTAATTTGCAAAGATACCTACCTACACCTACATAATAGATGGAACACGCAAATTTTATCCTCCTTGGGCTGTAATGCACAAAATTTTGGTCCATAATGCATCAGAAAATTTGTCAAAGAATGCACAAAAACCAAGGTATGAAAACAAGGAACCATGAAAACATGATTCCATGTTTTAAGCCACCAAACAAGATGATTTTTCTTCCTTGTTTCCTCCTAAATTTGGTCAGACTTTCCTCCTCCCTTTGTCCATTTATGAGCCGCAAAATCTCTATAAATAGGCATGCTTGAAGGAGTGTTGGAGGCCTTAGTTTATAACTTACACAATTCTAGTTTTGAGAAGCACCAAAAGCTTTCTTTCTTCCTCTTCTTGGCTGAAACTTCTTCTCCCATTTCTCAAAGAGATTTTCTTTCATTTCACTTAAGGAAACCAAGTTCTCTTCCTTTCCTTCAAATAAAATTAGGTAGGGAGTTGTTTTTAAGCTTAATTTCAAGTATTGATAAGTGTTGTTCTTGGTTAAAATGATGATTTTATGTACTTTCTTCTTGCTTCATATTTCGATTTTCCTTCTCCTTTTCTTCTTGTATATTTCGGCCTTATGGCCTAGATTATGATGAGACCATGGTTTGATGATGAGGTTCTTGAGTGTTGGTTGCAAAGCCTTCACAAGTTAGACCTCTAAAACTTGAAGGTTTCATTAGTTTTCAAAGTTTTGAAGCAACTATGTTTTTATGATAAAGGTCTTGAGTTTAGAACTTGAAAAATATATTGACACTTATGTTTCATTTCTTGTTAAGCTTTGTTTTTAGTTTAAAATGATGTTTAACAATTTTTCATTTCTAGATGACTCTTGAACTTCTCCTTTTCTTGCCATTTGATTTCGGCCCAACGCCTAAGAAAGTTTTCTAGGATAGCTTAATAATGAAATCTTTAAAGCTCACTTTGTCTTGCTAAGATATATATTGGGTTGAAATTATAATTCTTTTAAAGTCTTGAAGGAGCTCTAGTAAAGAAATAAAAATGAACTTGCATCCATGTTTAAGTTTATGCCTTGCACATCATGTTTACTTTTAATGTCATCACTAAATTCTCAAGAATAAATAAATGAACTTGCATACCTCATGTTTAAATTTTCAAGCTTGCATTTCATGTTTATGTTTCAAGTTGTCACTTAATCTCTAAAGATAATAAAGAGGATGCATCTCATATTTATTTTATGCTCTCACTTTATTTTATAATGGCTAAAAGAATCAATGCATGGCATGTTTATTTTATGTCATCACTTAAAAATCCTAGAGTTCAAAGACTTGCCCAAGTATCACAAGCAAAGTTGGAACTATTGTAATAAAAACTCTAAAACTTCCTTAAGATTATGGGAGTCAAAGAATTCATTCTTTAAAAAGTTTTGAGTTTGGAGCTTAATAAGATGTAATAAGAGTCTCTCTTCCCTTCAGGGTCCAGTGCGGACTCCGCCGCTCAGGTTTCTTATTCTCTCTTCTCTCACTTCATCAGATGCGGACTACCGCGCTCCAAGTTTCTTGCATCATGTTTATAATTCCAAGTTATCACTTTATAAAGACAAGATTAAAATGAGGTTGCATAGCATGTTTATAATTCTAGTTATCAATAAATCTCTAAAGCTCAAGACTTGCTCCTTTTATCTTAAGTGAAAATTTTAATCATGAACATTCTTTCAATGTATAAAACGGCCTCATGATTGAGGAAGGCCTAAAGTCCTATGACTTCTTTCAATTTTAACAAAAAGAATTAGTTTCTAAAGGAGTTTCGAGGTTTTACAAATATTTTACGGTAAACCAATATCACATGTGTACTTGAAATGTGACTTCAAGCAATTATATGAGGTTCATGATTCGGACACTAATATGAGTTTAGTACTACTATATGATGATGGTTTAATATGTTTGAAGTTGTGATAATTATGGTTTATTGCTAAAGGAATGATTCTATGCATGTTAGAAATAAAACTAGCTTCCTAAAAGACCGTAAAAGCAAGATTTCTAGGACTCTAGATAATGAAATTTATGCATTCTCAGAACCTTTAGTGGCCTTAAGAACCAGATTTTATTATGTTTAGATAAGGGACAATGATTCATAATTGGTTTAGTAATTAATTTTAGCATCATAGGGAAAGCCGGTAACGAAAGCGTTAAAACGTAACTTCTAGCACACCGTAAAACCTTAAGAACAACTTACTGTCTATGCTACCCCATATAGTCTAATAATGTTCTTAAGGCTTATAATTGATGGTAATAAATCCCTTAGATGCATAAGTAATTAGTTTGATAATTAAGGTTACCCAATTTTAGAGTTCGGTTATTTAAGGGAGCTTCCTTTGAGAATTTTAGATGACATCTTTTGATGCTTTGGAATGTTAGTTTATATGATGATGTAATACATCGAATTTGATATTATTGAATAATTTCATGGCTTGCATGTTATAGTTGCTATTGCAAACAATGAGAATGTTCATGCATCTTGATGATTATGATATAACATGCTAAGACTTAATGGTGACTTAAACTTATGAGGAAATGATCCTTTGGACCCATCAGACTATAGGTGGTGAAAAGGTGATCCTGAGAAAATGATCCTTTAGACCCATCAGACTATAGGTGGTGAAAAGGTGATTCTTGCCCCTAGCCCGTTCTTTCAAAAGGGTAGAGTTGGGATTTTAACTTATCAAAAGGGATAAGTATATGCTAGTGACGACTAGTAAGGTATGAGCTCATAACCTAGATTACTCCCAAAAGGGTGGAGTATAGGGTGGCCCCAAGGAAAATAATGATGATGATGACAAGATTTTAAGTCACCTAGGACACTAAAGAAATGAAATATGTGCACCATGTCTTGTGCATAGCTATTATGGTATGATGTTCTTAAGTGCATAGCATTTATGAGATGATGATGAGAAATATGATATTCTTCTATGCATGTTATTATGATATGATGATGAGGAATATGACGTGTTGATGAAAGGAAAAGTTCATTATAAACATGACATGCTAAGTTTATGATGCATTATAAGACGCATGATTAAAATCGACGAACCTCGATAAAGTATATTTTCGAACTTAATAAATCAATCTTAGCATGCTCACTATTTCATAATGAAACTCGAGATTCCTGGGGACGATGATGATGACACAATGCATCATGAGGTGAGTACCCCTGAGATTCTTTTATAAGTTTCTCACTCCCTCTTTTTTTTTCTTTCCATCTCGTCTAGAAATAGAAGGAAGTGTTCGTGAATCACGTTGAGGCTTTTCCTGGTACATGAACTTGATCCTGCTAGTTTCACTCGTATATTTCAGATATCTATCCCTATCCTTGGAGTGTTATTACTAGGTGCCATTAATGGATGTCCTTCCATCCATATATTATTTATGTTTTGTTAGATTGCCTACACCTAGTCTTATTCTGTTGGTAGGCAAACTATCTATGTGTTATGTAATTATGGATGTTATATGATGGAGCCAATATGATGTGTTTTTCATGCTATATCTACACGTTATTCGCTTTATTTCGATTATTGTTCACGTTATGTGCGGCTCACGTTTTCAATTATGTTTTTTAAAAAAAATGGCTCGTAATTTCACTAAGTATTTTCAAAGTATGATGAAAGAACTGAAGCAAAGAGTAAAGTCTAGTAATTAATCAGATACAACCTAGGTGTATTAGGTTAATTATTAGGTGTTACATTTTGGTATCAAGTTCGTTCTCACGGAGCCTGGGATTGGACTGGCTATGCTTCTAAAGCATACTACGTTAGAAATGTCATGTGTATATGTTTATCATTAGGATGAGCTTGAGGATTAGATGCATGACTGTATGTTGTTACGTGCCATGGTAACTTGCTCACTTTGCATGGAATATTGACATGATCACCTCAGTGTTGCCTGTTTTGTGTGTATAGGGACCAATGGCACGTGACAAGACTAGGAACGCACGGATAACAGAACAATGAAGGAAGCACTCTGTGATGTGGCAAGGACAATGAGGATGATGATGGAACGAATGGATCAGGATCGCCAAGCTAATGTGAACCAAGGCCATGAGATCCAGAACACGCTCGTTATGGGGAGTTTAAGGGAAACCCACAAGTTTCAAGGGACCCTCAATCCAAATGTTGCAGATGAATGGATTCAAATATTGAGAAGGTCTTTGCTGTAGTCCCATGCTCAAAGAGCAGAAGGCCACCTTCGCTACCCATATGCTTGAAGGTGATGCCGGCTTTTGGTGGACAGGTGCCGAAGGCTTCTGGAGGCGACGGACACAGACATTGATTGGGAGTTATTTAAGGTCTATTTTTATGAGAAGTATTTCCTAGAGTCGGTCAAAAATGCTAAGGACATTGAGTTTATGCAACTTGTCCAAGGAAATATGAATGTGGCCCAGTACACTGCAGATTTGAAGAACTTATTAAGTTCTCAATGATGTATCAGGGTAACCCAACGAGTATTGGAAATGCATTAAATATGAGTTAGGGTTAAAGGCGGAGCTAATGTGGAGGTTGCGCATTTGGAGATTAGGGATTTCTCTACCCTAGTTAACAAATGCCACATCATTGAAGAAAGGCGGAGAAGCTGAGCACCTCAAAGTTCGATAATATCACCAGAAGCTGACACCTCAAGGTCAACGGTTCAAGGCAGAATCGACCCCATTCTCACCTCAATCAAGACCACAAGGGCCATAAAGGAACTTTCAATAAGGAAGGCTGAACAACAACAACCGCTATAATAACCCCAACAACAATCGCAACAACAATAACAACAATAAGGGGAAAGCACCACAAAGAGGTCTAGTAGCACCTCCACGACCCCCACCATCCACGGAATGTCCAAGTGCGGCAAGAATCATGGAAGCATGCCATGTCGAGCCGGAACAAATGTTTGCTACCGGTGTGGAAAGCCAGGCCACTACTCTCGAGAATGCACAAAGAGGAACCCGTCAACCCCAATCCCAAGCCGGTACCAAGGAAGGGTCTTTACGTTAATGGAGAAGAAACGACGAAGTCACGAATCGTGGAAGGTAAGTGTAACATGCATGGTAAAAACTTAATTGTACTATATGATTCTGGCGCTTCCCATTCTTTATCTTCACTCATGTGTTAAAAGCCTTAACTTACATGTGACTGAACTTCCTTTTGACCTTGTTGTTTCTACCCAGACTGGAAAACCTGTTAGGACTTGTAGATGTTGTCTAGATTGTAATTTTGTTATTGAAAATAGATCCTTTGTTTTAGACCTTATTTGCTTACCTATGCGAGGTTTAGATGTGATTCTTGGCATGGATTGGCTTGAGGCAACCGTGTACTGTTAAGCTATGAGAAATCACTTTTCTTCCTATTCCCATTGAACCTAAGAAACCTATAAGTCTTACATAACATCTGGAAATGGAATGGTAAGGGTGAGAGTAAAGGCTATATTTTCCTAGCCGCTAGTGATGTAGACTTTGAGCAAAGTATCGATAAGATACCAATAGTAAGGAATTATCCCGAAGTATTTCCAGATGAATACAGAGTTTCCCCCAAGAGAGAGATAGAGTTTTCCATAGAATTGCTTAGGTGCAAGACCCATATCCATAGCCCCATCAGGATGTCCCCATTAGAGTTGACCGAGTTAAAAGCTCAATTGGAAGATTTATTGGAGAAAAAGTTTGTTAGGCCTAGTGCATTACCTTGGGGAGCCTGGTATTATTTGTAAAGAAAAAGGATGGAAGTATGAGGATGTGTGTACTATAGGCAATTGAATAAAGTGACGATAGAGAACAAATACTCTTTGCCTAGGATAGATGACTTGATGGACCAGCTTAAAGGTGCAACAATGTTTTCTAAGATTGATTTGAGGTCAGGTTACCACAGATTAGAGTGAGAGATGAAGATATACCAAAAATGGCCTTTCACTCGATACGGCCATTTAAGTTTGCAGTAATGTCCTTTGGATTAACCAATGCTCCAGCAATTTTTATGGATTATATGAATAGGATCTTTAGACCCTATTTAGATCAGTTCGTGGTTGTCTTTATAGATGACATTCTCATCTACTCTAAGACCCACGAGGAGCATGAACGCCACCTAACCATAGTACTAGAGATCTTGAAGGAAAAGAAACTATATGCCAAGCTTTCTAAGTGTGAATTTTGGTTAGATGAGGTGAAATTTTTAGGGCATTTAGTATCTAAGAGAGGAATTGCTAGATCCTAGTAAGGTGGAAACGGTCGTGAATTGGGAAAGACCAACCACGGTAACTGAAGTAAGAAGCTTTTTGGGTTTAGCTGGTTATTATCGTCGGTTCATCAAGGGATTTTCCAGGATTTCCCTACCCCTGACCAAGCTAACTAGGAAAACACCCCTTTCATGGACCCCGGACTATGAAAAGAGCTTTCAAGAGCTAAAACACAAGCTAACCTTAACCCCATTTTGGTATTACCCGACCCCAATGTGCCTTTCGAAGTATCCTGTGATGCTTCGAGGAAGGGTTTGGGTTGTGTACTGATGCAAGATAGGCAAGTGGTGGCCTATGCGTCGAGGCAACTCAAGCCACATGAGGCAAATTACCCTACCCATGACCTTGAGTTAGCCGCCGTCATGTTTGCTCTGAAGATTTAGAGACACCATTTATATGGAATTAAGTTTGAGGTGTTCTCCGATCACAAGAGTTTGAAATATCTCTTTGATCAAAAAGAACTAAACATGAGGCAAAGAAGGTGGATGGAGTTCTTGAAAGATTATGATTTTGGGTTGAACTACCATCAGGGCAAAGCTAACGTTGTAGCCGATACCCTGAGTAGGAAATCCTTACAAGTATCCCATTTGATGGTGAAGGAGGTTGAGTTAATTGAGAGTTTAAAGACTTAAACCTAGGATGACCTTGACCACTAAGGGCATAAGAGCTTGCCATCTTAGTGTGACGAGTGAATTCAAGGAAAGAATTGCTCAAGCCCAAAGGGAAGATACGGAATTTCAAGAAACCTTGAGGCTGTAAGAGCTAATAAGTTGAAAGGTTTTACCCAAGGGAATGATAGTTTATGGAGGTTTGAAGGTCGTATATGTGTACCTGCTAGTGGTGACATCCGAAAGGACATTTTGGAGGAAGCCCATAAGAGTCATTTCACCTTCCATCCTGGTGCCACCAAGATGTATCAAGATTTGAAGAAGATGTTCTAGTGGCCAGGATTGAAAAAGGATGTGTGCACATGGGTGAGTAAGTGCTTGGTATGTCAAAAGGTGAAGATTGAGCACCAAAGACCCTCTGGAATGTTGCAACCCCTACCAATCCCCGAGTGGAAGTGGAATAGTATTCCATGGATTTTGTAACTGGACTAGAGAGAACCCAGCGAATCATGACGCCATTTGGGTAATAGTGGATCGGTTGACTAAGTCAGCCCACTTTTTACCTATTAAGGTGACTTATTCCTTGGATAGGTTAGCACGTTATATATATAGGAGATAGTAAGATTACATTGAGTACCGGACAATAATCTCGGAATGAGATCCGATTCACGTCACGTTTTGGAGAGCCTTCAGAAGGCGTTTGGTTCAAAGTTGTGTTTGAGCACGGCTTATCACCCTTAAATGGACGGTCAATCTGAAAGAACTATCCAAACCTTGGAGGATATGTTAAGGGCATGTGTTTTGGATCAAAAGGGAAGTTGGGATAAGTTTGCCCATTGATTGAGTTTGCATATAACAACAGTTATCATGCAAGTATCGGTATGGCACCATACGAGGCCCTCTATGGACGGAAATGTCAATCTCCCTTATGTTGGTATGAACCCAGAGAGCAAAGTTTCTCGGACCTGATATTGTGAGGAAATAACGGAACAAATTAAGAAAATTAGGGATAAGATTCTGCTCAAAGTCGACAGAAAAACTATGCGGACAAGCTGCGAAAACCGCTAGATTTTCAAGAAGGGGACCATGTGTTCCTAAGAATCACCTCCACCAGGCATAGGTGAGCAATGAAAGTAAAGAAATTGAGCCCTAGATTTCTTGGACCATTTGAAATCCTTAACAAAGTAAGATCTATAGCTTACGTATAGCCTACCCAAGTCTCTCCAACCTTCATGATGTTTTCCATGTCTCCAAGTAAGGAAATATCATTCTGACCCAAGTCATGTACTAGAGCTAGAACATATGCAATTAAAAGATGACCTAACGTTTAACTTACCACCCACGAGAATCATTGACGAGGAGTTAAGCAATTAAGAAAAAGGTCCCCTGGTCAAAGTAGCATGGGGACGAGGTGAAACTGAAGAATTCACATGGGAAGCTGGAATCGACATACAAGCACTACAAACTATTCTAAGTAACGAATTTCGAGGGCAAAATTCTTTTTAAGGAGGGGAGTATGTAACGCCCCAACTTTCCTGTCATTTAGAAATTACCAAATTACCCTAGGTAATTCTTATATAAATTCGAGACCGAACAATCCTCAATAGAGGAATATAACATTAGAAAAGAGGTTATGAGCGATTCCTGCAAGAGTCGCAAGCCCGAATTTCTGTACGTGTAAAATGACCAAAATGCCCCTAAGGTTATTTTACTCAGGAAAATGAGATCGTGGGCCCCGCCGTCCTCAAGGGATGTTATGAGGATAATAGGGGATTGTTTGTGTTATGTGTGTTAATAGAGGAGAAGAATCTCAATTTTGAGTTTCGCGCGCGAAATGACCAAAACGCCCCTGCGCTATTTTAACTCCAATTTGCGTGCCAACTAAGCCCGAACCTCACTAAAATGTTTTAAAACATGTTTTTAAGCTATGATTAACCATTAGTTAAGCTCGGGTGGTCTGGGCAATTTTTAAGTAAAATTACCATTTTGTCCATTCTCTTGTAGGTTTGCGATTTATTTTTGATTCGTATAGCAAAACATAAGCAATATTAGGCTCAAATTAAAGGTTATTAGATTCTAATTATTAATCTAGAGTCAAAATTATTTATTTAGATTGATTAGAACTTAAAATTGCTTAAAAACACTCAAATTGCTTACTAATTCACCTAAGCCCTTAATTGTAAATTCTCTAATTTGCAAAGATACCTACCTACACCTACATAATACATGGAACACACAAATTTTATCCTCCTTGGGCTGTAATGCATGAAATTTTGGTCCATAATGCATCAGAAAATTGGTCAAAGAATGCACAAAAACCAAGGTATGAAAACAAGGAACCATGAAAACATGATTCCATGTTTTAAGCCACCAAACAAGATGATTTTTCTTCCTTGTTTCCTCCTCAAATTTGGTCAGAATTTCCTCCTCCCTTTGTCCATTTATGAGCCTCAAAATCTCTATAAATAGGCATGCTTGAAGGAGTGTTAGAGGCCTTAGTTCATAACTTACACAATTCTAGTTTTAGAAGCACCAAAAGCTTTCTTTCTTCCTCCTCTTGGCTGAAACATCTTCTCCCATTTCTCAAAGAGATTTTCTTTCATTTCACTCAAGGAAACCAAGTTCTCTTCCTTTCCTTCAAATAAAATTAGGTAGGGAGTTGTTTTTAAGCTTAATTTCAAGTATTGATAAGTGTTGTTCTTGGTTAAAATGATGATTTTATGTACTTTCTTCTTGCTTCATATTTCGGTTTTCCTTCTCCTTTTCTTCTTGTATATTTCGGCCTTATGGCCTAGATTATGATGAGACCATGGTTTGATGATGAGGTTCTTGAGTGTTGGTTGCAAAGCCTTCACAAGTTAGACCTCTAAAACTTGAAGGTTTCATTAGTTTTCAAAGTTTTGAAGCAACTATGTTTCTATGATAAAGGTCTTGAGTTTAGAACTTGAAAAATATTGACACTTATGTTTCATTTCTTGTTAAGCTTTGTTTTTAGTTTAAAATGATATTTAATAATTTTTCATTTCTAGATAACTCTTGAACTTCTCCTTTTCTTGCCATTTGATTTCGGCCCCAGGCCTAAGAAAGTTTTCTAGGATAGCTTAATAATGAAATCTTTAAATCTCACTTTGTCTTGCTAAGATATATATTGGGTTGAAATTATAATTCTTTTAAAGTCTTGATGGAGCTCTAGTAAAGAAATAAAAATAAACTTGCATCCATGTTTAAGTTTATGCCTTGCACATCATGTTTACTTTTAATGTCATCACTAAATTCTCAAGAATAAATAAATGAACTTGCATACCTCATGTTTAAATTTTCAAGCTTGCATTTCATGTTTATTTTTCAAGTTGTCACTTAATCTCTAAAGATAATAAAGAGGATGCATCTCATATTTATTTTATGCTCTCACTTTATTTTATAATGGCTAAAAGAATCAATGCATGGCATGTTTATTTTATGTCATCACTTAAAGATCCTAGAGTTCAAAGACTTGCCCAAGTATCACAAGCAAAGTTGGAACCATGGTAATCAAAACTCTAAAGCTTCCTTAAGATTATGGGAGTCAAAGAATTCATTCTTTAAAAAGTCTTGAGTTTGGAGCTTAATAAGATGTAATAAGAGTTCTCTTCTCCCTTCACCGGTCATGTGCGGACTGGCCGCTGGGTTTCTTAAGATTCTCTTCTCTCCACTGGTCCAATGCGGACTACGTCGTTCCAAGTTTCTTGCATCATGTTTATAATTCCAAGTTATCACTTTATAAAGACAAGATTAAAATGAGGTTGCATAGCATGTTTATAATTCTTAAGGCCTTTTATCTTACAAATGGGCCTCATGATTGAGGAAGGCCTAAAGTCCTATGACTTCTTTCAATTTTAACAAAAAGAATTAGTTTCTAAAGGAGTTTCGAGGTTTTACAAATATTTTACGGTAAACCAATATCACATGTGTACTTGAAATGTGACTTCAAGCAATTATATGAGGTTCATGATTTGGACACTAATCTGATTTTAGTACTACTGTATGATGATGGTTTAGTATGTTTGAAGTTGTGATAATTATGGTTTATTGCTAAAGGAATGATTCTATGCATGTTAGAAATAAAACTAGCTTCCTAGAAAACCGTAAAAGCAAGATTTCTAGGACTCTAGAGAATGAAATTTATGCATTTTGTCCAGAACCTTTAGTGGCCTTAAGAACCAGATTTTATTATGTTTAGATAAGGGACAATGATTCATAATTGGTTTAGTAATTAATTTTAGCATCATAGGGAAAGCGGTAACGAAAGCGTTAAAAATGTAACTTCAGCACACGTAAAACCTTAAGAACAAATTCCTGTCTATGCTACCCCATATAGTCTAATAATGTTCTTCAGGCTTATAATTGATGGTAATAAATCCCTTAGATGCATAAGTAATTAGTTTGATAATTAATGTTACCCAATTTTAGAGTTCGGTTATTTAAGGGAGCTTCCTGAGAATTTTAGATGACATCTTTTGATGCTTTGGAATGTTAGTTTATATGATGATGTAATGCCTCCTGAGAATTTGATATTATTGAATGATTTCGTGGCTTGCATGTTATAGTTGCTATTGCAAACAATGAGAATGTTCATGCATCTTGATGATTATGATATAACATGCTAAGATTTAATGGTGACTTAAACTTATGAGGAAATGATCCTTTGGACCCATCAGACTATAGGTGGTGAAAAGGTGATCCTGAGAAAATGATCCTTTAGACCCATCAGACTATAGGTGGTGAAAAGGTGATTCTTGCCCCCTAGCCCATTCTCTCAAAAGGGTAGAGTTGGGATTTTAACTTATCAAAAGGGATAAGTATATGCTAGTGACGACTAGTAAGGTATGAGCTCATAACCTAGATTACTCCCAAAAGGGTGGAGTATAGGGTGGCCCAAGAAAAATAATGATGATGATGATAAGATTTTAAGTCACCTAGGACACTAAAGAAATGAAATATGTACACCATGTCTTGTGCATAGCTATTATGGTATGATGTTCTTCTATGCATAGCATTTATGAGATGATGATGAGAAATATGATGTTCTTCTATGCATGTTATTATGATATGATGATGAGGAATATGATGTGTTGATGAAAGGAAAAGTTCATTATAAACATGACATGCTAAGTTTATGATGCATTATAAGACGCATGATTAAAACCGATAAACCTCGATAAAGTATATTTTCGAACTTAATAAATCAATCTTAGCATGCTCACTATTTCATAATGAAACTAGAGGTTCCTGGGGACGATGATGATGACACAATGCATCATGAGGTGAGTACCCTCCTGAGATTCTTTTATAAGTTTCTCACTCCCTCTATTTTTTTTCTTTCCATCTCGTCTTCAGAAATAGAAGGAAGTGTTCGTGAATCACGTTGAGGCTTTTACCTGGTAGCTAAACTTGATCCTACTAGTTCACTCGTATATTTCAGATATCTATCCCTATCCTTGGAGTGTTATTACTAGGTGCCATTAATGGATTGCCTACACCTAGTTTTATTATTTTGGTAGGCAAACTATCTATGTGTTATGTAATTATGGATGTTATATGATGGAGCCAATATGATGCGTTTTTCATGCTATATCTTCACGTTATTCACTTTATTTCGATTATTGTTCACGTTATGTGCGGCTCACGTTTTCAATTATGTTTAAAAAAAAATGGCTCATAATTTCACTAAGTATTTTCAAAGTATGATGAAAGAACTGAAGCAAAGAGTAAAGTCTAGTAATTAATCAGATACAACCTAGGTGTATTAGGTTAATTATTAGGGTGTTACAAGCATTAGCAAGAATTTTCTACATAATTACACTTCTAGCACTGTTTTATATTTTCAGCATAACTCCAGTTGTAGACCTCTAAAAATTGTGTTCTTTATCTTGTAAGAAAGCTAAAAGGATTATTTATAACTTTCATGAGAGCACAAAATCCAGTTTGGAAGTCTAGCTAGTCATAATAAGCCTAAAAGTTAGAATTGAGGTAGTAAATTTCTAAATTGGGCATGCTTCAATAATCAAGGTATACTTCTCTATTTCAAATCCAAATGAGGCAAACAAGGTGTCCATTTTGAAGAGAAGAAAGATCGACAACTTTTATGAAGATGCCAAGAGCTAATTTGAAGATTCCAAGGTAGAAACTCTCACCATATTTATGCTTGCCATGGCGACAAACTCGCTAAATTGAGTGCTCCCCTCACCATGACAAGCGTGAGTTTTTTTAACAAAATTAGGCTGACACATGCTAACAGTTTTGGCCCATTTTTGGTATTTTTTGAGGGCACAAATTCTGAGGAAAATGGGCAGAAGACACACCCTTACCTTAATATTTAGGTTAGGTTAGGCTTAGTTTTAGGATTTTTTTTCTCTTTCTCTCTTTCTTCTTCCTCACATCTTGTCCTCCATCCTCCTCCTCTTTTATAATTCTCTTCCCTCTTCTCATCTCTGGAGGTAGAAAAGTGCATGAGAAAGTGGGTTGAATCGTGCTTTGCCTTTTTCTTTCCTTTTTGTTTTCTGAAAAACTTAAACAATAATAATCAAGTATTGAACTTGAAGTGCAGAGGAAACGGAGTTAGTTATGTAGAAAGTAATATTTTGAACAATAACAAATACAACAAAACACGTATGAACAAGTTTTTAGGAAACACGATGTAACACCCTAATATTTAACCTAACATGCCTAGGACGTATTAAGATTCATTATTAGTTATTACTTAATTTTAAAACTCGTTTGTAAAATTACTTAGTGGAAAATACAGGTAAATTTTTTTTTTGAAATATGTAAAACAAAACGCGAGCCGTCGTGTATTATCATGAGTGAAACGTGAAGAGCAAAGAACTAAACATACAATTAAAAGTAATCAAGAACTCATCCATCCATAGAGGCAAATATCATAGTATTAGATATCATAGTTGAACACATGTTCTTGATACACCAACTGAAATAAAGACATACCCATATAAAGTGGGCAGAGTTTGCGATACATAGAACAAGAAAATACATAAACGGAAAGTAAACATAAACAATAAGTATAGGGAAGCCCCAAAAGATCAAACCCTAGCTATAGCTACCCCTCCCTCGAAACCTCTAGTGATGGTCCCCTACGATGGAGAAAGGTATCCACGAATCTCGAGCTCCTCGGTTGTGGCCCGATGAAGCGGGGTGTAGGCATGCAGAGTGGGGGAACAACATGGCCTCCTTGGCATGGGCGCCTCTCGGGGCATCGAGCTAGTCTCCGCTGCATAACCGTGTCCTCATTGCCTCTTCCGATGTCCATGGGGCTGTTGTAATGCCCAGAATTTTTCTTAGAGTACAAATGACCAAAATGCCCTTGAGGTCATTTTTACCCGAATTCGAGGATAGTCGACTGGACACTCCTTGAATGGGCCAACTCAATGTTTGAAGGGGATTATATTTGTTATGTTTGAGTCAGAGGTGAAAATCTCGTTTTCTGAACTTTCGGCTCAAAATGACCAAAATCCCTTCCTCCGTCTACACGGGTAAAGGTGTCGTTTGAGCCCGAAACTTTTCTAGGAAGTTTGGAATGATGTTTACGAGTGATATTTGATGTCTAGTAAACAGGAGGTCCAGGCAATTTTATGCAAAATTACCATTTTGCCCTAGAAGCGTGTCCATGAGCCTAATGACGTAATTAAGCAAACCTAAGCAATATTAGACTCTAATCGAAAATTAATTTATTTCGATAATTAATCTAGAGTCAAAATAATTTATTTATTCTTAATTAGAATCTAAGATTGCTTAGATAAACTCTAATCACATTCTTTAATTCAAGATTCCTAGTCATGAAATCTTGAATAGTATTTTCTCTCAATTCCTTAAATTAAGAAATTGTGCCATACCTCATTTGACCAAAAGAATGATTTTGAATTGTTAATCTAGCAAGATTACCCTCCTAATCAAGTCTTGACAACCTTAATTAGCCAATTACCTCACCTAAACACTTTCTTACAACTCCTAACCAAAACCTTAATCAAAGAAACACCTAAACACACCGCTAAAACACAATTACATGAACAAATTAATCCTCCCCTTGGCACATGGAGTGGCCAAACATTCCCCCAATTTCCAACACATGTTGATTTTTTCTTCACTTCAAAGACCATGTCTTGCCCATACTTGTGCCTATACTCAACAGGCTTGAACCCATACTCAAAGTCATACCTTGTAAGAGATATTTTCCTCCCAAATGGCCAAGAGGCCGTCGGCCACTCCTCCAATCAGCCTCCATATTGCAAATTTTCTATAAATACCAAGCTTGGAAGAACTTGGTTACACTTGAGATCATTTGCTAAGTTTAGTTTTCTTTCACTTCCTTGCTTTTTCTCTCAAATTTCTCCTTCATCTTGCTCATCTTCTTCTTCCTCTCAAAGAAACATTCCACCACCATAAACAACCATAAACCACCACTCCCTCACCTCAAACCATCTCTTAAACATTCAAACTTTCCATTCCCAAGCTTAGAAACTCAAGGAAAAATCATCTTCCTTGAGCTTCCTTCTTGGCCAAACACACATCCTCCTCAAGAAAAGATTTTATCTTCTCAACTCTTCAAGAATCAAGCTTTCTTTCTTCCTTTCAAAGACTTCCGTAGGTATTTTGTTTCAAGTTTTTTGTTGTTTTCAAGAAAAGTTCTAGCTTTCTCTTGGTTTTCTAAGCTTTCCTTTTTCTTTTCTTCTCTTCAGCCAAGAGGCCTTTTCATGAGAAAAACTTTGGCTTGATGATGAGGTTTTAAGACAATGACTTGTTGATGTCTTGTGAAAAACCTCTAAAGCTTGAAAAACTTGGTCTTGGACCATATGCGGTCTTGGTTTCTTTTCCTTTTCCTTGCTCAAGTTTTGATTTTTCCTTTTTTTCCCTAGCTAGAGTTTCGATTTTCTCTCCTTTTTCCTTAAAGATTTCGGTTTCTTCTTCCTTGGTTTGAACAAGGTTTGTTAAAAATGTTAAGTAGATCACAAAAGTTTTGTTAAGAAAATTAATCTTATGGTTTCAAAGAGCTCTAAGCTTGCCCTTGCTAACCTTAAAGTTAGTCGGCCGTTCTAAGAGTTTTACTCTATATTGAAGCCCATGAGCAATAAAATAAAGAATATGACTTAGTTCTTTGTATTTTGTTTAGACAAAGTGTTGAGCTTTGTGTCTATTTTCTTAAGCTTGATGATGAAGTTCAAAACCAAAGGATTCTTTGAAGTCTTGGTGCTAAGAACTCTAAAGCTCACTTTATGTTTGTAAGGTACATATTTGGGTTAAGGTTGTGATGTTCCTTTAAAGTCTTATAAGAGCGCTAGTTAAGATAAAATGTGTAACACCCTAATATTTAACCCTAATACGCCTAGGACGTATCAAGATTAATTATTAGTTATTACTTCTCTTTAAATTTATTTACAAAATACTTAGTGGAAAATACAGGTAAAATTTTTTTTTGAAATGATTCATATAAAACAAAGTGCGAGTCTTTGCGTATAACATAAATGTAACGTGAAGCGGAAGAATAAATAAATCATACAGAACGTAAGAATTAAAGAACACATCAATCATGAACATCATTCTTCATCACATTAGATAACATAGTTTGGTACAATACCACTGGAATATAAAAGAAACATAAAGTCATACCCATACTAGTGGACAGAGCTTGGTACAACAACATATAATAAGAAACATAATAACAAATATATGAAACAACCCCCAAAAGATACTCCCAAGCTATGACTCTCCCTCCCTCGAACTATGGATGATGCTCCTCGTCCCTCGGTGGCACATACCCAATGAACTGGGCAAGCTCCTCGGATGCATGAAGGCGGAAGGATGGGTGAACATGACCTCCACGGTGTGGGCGCATCTCCGGACGCCGTGCTAACCTCCACTACGTCACTGTCTCCTCGCTACCCATCCCGATATCCATGGGTAGGCGGGGCGGAACCCTCAGAGAAAGGATGAGAAGGAGGATCCTCTGATGGGTCTCCCACGTCTCGGCGAGGCGTGTACTCGGGGTAACCTCGCACCGCTGAAGACGCAGAACGGGCGTGACGGTCTACACGTCTGGGCTCGCGTCCTCTCAAAAATCATGTCGTCGCCAAAGGGGGAAGTCGGAGTGAAGTGGAAGCTGGAGACTGGAAAGGCAAATGGGCGTCCCATGTATGCAAAAATCCGTATAGCACAACGACCCTCGAAGTGGTAGGGCTGATGGTCCGGTCGTAGTGCAGTTCCCACAGGTACATCAATAAAAATCACGAACGACGCCATCAATGTCTGAAGACGTAACGGAAAGAAAATAGAGAGAGAGGGGGGTGAGAATCTTGCTAAAGAATCTCATAGGGAAATCCTTTATCCTAGTGTCATCGTTTACGTCCCATGAACCTTGGGTTTATTATAAAAAGGTTAGGCATGCATAGGTTCACTATGAGGTTTTCACAAGATATTTATCCAAGGTCCATGTCTTTTATAATGAGTCTTAATGCATGTATGCAGCATAATAGTTCATGAATGCATGGCAGTACTTTAGGCAAACCAATAATCAAACAACTTATAAGTGGCATGTAACTTTCTCTTGAACATCTTTCCTTTTCTCATACTTGTGAAACCAAACATAATAGTAACCGCATCCCTTAAACTAGGCTATGAGCTCATACCTTAACTAGTCGTCACTAGTTCTTACTTATACTCTTGATAAGCGAATCATAAACATAATCATATTCATCATAATCATCATAATCCCGACTCCAGTACGGGTAGAGCCTAAGGATCACCCATCATGGGACTTTTTCTTCGAAACGCATCGACTGGTTAAGCCAACGACTTTGTCCGCTTTGGGGCTAATGTCTATGCCCTCACGGTTTCTCCTCAGGGAAGGAGAAGTACGTCTCGGTGTGTCACCTTAAACATCATATTTCTCAAAAACTTTCTTATGTCTCTCAAATTTGACGGAAATTCGGCGGCATGACAGCTACTCTCGAATTTCCTCAAATTTGAGTCATGCCACATAATCTCGTCACATGCATCATTTTCATGGAACTTTCTCAAATCAATATCTTTCTAGTTCACATGAGCATATTCCTCAATTTCATTCATATTTCGAAACCTTATGCATCTTAAATACAACACTTCATCATATCATCATACCAATCATACACATAAAGTTTCATGCTCAAGGAACTAACATAATCACATCATCATAAATATGCTCACTCGGCCACCTATCTCATAGTATCTTATGCTTTGACCCTTACGGGTCTTAAACTTGTATTCTAATCATTCTAATACCCGTATTACATCTTTATTACTCTCAAGAGGTTAACACTTAAACTTTTCTCTAAGATTTGAACTCACTAAAATTCCAAACACCATTGCACATGTAAGGGCAGAAAATATCATATGCTTACGGGCTCTAGAATCTCCGTTCGTGACCCTTTTTAAGATCCGTCTTCGCCTAAGGCTCCATAATCAATTCCTAAACCAATTATGAGGGATTCCTAGGCATGTTCTCTAAGTTGTAAACCATTTTTCCTCAATCTAACTATGCTGGAACATAATTATGTTTTGCCATGTCTAAGAGTGCTAGAATTCCTATTTTAAGTTCTTATCATCACCTTAAGCTTAGAAATTAATACCTAATCATTTATGAAGGGATTTTATACATGTCTTACTGATTATGAACCATTTATCCTTGATTTAATCATGCTGGAACATATTTGCATTTTTATGCATTAAAGTGTTCTAGAATTCTCATTTCTAATCCTTTCAAGTTACTTATTCTTTTCTAACTTCTCTAAATCGATCCTTGCTTCACTCAAACATAATTTTACACATTTTAACACCTTAGAACAACATTCATACAGTAGCCAATCATGAAGGGCAGAACAGAAATCATAGGCCCATAATGTCACATAATCTTGTGAATTAAAATGCATACAAGTTGCTAGTTTTCTCTTGGAATAATTTTAGGGATTCAAAACTCTTTTAGGACTCAAATCCTTTCATTAAAATCATGCACTTACACATGAGGTCAGTAGCTTTATTAACTTGTTCATAAAATAGATTTAAGGTGTATAATCGTATGCATAATGTTGCTTAGGTGCTCCTAAGCTTGGAAAAATTACAAAACATAAACCATGGACACTTGTGATTAGAGGAACTCATACTAAGTCCATCATCATCACCACAAGGCCGAATGGCTTCTTTGAGAATGCCAACATTTTCTTAAAAACCTTACATAGGATACTTGGGCAAATCTTTGAGCTCTAGATCATTAAAGTGATGACATAAACTTAAACATGCTATCAACTCATTTTTATTCTTCATTAGAAAATAAAGTGAAGCCATAAAGTAAACATGAGATGCACCTTTTTATTATCTTTAGAGTTTAAGTGATGGCAGAAAATTTAAACATGCTAGACAAGAAAGTAAACATGAGATGCAAGGTTCAATTCTTTATTTTAGTGCTCTAGGCCTCTTGAGGTGTTTACCCAAATCAACAATCAACTTTAAGGTTGAAATAGGTAGGCTTTGAGATTTATTAAGTGAGGATGCACATTCTTGTTTTAATCTTTAAGTTGTTTAGTGATGACTTGCAAATAAACATGCTATGCAAAGCATTAAAGTAAACATGAATGCATCTTATTTTAGATCTTAGCTAGAGCTCTTTGCAAGACTTTAAAGGAACATAAACCTCAACCCATTATGTATCATAAGGCAAGCTTTAGAGTTCTTAGCACCTAGACTTCAAAGAAGTCTTAAGGTTTGAACTTCATCATCAAGCTTAAGAAAATAGATACAAAGTTCAACACTTTGTCTAAACAAAACTACAAGGACTAAGTCATATTCTTTATTTTATTGCTCATGGGCTTCAATCTAGAGTAAAACTCTTAGAGGCCGACCAACTTTAAGGTTGGCAAGGTTAAGCTTAGAGCTCTTTGAAATCATGTGATTAATTTTCTTTAACAAAACTTTTGTGATCTACTTTACATTTTTAGCAAACTTTGTTCAAACCAAGGCAAAGGAAATCAAAATCATTTAAGGAAGAAAAGGAAAGAACCGAAAATGAAACCAAGAAAAAGAGAAAGAAACACAAGCATGTATGGTCCAAGACCAAGTTGTTTCAAGCTTTAGAGGTTTCTCACATGACAACAACAAGTCATTATCTTGAAACCTCATCATCAAGCTCATGTTATTTTCATAAAATGGCCTCTTGGCTAAAAATGAAAAGAAAAGAAAGAAAGGAGTTTGAACCAAGAGAAAACTAGAACTTTCTTTAAGGAAAACAAGCAAAACTTGGAAACAAAACCCCTACCTAAGGAAGTCTTTGGAATGGAAGAAAGAAAGCTTGGTTCTTGAAGAGTTGAGAAGACAAAATCTCCTCTTGGGTGTGATGATGGATTCGGCCAAAGGGGAAACTCAAGGAGATGATTTTTCCTTGAGTTTCTAAGCTTGGGAATGGAAAGTTTAAGTGTTTAGGAGATGGTTTAAGGTGAGGTAGTGGTGGTTTATGGTGGTGGCAAGGTTCTTTGAGAGGAAGAAGAATGATGAAGAAGATGAAGAGAAATTGAGAGCAAAAGGAAGAAAATGCAAGAAAGCTTGAACTTGGCAAAGCTTCTAAAGTGTAACCAAGTTCTTCCAAGCTTGGTATTTATAGAAAATTTGCAACAATGGTGGCTGATTTAGGGGAGATGGCCGACGGCCTCATGGAGGGAAAAGAGAAAATATCTCTTACAAGGTATGGCTTTGGGTATGGGTTCAAGCATGGTGAGGTATGGGCAAAAGTATGGGCAAGGCATGGCTCTTTGAGTGATAAATCAAGCAACATGTGGCACTCCATGGGGGCCAAGCATTTGGCCAGCCTTGTGCAGCCAAGGGGAGAGAAATTTGTTCATGTAATTGTGGTTTAGTGATGTGTTTAGGTGTTTCTTTGATTAAGGTTTTGGTTAGGAGTTGTAAGAAAGTGTTTAGGTGAGGTAATTGGGTAATTAGGAGTGTCAAGACTTGATTAGGAGGGCAATCTTACTAGATTAGTAATTTAAAATAATTCTTTTGGTCAAATGAGGTATGGCACAATTCCTTAATTTAAGGAATTGGAGAGAAACACTATTCAAGATTCCATGACTAGGAATCTTGAATTAAAGAATGCAATTTAGAGTTTAAGTAAGCAATCTTAGGTTCTAATTAACCTTAATAAATTATTTTGACTCTAGATTAATTATCGAAATAAATTAATCTTCGATTAGAGCCTAATATTGCTTAGGTTTGCTTAATTGTCATTAGGCTCACTGTACACTGTTCTAGGGCAAAATGGTAATTTTGCACTAAAACTGTCCTGGACCTTCAAGCAGACTAAACATCAAACATTACTTAAAAACATCATTCTAAACTTCCTGGAAAATTCTGGGCTCAAACGGCACCTTTTACCATGTAGAATAGGCGGGGTATTTTGGTCATTTTGAGCCGAAAGTTTATAAAACAAGATTTTCACCTGGGATATCATTCATAACAATTCTAACCCCCTTCAAACATTGAGTTGACCCATTAAAGGTTGGTGCCTTGAATTTCGGTAAAAATGACCTCAGGGGCATTTTGGTCATTTATACTCAAACGGGAATCGGAGCGTACATTACTCCCCTCCTTAAAAAGAATTTCATCCTCAAAATTCGTTACCTTAGAAAAGCTCGGGATACTTCGTCCGCATCTCGGATTCCAACTCTCATGTGTACTCCTCTGTCTTGTCTCGTCCCACGACTTTCACCAAAGGAACGGACTTGTTCCTTTGCTTGACACCACGGTCCACGATCCTCGTTGGTGGAGGATGAAAGTTAGGTCCTCCCTTAACTGTACATGTCTGGCTCTAACACATGGCTAGGGTCGGATTGATATTCTCAGCTGGGAGATGTGAAAGACGTCATGAAGATTTGACAGATTTGGAGGTAGGGCTATTTTGTAGGCAAGTGTCCCAACTTTCTGAAGGATTTCAAAAGGAGGAAATGGGGACTCAATTTCTTGACTTTCATGGCTCTACCTATTCCTATAGTGGGGGTAATAAGAAAACATGCTCGCCTTCTTGGAATTCTAACGGCTTTTGCCGCTGTCGCGTAGCTCTTCTGTCGGCTTTGATGAAGATTCTATCCTTGATCATTCTTATTTGCTCCGTGGTTTCCCTCACTACATCCGGTCCCAAAATGCTTTGTTCTCCGAGATCATGCCAACATAAAGGCGACTGGCACTTCCTTCCATACAAGGCCTCGTACGGTGCCATACAAATGCTCGCATGATAACTATTGTTATATGCGAACTCGATAAGTGGCAAGTACTTATCCCAACTCCCTTTTCTATCCAAAACACATGCCCTCAACATGTCTTCCAAGGTTTGGATAGTCCTTTCCGATTGTCCATCTGTTTGAGGGTGGTAAGCCGTCTTAAACACAGCTTGAACCAAACGCCTTGAAAGGCTCCCAAAAATGCGACGTAAACCGCGGATCTCGATCAGAGATTATCGTCGATGGAACTCCATGTAACCTCACTATCTCTTGGATGTACAACTGGGCCAACTTATCTAGGGAAAAGGTTATCTTGATGGGTAGGAAATGGGCCGACTTGGTTAACCTGTCACTATTACCCAAATAGCGTCATGGCCAACTTGGGTTCTGGGTAGGCTGGTCACAAAATCCATAGATATACTATCCCACTTCCATTCGGGGATAGGCAAAGGTTGCAACATTCCTGAAGGCTTTTGGTGCTCAATCTTCACCTTTTGACAAACTAAGCACTTACTAACCCAGGCTACTACATCCTTTTTCAATCGGGCCACGAACATCTTCTTTAAATCCTGATACATCTTGGTGGCACCAGGATGGATGGTGAAGTGGCTTTTATGGGCCTCCTCCAAGATACTTTCTCAAAGGTCACCATCTTGCGGTACACAAATCCGCCCTTCAAACCTCCATAAACCATCTGTCCCTTGCTCAAAACCCTTAAGCTTTCCAGCCTTTACCGCTTCGAAGTCTCCCTAAACTCCTCATTTTCTACTTGTGCCATCACAACCCTCTGTTTAAACCCACTTGTTCCGTAAGATGGCATATTTTCACACTCTTTTCGATATTGACATCCCCAAATTCATGTCCCTAAACTTCTCTATCAGCTCAACTTCCTTGACCATCATATGAGATAGGCGTAATGACTTTCGACTCAAGGCATCGCGACCACATTGGCCTTGCAGGGGTGGTAACTTAAGCCGAAATCATAATCCTTTAGAAACTCCATCCACCTTCTTTGCCTCATGTTTAGCTCCTTTTGATCAAAGAGATGCTTAAGACTCTTATGATCGGAGTAAACTTCAAACCTTACTCCATATAAGTGATGCCTCCAAATCTTCAAGGCAAACACTATGGCGGCTAACTCTAGGTCATGGGTAGGGTAATTAACCTTGTGAGGCTTTAGTTGTCTAGACGCATAGGCTACCATTTGCCTATTTTGCATCAACACACAGCCTAAACCTTTCCTCGAAGCATCACAATATACCTCGAAGGGTACATTGGGGTCGGCAAAAATCAAAACTGGGGTCGAGGTCAACCTTTCCTTTAACTCTTGGAAGCTCTTTTCACAATCGGGATTCCATGAAAACGGGGTGTTCTTCCTAGTGAGCTTGGTTAGGGAAGGGCAATCTGGGAAAATCCTTTGATAAACCTACGGTAATAGCCTGCTAAACCCAAAAAGCTCCGTATTTCCGATACGGTGGTCGGTCTATCCCAATTCATTACGGCTTCTATCTTACTAGGGTCAACGCTATACCTCCTCTCGATACTACATGTCCCAAAAACTTCACTTCCTCTAACCAGAATTCATACTTAGATAGCTTAGCATACAACTTCTTCTCCTTCAACACCTCTAAAACCATCCTTAGGTAACACTCATGCTCCTTGTGAGTCTTTGAATAGATGAGTATATCATCTATGAAAATGACCACGAACTTATCTAAATAGGGTCTAAAGATCTTATTCATGTAGTCCATGAACACGGCAGGTGCATTTGTCAATCCAAAGGACATCACGGTGAACTCAAAGTGTCCGTACCATGTCCTAAAAGCGTTTTAGGTATATCCTCATCTCTTACTCGAATTTGGTGGTATCCGGCCTCAAATCAATCTTGGAGAATACCACCGCTCCTTTCAACTGGTCCATGAGATCATCAATCCTAGGCAAAGGGTATTTATTTTTCACTATTACACGATTCAATTGCCTATAATCTATACATAATCTCATGCTCCCATTTTTTTTAACAAACAGAACGGGGCTCCCACGGTGAGGCACTAGGTCTAATAAAATTCTTCTCTAACAGCTCCTCCAATTGGGTTTTCAATTCCTTCAACTCCAAGGGTGACATCCTATAAGGGGCTATTGAGATAGGTCCGTTCCAGGAACCAACTCAATGGAGAACTCTACCTCTCGCTCGGGGGAAACTGGGTATCTCATCGGAAATACCTCGGGGTACTCTACCACAGGAATGTCATCTATGTTATGCTCAAAGTCTACTTTGCTAGCGGCTAGAAGGACATATCCCTTAGTTTTCTCCTCACTACATAAGACATCTACGGCATTCACATAGAGTTTCAAGGTTTGACTAGTCTTGCTAGGGGATGACGAAAAATAACAGATTTTGTATAACAGTCTAACAACACATGGTTAGCGTAAAGCCAATCCATGCCAAGAATTATTCCTATGTCTTTCAAAGGTAAACAAATCAAATCTATGATAAAGGATCTATTTTCAACGGTAAGATGCAATTTAAACAACGGTTACATGTATGTAGGACGGTTGGTGGAAGTAGAAACAACGAGGTCAAAAGGAAGCTTAGAAACTTTCAAATTTAGAGACTCGACACTAGCATGTGAGATAAAGGAATGAGTAGCACAGAGTCATATAGCACGTTAAGGTTCTACCATTTAGTTCGCACTTACCTTCGATGAGGTCGTTGGATCTGCGTCCTCAGCGTTGAGGGTAAAGACCCGTCCTTGGTGTAGCGGTCGGGGGTTTTGAATTGACGACCCTCCATTGCTTCTCAATCCTTCGGATAGTGGCCGTGCTTGCCACACTTGAAGCATACTCCTTGGGCTAGGCGGGACGATTGCCATGATTCTTTCCACAATGGGGGCACTCCATGGCTTGTGCGGGTTAGGGGGAGGTAGCATGGGCTCCTTGGGGTGCCTTGTTCTTGTTCCCATTGGGCCCTCCTTGTTGATTATTGTTGTTGTTGTTGTTATTGCGAGGACCGCTCACTCCTCCTTGATGGTTGCGGTTCCCTCGGTCGTTGGGGTTGAATGGCGGCCTCGAGTGTTGCCGAGGCGGTTAGTTGTTGGGTCCTCTTTGTTGTTGTTGTTGATGTTGTTGATGCTTGAACTGATTGGATTGGTAGGGATGGTAATGGTTCCTCGGTTGAGTTGATTTGTCGGCTTGAACTTCGAGACTTGAGGTCCCGAACCACGGGACGATCCCCTCGGCACTCATCTTCTTGTGCCCTTCTTCGATGATCCGGCACTTGTTGACTAGGGTCGGGAATCCCTAATCTCCATGTATGCCACAGCAAAGTTAAGTTCGGCCCTCAACCCGGCCTCAAACTTAACGCACTTCTATACCTCGTCGGGTTCCCTTGGAAAACCCGTGAGAACTTGATCAATTCTTCAAACTTCGTCGTGTCCTGGCGCAGACATTCCACCTTGGACCAATTGCATGAACTCAATGTCCTTTGCGTTCTTCACGGACTCGGGAAATACTTCTCATAGAAGTACGTCTTAAACGCTCCCAATTGATGGCTGCACCGTAGCTTCTAGCAGCTTCTGGGTGCCGGTCCAAAACTCCGCGTCGGCTTCCATCATGTAGGCAGCAAAGGTGACTTTATGTTCCTCCGAGGCAACAGAGTATATATTCTCCATGTTCTTGATCCACTCATTTGCCTTGTTGATTCAAAGCTCCATGGAAGGTTGGGGATTAGCCTTGTGGAACTCCCAAAACGGGCTTGTTCCACGGCCTCAGCGGGGACCTTGAGCAGCGTCCCTTGGTTGATTCATGCGATCGAACATGCGTTCCATTGCTCTAGCCATCTCGCGGCAGAGCAGTCTCATTTCCTTGTTCGCCTCCGTTTGCATTCCTATTCTCCCCTGGGTGCCATTGGTCCCTAAGCACACAAGTCAACAAACACCAAGGTGATCAGACTCAATATTCCAAGCTAAATGAGCTAGTTACCATGGCACAGACAGTACACAAGGTCATGAATGCCTATCCTATAGCTTATCTCTAATAGCTAAGCACTATACATGACATACTACCGTATCACGCTTTTAAAGCATGGTTGTCCAATCCTCAGGCTAGATGAAATCGAATTGCTCTGATACCATAATGTAACACCCTAATATTTAACCCAATACGCCTAGGACGTATCAAGATTAATTATTAGTTATTACTTCTCTTTAAATTCATTTACAAAATACTTAGCGGAAAATACAGGTAAATTTTTTTTTTTAAATGATTCATGTAAAACAAAGTGCGAGCCTTTGCGTGTAACATAAATGTAACGTGAAGCGAAAGAATAAATAAATCATACAGAACATAAACATTAAAGAACACATCAATCATGAAAACATTCTTCATCACATTAGATAACATAGTTTAGTACAATACCACTGGAATATAAAAGAAACATAAAGTCTTACCCATACTAGTGGGAGAGCTTGCAGTACAACAACATAAATAAGAAACATAATAACAAATACATGAAACAACCCCAAAAGATACTCCCAAGCTATGACTCTCCCTCCCTCGAACTATGGATGATGCTCCTCATCCCTCGGTGGCACATACCCAATGAACTGGGCAAGCTCCTCGGATGCATGAAGGAGGAAGGATGGGCGAGCATGACCTCCACGCGTGGGCGCATCTCGACCGTGCTAACCTCCGCTGCGTCACTCTCTCCTACCCATCCCGATATCCATGGGTAGCAAGGCGGAACCCTCCGAAAGGATGAGAAGGAGGATCCTCTGATGGGTCGGTCTCCAACGTCTCGGGCGAGGCACGTACTCGGGGTAACCTCGCACGCTGAAGAGGAGAACGGGCGTGACGGTTCTCTCGTCTCGGGTCGCGTCCTCTCAAAAATCATGTCGTCGCCAAAGGGGGAAGTCGGAGTGAATCGAAGCTGGAGACTGGAAAGGCAAATGGGCGTCCCATGTATGCAAAAATGCGTATAGCACAACGACCCTCGAAGTGGTAGGCTGATGATGGGTCGTAGTGCAGTTCCCACAGGTGCATCAACAAAAATCACGAACGACGCCATCGATGTGTGAAGACGTAACGGAAAGAAAATAGAGAGAGGGGTGAGAATCTTGCTAAAGAATCTCAGTAGGGAAATCCTCTATCCTAGTGTCATCGTTTACGTCCCAGGAACCTTGGGTTTATTATGAAAAGGTTAAGCATGCATAGGTTCATTATGAGGTTTTCACAAGATATTTATCCAAGGTCCATGTCTTTTATAATGAGTCTTAATGCATGTATGCAACATAATAGTTCATGGATGCATGGCAGTACTTTAGGCAAACCAATAATCAAACAACATATAAGTGGCATGTAACTTTCTCTTGAACATCTTTCCTTTTCTCATACTTGTGACACCAAACATAATAGTAACCGCACCCTTAAACTAGGCTATGAGCTCATACCTTAACTAGTCGTCACTAGTTCTTACTTATCCTCTTGATAAGCGAATCATAAACATAATCATATTCATCATAATCATCATAATCCCGACTCCCGAGTACGGGTAGGGGCCTAAGGATCACCCATCATGGGACTTTTTCCTTCTTCGAAACGCATCGAGGGTTAAGCCAACGACTTTGTCCGCTTTGAGGCTAATGTCTATGCCCTCACGGTTTTACCTTCTCCTCACGAGGAGGAGAAGTACGTCTCGGTGTGTCACCTTAAACATCATATTTCTCAAAAACTTTCTTATGTCTCTCAAATTTGACGGAAATTCGGCGGCATAACAGCTACTCTCCGAATTTCCTCAAATTTGAGTCATGCCACATAATCTCGTCACATGCATCATTTTCATGGAACTTTCTCAAATCAATATCTTTCTAGTTCACATGAGCATATTCCTCAATTTCATTCATATTTCGAAACCTTATGCATCTTAAATACAACACTTCATCATATCATCATACCAATCATACACATAAAGTTTCATGCTCAAGGAACTAACATAATCACATCATCATAAATATGCTCACTCGGCCACCTATCTCATAGTATCTTATGCTTTGACCCTTACGTCTTAAACTTGTATTCTAATCATTCTAATACCCGTATTACATCTTTATTACCCTCAAGAGGTTAACACTTAAACTTTTCTCTAAGATTTGAACTCACTAAAATTCCAAACAGCATTGCACATGTAAGGGCAGAAAATATCATATGCTTACGGGCTCTAGAATCTCCGTTCGTGACCCTTTTTAAGATCCGTCTTCGCCTAAGGCTCCATAATCAATTCCTAAACCAATTATGAGGGATTCCTAGGCATGTTCTCTAAGTTGTAAACCATTTTTCCTCAATCTAACTATGCTGGAACAGAATTATGTTTTGCCATGTCTAAGTGTGCTAGAATTCCTATTTTAAGTTCTTATCATCACCTTAAGCTTAGAAATTAATACCTAATCATTTATGAAGGGATTTTATACATGTCTTACTGATTATGAACCATTTATCCTTGAATTAATCATGCTGGAACAGATTTGCATTTTTATGCATTAAAGTGTTCTAGAATTCTCATTTCTAATCCTTTCAAGTTACTTATTCTTTTCTAACTTCTCTAAATCGATCCTTGCTTCACTCAAACATAATTTTACACATTTTAACACCTTAGAACAGCATTTATACAGTAGCCAATCATGAAGGGCAGAACCGAAATCATAAGCCCATAAAATCACATAATCTTGTGAATTAAAATGCATACAAGTTGCTAGTTTTCTCTTGGAATAATTTTAGGGATTCAAAACTCTTTTAGAACTCAAATCCTTTCATTAAAATCATGCACTTACACATGAGGTCAGTAGCTAAATTAACTTGTTCATAAAATAGATTTAAAGTATATAATTTATGCATAATGTTGCTTAGGTGCTCCTAAGCTTGGAAAAATTACAAAACATAAACTATGGACACTTGTGATTAGAGGAACTCATACTAAGTCCATCATCATCACCACAAGGCCGAATGGCTTCTTTGAGAATGCCAACATTTTCTTAAAACCTTACATAGGATACTTGGGCAAGTCTTTGAGCTCTAGATCATTAAAGTGATGACATAAACTTAAACATGCTATGCACCTCATTTTTATTCTTCATTAGAAAATAAAGTGAAGACATAAAGTAAACATGAGATGCACCTTTTTATTATCTTTAGAGTTTAAGTGATGGCATAAATTTAAACATGCTAGACAAGAAAGTAAACATGAGATGCAAGGTTCAATTCTTTATTTTAGTGCTCTAGGCCTCTTGAGGTGTTTACCCCAAATCAACAATCAACTTTAAGGTTGAAATAGGTAGGCTTTGAGATTTATTAAGTGAGGATGCACATTCTTGTTTTAATCTTTAAGTTGTTTAGTGATGACTTGAAAATAAACATGCTATGCAAAGCATTAAAGTAAACATGAATGCATCTTATTTTAGATCTTAGCTAGAGCTCTTTGCAAGACTTTAAAGGAACATAAACCTCAACCCATTATGTATCATAAGGCAAGCTTTAGAGTTCTTAGCACCTAGACTTCAAAGAAGTCTTAAGGTTTGAACTTCATCATCAAGCTTAAGAAAATGGACACAAAGTTCAACACTTTGTCTAAACAAAACTACAAGAACTAAGTCATATTCTTTATTTTATTGCTCATGGGCTTCAATCTAGAGTAAAACTCTTAGAACGGCGACCAACTTTAAGGTTGGCAAGGGTAAGCTTAGAGCTCTTTGAAATCATGTGATTAATTTTCTTTAACAAAACTTTTGTGATCTACTTTACATTTTTAGCAAACTTTGTTCAAACCAAGGCAAAGGAAACCGAAATCATTTAAGGAAGAAAAGGAAAGAACCGAAAATGAAACCAAGAAAAAGAAAGAAACACAAGCATGTATGGTCCAAGACCAAGTTGTTTCAAGCTTTAGAGGTTTCTCACATGACAACAACAAGTCATTATCTTGAAACCTCATCATCAAGCTCATGTTATTTTTATAAAATGGCCTCTTGGCCGAAAATGAAAATAAAAGAAAGAAAGGAGTTTGAACCAAGAGAAAACTAGAACTTTCTTTAAGGAAAACAAGCAAAACTTGAAAACAAAACCCCTACCTAAGGAAGTCTTTGGAATGGAAGAAAGAAAGCTTGGTTCTTGAAGAGTTGAGAAGACAAAATCCTCTTGGGTGTGATGATGGATTCGGCCAAAGGGGAAACTCAAGGAGATGATTTTTCCTTGAGTTTCTAAGCTTGGGAATGGAAAGTTTAAGTGTTTAGGAGATGGTTTAAGGTGAGGTAGTAGTGGTTTATGGTTGTTTGTGGTGGTTTATGGTGGTGGCAAGGTTCTTTGAGAGGAAGAAGAATGATGAAGAAGATGAAGAGAAATTGAGAGCAAAAGGAAGAAAATGCAAGAAAGCTTGACTTGGCAAAGCTTCTAAAGTGTAACCAAGTTCTTCCAAGCTTGGTATTTATAGAAAATTTGCAACAATGGTGGCTGATTTAGGGGAGATGGCCGACGGACTCATGGAGGGAAAAAGAAAAAATATCTCTTATAAGGTATGGCTTTGGGTATGGGTTCAAGCATGGTGAGGTATGGGCAAAAGTATGGGCAAGACATGGCTCTTTGAGTGAGAAATCAAGCAACATGTGGCACTCCATGGGGGCCAAGCATTTGGCCAGCCTTGTGCAGCCAAGGGGAGAGAAATTTGTTCATGTAATTGTGGTTTAGTGATGTGTTTAGGTGTTTCTTTGATTAAGGTTTTGGTTAGGAGTTGTAAGAAAGTGTTTAGGTGAGGTAATTGGGTAATTAGAAATGTCAAGACTTGATTAGGAGGGCAATCTTACTAGATTAGTAATTTAAAATAATTCTTTTGGTCAAATGAGGTATGGCACAATTCCTTAATTTAAGGAATTGGAGAGAAAAATATATTCAAGATTCCATGACTAGGAATCTTGAATTAAAGAATGCAATTTAGAGTTTAACTAAGCAATCTTAGGTTCTAATTAACCTTAATAAATTATTTTGACTCTAGATTAATTATCGAAATAAATTAATCTTCGATTAGAGCCTAATATTGCTTAGGTTTGCTTAATTGCGTCATTAGGCTCACTTACACGTTCTAGGGGCAAAATGGTAATTTTGCACTAAAACTTTGGACCTTTTGCAAACTAAACATCAAACATTACTTAAAAACATCATTCTCAACTTCCTGGAAAAATTCTGGCTAAACGGCACCTTTTACCCGTGTAGAATACAACAAGGGCATTTTGGTCATTTTGAGCCGAAAGTTTAGAAAACGAGATTTTCACCTCGAATATCATTCATAACAATTCTAACCCCTTCAAACATTGAGTTGACCCATTCGGGGACTGCCAGGTCAACTGTCCTCGAATTGGGTAAAAATGACCTCAAGGGCTTTTTGGTCATTTATACTCAAGAAGAAATCTGGACGTACAAAATGGGTTGCATACATGTTTATGTTTATGCCTTGCATAGCATGTTTATTTTGATGCCATCACTAAATTCTCAAGAACAACTAAATGAACTTGCATTATCATATTTAAGTTTCCAAGCTTACATTTCATGTTTATATTTCAAGTCATCACTTAATCTTTAAAGATAATAATGAGGTTGCATCTCATGTTTATTTTATGCACTGACTTTATTTTTTAATGAAGAGTAAAATAAGTACATAGCATGTTTAAGTTTATGCCATCACTTAAATATCCTAGAGCTCAAAGACATGCCCAAATATCTTGCATAAAGTTTTAGAAAATGGAGGCATTTCAAGAATGCCATTTCAGCCTTGTGATGATGATGATGGACTTGGATAAGTTCATCTAATCATAAGTGCCCATACTCTAAGTCTTGGAATTTTTCTAAGCTTAGGTGTACTCAAGGAACTTTATGAACAAGGTTTTATGTTTAAATCTATTCCTTGAGCTAAATAATTTAGCTACTGACCTAGCATATATTTATGTGATTTCAATGAGATTAATTGGTTTCTAAAAGAGTTTTGAAGTTCTAAGATGAATCCAAGAGAAACTAGCAACTTATATGCATTTACATCATGTGATTATGTGATTATATGATGACTATGATTTTGGTTCTGCCCTTGGAGTTTGGCTCCTGTGTGAATGTTGTTCTAAGGTGTTAAAATGTGTAAAATTATGCTTGAGTGAAGCAAGGAACAATTTAGGGAAGTTAGGAAAGAACAAGCAACTAGAAAGACTGAAAATGTGAATTCTAGAACACTTAGATGCACAAATTTGTAATTCTATTCCAGCATAATTGGATCTAAGAAAAATGATTCATAATTAGTGGATATGTGTAGGAATCCCCCATAATTGCTTTAGGAGTTGATTATAGAGCCTTAGGCAAGGGGAACTTAGAAAGGGTTAAAGACGGAGATTCTAGAACCCGTAAACATAAGGCAAAATTCTACTCAAATAACTAGAGCTGTTTGGTTATGTTATATGTAACACCCTAATAATTAACCCAATACACCTAGGTTGTATCTGATTAATTACTAGACTTTACTCTTTGCTTCAGTTCTTTTAATCATATCTTGAAAATACTTAGTAAAATTATGAGCCATTTTTTTAAAAACATAATTGAAAACGTGAGCGCGCATAACGTGAACGATTTAGCGGAATATAAAAGACATATTAGAATTTAAATACATCATATCACATCACATTGGCTCCATCATATAACATCCATAATTACTTAACACATAGATATTTTGCCTACCAACAGAGTTAAGCTAGGTGTAGGCAATCAAACCAACATAAATAGTATATGGATGGAAAAATATCCATTAACGGCACCTACTAATAACATTTCAGAGATAGGAATAGATATCCAAGTCACGCGCAAAGTTTAGTGATACGTTCCTCAAGGATAATAAGCTAGTTCACCAGATCAAGTACATCTACCAGGTGAGAGCATTGGAATCACAAACATCACCATCACTTTCTGAAGACGAGATAAAGAAAGAAGAGGGAGTGAGAAACTTATAAAAGAATCTAGTAGGTACTCACCTCATATGCATCGTGTCATCATCATCGTCCTCAGGAACCTCGGGGTTATTATGAAATAGTGAGCATGCTAAGATTGATTTATTAAGTTCGAAAATATACTTTACGAGGTTCGTCGGTTTTAATCATGCGTCTTATAATGCATCATAAACTTAGCATGTCATGTTTATAATGAACTTTTCCTTTCATATATAATAACATAGTTATGCATAAAATCACATCATATTCTTCATCATCATTTCATAATACTATGCATAGCAGAACATCATATTTCTCATCATCATCTCATAAATACTATGCATAGCAGAACATCATATTCACATAATGCATTTATTTAGTTTCTTAGGTGACTTAAAGTTACTTTCATCATCATTTTCCTGGCCACCCTATACTCCACCCTTTTGGGAGTAATCTAGGTTATGAGCTCATACCTTACTAGTCGTTACTAGCATATACTTATCCCTTTTGATAAGTTAAAATCCCAACTCTACCCTTTGAGAGAATGGTTTAGGGGCAAGAATCACCTTTTCACCACCTATAGTCTGATGGGTCCAAAAGATCATTTCCTCATAAGTTTAAGTCACCATTAAGTCTTTGCATGTTATATCATAATACAACTCTCAATTCATAATCATCAGGATGCATAACATTCTCATTGTTTGCAACAGCAACTATAACATGCAAACCAGGAAATTATTCAATGATATCAAATACTTAATAAGCATCAAATCACTACATAGACTTATCATTTCAAACTTCAAAGAACCATCATCATAAATTCTTACTAAAACCCTAAACAACTGAAACTTTAAATGGGTAACCATAATTATCAAACTAATTAATCATGCATCTAAAGGATTCATTATCATCATTACCATTAATTATAAGCCTTAAAAACATTATTAAACTATATGGGACAGCATAGGTAGCAAGTTATATTTAAGGCTTCACAGTGTGCTAGAAGTTGCATTTTTAACCCTTTCGTTACCGGCTTTCCTTATGGTGCTAAAATTAATTACTAAACCAATTATGAATCATTCTCCCTTATCTAAACATAATAGAACCTGGTTCTTAGGGCTGCTAAAGGTTCTGACAGAATGCATAAATTTCATTTTCTAGAGTTCTAGAAATCTTGCTTTTACTTTTCTAGGAAGCTAGTTTTATTTTTAACATGCATAGAATCGTTCCTCAGCAATAAACCATAATTATCACAACTTCAAACATATTAAACCATCATCATATAGTAGTACTAAACTTAGATCAGTGGCTGAATCATGAACCTCACATAATTGCTTAAAAACACATTTTAAGTACATGTAAGATACTAGTTTCCCGTAAAATCTTTGCAAAGCCTTAAAACTCTTTTAGAAACTAATTCTTTTTGTTAATCTTGAAAGAAATTATAGAACTAAATCAGTAGCTATTTAAAAGCACTTTGGGCCTACCTTAATTATGAGGCCGATTTATATATTGAAAGAATCTTCATGATTAAAATTCTCACTTAAGATAAAAGGAGCAAGTCTTAAGCTTTATAGATTTAGGTGATAACTAAAATCATAAACATGCTATGCAACCTCATTTTAATCTTGTCTTTATAAGGTGATAACTTGGAATTATAAACATGATATGCAAGACTTGAAATTTAAACATGATGTGCAGGTCCATATTATTATATTCATGAATTAAGGTGATCCGCTTGAAATATAAATATGATTATGCAAGCTTGGAAATATAAACATATGCAAGAGCTTGAAATAAATAAGAAATTGGCGCGTAGTCGCACTGGACCAAGTGGAGAGAGAAGAGAATCTTAATAAAAGAAAAATAAAACCGAAGCTTAACCGCATTGGACCTGAGAGAGAAGAGAATTCTTATTACATATTATTAAGCTCCAAACTCAAGACTTCTAAAGAATGAATTCTTTGACTCCAATAATCTTAAGGAAATTGAAAGTGAGTTTTAAAGTTCTTATTATTATGGTTTCAAGAACCTTATTTCTTTTCTTGTGATACTTGGGCAAGTCTTTGGCTCTAGGATTCTTAGGTGATGACATAATAATAAACATGTCATGCGTTGATTCTTTAGCCATTATAAAATAAAGTGAGAGCATAAAATAAATATGAGATGCAACCTTTTATCATCTTTAGAGATAAGTGACAACTTGAAACATAAACATGAAATGCAAGCTTGGAAATTTAAACATGAGAATGCAAGTTCATTTATTCATTTTGAGAATTTAGTGATGACATAGAAAGTAAACATGGTTATGCAAGGCATAAACTTAAACATGGATGCAAGTTCATTTTATTTCTTTACTAGAGCTCCTCCAAGACTTTAGAGAAATATAAATTCAACCCAATATATCTTAGCAAGACAAAGTGAAAAATACATCTTTCAAGTTCTAAACTTAAGATCTTTATTTTTACATCATAAAAACATCATTCTTTAGAGGCCTAACTTGTGATGGATTTACAACCAACACTCAAGGTCCTCATCATCAAGCTATCATCATATTCCCATATAGGCCTTATGGCCGAAATGTTCAAAGGAAAAGAAAGAAGAAAACCAAATGGAAAAGCTAGAGAAAGTCCATGAAATCATCATTTTGAACCAAGAACAACACTTAGCAAAGCATAGAAATAAGCTTAAAGACAACTCCCTACCTAATTTGTTTTGAAGGAAAGGAAGAGAACTTGGTTTCTTTGAATGAAATGAAAGAAAATCTCCTTGAAAAACTGATGCTAAGGTTTCAGCTAAGGGAGGAAAGAATGAGAGCTTTTGAGCTTTGGAAAAACTAGAAATATGTAACTATGATTCAAGGCTTCTAACACTCCTCAAGTATGCCTATTTATAGAAGATTTTGAAGCTCATAAATGGACAAGAAAAGGAGGAAAGTCTGACCAAATTTGAGGAGGAAACAAGGAAGAAAAATCATCTTGTTTGGTGGCTTAAAACATGGAATCATGTTTTCATGGTTCCTTGTTTTCATACCTTGGTTTTTGTGCATTCTTTGATAAATTTTCTGATGCATTATGGACCAATAATTTCGTCCATTACAGCCCATGGAAGAGGAAATTTGTGTGTTCCATGTATTATTTAGGTGTAGGTAAGGTATTCTTGCAAATTAGAGAATTTACGATTAAGGGCTTAGGTGAATTAGTAAACAATTTGAGTGTTTTTAAGCAATTTTGGCTTCTAATCAATCTAAATAAATAATTTTGACTCTAGATTAATAATTAGAATTTAATAAGCTTTAATTTGAGCCTAATATTGCTTAGGTTTCATTAGACGAATTGAAAATCTCAAAATTCGCAAAACGCACAAAGAGGGGCAAAATGGTCATTTCGCTTAAAATGCTCGAGGCCACCTGAGCTTAACCAATGGACAATCATAACTTAAAAACATGTTTTAAAACATTTTAGTGAGGTTCGGCTAGCGGCACGCAATAATTAAAATACTCAGGTGTTTTGGTCATTACGCACGTCGAGCTCAAAATTAGGATTCTTTTCCTCTATTAACACACATAACACAAACAATCCCTTATTATCATCAAACATCCCCTTGAGGATGGGTGGGGCCCACGATCCTCATTTCTGAGTAAAATAACCTCAGGGCATTTTGGTCATTTTACACGTACAAAAAATCGGGTTTGCAACTCTTGCACAAATGCCCATAACCTCTTTTCTAATGTTATATTCCTTATTTGAGGATTGTTCGTCTCAAATTTTATGTAAGAATTACTTAGGGTAATTCGATAATGATAGTAAAAATTGGGCATTACATTATAAATCATAAACGTTAGAGAAAATTATAGGTAATGATCCCTTAGGTGTTATAAAAATCCATAATGAAGGTTAGGATAATTGGAACACAAGTTTAGACCCTAAGCCAAAGCATAAGACACCATGAGATAGGAGGTGTGATGTGAGCATGAGACCGAGTGGGCATACTCATAATGATGTGAATATGTTAATATCATGAGCATGAGACTATAGGTGTATTTGTGGCATGTTGATGTGACGATGTGGTATGCCCTGTTGAGATGCATGAGAATGCGGAGTATGAATGAGTTAGTAGAATATGCTCTTGTAAATTAGAGATCTATTTAATTGAGAAAGTTTCATGAGGATGATATGTGTGGTTGAGTTATGTAGCATGACTCAAATTTAAGGAAATTCAGAGTATAGTGGTTATCCTAAATTTCCGTTAAATTTGGGGACTTGAGAAAGTTTTGAAAAAAGATTTTATATGTGACATGTCGAGACGCATTTCTCCTACTACGTGAAAGAGGGAACCTGTAATGCCCGATTTCTCTGTTAGAGTACAAATGACCGAAATGCCCTGAGGTCATTTTTACCCAAATTAAAGGACAGTTGCCCCAACCCTCGAATGGGTCAACTCGATGTTTAAAGGGGATTATGTTGTTATGAATGATATTGAGGTGAAAATCTCGTTTTCTAACTTTCGGCTCAAAATGACCAAAATACCCCTGCTGTGTTCTACACGGGTAAAAGGTGCCGTTTGAGCCCAAATTTTTCAGGAAGTTTAGAATGATGTTTTTGAGCAATATTTGATGTTTAGTTGGCCGGAAGGTCTGGGCAGTTTAGTGCAAAATTACCATTTTGCCCCTAGAACAGTGTACAGTGAGCCTAATGACGCAATTAAGCAAACCTAAGCAATATTAGGCTCTAATCGAAGATTAATTTATTTCGATAATTAATCTAGAGTCAAAATAATTTATTAAGGTTAATTAGAACCTAAGATTGCTTAGTTAAACTCTAATTGCATTCTTTAATTCAAGATTCCTAGTCATGGAATCTTGAATAGTGTTTCTCTCTTCAATTCCTTAAATTAAGGAATTGTGCCATACCTCATTTGACCAAAAGAATTATTTTAAATTACTAATCTAGTAAGATTACCCTCCTAATCAAGTCTTGACCTTCCTAATTACCCAATTACCTCACCTAAACACCTTCTTACAAACTCCTAACCAAAACCTTAATCAAAGAAACACCTAAACACACCATTAACCCACAATTAGATGAACTAATTTTCTCTCCCTCATGGCCTTAAGGTGGCCGGCCACTTCCCCCTCCATAGCCCATCATTTGTTGTTTTAATTACACTCAAGAGCCATACTTCAAGCCATGCTTTGCCCATACCTCACCATACCTTCAACCATGCCTACAACCATACCTTTGTAAGAGATATTTCTTCTCTCCTTCCTCCTCAAATGTAACCGGTTCCCTCCCCCTTTGGAAGCCTCATTGTTGAAAATTTCTATAAATACCAAGCCTTGATGAACCTTGTCACACTTTGGATCATTTGTTAAGTTTACACTTCTTACAAAAATTCTCATTTCTTCTCAAACTTCCTCACTTTGGCTGATTTCTTCTTTCAAGATTCAAGAGGATTTTCCTTCTCCATTTCATCAAGAACTCAAGCTTTCTTTCATATCTCTTCAAGACTTCTTTAGGTAGGGGTTATGTTTTAATGTTTTGCTTGTGTTCTTCAAGAAAAGTTCTAGTTTTCTCTTGGTTTCAAATCCTTTTCCTCTCCCTTTTCATTTCGGCCAAGAGGCCCTTTTATAAAGAAAACATGAGCTTGATGATGAGGTTTCAAGATAATGACTTGTTGTTGTCATGTGAGAAACCTCTAAAGCTTGAAACAACTTGGTCTTGGACCATACATGCTTGATTTCTTTCTTTTTCCTTGATAAAGTTTGTGGTTTTCTTTTCTTTTCCTCTTCATGATTTCGGTTTCCTTTGCTTTGGTTTGAACAAAGTTTGCTAAAAATGTAAAGTAGATCACAAAAGTTTTGTTAAGAAAATTAATCCTATGATTTCAAAGAGCTCTAAGCTTACCCTTGCCAACCTTAAAGTTGGTCGGCCGTTCTAAGAGTTTTACTCTAGATTGAAGCCCATGAGCAATAAAATAAAGAATATGACTTAGTTCTTGTAGTTTTGTTTAGACAAAGTGTTGAACTTTGTGTCCATTTTCTTAAGCTTGATGATGAAGTTCAAACCTTAAGACTTTTTGAAGTCTAGGTGCTAAGAACTCTAAAGCTTGCCTTATGATACATAATGGGTTGAGGTTTATGTTCCTCTAAAGTCTTGTAAGAGCTCTAGTTAAGATAAAATAAGTTGCATTCATGTTTAAATTTATGTCTTGCATCTCATGTTTATTTTGATGCCATCACTAATTTCACAAGAATAAATGAATGAACTTGCATTACCATATTTAAATTCCCAAGCTTGCATTTCATGTTTATATTTCAAGTCATCACTTAATCCTTAAAGATAATAATGAAGTTGCATCTCATATTTATTTTATGCTCTCACTTTACTTTGTAATGAAGAGTAAAATGAAGTGCATAGCATGTTTAAGATTATGTTATCACCTAAATACTCTAGAGCTCAAAGACTTGCCCTAAGTATCCTAAAAAGGGAACTCTAGTCAAAAAGAAATGGATGAGTTTTAGTATGATTCAATAATGGTTTGATTTTGTAAAATGCATGAATGATTTCAGGAAAATGTTGGAAACTGTTTTATGAGGTCTCAAGATGTTTAAATAGCTTGGAATGTGTCAAAAATCATGTTTTCTCAAGTTTCTAGGTTCTGGTAATCGATTACCATATTATGTAATCGATTCGATTACCAGAGGGGTTTTCGAAGGACTTTTGGTTCTGGTAATCGATTACCAGACAATGTAATCGATTACCACTATTCTTCATGCCCAGAATCTGTCCTTAAAACTGTAATCGATTACCTGTTAGTGTAATAGATTAATGTTCTTAATTTTTCGAAAGATTTAACCTAAGTAATCGATTACCATTGTATGTAATCGATTACCCAGTTGTTTTAAACCTAGAATAAATTTAGTTCCTGGTAATCGATTACTAGGACATGTAATCGATTACCAAAACACCTTTTGCTCCTGAAATTGTCCCAGAGAAACTAGCAACTTATATGCATTTTAACTCAAGAGATTATGTGATTTTATGGGCTCATGATTTCGTTCTGCCCCTATGTTTGGCTACTGTATAAATGCTGTTCTAAGGTGTTAAAATGTGTAAAATTATGTTTGAGTGAAGCAAGGAATCGATTTAGAAAAGTTAGAAAAGAATAAGTAACTTGAAAGGGATTAGAGATAAGAATTCTAGAACACCTTAATGCATAAAAATGCAAATCTGTTCCAGCATGATTGAATCAAGGATAAATGGTTCATAATTAGTAAGACATGTATAAAATCCCTTCATAAATGATTAGGTATTAATTTCTAAGTTTAAGGTGATGATAAGAACTTAAAATAGGAATTCTAGCACTCTTAGACATGGCAAAACATAATTCTGTTCCAGCATAGTTAGATTGAGGAAAAATGGTTTATAACTTAGTGAACATGCCTAGGAATCCCTCATAATTGGTTTAGGAATTGATTATGGAGCCTTAGGCGAAGACGGATCTTAAAAGGGTCACGAACGGAGATTCTAGAGCCCGTAAGCATATGATATTCCCTTTCATGTGCAGTGCTTAATCTTAGAGAAAAGTTTAAGTGTTAACCTCTGAGGGTAATAAAGATGCAAATACAAGTTTAAGGCCCGTAAGGGTCAAAGCATAAGATACTATGAGATAGGTGGCCGAGAGAGCATAATTATGATGATGAACCTCGAGCATATTTATGATGATGTGATTATGTTAGTTCCTTGAGCATGAAACTTTATGTGTATGATTGGTATGATGATATGATGAAGTGTTGTATTTAAGATGCATAAGGTTTCGAAATATGAATGAAATTGAGGAATATGCTCATGTGAACTAGAAAGTTATTGATTTGAGAAAGTTCCATGAAAATGATGCATGTGACTGAGATTATGTGGCATGACTCAAATTTGAGGAAATTCGGAGAGTAGCTGTTATGCCGCCGAATTTTCATCAAATTTGAAAGACATAAGAAAGTTTTTGAGAAATATGATGTTTAAGGTGACACACCGAACGTACTCTCCCTGCTCGGTGAAGAGAAGGTAAAACCGTGAGGGCATAGACATTAGCCTGCCAAAGCGGACAAAGTCGCTGGTCTTAACTAGTCGATGCGTTTCGAAGAAGGAAAAAGTCCCATGATGGGTGATCCTTAGGCCCCTACCCGTACTCTGGGAGTCGGGATTATGATGATTATGATGAATATGATTATGTTTATGATTCGCTTATCAAGAGGATAAGTAAGAACTAGTGACGACTAGTTAAGGTATGAGCTCATAGCCTAGTTTAAGGGGTGCGGTTACTATTATGTTTGGTGTCACAAGTATGAGAAAAGGAAAGATGTTCAGAGAAAGTTACATGCCACTTATATGTTGTTTGATTATTTTTTGGTTGCCTAAAGTACTGCCATGCATTCATGAACTATTATGTTGCATACATGCATTAAGACTCATTATAAAAGACATGGACCTTGGATAAATATCTTGTGAAAACCTCATAATGAACCTATGCATGCTTAACCCTTTTAATAAACCCAAGGTTCTTGGGACGTAAACGATGACACTAGGATAGAGGATTTCCCTACTAAGATTCTTTAGCAAGATTTTCACCCTCTCTCTATTTCTTTCCATTACGTCTTCAGACATCGATGGTGTCGTTCGTGATTTTTGTTGATGCACCCGTGTGGAACTGCACTATCCGACCATCATCCTACCACTTCGAGGGTCGTTGTGCTATACGCATTTTTGCATACATGGGACGCCTATTTGCCTTTCCAGTCTCAAGCTTTCGATTCACTCCGACTTCCCCTTTGGTGACGACATGATTTTTGAGAGGACGCGACCCGTGATGAGCAGAACGCCATGCCCGGCCATCATCCTCGGTGTCGTGACTATCTGGAGTATGTACACCTCATACGTCGATGCGGGAGGACCTGTCCGAGGACTCACCGGCCAATCCTTATTCGGAGGATTCCACCCTTTCGGTGCCTTGGCGCTCAGAGGGTAGCGAGGACACGGTCTCCAGCCGAGGCCTATGAGGCGTGTACGTCGACTCGAGAGATGCCCTCGCCGAGGTGGTCACGTCGTTCCGCCGATTCGCATGCCCACGTCCCCTCTTCGATGGGCCACATCCGAGGAGCTTCGGAGTTCGTAGGCTACATATCTCCGTCCGAGGATTTGCGTCGTCCATAGGTTTTAGAGGAGGGTTGCTTCTTGGGGAGTATCTTTTGGGGTTGTTTTCATGTATTTGTTATTATGTTTCTTATTATATGTTGTTGTACTGCAAGCTCTGCCCACTAGTATGGGTAAGACTTTATGTTTCTTTTACATTCCAGTGTATTGTACTAAACTATGTTAACTAATATGATGAAGAATGATGTTTATGATGGATGTGTTCTTTAATGCTTATGTTCTGTATGTTTTATGTATTCTTCCGCTTCACGTTACATTTATGTTACACGCAAAGGCTCGCACTTTGTTTTATATGAATCATTTCAAAAAAAAAAATTTACCGTATTTTCCGCTAAGTATTTTGTAAATGAATTTAAAGAGAAGTAATAACTAATAATTAATCTTGATACGTCCTAGGCGTATTGGGTTAAATATTAGGGTGTTACAAAACCCGTGGAGGGTATGGTCGTAGGGGCCATAACGAAGCGAACAATGTCACTGGTCTTAACCAGATGATGCATATCAAGCTGAGACGTACTTCTCCTGCTATGGTGAGGAAAGGTAAACCGTGAGGGCATCGACATTAGCCCTCAAAGCGGACAAAGTCACTAGTCTTAACTAGCTGATACATTTCAGAGAAGGAAGAAAGTCCCATGATGGATGATTCCTTATGTCCCTTGCCCATACTCTTGGAGTCAGGATTTGTTATTTTTATGATTATGATTCGCTTATCAAGAGGATAAGTAAGAACTAGTGATAACTAGTTAAGGTATGAGCTCATAGCCTAGTATCAGGGTCAATTACTATTGTTTTTAAAAGATCATGATGTCACAAGTTGAGAAATGAGAAAGATGAGAAGTATCTTGATGAAAGTGGAAGTTTGATCATGAGAAGTTACATGCCCACTTATATGTGAACTATTTGTTAATGATATGTTTTATTGTTGCTAAGTATTGCCATGCATTCATGTTCTACTATGCTGCATACATGTATTAAAGATTCATCATAAAAGAAACGGACCTTGGATGATTATCTTTTATGAAAACCTCATAATGAACCTTTGCATGTCTAACCTTTTTATAATAAACCCAAGGTTCCTGGGGATGTAAATAATGGCACTAGGATGGAGGTTTCCCTATGAGATTCTTTAGCAAGATTCTCACCCTCTCTTTGTTTTCTTTCCGTTACGTCTTTAGACCGCGATGGCGTCGTTCGTGATCTTTGTTGACACCCGGTATGGGAAGTGCATTACCCCAGATCATCAGTCCTACCACTTCGAGGGTCGTTGTGCTGTACGCATTTTTGTATACATGGGACGCCCATTTGCTTTTTGGGTCTCCAGCTTCGCTTCACCCCGACTTCTCCTTATGGCGATGATTTGATTTTTGAAAGGACGTAACCCGTGACGGAGAAACTACCATGCCCAACCATTATCTTCAGTACACGGCTACCTCAGTACGTTCCTCGCCCAAGGCACTCGGAGACGGATCGTTGAGGATCCCCTTCTCATCCTTTTCCGAGGGATCTGCCCTTGTAGTCCCCATGGATATTGGGAAGGGCAGTGAGGATACGGTGACGCAGTGGAGGTTAGCTCGACGCCCAGAGATGCGCCCTTATCGAGGGAGGGAGTAGTCATGGTTGGGGACTGATCTTTTGGTGGGTTTTTCCATGTATTAGCTTTCTATGTTTTCTTGTATTTTATGTTTCCGTACCAAGCTCTGGCCACGTATATGGGTAAGACTTTATGCTTTCTTTTATGTTTTAGATGATGTACTAAACTATTATGATTAATATTATGATGGATGTTTTTATGATTGAGGTGTTCCCTATTGCTTTTGCTTTGCATGATTTATTTCTCTCTCGCTTTACGTTTCGCTTATGTTGTTCGCGATAACTCACACTTTGTTTTACGCATCTCATTTAAAAAAAAAATTTACCCATATTTTCCGCTAAGTAATTTTACAAACGAGTTTTAAAGGGAAGTAATAACTAATAATTAATCTTAATACGTCCTAGGCGTGTTGGGTTAAATATTAGGTGTTACAGTTGTAGAGGAGATCCTTCCGAATAGATGTGGGTGGGGGAGTCCTCCACCGGCTCGGTCTGGGAACGCCTCGAGCGAGGAACATACTCGGGGAAGTCGCGCACCGCCAAAGCCGAAGGGCGGGCATGATGAGTTTGCTCGTTTCGAGGTCGAGTCCTCTCGAAGATCAGGTCATCGCCATACGGTGAGGTAGGAGTAAAGCGAAGCTGGAGGCTGAATGCGCGAATGGGTGTCCCATGTATGCAAAAATACGGACAGCACAACGACTTTCAAAATGATATGACTGATGATCCGGGTCAAACTGCACCTCCAGATCAGCATGTTAATGAAGACCATGAACGTCGCTATCGAGATCTGAAAACGTAACGGGAAGAGAAAATAGGGGTGATAATCTTACTAAAAAATCTCAATAGGGAATCCTCCTATCCTAATGTCATCGTTTATGTCCCCAGGAACCTTGGGTTTATTATGAAAAGATTTAACATGCAATGGTCTATTATGAGGTTTTATAAAAGTAATTATCCAAAGTCTGTGTCTTTTATGATGAATCTTAATGCCTGTATGCAACATAGCGAAACATGAATACATGGCAATACTTTATGCAAACAAACCAATAAAACATGTCATTAGTAATTTATCATCAAATAATTGGCATATAGTTTCTCATGAACAACCTTTCTCTTTCTCAAACTTGTGACATAAAGGTATCAAACCTAGTATCATCGCCACCCTAAAAACTAGGCTATGAGCTCATACCTCAACTAGTTGTCACTAGTTCTTACTTATCCTCTTGATAAGCGTATCATAATCACAATCATAATAATCCCGACTCCCAAATAGGTAGGGGCCTAAGGATCACCCATCATGGGACTTTCTCCTTTTTCGAAACACATCAACTAGTTAAGACCAGTGACTTTGTCCGCTTTGGCAGGCTAATGTCAATGCCTTCACGGTTTTACCTTCTCCTCACCGTAGTAGGAGAAGTATGTCTTGGTCTACGAAATGCATCAATTGGTTAAGACTAGTGACATTGTCCCCTTCGGTATGGCTCCACGACCATACCCCCCATGGGTTTACTTTCTCCTCGGCAGGAGAAATGCATCTCGGCATGTCACCTTTAAAATCTCACTTTCAAAAACTTTCTTGAGTCTTCAATTTGATGGAAATTCAGGCATAATGGCTTACAACGAATTTCCTCAAATTGAGTAATGCCACATAACTCACCGAACAAATATTTTCTCATACAATATCTGTTAAGCAAATCTTTTAAAGTCATATAAACATATTCCTCCACTTTATCATCATCCTATATCCTTATGCATCTTAATCACAGCATGCCGTATTATCATAACAATTACGTCATAAATTCACATATTCTTATACACATAACATGAATACTATCACATGCTCTCAACATAACATAAATATATGTTCACTTGATCACTTACTTACGTTATGTCTCCTATCTTATAGTATCTTATGTTTTGGCCCTTACGGGTCTTAAACTTGTGTTCTAGTTATCCTAATGCCCATTATAGATCTTTGATACACCTAGGGATCGCTACTTGTAATTCTCTATATTCATGCTCACTAAATCTTCCAAACAGCATTGCATAAATTAAGCAGGATAGTATAATTCGATTATAGGGTTCTAGATTCTACGTCTTTGACCCTTTCTAAGTTCCGCTTCGCCTAAGGCTCTATATTCAATTCCTAAACCAATTATTAGGGATTCCTACACATATCCACTAATTATAAACCATTTTCTTTAAGTTCACTTTTGCTAGAACAGAATTTATAATTCATGTGTTTAAGTGTTCTAGAATTCTCATTTTAGATCATTTTAGTTATTTATTCTTTCCTAACTTCCCTAAATCGGTCCTTGCCTTATCAAACACAATTTTACACACTTCAACTCCATAAAACAGAATTAATATAGTGGCCAAAGGAACAAGGCAGAAACCGAAATGTATATCACACATAATCACATAAATTCATGTTTTAAGTGCATATAAGTTGCTAGTTTTCTCTTGGAATAATTTTAGGAACTCAAAACTCTTTTAGAAACTAATTTATCTCATTAAAATCATGTAAACATGAGTAAAGGAGGTAGCTAATTTATTTTTCCCATAAAAAGGATTTAAAACATAGAATCATATTCATAATGCTTTCTAAGTTCACCTAAGCTTAGAAAAATTCCAAGACATAGGCTATTGGCACTTATGATTAGATGAACTCATATCAAGTCCATCATCATCATCATAAGGCCAAAATGGCACTCATGGAAAGCTTCCATTTTCTAAAACTTTACTTGTGATACTTGGGTAAATCTTTGAGCTTTAGAGTATTCAGTGATGATAAACATAAACATGCTATGCACTTTGTTTTATTCTTCATTATAAAATAAAGTGAGAGCACAAAATAAATATGTGATGCAACCTTATTATTATCTTTAAAGATTAAGTGATAACTTGAAATATAAACATGAAGTGCAAGCTTGGACATTTAAACATGAAATGCAAGTTCATTTATTTATTCTTGAGAGCTTAGTGATGGCATCAAAAAGTAAACATGATATGCGAGGCATAAACTTAAACATGAATGCAAACTTATTTTATCTTAACTAGAGCTCATGCAAGACTTTAAGGAACATCAATAGCCTTAACCCAATCTACGCCCCAATTTTTACTGTCATTACCGAATTACCCTAAGTAATTCTTACATAAAATTTGAGACCAAACAATCCTTAAATAAGGAATATAACATTAGAAAAGAGGTTATGGCAATTTGTGCGAGAGTTGCAAACCCGATTTTGTACGTGTAAAATGACTAAAATGCCCTGAGGTTATTTTACTCAAAAAATGAGGATCGTGGACCCCACCCGTCCTCAAGGGGATGTTTTGATGATAATAAGGGATTTTTTGGTTATGTGTGTTAATAGAGGAGAAGAATCCTAATTTTGAGCTTCACGAAATGACCAAAATGCCCTGCCCGTTTTACTTTATTTGCGTGCCGACTAAGCCGAACCTCACTAAAATGTTTTAAAACATGTTTTTAAGCTATGATTAACCATTAGTTAAGCTTGGTCTCGGGCAATTTTTAAGTAAAATTACCATTTTGTCCCCTTTGTAGTTTTGCAAATTTTGAGATTTTTGATTCGTATAGCGAAACCTAAGCAATATTAGGCTCAAATTAAAGGTTATTAGATTCTAATTATTAATCTAGAGTCAAAATTATTTATTTAGATTGATTAGAACTTAAAATTGCTTAAAAACACTCAAATTGCTTACTAATTCACCAAAGCCCTTAATTGTAAATTCTCTAATTTACAAAGATACCTACCTACACCTACATAATACATGGAACACACAAATTTTATCCTCCTTGGGCTATAATGCATGAAATTATATGGCCTAATATGCATCAGAAAATTTGTCAAATGTGGCACAAAACTCAAGGTATGAAAACAAGGAATTATGTTTTATGATTCCATGTTTTAAGCCACCAAAAATGAAAATGATTTTTCCTCCCTTTGTCCTCCCTAAAATCAGCCACCCATGCCTCCTCCATTTGTCCATTCATGAGCTCCAAAATCTCTATAAATAGGCATGCTTAAGGAGTCTTAGAAGCCTTGCTCATAATTGCACAATTTCTAGTTTTTACAAAGCACAAAAACTTTCTTTCCTCCTCCCCTTGGCTGAAACTTCTTCTTCAATTTCTCAAAGAGATTTTCTTTCATTTCACTCCAAGAAACCAAGTTCTTTTCCTTTCTTTCAAACCACATTAGGTAGGGAGTTGTCTTTAAGCTTATTTCTATGCTTTGCTAAGTGTTGTTCTTGGTTCAAAATGATGATTTCATGGACTTTCTTAGCTTTTCCATTCGGTTTTCTTCTTTCTTTTCCTTTGAACATTTCGGCCATAAGGCCTATATGGGAATATGATGATAGCTTGATGATGAGGACCTTGAGTGTTGGTTGTAAATCCATCACAAGTTAGGCCTCTAAAGAATGATGTTTTTATGATGTAAAAATAAAGATCTTGAGTTTAGAACTTGAAAGATGTATTTTTCACTTTGTCTTGCTAAGATATATTGGGTTGAATTTATATTTCTCTAAAGTCTTGGAAGAGCTCTAGTAAAGAAATAAAATGAACTTGCATCCATGTTTAAGTTTATGCCTTGCATAACCATGTTTACTTTCTATGTCATCACTAAATTCTCAAGAATGAATAAATGAACTTGCATTCTCATGTTTAAATTTCCAAGCTTGCATTTCATGTTTATATTTCAAGTTGTCACTTAATCTCTAAAGATAATAAAAGGTTGCATCTCATATTTATTTTATGCTCTCACTTTATTTTATAATGGCTAAAAGAATCAACGCATAGCATGTTTATTATTATGTCATCACCTAAGAATCCTAGAGCCCAAAGACTTGCCCAAGTATCACAAGCAAAGAAATAAGGTTCTTGGAACCATAATAATAAGAACTCTAAAACTCACTTTCAATTTCCTTAAGATTATTGGAGTCAAAGAATTCATTCTTTAAGAAGTCTTGAGTTTGGAGCTTAATAAGATGAAATAAGAATTCTCCTCTCTTCACTCCGCGGACTACGCGCTCCGGTTCTTATTTTCTTTTATTAAGATTCTCTTCTCTCTCCACTAGTCCAGTGACTACCGCCACTCAGTTTCTTATTTATTTCAAGCTCTTGCATCATGTTTATATTTTCAAGCTTGCAAATCATATTTATATTTCAAGCTGATCACCTTAATTCGTGAATATAATAATATGGACCTGCATATCATGTTTAAATTTCAAGTCTTGCATATCATATTTATAATTCCAAGTTATCACCTTATAAAGACAAGATTAAAATGAGGTTGCATAGCATGTTTATGATTCTAGTTATCACCTAAATCTATAAAGCTCAAGACTTGCTCCTTTTATCTTAAGTGAAAATTTTAATCATGAACATTCTTTCAATGTATAAATTGGCCTCATGATTAAGGAAGGCCTAAAGTCCTATGATTTCTTTCAAGTTTAACAAAAAGAATTAGTTTCTAAAGGAGTTTCGAGGTTTTGCAAATATTTTACGGTAAACTAATATCACATGTGTACTTGAAATATGACTTTAAGCAATTATATGAGGTTCATGATTCGGCAACTAATCTGAGTTTAGTACTATTGTATGATGATGGTTTAAAATGTTTGAAGTTGTGATAATTATGGTTTATTTCTAAAGGAATGATTTTATGCATATTGAGATAAAACTAGCTTCCTAGTAAACCGTAAAAGCAAGATTTCTAGGACTCTAGAGAATGAAATTTATACATTCTGTCCAGAACCCTTAAAAGCTATAAGAATCAGATTTTATTATGTCTAGATAAGTGAAAATGATTCATAATTGGTTTAGTAATTAATTTTAGCATCATAGGGAAAACCGGTAACAAGAAAGGGTTAAAGATGCAACTTCTAGCACACCGTAAGCCTTAAATATAACCTACTGCCTACGCTGTCCCATGTGGTTTAATAATGTACTTGAAGGTTATAATTAAGGGTAATAATGATAATGAATCCCTTAGATGCATAAGAAAGTAAGATAATGATTGAGGTTACCTGATTCTAAAGTTGTGGTTATTTAAGGAGCTTTTCAGTAGGATTTATGATAATGCCTCTTTGATGTTTGAAATGATAAGTCTATGTAGTAATTTGATGCTTATTAAGTATTTGATTTCATTGAATAACTTCATGGTTTGCATGTTATAGTTGCTGTTGTAAAAAATGAGAATGTTTATGCATCCTGATGATTATGAATTGAGAGTTGTATTATGATATAACATGCAAAGACTTAATGGTGACTTAAACTTATGAGGAAATGATCCTTTGGACCCATAAGACTATAGGTGGTGAAAAGATGATTCTTGCCCCCTAAACCGTTCTCTCAAAAGGGTAGAGTCGAGATTTTAACTTATCAAAAGGGATAAGTATATGCTAGTGACGACTAGTAAGGTATGAGCTCATAACCTAGATTACTCCCAAAAGGGTGGAGTATAGGGTGGCCTAGGAAAATGATGATGAAAGTAACTTAAAGTCACCTAAGAAACTAAGTAAATGCATTATGTGAATATGATGTTCTGCTATGCATAGTATTTATGAGATGATGATGAGAAATATGATGTTCTGTTATGCATAGTATTATGAAATGATGATGAGGAATATGAAGTGATTTTATGCATAACTATGTTATTATATATGAAAGGAAAAATTCATTATAAACATGACATGCTAAGTTTATGATGCATTATAAGACGCATGATTAAAACTACGAACCTCGGTAAAGTATATTTTCGAACTTAATAAATCAATCTTAGCATGCTCACTATTTCATAATAACCCCGAGGTTCTTGAGGACGATGATGATGACACAATGCATATGAGGTGAGTACCTACTAAGATTCTTTTATAAGTTTCTCACTCCCTCTTCTTTTCTTTCCATCTCATCTTTAGAAAGTGATGGTGATGTTCGTGATTCCGTTGATGCTCTCACCTGTATATGTACTTGATCTGGTGAACCAGCTTATTATCCTTAAGGAACATATCTAAACTTTGCGTGAGCTTGGATATCTATTCCTATCTCTGAAGTGTTATTAGTAGGTGTCGTTAATGGATATTTTTTCATCCGTATACTATCTATGTTGGTTTGATTGCCTACACTTAGCTTAACTCTGTTAGTAGGCAAAATATCTATGTGTTAAGTAATTATAAATGTTATATGATGGAGCCAATGTGATGTGATGTGATGTGATGTATTTAAATTCTAATATGTCTTTTTATATTCCCCTAAATCGTTCACGTTATGCGCGGCTCTCGTTTTCAATTATGTTTTAAAAAAAATGGCTCGTAATTTTACTAAGTATTTTCAAGATATGACTAAAAGAGCTGAAGCAAAGAGTAAAGTCTAGTAATTAATCAGATACAACCTAAGTGTATTGGGTTAATTATTAGGGTGTTACACCCAACATGTATCTAACAATATAAAGTGAGCTTTAGAGTTCTTAGCACCAAGTCTTCAAAGAAGTCTTATGGTTTGAACATCATCAACAAAGCTCAAGAAAATGAACTAAGAGATAAACATCAACACTTACCAAAACAAACATAAAAAGAACTACTCATATTCTTCATTTTATTGCTCATGGGCTTCAATCTAGAGTAAACTCTAGAACGGCCGACTAACTTTAAGGTTGGCAAGGGTAAGCTTAGAGCTCTTTGAAAACATATGATTAATTTTCTTAAACAAAACCTTTAGTGAGCTACTTAACATTTTTATCAAACTTTGTACAGATAAAGGAATGAAAACCAAAATCATAGAGGGGAAAGGAAAAGAGAACCGAAATCTTGAGTAAGGAAAAGAAAAGGAAACCGAAATCATATATAGTCCAAGACCAAGTTTTCAAGCTTTAGAGGTTTCTCACATGACATCACAAGACCATTATCTTGAAACCTCATCATCAAGCCAAAGTTTTTCTCATCACAAGGCTCTAAGGCCAAAATGAAAAGAGCAAAAGGAAGAGCTTTGAAAACCAAGAGAAAACTGGAACTTTTCTTAAAAAAAGAAAACAAAACTTTGAAAATAAAACCCTACCAAATGAAGTCTTGAATGAGATGAAAGAAAGCTTGGTTCCTTTAGGAGTGAGAAGAAAATCTTCTCTTTGAGGGTGGTGAGGATTCGGCCAAGAGAAACTCAAGGAAGGTGAATTTTCCTTGAGAGTGTGAGCTTGGAAATGGAAAGGTTTAATGTTTGAGATGTGGTTTGAAGTGGGGAGTGGTGGTTCAAGATTGTTTGTGGTGGTTTATGGTAGTGGAAAGGTTTCTTTGGTGGTGGAGGAAGAAGAACAAGATGAAGAGAATTTGAGAAAAAAAGAGAATTGCAAGAAAGCTTGAACTTGGCAAAGTTTCTAAAGTGCAACCAAGTTCACTAAAGCTTGGTATTTATAGAAAATTGAAACAATGGGGCTGCAAAGGGGGAGGAGGAGGCTGACGATATTCAAGGCCTTGGGGAGGAAAATATCTTCAACAATTGGTCATTCAAAGGCATGGGTAGAGGTATGGCTAGGTATGGTCAAGGCATGGCTTGAGGCATGGTTCTTTGAGTGCAACAAAATCAACATGTGACACAAATGGAAGGGGAGGTATTCGGCCATTTCAGCCAAGGGGGAGGAGAGATTTTGTTCATCTAATTGTGGTTTAGTGATGTGTTTAGGTGTTTCTTTGATTAAGGTTTTGATTAGGAGTTTGTAAGAAAGTGTTTAGGTGAGGTAATGATCAATTAAGGTTGTTAAGACTTGATTTAGGGAGTGATCTTGCTAGATTAATAAATTAAAAACTATTTTCTAGTCAAATTAAATCATATACATAATTCCTTGATTTAAGGAATTGGAGTGAGAATTTACTACTCAAGATTCCATGACTAGGAATCTTGAATCAAGAATGAGATTAGAGTTTAACTAAGCAATCTTAGGTTCTAATTAACCTTAATAAATTATTTTGACTCTAGATTAATTATTGAAGTTTATTAATCTTCGATTAAGCCTAATATTGCTTAGGTTTGGTTAATTACATCGTTAAGCTCACTTGTACACTGTTCTAGGAGCAAAATAGTAATTTTGCACTAAACTGCTTGGACCTCCGGCCAACTAACCATCATAAACCACTCATAAACATCATTCCGAACTTTCTAGAAAAGTTTGCTAAATGGCACCTTTACCCGTAAAACGCTACAGGAGTATTTTGGTCATTTTAGTTGAAAGTTAACGAGATTTTCACCTTGGATATCAAACATTACAGTTATAATCCCCTTCAAACATTGAGTTGACCCGTTCAAGGACTGGTCAGCTATTTTAAATTCTGGGTAAAAATGACCTCAAGGGCATTTTGGTTCTTCATACTCAAACAGAAAATTGGGTGTTACACGATATAACATGCACAAAGCGGTAAATAAAGGATAGTTAAGGAGAAGAAGATAATGCACATGTATTTTTTATACTCGTTCAACTAACTTGCCTACATCCAGTTCTCAACTCCTGTTGAGTTCCACTAAAACCTTTCTAACCTGAGAAAGTTGGATGATCTTTACAGGAGCCTTCCCAAGCTCTACAAGTGACCAGGAGCTCACTCTACTATCACACCTGAGTAGTCTTTGACCAACCTCTCAAAGCTAACCCGTAACTAGTAGCTCACTCTATTATCACGTTACAAGTAGTCTTTGCTTAGCTTTTCCAAGCTAACTCACAATGATCACTGTAACGCCCAATTTTTACTGTAATTTTTACTATCATTAGGAATTACCGAATTACCGTAGGTAAATATTATATAAAATTTGAGACCAAACAATCCTTAATAAAGGAATATAACGTTAGAAGAGAAGTTAGGAGCAATTCGTGCAAGTATTGCAAACCCCAATTTTCTGACGTGTAAAATGACCAAAATGCCCCTGAGGTTATTTTACTCAGAAATGAGGATCGTGGGCCCCACCCATCCTCAAGGGGATGTTTTGATGTTAATAAGGGATTGTTTGTGTTATGTGTGTTAATAGAGGAGAAGAATCCTAATTTTGAGTTCACGCGAAATGACCAAAACGCCCTTACCCGTTTTAACTCCAATTTGCGTGCCGACTGAGCCGAACCTCACTAAAATGTGTTAAAAGGTGTTTTTAAGCCATGATTAACCATTGGTTAAGCTCAGGTGGTCTCGGGCAATTTTTAAGTAAAATGACCGTTTTGCCCCGTTTTTTGCAGTTTTACAAATTTTGAGATTTTTGATTCGTCTATCGAAACCTAAGCAATATTAGGCTCAAATTAAAGCTTATTAAATTCTAATTACTAATCTAGAGTCAAAATTATTTATTTAGATTGATTAGAACCTAAAATTGCTTAAAACACCCAAATTGCTTAGTAATTCACTTAAACCCTTAACCGTAAATTCTCTAAATTGCATGAATACCTTGCCTACACCTAAAAAATACATGGAACACACAAAATCCTCTTCCACAAGGCTGTAATGCACGAAATTATTGAGTAATAAGTCAGAAAATTATTACACAAAAATCCAAAGAATGAAAACAAAGAATCATGAAAACATGGAAACATGATTCCATGTTTTAAGCCACCAAACAAAATGATTTTTCTTCCTTATTTTTTTCCTCTAATTTTTGGTCAGATTTCTTTCCTTCCTTTGTCCATTTATGAGCTGCAAAATCTCTATAAATAGGCATGCTTGAAGATAGTTTAGATGCTTAGTTCATAACTTACACAAATTCTAGTCTTAGGAGCACCAAAAGCTTTCTTTCTTTCTTTCTCTTGGTTGAATTCTCCCTTCAGCTTTTCAAGGATATTTTGCTTCATTTCACTCAAGGAAACCAAGTTCTCTTCCTTTCTTTCAAATCAAATTAGGTAGGGAGGTGTTTCTAAGTTCATTTTATGCTAAGACAAGTTATGTTTCTAGCTCAAAAATGATGTTTTCATGAGCTTTCTTTTAAGTTTTCATTTTCAGTTTCTTCTTCCTTTCTTTTTAAAGTATTTTGGCCATATGGCCTAGCTTATGATGAGACCATGGTTTGATGATGAGATTCTTGAGTGTTGGTTGTAAAGCTTTCACAAGTTAGATCTCTAAAACTTGAAGGTTTCACTAGTTTCCAAAGCTTCTAAAATTTCAGTTTTTCTTTCCTTATTTTCCTTTCATGGTTTCGGCCAAATGGCCTAGGAAGGAATGAAATGATGGCTTGATGATGAGGACCTTGAATATGGGTTGTAAATCCATCACAAGTTAGGTCTCTAAAGCTTGAACATTCCATTTAATGCAAAACTTTAAAGAATAATATTTTTATCTTGAGGTTTGAATATGAAATATGTATTTTTACTTTGTCTTGCTAAGATACATATATTGGGTTGAAAACATAATTCTCTTAAAGTCTTGAAGGAGCTCTAGTAAAGAGATCAAGTGAACTTGCATCCACGTTTAAGTTTATGCCTTGCACAACCATATTTATTTTATGTCATAACTAAATTCTCAAGAATAAATAAATGAACTTGCATATCTCATGTTTAAATTTCAAGCTTGCATTTCATGTTTAAATTTCAAGTTGTCACTTAATCTCTAAAGATAATAAAGAAGTTGCATCTCATGTTTATTTTATGCTCTCACTTTATTTTATAATGGCTAAAGAGTCAATGCATGGCATGTTTATTTTATGTCATCACCTAAAAATCCTAGAGCTCAAAGACTTGCTTATGAATCATAAGCGAAGAAATGAGATAATTGGAGTTAAAGAATTTATTCTTTAAGAAGTCTTGAGAATTGGAGCTTAAAAAAAAATGTAATTCTCATCTCCCTCAGGTCCTATGCGGACTACGCCGCTCCGTTGCTTAAGATTCTCTTCTCCTTCTACCGGTCCTATGGATTACGCCTTCAGTTCTTGCATCATGTTTATATTACAAGTTCTTGCATCATGTTTAATTTTCAAGTTATCACCTTAAATCTTAAAGATAAAGAAATGGAATTGCATATCATGTTTATAATTCCAAGCTATCACCTTATAAAGATAAGATTAAAATAAGGTTGCATAGCATGGTAATAATTCAAAGATGTCACCTAAATCTCTAAAGCTCAAGACTTGCTCCTTTTATCTTAAGTGAAAGATTTAATTATGAACATTCTTTCAAGTTATAAATCGGTCCCATGGTTAATTTAGGCCTAAAGTCCTATGACTTCTTTCAAGTTTAACAAAAGGAATTAGTTTTAAAAGAGTTTTAAAACTTTGTAAGAATTTTATGGGAAGCTAGTAATTTATGTGTACTTAAAATGTGATTTGATGCTTATTAAGAATTTGGTGTCATTGATTGATTCCCTGGTTTGTATGTTATAGTTGTTGTTGCAAACAATGAAAACTTATGCATGAAATAAAGACATATTCTGTCCTGGAAGAAAGTGTATTACTTAAGAGTGCAATTTGGAAAGATTCTGGCTAAGGAAAGATTTGGTATTTAAGCGTGTCCATTGTGACCCACCTCTCTTTCCTGGAATCTCCAGATGCATGATTACAGTTGGTATATATTATTTCGGCATAAGACTATAAATGAGAAAATGTTATGATGATTATGAATGAAGAATTGTATTATGATATAACATGCAAAGACTTAAAGGTGACTCAAAATATATGAGAAAATGATCCTTTGGACCCGTCAAACTATAGGCGGTGAAAAGGTGATTCTTGCCCCCAGTCTGTTCTCTCAAAAGGGTAGACAGGTTTTTACTTATCAAAAGGGATAAGTATGTGCTGGTGACGACTAGTAAGGTATGAGCTCATAACCTAGATTACTCCCAAAAGGGTGGAGTATAGGGTGGCCCAGGAAAATGATGATGAAAGTAACTTTAAGTCACCTAAGAAACTAAGTAAATGCATTATGTGAATATGATGTTCTGCTATGCATAGTATTTATGAGATGATGATGAGAAATATGATATTCTGCTATGCATAGTATTATGAAATGATGATGAGGAATATGATGTGATTTTATGCATAACTATGTTATTATATATGAAAGGAAAAGTTCATTATAAACATGACATGCTAAGTTTATGATGCATTATAAGACGCATGATTAAAACGACGAACCTCGGAAAGTATATTTTCGAACTTAATAAATCAATCTTAGCATGCTCACTATTTCATAATAACCCGAGGTTCCTGGGGACGATGATGATGACACAATGCATCATGAGGTGAGTACCCTACTGAGATTCTTTTATAAGTTTCTCACTCCCTCTATTTTTCTTTCCATCTCGTCTTCAGAAATAGAAGGAAGCGTTCGTGAATCACATTGAGGCTTACCTAGTTGAACTTGAATCCTAGTTTCACTCGTATATTTCAGATATCTATCCTTATCCCTGAGTGTTATTACTAGGTGCCATTAATGGATGTCCTTCCATCCATATATTATTTATGTTTTATTAGATTGCCTACACTTAGTCTTATTCTGTTGGTAGGCAAAATATCTATATGATATGTAATTATGGATGCTGGATGATGGAGCCAATATATTATGATGTGATGTTTGTAAATTCCTATGTGTCTTTTAAATTTTGCTAAATCATTCACGTTAAGCGCGGCTCACGTTTTCAATTATGTTTAAAAAAAAATGGCTCGTAATTTCACTAAGTATTTTCAAAGCATGATTAAGGAACTGAAGCAAAGAGTAAAGTCTAGTAATCAATACGCCTAGGTGTATTGGATTAATTATTAGGGTGTTACAATCACTATTGGATTGGGGTTACAAAGGTTTGTGTTTGGGTTTGACACTCAAACTAACCAACACTCAAGTTTTCATAAGATGAACAATAACAAACTTGGAAAACTTGAATGACTTATTTTTAATAATTCTTCCTAGGAGCATATGATCTATTAAGAATGTAGAAAGAAAATTTTTACAAGTACGAAATTGATTATGAGCAATAATGTCTTTAGAGAAAGATAAGGAGAAAATTTTTCAGTTTTCAGCACTTCTTTTTTGCAAAAGTCTATTTGATTTGAGGCACAACATCTCTATTTATAGTTTATCTGCATTTATAACCATTGCCCTTAATCTATTTTCCAAGTGATACGTGTTGATCTTCTTTGTGTGTCTTGGAAGATGTAGTCTAGAGGAGTAGCTCTGACTTGCGAAGTTATTGCAGAAGTCGTTGTGAAATAGAGGTTTCTAAGGCCACCTTCGGAAACCACTTTTTACTTTCTTAACGAGGTTTATAAACTTTTCCTTCTAAAAGATGGAGCAATTGACCAAGTTAGCAAAAGAGATGTCACGTCAAACTATGACTAGGTTTGACTTTAAATTTGAACTTCAAATTTCCTTCATTTTCCTGAAAGTGCACCATTTCACTGTGAACATGCTTTCTGAAGAGCACTCACACTTCTGAATAATTCTTTGATCTTCAGCTTCAATCAAGAGCTTGTAGACAATGATATGATTGCAATCATGATGATTGAAGGTTGTAGTACACACTTGCTTCAGAGTTGGATTGAAATCTTCACTGGAAATGTACTTTATGAAGTCGCATGCCGCTTTCTGAAGATATGTGTAACACCCTAACTCTTAACCTCATACGCTCGAGTCGTATTTCGGATAGTTATTAGTTGTTACGCCTTTGTTTCAGATCTTGACTTACTTTTCTTTAAAATACGAGTACTAAAAGTACGACTAAATTTTTCTTTTTGAACTTAAGACTTAAAATGCGAGCCGCGCATGCACATAGGGACCGACTACTTAAACAAGAAACATAACAACCAAGTATACATCACCATAACAGTCATAAATAAACCATAGAATAAACACAACATAACTTGTAGTATTATATTATAATTGTAACAAAACAACGATGCCCTTATAAATATAAGGACACCTCAAGATACTAGATGCATCAAGCAAGGTTAACTAACACAAAACATAATTATAAACAGGCTAGACTAGTCTTCAAGCTTCCATTGCGCCCTCTGATCCGATGTGCGTAACTCCTACGCTCGCGCTTCAAGGAAAATCATGAACATCCGCATCAATCCGTCTGGAGACGACACGAGGGAAAGACAAAAGGGGTGAGAATACTTATACAAGATTCTCAGGAGGGCTCCCCAACTTTAACACATGTGTCATTGTCGTCGCCCAACCACTTCGAGTTTCATTATGAAAGAGGTATACATGCATAGGTTCAGTTTTAATTTCTCAAATCCTATTATCCGAAGTGGGATTCCTTTTAGCATGAGTTTTTATGGTATGAATGTAGCAGATATTTTATGTATGCATGGCAATACTTGAGCATGACAGTATACATAGATAACATATATCACTTAATCAAAGCATCAATGAAACATATGCATGTGCGTCTTTTACTTTTTCATACTTGAACTCCGTGAGTTCTTCGTAACTTTTTTCACCCTCATCATGGTCACCAAAGTCCACCCAACATGCTGGCCCTGACGATTTTAACATGGTCACCAAAACTCCTAATCACCCATTGCCTAGGAATGAGCTCATCCTAACTAGCCGTCGCTAGATTCATACGGGGTAAAAGAAGGGGAAACATATCTCTTTCCTTGGATCACCCCGTACAACCCTTAACTCGGGAAGTCATAATGGGATCATTTCTTCTTTATCATATCTTGAATGAATGCAACATGAGCATGCAACAATAGAACCTCACATGACATATCATATATTCTCATACATTGTAAACATAGCATACCACATCATCATAGCAACATGCCACAAATAGACATAAAGTCTCATGCTCATTATATTAACATATTCACATCATTGTCAGGATACCCACTCGATCTCATGCTTACATCACACCTCCTAACTCATGGTGTCTTATGCTTTGGCCCTTACGGTCTTAAACTTGTGTTCCAATTATTTTATCCTTCAATATGGATTTTTATAACACCTAGGGGATCATTACCTATAATTTTCTCTAATGTTTATGAATTATAACATAACCAAACAGCTCTATGTCTCTTTGGGCAGAATTTTACTTTATGATTACGGGATCCTAGAATCTTCATTTTTTACCCTTTCTAAGTTCCGTCTTTGCCTAAAGCTCTATAATTAACTCCTAAACCTTTTATGAGGGATTCCTACACATATCCACTAATTATGAACCATTTTCCTTAAGTCCAATTATGCTGGAATAGAATTACAAGTTTGTGCATTCTAAGTGTTCTAGAATTCACATTTTAAGTTCCTTTTAGTTACTTGTTCTTTCTAAACTTCCCTAAATCGATCCTTGCTTCACTCAAACATAATTTTACACATTTTAACACCATAAAACAGAAATTATACAGTGGCCAAACATAAGAGGGCAGAACCAAAATGTAAAGCCTATAAAATCATATAATCTCATGGATTAAAATGCATGAAGTTGCTAGTTTCTCTTGGAATCATTTTAGGAACTCAAAACTCTTTTAGAAACTAATTAATCTCATTAAAATCATTGAAAATCCAAGTAAGGTCCGTAGCTAAATCAATTTAATCATAAGGAGGATTTAAAGCGTAAAACTATGCTCACAAGGTTCCTTAAAACCACCTAGGCTTAGAAAAATTCCAAAACATAGGCTATGGACCCTTGTGTCTTGATGAACTCACACAAAGTTCATCATCATCATCTCAAGGCCAAAATGGCACCCTTGAGACATCTCCATTTTCTAAAACTTTATGTGTGATACTTGGGCAAGTCTTTGAGCTCTAGGATTATTTAGGTGATGGCATAAACTTAAACATGATATGCACTTATTTTACTCTTTATTAGAAAATAAAGTGAGAGCATAAAATAAATATGAGATGCAACCTCATTATTATCTTTAAGTTTAAGTGATGGCTTGAAAAATAAATGAGATGTAAGCTTGAAATTTAAACATGATAATGCAAGTCCATTTAATTATTCTTGAGAGTTTAGTGATGGCATCAAAATAAACATGCTATGCAAGACATAAACATAAACATGAGTGCACTTTCATTTTATCTTACTAGAGCTCTTACAAGACTTTAAAGGAACTTCACAACCTTAACCCAATATGCATCTTAACAACATAAAGTGAGCTTTAGAGTTCTTTGCACCAAGACTTCAAAGAAGTCTTTGGTTTTGAACTTCATCATCAAGCTCAAGAAAATAGACACAAAGCTCAACACTTTGTCTAAACAAAATACAAGAACTAAGTCATATTCTTTATTTTATTGCTCATAGGCTTCAATCTAGAGGAAAACTCTTAGAACGGCCGACCAACTTTAAGGTTGGCAAGGGTAAGCTTAGAGCTATTTGAAATCATGTGATTAATTTTCTTTAACAAAACTTTTGTGATCTACTCAACATTTTTAGCAAACTTTGTTCAAGTAAAGGCAAGGAAACCAAAATCATTCAAAGGAAAAAGGGAAAGGAAGCCAAAGCCTTTCAAGAAAAAAAAAGGAAGAGAAACCAAAAATGAGATCAAGAAAAAGAAAGAAAACACAAGCATGTATGGTCCAAGACCAAGTTATTTCAAGCTTTAGAGGTTTCTCACATGACAACAACAAGTCATTATCTTGAAACCTCATCATCAAGCTAAAGTTCTTCTCATAAAATGGCCTCATGGCCGAAATGAAAAAGAAAGAAGGAAAATAGTTTAAACCAAGAGAAAACTAGAACTTTTCTTGAAGAAAACAAGCAAAAACTTTAAAACAAAACCCCTACCTAAGGAAGTCTTGAAAGAAATGAGAGGAAGCTTGTGTTCTTCAAAGATTGAGAAGACAAAATCTTCTCTTGGAGGAGGAGGAGGATTTGGCCAACAAGTTTTCTCAAGGAAGATGATTTTTCCTTGAGAAAGCAAGCTTGGAAATAGTAAGATTAAGTGTTTGAGAGGTGGTTTGAGGTGTGGGAGTGGTGGTTCAAGGTTGTTTGTAGTGGTTTGTGGTGGTGGAAGGATTCTTTGAGGAAAGAAAAGAAAAGCAAGATGAAGATAAATTTGAGAGAAAATACAAGAAAGTGCAAGAAAACTAAACTTGGCAAATGATCTAAAGTGTAACCAAGTTCTTCCAAGCTTGGTATTTATAGAAAAATGAAACTTTATGGCTGATTTGGGGAGGGAATGGCTGACTTTCAAGGCCAAGGGAGGAGGAAAATATCTCTTGATTGGTATGGTTGTGAGTATGGGAAATGTATGGTGAGGTATGGCTTCAAGTATAGTCCAAAGCATAGCTCAAGGCATGGTCTTTGGAGTGAAACAAAACCAACATGTGACATAAATCAAGGGTATGCATTTCGGCCAGATTTACAGCCCAAAGGGGAGGAGAAATTGCTCATGTAATTGTGGTTTAGTAATGTGTTTAGGTGTTTCTTTGATTAAAGTTTTGGTTAGGAGTTTGTAAGCAAGTATTTAGGGGAGGTAATTGGCTAATTAAGATTGTCAAGACTTGATTAGAAGGGTGATCTTGCTAGATTAACAATTTAAAATTATTTTCTTAGTCAAATGAGGTATGGGCACAATTCCTTAATTTAAGGAATTGGAGAGAGAAATACTATTCAAGATTCCATGACTAGGAATCTTGAATTAAAGAATGCAATTAGAGTTTAAATAAGCAACCTTAGGTCCTAATTAACCTTAATAAATTATTTTGACTCTAGATTAATTATCGAAATAAATTAATCTTCGATTAGAGCCTAATATTGCTTAGGTTTGCTTAATTGCGTCATTAGGCTCACTGACACTGTTCTAGGGAAAATGGTAATTTCACACTAAAACTTGGACCTTCCAGCCCGTCTAAACATCAAAAACCACTTACAAACATCATTTAAAATCTTTTGGTAAAGTCCGGCTAACCCACGCAAAACGATGACAAACACCACATGGACGTTTTGGTAATTTCGCGTTGGAACTCAAAAATGATATTCTTCTGCTCTATTACCACACAAAACACATATAATCCCTTATCAACATCAAAACATCCCCTTGAGGATGGCTGGGATTGGTGATCCTCATTTTGGGTAAAATGACCACAAGGGCATTTCGGTCATTTGTACACGGGAAATCAGGCGTTACAACTGAGCCTTGGTTTCTTGTATATGAGAATTTTCTTCAATACGTTAAGTATATATTTGTTCATTCCACGATATATTTTTCACTATCATTAAGTCCTAATCTCTTTATATGAGATTTAACATGTTTGCCTATGTCATGTGAAAATATTTTTGTAACACCCTAATAATTAACTCAACACGCCTAGGTTGCATTCCTTGATTATTAGATATTACTCTTTGTTTCAGTTCGTTATTCATACTTAAAAATACTTAATGAAAATATGAGCCAATTTTTTTTTTTTTGAACATAATTTAAACATGAGCCGCACATAACATAAGCGATTATTAACGTAGAGCGGAACATGTAAAAGAACAACATAAATAGAAACATCATATAGGCTCCAAAACAAGATCATCCATAAGCACACCATACTTAAATATATAAATAACTACCCACCCATGAAAGGTGAGTTAAGTTCGTACATCATCATAAAAGCAAATACATGAAAAAGGAAAATACAATGGAAAACATACCTACCTAGTGCACCTATGATAGATAACCTCAACACAAAAAAAGGCTATCCTAAGCTAGTGATGTGTGTGCACTAAAAGCCCTCCAAGAACTCTATGGCTGCTGGCCATGAAAGGTGGAACGTAACCAATCCACGAGCAGACCCCATCGGGAAGGGGACGCATGGATGGTCTTCGTGCTAACCTCGGCTGAACTAACGTCTCCTCACTACCCTCCCGCATGCATAGGGGAGTAGGGGCAGAACTCTCGGAGTACATATGAGTGGGTGTGTCCTCCGATGGATCCATCTCCAAGTGCCTTGAACGAGGGACATAATCTGGAAAGTCATGAAGAGATGCGGATGGGTACGTGCGTAGAATCCTCTCATTATGCGTGCGTGCCCGCTCAAAGACCATGTCATCGCCGTAGGGGATGTCGAAGAGAATCGGTAGCTAGGGATGGGATGTGCGAATGGACGTCCTATGAACATGAAAACTCTAACGCGCAACGTCCCTCAAAATAATACGATCGGTGCTCTGAATCAAAATGTACCTCCTAGGTGGGGGTATCAATGAACACTATGAATGTCGCCATCAGAATCTAAAGACATGATGGAAAGGGAAAAAAAGAGGGAGTGAGAATCTTACTAAAGAATCTCAGTAGGGTATCCTCCTACCTAAGGTGACATCATCATCATCTTCAGGGACCTCGAGTTTCATTATGAAATGGTGAGCATACAAAGATTCATTTATTAAGTTCTAAAACATCCATTGCTAAGATCCATCCATTTTATCATGCGTCTTGTAATGCATCATACTTCTTTATGGCATGCAATGCTTAACTTTCTATCATACATCTTTCATCATAGCAAATAAGATATGCATAGAACATGATTTTTGAATGACACTTCTTAGTTCTTTGGGTGACTTAAAGTTAGTTCATCATTATATCTTGGGGCCACCCTATTACTCTTCCCTTTTGAGAGTACTTTTAGGTTATGAGCTCATACCTCACTAGTCGTCACTAGCATATACTTATCCCTTTTGATAAGTTAAAGTCCTAACTTAAAAGTATGAGACAGGGGCAAGAATCACCTTTTCACGACCTATAGTTTGATGGGTCCAAAGGATCATTTTCTTATATCTCTTAGTCACCCTAAGTCTTAGAATGTTATATCATGATGTAAAACATAGCTCATAATCATCATAGCATTTTCTCATAACTCATACGTAAGCATTTCCAATATTTCCAAAAGAAGCTATAACATGCAACATGATTGATTCTATCTTTAAAGATCAAGTACTCACATAGCCTCATACAACACATAATTTCAACATTCTAAAGCATCAAAGAAAACATCATCACATAAATGTGCCTTTAGTAACCGAACTTCTAAAATCGGTAACTCTAATTGTCAAATTAGTTTCTTATGCATCTAAGGGGTTTATAATCATCATTACCATTAATTAATTAGCTCAAGAACATTATTAACCCAAGTTGGACAGCATAGGCAAATAAAGAATTCAAGCTTTACGGTGTGCTAGAAGTTGCATTTTACACCTTTTCTCATTACTGACTTTCCCTATGATGCTAAAATCAATTCCTAAACCATCTCTAAGTCATTCTTACTCAAATAAACATGATACAACCTGATTATCATAATTTTAAAGGTGCAGGAACAGAATGCTAAATTCTTGTTCTTAGGAGCTCTAGAATTCTCATTTTCAATTCTTTTTAGCTACTAGGTTTACCCAGTGCCAAGAACAATTAACACATCAAAAGACAAAGTATTTAACACATTTAAATCATCTAAAACAGAAATTAAAGGTGCTGGAAATTTAAAGACAAGGCCAAAACATAAAGAGTATCATAAGCATAAAATAAGGCATTTCTAGTAACTAAGCTTCATAAGAAACCTCTTATTATGTAAATTAAAATGACGAGTCTTGAGCACTAGATCCATTCCTTTTTAGTGATGGCATAATTGTAAACATGTAATGCAAGCCTCATTCTTAGTCTTTTTAAGTTGATAGCAAGAAAGATAAATATGCTATGCAAGGAAACATAAACATGAATGTAAAGACTTGAATATAAACATGAATGCAAGGACTTGAAAGTAAACATGAATGCAAGTCCATTTCTTTATTTTAGTGCTCTAGGCCTCTTAGAGTATTTACTCTAAATCACATCTCAACTTTAAGGTTGAGATAGGTAGGCTTTGAGATTAGTTGTTAAGTGATAACTTAAAAATAAATATGCTAGACAAGGAAATATAAACATGAATGCAAGGACTTGAAAATAAACATGAATGCAAGTCCATTTCTTTATTTTAGTGCTCTAGGCTCAAGATTACCACTTTAACAACATAACAATATCATCTAATAAAACTTTCTTGAATAAGCTACTTAGCATAATTATCATACTTGGTGAAAGCGAAACTCAAGCTTTAGAGGTTCCATTGTGATGAACTCATAGTCATAATCTAGAAACTCGCATCATCAAGCTATCATGAAGAGCCAACCAAGCCTTAAAGGCCATAATGCTTAAGGAAAAGAAAAGAGCAAAACTGAAAATGATATAGCACAAGAGTTCATCAAAACATCATTTTAAACCAAGAATAAAACTTAACAAAGCAAGGAAACAACTTTAAATACAACTCCCTACCAAAAGTTTGTTTGAAGGAAGGAAAGAAAGCTTGATCTTTAAGATGAAAAGAGAAACACAAGATCTCCTTGGAGCTTGATGTGGGTTCGGCCAAAGGGAGAAAGAGAAGAAAGGAAGTGTGTTTAGGAAATGGTGAATGAATTCTTTGAACTTTGAGAGAAAAAGAGAGAACTTAAGATTGCTCTTTGAAATTAAACTTTGCAAATGAACAAAAAGTAACCAAGTTCATCCAAGCATAGTATTTATAGAAGACAAAATCAAGGATGAAATGGTGGAGGATGGTTGATGGTCAATGGGAGGAAAAGAGAGAAAAAATATCTCTTTGATAGGTATGGGTTGGGTATGGCTAAGCATGGGTGAAGACATGGTCTAAGGTATGGCCTAAGCAAGGTTCTTTGTGTGTAAAGAAATCAACATGTGATGAATTAGGGGAGGAGTGGCTTCGGCTAATACATGCAGCCAAGGGGAGGAATTTGTCATCTAATTGTGGTTTAGAGGTGTGTTTAAGTGTATCTTTGATTAGGCTTTTGATTAGGAGTTTGTAAGTAAGTGTTTAGGTAAAGTAATGAATAATTAAGGCTATCAAGACATAATTAAGGAGTTGTTCTTGCTTCATTAGTGAAATAAAACTCATTTTATATAAAAACCATTCATAGACATAATTCCTTGATTTAAGGAATTGGAGAGAGAATATACTATTCAAGATTCCATGACATGGCATCTTGATTCTTAAGACAAGATTAAGGTGTATCTAAGCAATCTTAGGTTCTAATTAACCTTAATAAATTATTTTGACTCTAGATTAGTAATTAGAATTTACTAATCTTTAATTAGAGCCTAATATTGTTTAAATTTTGCTAATTACGTCATTAAGCCCAAAATACACATAGCTAGGGGCAAAATGGTAATTTTTCACAAAACCTCTTGGGCCTACCCAGGCTTAACCAGTTGTTAAATATAGCTTAAAAACATCATTTGAAACCTTTTGGCGAAGTCCAGTTTGATTGACACTTTGTTCAGTGTAAAACAACCACATGGGCGTTTTGGTAATTTGATCATTGAAATTCAAAAATGAGATTCTTCTACTCTATTACCACATATAACACTTATAATCCTCTATCATCATCAAAACATCCCCTTGAGGATGGTTGGGGCCAGCGATCCTCATTTTCCGGGTAAAATGACCTCAAGGGCATTTTGGTCATTTATACACTGGAAAAATGCGTTAATTTTCATTTTAAGTATCACATTATGCTAACATAAAGACTTGTTTATTGCTTCAAGAAACTCAAGAAAAACATTAGTCCTTCTTCAAAATATTTTCTCAAAATTAGTTGTTATCACTCAAAACATTTTGCATTAAAGCTTTCTAAAGGGTTCTAGCTAACAATATCTTCTTCTCTTCTTTTAAGGTTAGGATTATTTTTCTCTTGTAACCTCATATCTTCACCATGGGTTCAGAAAGTTGTTTAGAAGGTAACGTCATAAAGTAACTTTAGAAAGTTACTTCAACAAGCAAATTCATACAAAACAAGCTAAGGGACAGAGGTTGTCGCATGCCTCATAAAATTAGAAATTATTTTCTGCTAAGTTGCACTAAGAAAATGTAGTAAAATGGCATAACCTAGGTCATCTCTCAAGAAGGCTTTATCACTTAGTTGGGAAAATTAGGGGTTTTTAGAATTAAAACAAAGTAATTGAAAATAATTGGAATTAATTGAATTTAAGCAATGATAGAGGGCACTAGTGCAAGGTATTCCTAGGATTGAAATTAATTATCATTGACCAAATATTGAACCCATTAGTGGCTATTAGGAATTAATTATTGGTAATTCTACTAGTGATCAATCAACCTCTTGAATTTGACCAATGCAAATAACTAATAAATGATATATCAATTTATTTAGAAATCACATTGATTTAATGAACCAATTGCTATAGCCTAACCGCTAATTGGAAAGTTAATTCTAATACTCCCTCAAACATAAACCAATGGATCCATCAATTTATTCCCAAATAGTTTCCCTAAATAACAATTGCCAATTTAGTTATCCCAATAATAATTGTAATAATCGCAACAATAATTATAAGAATAGAAACTATAGAACATTGAGAAAACTAATGCATTCAATATAAAATGGGTCTCAAAAATCATCCCACTTTATCGGAAACCCTTATACTAGTAAGAAGATCTACTCCTTTATCCTTGGAGGATTACAACAATGAATCTGAAAGTGTACCTAAAAATAATAGTAAGGATCTTTGCCACAATTCCCAAGAACAAAGTAAATTCACCTATGGAATCCCTAGAAAGAGAAGAATAGAGAAGAAGATGTAGAGAGAGAAACCTAGCAGCCTAAACTATGCAGCCAAAACTAGGGTAAAAGTCTAAGTCATTCCTATAAATACTCTCCAAAATAGCCCAAATTGGGCCCAAAAATAGATTAATTATCTATAATCGCGTTGTCACACTTGCACTGGAGCACTCCAAAACCATGAGATTGAGCTATCCTAAAGGTCTTTGTTGAGCACTGTAGTGCTAAAATGAGAGGCTAACACTCACGAAAGTGACCTTTTGCGATTGTTCTCCTTTTTGCTTGAAGCTCCTTCTAGAGAGTTCTTACCCTTGTTCTTGACGTTTTGTACTCAATTCAAAGTTCCTGTGTACAAAAACTATGCTCAAAGAGACAGGTTAAATGCAACAAGTTCTAATTCAATAATTATCCCAAAATCAGTGCAACAGTCAATGATTCTATCAAAATCAAAAAATGAGGAACAAGTCAAAATCCTAATTATTCACATCAATAACAGTTAAACTCATGCAATAAACTAAGAATTAGAAGCAAGATAAGTGGCATAAATGCCCCTTATCAAGGACAACTTCTTTTCTTTATAGTTTTCCATAACTCCCCACTCTTACATGTTTGTGGAAACTAACCTTTTTGTGCTATCTCTTTACACAAACTCAACATACATAAAAGAGAAAAACACTCTTTCTCTTTCTAAAACCCTCTCTTCAAACGTGAAACCTTAATGTCTTTCTTTTAACCTCGTCAACCTTCTTTCTTCAACCATAATCAATCTCATCTTCTAGACCTCGAACTATTTCTCAATCCTAAAAAATGCCTCATATCAAGGACAACTTCAGATGTTCTGGATTTCTACAACACTGACCTTGATCTTTGAGAGAATTACAAGAAAAACTTCACAACTAGAAGCACTACCATGGGAAAAAGCTTCAACCTTGATGATTTCAGGGTGATCAAAGTTCTGAAGGAAGTCATGATGTTCCAAGGATGGAAAAACTACCTAGCTATCTCAAAAAAAGTGTATCTAGGGATGGTATGTTCATTCTATTCTTAACTCACCTCTAGTGATTCAGAAAACTCTAGCCTTTCAACTTTTGTTAGAGAAGTAAGTTTGGATGTGAGACCATCGAATATGGTTAAGGTAACTGGAGCACCTTTTCATGGTCTAGTGTGCTCACCATACCTTGGTTGGTGGAAGTAGATGATGGTCATTGAAGGATAAGTTTCTAATGCCCTAACTAGCTCTAACCCCCACAAAGTCATGGCTATTAAGACTTGAGACGCTCACTGCTAAAGCAAGAGGAGTATACTTTCTGTGCAGAACACCATTGTGCCCAGTCAGGTTCATTGCATGCACTTATTAGGATGAACTTCATGCTTATTTATTGCTTAATGACAAAGAAGAAGGTAAACCTCCCTAAACTCATCATTGATTACATGGCTGGAGCTAAGCAAGGAAAAGAGACGATATGCCTCTTTGCCATATGGGATGCTACTCACAAGAGTTTTCAAGCAATGCGGCTACTCTTTCAAAGAAAAAGAATATGACAAAAAGGGGCCAAGCCTCTCAATAAAGACTTTCAGAAACTTGCCAAAGGCCCAAGAAGAAGGAAAAAAAGCCAAGAAAGCTCTTGAGAAAGGAGAAAAGAAGAGGAAAAAAGCCCTCATTTCATCCCAAGAATCTAATGAAGAAGAATATAGCACTTCGAAACAAACTCGCAGTGAGAGTTTTGATAGTGATGATGATAGTGACAGTGATGATAAGCTTGTCATGGCTAAACCCTTCAAGCAAGTGAAGATTCAAGAAAAATTAGAATAGGAATAGGGAAGAAGAAGAAGAAGAAGAAGGAAAAGGTAGTAAAAGACAATAGAAGATAAAAGGTTCTAATTAAAAGGAAATTCAAGCTAAACCCCAGGACTCAACTCATTGCCTCTCTCACAATCAAAGAAATTCTTGAAAAAGAAAGAAGGAAAAAGGAGAAGAAGAAGAAGAAGAAGAAATTAAGTCAGATAAAGAACCATTGAAGATCACCAAGCTAGAGGATCAAGAAATAAGCTCTAGCTTGAGCAAGAAAAGATGAGGCCAATGGAGCTTGCCAATGGAGCTTGAAGCTTCAAAGGGGTTTTAGAAATTGAATAATATGAGAAGACACCCTTCATTGTTGTTGACTCATAACCTAGAACCATTTCATAATATTTTGGGAATACCTCATTCCCTTTTCTAGTGGCAGTCACATAGTCTCTTTACTTTCAACAAGGTTCTACTAGTGGTTCAATTACAAAGCAAGAGTAATCTTTCAAGAGTGCTCTAGAACTTGGTCCTACTGAAGTCCAAGCATTAAAAATGATCACCAAGATTTTTGAAGAAACAAGAGCTCAAGAAAAACAACTTAAGCTTTTTGAAGATTATAAGGAAGAGCTCTAGTAAAAGAAAGTTACTCATTTTCTGGAACATCTTTTGCAAGCTCCTAGTAGTGATAAGAACACTGTTGGAACTGACTCTAAGGAAGAAATTCAAGAGAAAATTGTATTCATCCAATCCTTTAGAGCTAACATGTTGAGGAACTCAGCTCATGATAAGGATGGTTGACTACATCTTCCTGAGCTTCAGAAAAAACATGAAGAGCTAGTTCCTCTTGTGCAAGAGCCTTTGAGCATCAACCTCAATAGCAACCGCAATAACTTCAACCAATCCACACTATAAATACTTCTTCTAATAGATACTTTTGGAGAATCAGCCTCCACCTTGCCTCTATACCAGAAATTCCAACCTTTGAACCTTAACATCATATAACTTCCCCTATTTCAACAATACCCTCATCTACAACCCTGCTGAACTTTAATTTATATTGTAGAATTAGCTTGATATGGTAGCCAAATATCTAATATTTATGTTTCTAGTAAATATATTGTGGTTTTGATAATTATGACATGCCTTAATATATCTATGTTATGTTTTTTATATGGTTATGCTATATATCCATATGTTTATATTAACTCTATGATATCTTCTTGTAATTCTTATTAAGTTTGTTTATATGCTATGGATACAATGTTTTCTTATTTTGATCATAATGATAAAAAAATTTTGGGCTGCTCAAAAAGTTTCTATGTTGCTTTATTGCTCAAAAAGTTTCTGTTTCTAACAATAGAAAATTCTTTTTAGAAACTGAACTAAAATTGAACTTTATAAATTCTTTCCTTAGATAAATCCATTTTCATCATAAATTGGTTTGTCATCGTAAAAAAGGTGAGATTGTTATCTCCAAAATCCTATCAGAAATTGAGTCAAGCAAGGTTTTGAAATGACCAAAAACTTTCTGATAAAAATTTAAAGTTAAGTTGATAAAAAATTCTATCTCACGTGCAAAAGTCTTTATTTCATGTTTTGAAACAACTAGAAACCTTCTGATAACAACTCTCGGTAAGTATTCATTTTCATGACTAGAAAGGTAATTTCTGAATAAGAAACTTGGTTCTTAAAGCATTTAGATCCAATAAGTAGTAAGTTTTTGTTGTAAGAAAAAGCTAAATTTTTAAACAAAATCATTTTCAAAATAAAATGCCTTCATAAACCAAAGCTATAATGCATTTTGCCTTGAGAAAGTTATTTTAGGTCGTTGCTCAACATGAGAAACATAACTTGAGCACAAAACACCTATGAGAAACCAAGTCTTATCTTTAGAAAGGTGATCATTATGCATGAAACAACTTTGAGGATCATGGGCTCAAAGGATCAAAGCTCAAGAAAGTTGAAGAACTCTAAATATTGCTTCAAAAATGAAATAGGCTCTAGAAATTGCTTCTAGAAAGAGCACAACAAGTTTAAAAATATACTTCTTACTTCAAAATGTTCAGCCATCTCTTGAGAAGGTTTTGAATGCAATGAGAAAGATGTTTCTCCAACATTCTAAAACAAAATAGTAGATACTAATACACCCTGCACAAAAGCTACTATCACTACTACTTGTCAGTACTAGAAGTCATTGAAGAAACAAGGTCATTAATTAATGTTACTTTCATAGTCAACTATGAGTCTAAACTGATAAATCCTTTCAAATCCATGGCCAAGTCTATATAAAGGATGCATTTCAAATGGAGAAGGCTGTTGATCTTACAAGAAATCTATTTGAAGCAAAATCTCTCTCTACTCTAAACTTTCTAAAGTTTTAAGAAACTTCAGTTTGTCTAGAAAAGTCTTCTTACAATCTTAAGTTCTTAGAAGTCTAATCTTTCTTTGAGAGTTTAAGTTTGTTAGAAGTCATTCACGACTACATTGTAACATTCCTAATCTTTGAGTGTTAAGTGACCCAAACACAAGCCCAAAATCTCTTTGTAACCTTGAACCGTTATTGTTTATTTAGCTTCCAGAGGCTAGGTAAAGACTACTTAGTTGTGAAAATCTGGTTGTGATTGCTCATTGTAATACCTTGCTAAGGCTAAGAAAATACTATCCTATAAGTGCCTGCCAAGGCTAGGTTAAGAATACTAGTGGATTGTGGAACCAAGAGTTTGAAATTGGATGTAGGCACTTGTAAGCCAAACCAATATAATCTCCTATGTATATCTCTCTCTCTTAATATTTTGATACTTGTTTCAATTCATATTTAATTTTGATTTGTTTGAAATCTAGTTAACTTGTTTTAACCTTAGAAAAATTAACTTTCTAAACAAACTAATGTAACACTTGGAGACGAGGAGGAGTGATCGTCCATGCAAAAAGCACGAACAAGGAGCAGCTTCAGCCTCTAAGAGGAGGGGTATATGAATGAACCGATTACACACCCAATAAGAGAGATCTTGAGTTGGATAGGTATGGGACTATACAGTTAAGGAAGGCTTATATGAATTAATTGGTACTAACTATGTCACAAAGATGCATCTTTCTTTTCAGTAGCCCATCACGAAAGAACTCCATAGTTAAGCGTGCTTGACTTGGAGTAATTTTGGGATGGGTGACCTCCTAGAAAGTTTTCCAGGAAGCGTGTGAGTAAGGACAAAACATGCTGAAAGACCTGTCTTGGCTTGTGGGGACAAGTCGTCAATACATAAAGCAGGAGGGGATGTTACAAAATGGTATCAAGCCTGCATCTCTCCTAGTCCAGTTAGTTTGGGAGTAACCAAGCGAAGCTGCGGGCATGTAATGCCCAGGGACGAGACAAGGAGTGATCACCATTGCGAAAGGCACGAACAAGGAGCGCCTCTACCTCCAAGCGGAGGGGTACATGAATGAACCGATTACACACCCGAATAAGAGGATCCTGAGTTTGTATAGGTATGGGACTATATAGTTAAGGAGGACTTATATGAATTGATTGGTACTACCTATGCCACAAAGATGCATCTTTCTTTTCGGAGCCCATCACGAAAGAACTCCATAGTTAAACGTACTTGACTTGGAGTAATTTTGGGATGGGTGACCTCCTGGAAAGTTTTCACAGGAAGCATGTGAGTGAGGACAAAGCACGTTGAAAAGACCCATGTTGATTTGTGGGGCCAGTTGTCAATCAATAAAGCAGTAAGGGATGTTACAACTAACATTGTTTCCACTTTATATATACAAGTCCAAAGACTTAGAAAGTTTGTTTGAAGTTTTAGAAAGAAAAGAAAGCTCAATGAGAAAAAATAAGCACAATGCAACCTCCCCTTCTTATGTACATTTCTCACCTATAAAGTTAACACGCATTCCAAGGGCTTCCTAAAATGCCCTCCAAAAACCACAAAGCAAATTGGGACCCTTTGTTCGAGATGATGGACATTGCCATGCCATGAGACTTGAATACCTCATTGATGTACAACTTGGGCATACTTTGCTATATTGAATATGGTTTTTACTGGTAGGAAATTCATTGACTTGGTCATGATGTCCATTATCACTCATATGCAGTCAAATTCCTTAGTGGTCTAAGGTAACATGACTACAAAGTCTACGGTTATCATTTTCCATTTCCACACTAGAATCTCTCATCCGTTGAGCAACCCTAGTAGCCTCTAATATTCATCCTTGACTTGCTGATACACCAAATACCTTGACACAAATTTGCCCACATCACTCTTCATGTCTTCCCACTAAAACAATTGTTTGAGGTCTTGATACATCTTGGCTAATCTTGGATGTATCGAATATGTTGCACTGCGAGACTCTTCTATTAATTTCCTTTTAAACTCTCTTATATCAAGTACACAAAATTAACACACCCTCAGTGTTGATTGAAAGCTTTGTGTTTTCTCCCTTATTGACATACTCCATTAAATTGACCAACTTATGCCTTGATCTACTCAACTAAGGCTGATTGAGCCTTGATATAAGCCAAGAAAACCACCCTATCACTCAGACCAAATTGGACTCCCTTTACCTCTAATTAGTGATATCCTTCACTAGTGGTTGATTTACTAGCGCTACGTAGGCCAAACTGGCCATAGACTTTCTACTCAAGCCATCTATCATTACATTTGCCTTACTTGAATGGTACAAGATCATACAATCATAGTCCTTCATTGACTCCAACCACATGTACTACCTTAGATTTAGATCAGTCTAATAGAAGATGTACTTCAAGCTTTTGTGGTCTGTGAAGATTTCACAATTATCTTTGTACAAGTAATGCCTCTAAATCCTCAAGGTAAATAGCACTGCCATCTCCATATGATGTGTAGGGTAGTTCTACTCATGCTTCTTCAATTGTTGAGATGCATAACCTACAACCTAACCATGTTGCATAAGCATACAACTGAGCCTAACTCTTGAAGCATCACTAACATAGAGAAACCACTTGTCCCTGAAGGTAACACCAACATTGGCACCATCGTCAAACATGTCTTAAGCTTCTAGAAGCTTTTCTCACATATCTATCCATTAGAACCTAACATTCTTCTGATATCCTGGTCAATGGTGCATCTATCTTAAAGAAATCCTTGATAAATCTTCTATAACATAAATCCTGCTAGCCCAAATAAATTACAAATCTCGAAGACCATGGAAGGCCTTGGCCATTGTTGTATGGTCTTAACCTTCTTCAATCCACCAAGATGCCATCTTTAGACATTATATGTACAAGGAATGCCATTTACTCAAGCCAAAACTCACATTTAGAGAATTTGGCATATAACTTATTCTAATGTTTATAACATTATCCTCAAATGCTGCTCATGATCTTCCTTGCTTCTAGAATACACCAGGATGTCATCATGAAGACAATCACAAAGTGATCTAGCAAATGCTTGAAGACCCTATTCATCAGGCCAATAAAGGTTGCAAGGGCATTGGTCAATCCAAAGGACATCAAGTAATAAGAACTCAGTGTCCTAGTGGGTTTCCAGACCATCTTGGGTATATCCTCACCCTTAATCTTTAATGATGGTAGTCGAAGGTCGATCTTGGAGAAATATACTACCCTTTGAAGCTGATCAAATAGGTTATCGATGAGGGCAAGTGGTATTGGTTTAACTTCACCTTGTTAACTGCCTATACATGTCTACATAGATCCATTATTTTTCTTAACAACCATCGTAGGTACACCTTACGAGAGGTACTTAGCCAGATTAATCCCTTGTCTAACAACTCTTAAAGCCGATCCTTTAACTCTCTAAACTTCATTGGCACTATGCAATATGGAGGTATAGAGATGGGTCTCACTCTTGGCTCAAGCTCTATCCGAACTTGATTTCTTTCTCCAGTGGATTCCTCAACATCATGCGAAAACACATCCAAAAACTTACAAACCATCGGAACCTAACCTAAACTCGGTGTTTCTACATCCATATCCCTGGCCAAAGTTACCCTAACTTTCTTTGTCCATCAACCATAGGGTCCTCATTGTTGAAACTAAACTTGCAAGAACTGATCCACTTATGCTATGGAATTCTTATGATGTACCTCCTTGAACCTCAAACCTCATTATCTTGTTGTGATAGTCTACCATCATATGGCTTGAAGCTAACTAGTACATGCCTAGGATAATATTCGAATGGCTCTGCTATTGACTTTGCTGATGATGACTCCTACTCCCATTAAAACCTCCCAAAAAAAAAGCCATGGAACTTGGCCCTCTTCACGACCTTAGATGATGCCATGCAGGGATGCAAGTTGTGTCCACTACCTAAACATAAGCCATGACCTCAATGTGAGGATGCAAGCTGAGGAACATGTCCTTAGGTAACCTCTAAACTATATGTCTCACCCTATCTGTCTCTATTGGCAGGATACTCGAAGCCTCTTGAGTGGAGTAAGTGAACCTTTCATTGTACTCCGCTAACAAGCCTAGAGTTAGCTTAAGGTTCAAAACTTTTCCACCATCTGGCTTTTCAGCTCTTTGAGAGAAACCTCCGCATAAAGGCTATAATACCCTAATATTTAACCTAAAATGCCTAGGACACGTTCAAGTTAATTATTAGTTATTACTCTTTTATTTCAGTTTTATCCTTTAACTTGGAAATACTTTAGTAAAAAAATACGGGTAATTTTTTTTTTGAACTATTTGAAACAAAACGTGAGCTGCACGTGTAACTAGACCCGTCACTCACCTATTATAACAAAAGGGAAAATAAAAATCTTCATAGGCATATATATAATCACACTATCCTATATAGGTAGCACAAGCATTAATGTTCCATGACTCACACCAAGTCAAACCACTAAGACAATAATATGCCCATTAGCAGGGATTGGGCTAGTTACACTCATCATACAAACATAACCAGTATATACATAAAGACTAAGATCATCATCCTGACGATGCTCGCGAGAAGGAGGAAGGTAGCCAAGCGCATGAGCGGGGTCAAAGGGGGAGCGAGTCGACCCACGGATGAACCTGGGCTCCTAACATGGACGGGTGGCTCCTTTAACAGTGTTGGACTCCTCATAGGCTACATCACTATGGCCTCTCCTTCTCTACCACTTCCCACACCTCGGGAACGGTGGAGAGCGCCCGAAAGTGCTGGAAGGGAGATTCCTCTCGAGATAGACTCTGGAGTGGTAGGTCGGGTATGTAAAATGGGAAACCGTGGATAGCTGATGCGGGTGTGGCCATGGAGGCTCCTGACGCAGATGGGCACGCTCGAACACAAAATCATCAGTAAAGGGGCAGCGGTGGAGAACCAAAAGCTGGTAACTGGGTGTGTGAAAGGACGGTCTAAGAAATAAAGGCGAACAACACATCGACCTACAAATGATAAGACTGGTTAGTATGATTGAAATGCATTTCCCAGGTGGGAGCCTCAAGGTAAATCACGAATGTGGCCATCACCCTCTGAAGACGAAATGGAAGGAAAAGAAAGAGAATAAGAAATCTGAACAATCACAGGTGGACTCTTGCCTCTAGTCATGTGTCATCATTTTCATCTTCAAAAACCTCGGCTTTTATTATGAAAATAATGGACATAATAAGATTCATTTATTAAGTTTAAAAATCATTAGCCGAGGTCTATATCTTTTAGCATGATTCTTAATGCTATGAGTGTATCATATCTCATCATAAGCGCATGTGAATGCGATGTTAACACATATCATAATAATCATAATAAATTAATATGGTATAAAGAACACAAGCTATCATAACTTGATCTTTCCTCTTAAATAATCTTATGTGACTTAACTTTCTTGTTCTCTGCTAAGGGCCACCCTACTACTCTTTCTCTTGAGAGTTCTAGGTTATGATCTTATACCTAACTAGTCGTCACTAGTCTATACTTATCGTCTTGATAAGCTAATTCCCGACTTCCAGAGTGCAGGGTAGGGGGCATGAGATCACTTTTCATAACCATTAATTCCTAGAGTCTAAAGGAGTCCCTTATTGGATCACTTCTCATAACCATTAATTACTAGAGTCTAGAGGATCATTTCCATATGTCTTATGCCACCTATTAATTTTAGCATATTATTAAGAGATGCAATATATGAACATATAATCATAATAGATCATTTAACATTTCATGCTCGTGAAACACATAAATCATGCACCTCCATACTTCAATCATAATCACATAAGCATATAATCATAGCTATCATCATAACTTATGAATTAACATTTTATATACAAAATAAAGAATTAAGGAAAAATCGAATAATAATAATAATAAAGAAAAAGGAGGATAAAATTTTTGGAAAATTAATTTTTGGCTTGATAGCTGTTAGCTACGCGACATATCCTCTAATGCAATGAGGAACTCAAAACCACATCGTTCTCTATAAAATATTTATCGGTTGATTGAGTTTATTTTCTTTGAAAAGAAATTAAGAGTATCAAACTGTTAACCAAGATCATTAAGCACTAATAGAAAGTAATTGTCATCAGCTTTGCAGAACACATGTAGGTCCATTATAATTATAAGTGAAAACAACATGTACAATATCTAATCATGTAATCTTTAATCATAATGAACAATCTGTAGCACAATATTATTATATGTAACATTTAGTGCAAAATATATATGTGTGTGTGTGTATGTGTGTGCTAAAATAAAATAATCAATACTTAACAATATATTCTTTAAAGAATGCTACCACTAGAACATGCCGACATTATTACCACAAGTACGTACATCTATAATAATGCAAGATTGATCAAAGGGTTAAATAAGTACAGGACAAATCAAGAAATAATGAAATTATTAAAAGCTGAATTGAGCCTAATGAATTAAAAATAAGCAATCATTCAACTATCTTTATCTTTCTTTTATTTATTATTATTATTATTATTATTATCATCATCATCATCATCATCGAAAACAAACGTTTAAGGTAAAAACTTAACTCGAAAGTTTAAAATCTCTAATAAGACCAAATACCAACTTAAATCAACAAAACTAGAAACCCAAATAACGATATCCAAATAAAATTTCTCATCATAGTAACTGGGCCCAAAAACATGTAAAGCTCAAATATCATCATTCTTAAACCACACCTAAATATAACTCAAGCCCATTTAGCAACAAAAAAAGAAAAAAGAAATATCATTTGAGAATTCTGAACTTGAAGTACGGGTTAGTGGCTTGGGAGTTGGGTCTTATTTTTCATTTGGGGTTGGGGTGCACCATCTCACAAATACGCCATCATACACACATATTCACACATACTAACACATGATTCTTTTCTCTTACACGCGCTCACTTATTGAGCACTCTCAACCTCACACTCACAAACTAACTTAAGACGCTTTAAACTATCTCTCATTCACACACTGTCACTCATTCTCACTTAGCACCATCACTCACTCTCACTTAGCACTAGGAGAGCGACGGAGAGAGAAAATGAGAGAGAGACCGAGAAGAAAATGGAGGAAGAGGGAGGGGGGCCACGACGCACAGCCATGACCATGGTACCGGGCCGGTCTGCCAACACGCAGTGGTGGATGATGATGGAGGAGATCGGAGCAATCTCGTGGTGGTGGGGTGTCGGCGGCGAGATCTGAGTGGCGAGCAATGGCTGGGCACCCTTTCTCCGGTTGCATGCATGAGAGGCCGAGGACGACGGCATAGTGACGAAGCTCCTGCGCAGCTTGCGGTGGCATGTGCTAGGAAAGAGGGAGGACAAGTGGGAGGGGAGGAGGGGGAAAGGCCGTGATGATGAGGGGGAGGGGGCTGTGGTAGCCACAGAAGAAAAGGGAGGGCTATCACTGGCGACAAGGTGGTTGAGGTGCCACCGACAGAGGGGGAGGCTGGCCGTCACGATTGAGGGGCCAGATCGGCCAAGGGGAGGCCGCGACCTCCCTTTTCCCCATTTAATTTTTCAGGTTAATTTTTTTTTCTTTTTCCCTTGGTTTTTTTCTTTGAAAGATTTGGGAAAAACCTTGCATGATGTGTTTGATGAGTTGTTTATTGTGTTTGCTGTTATTTGTTTTCTGACTTGGTTTTTGGTTAGGTTGTAGATGCTGGTGGCTGGAGCTGCGGTTTCAAGGGAGCTTGATGATGGTGATGTGGCCGTGGGGGTAGATCGGCCAAGCCATGAGTGGCACTATCGGTGGTTCGCGGAGGGGATGGCGGCCATGGCTGAGGGGGAGGACCATAATGGTTGGCTACTGGTCCCTTATTCTCTTCCTCTTAGTTTTTTAGTTTTTCTATTTGGTTTAAGGTTGTTTTGGTATTTGTGTATATGGACTGTCTGGGACATTGTGATTATGTTGGAAAGTTGGACATTTATTTTGGTTTGTTGTGATAATATAGGGCTGATGGTTTGATTTTGGTTGCTGATAGATTTGGGTCTTTGATTTTGGGGTTGTTTGCTGTGGTTTGTGTGTGAATTGAGAACGGAAGAGCTATAGTGTATCTATGTGCATGTATGATTTGTGATGCCCAAAAATAGAGGAACATAGAATCAGGCAATAATAGGAGAGCACACAGCTCCTTACTTTCATTTTTCTTCCTCTCCTCAATTCTCCAGAATCTCACTCTTTTTCTTTGTTATGTTTTTCACTAATGTATGAAAAGCCTATCATATCTGCCCCTGGAATTCTCCTTTTATTCTTGGAAATAAGACAGTTTTTTTTTCTAAAAAAGAAAATGGTGGTCGAGGTGAAAATGCTGATGATGCCTCCTCTGAACTTGTTTTTTTGACAATTAATGAGTTGTTCCATGCTTTGCAAGAGAGCTAGCGGACGTGTCCTTAATGCTTCATTCTTGTCCATCATCCTTGGTTTGGTGTCTTAGTAGAGTGCCCATTGTTGTAGTGATGGGGAATGCAGGGGAGGGGGAAAGAAACTTTATAAAATTAGCTTCAGCACAACTCTCAAATCCCTCTATCATGCCAAGGCTGCACCCTTATTTTCGAGAAATTCTTACATTAGAATTTCTTCAAAACTTTAATATATATATATATATATATATATATATATATATATATATATATATATATATATAGGGCTTGATGGCCAAAATGTACACGCAAGGAAAGCCAAGCTTCTAGAAAACGTGGCTTTTCAAACATTTCATGGGCTATGAAAATGGAGAAATTCTTTTCCCAATACTTAAGTAGCATTCCAGGGAGTTATACAGGAATGCACACATAACAAAAAGGACAAAGGGAAGAAACATTTGAATGTTTTTCTTAGATTCTTCCCTACTCTTATTAAGATTTCATAGTTATCATTTTGACTCAAGATTAACAAGAAAAGTTGATTTATCTTTCATTGGCATCCAAAACACATCTCCATTAAATCAACAACTAAAAAAGTAGTTGTGTTGTGTAATAAAGTAATGAAAATAAAGTTAATTCCTACATAACTTGATTGGAATTTAAATCCAACACATAATATATATATATATATATATATATATATATATATATATATTAATTAATTTATTTATAATAACAATCTATTTTCAATAATTTGGTATACTTTAAAATTTAAAGTTTTTATGTAACAGTTATAGCAATCAAATTTATTTTACAATAATTATATAATTGAATAAAAATATTGTACTCATATATATCGTATCAAAATTAGTAATATCATATATAAAAGCACTAATCTTAAACATTTAAATTAATTAGAGACAACAATTAACATAATCACGTATTTTAATTATTAAGAAGTTAAAATTAATCAAGAAAAAGTAATTATCCAGGAATTAATCAGTTAAGGTAATCAACTCTTAATTTGACTTAGTTGATCTTAATTAATCACACAATTAAGACTAAATGAAATTGGTATTACAAAGGCCACCTTAAACTCTCCTTAGGAGGGTGGATTTGAATCACCACGCCTCTGAAGATAGTCCTTATACCACAAACCCACCTAGCCTACTACCTGGAAGTTGGCCAACTCGTTGCCCACTCAGATGAATAATGAATGACCTCGATGATCTTTTGTCCTTGAGTAATTCCTGGAGGTCCTCTATCATGAGACACCCATTAAAGGTGGATGGATCCATCATCTTGAAGTGCTTAGAGTCGAGTCATTTAGACCTTGGACTTAAGGCTAAATTGGAGGCAATTGCATTCCAGCCTCAACCTGCCTAGCCAATACCTCAAAACAATTAGCCACAGCGCCTCAAAACCCTAAAGTGACCAGGTTTAAAGAGTCGCCCATCAGTGACATAGGCAAATATGACTCAAAGGTGGCATGACAACTCGTAAGAAAGATAAGCACATGGGGATAAGATAATAAGCATAAAGAAAAGACAAGACTCATAAAATCTAAACATGACTGACTTTTCCAAAAGGCCTCAAATAACACTTTGTTAATGCAAATGGGCATACTTCCATTTACATAAATGCTATGCTATTTATGGACACTTCTCTGGAGTATGCAGGAAACCTATAGCTCCATACCACTTTCTCATGATGCTATTTGTGCCTGATGGCATGTGAGGATCGACCCTATAGAAGCCCTTAAATGACATGTCATGCATAAAAGCTCATAATTTCCATTTAAACATAAGTCAATTATAAACTAAATAATCTTTTATCATATATTATCATTCTATCCACAATAAAATATTCGTATAGAAAAACAGTCTCCAATATCAAAATCATAAAATGTAACACTCTAATATTTAACATAACACGCCTAGGACGTATTGAGATTAATTATTAGTTATTACTTCTTTGTTCCATTCTTTAAATTCATTTTATCAAAATACTTAGTGGAAAATATGGGTAAATTTTTTTTTTCAAACATAAAACAAAACGTGAGCCGCGCATGCTATCTTAAATCTAACATTAATTGCCATCAAAGTAAACATGCAAATATAAGTCATGCACATACACGTTTAAAGCACACGATCATAACATAATATGGTTTATAATACAACGGAAATAAATAAAAGTTACACCCATACAAAGTGGGCTAAGCTTTCAAATACATAAGTAAACAACAGAAGAAAATACAGGAAGCAGGAAATACATGGAATCACAAAACATCAAATGCCAGCTATAGTTTCCCCTCCTAATCTTACGAGTGCTCAACCAAAAGTCACCCCTATCAAAGATGCAAAAGAAAAGGGATCCTCGTATCAACTCAACACTCCTATCGGTCCTCCATCATGGTCTACTGACAGAACTAACCCTCTGGCATGAGGGTATATACCCAATGAACTAGGCAACCTCCTCGGGCATATGCAGGTGGAATGGGGATGAACATGGCCTCCGCGGCATGGATGCATCTCTCGTGGGCTAGCCTGGGCTGGGTCACCGTGTGCGCCACCCATGTCCATGGGTGCCGTGGGTGTAAGCCTTCTGAGTATATGTGTATGGGGGAGTCCTCGATGGGTTGGTCTCTGAGTGCCTCATACAGGAATGTACTCCTGATAGTCGCGAACCGTCGAAGCTGAGGGCGAGCACCTCGAGTCTGCTGATCGCGGGTCAAGAGCGCTCAAATATCATATCATCACCATAGGGCGAGGTGGGGGTAAACCTAAAGCTGGAGACGTGTAGGCAAAAGAGCGTCTCATGTAAGCAAAAATGCAAATAGCACAGTGACCCTCAAAGTGGTAAGAGCGGTGGTCCGGGTCATAGTGCACCTCCCATACTGGAATGTCAATGAAGATCACGAACGTCGCCATCGACCTCTGAAGACGTGACGAAAGAAAGAAAGATAGAGGTGTGAGAATCTTAATAAAGAATCTCAGGAGGAAAAACCTCTTATCCTAGTGTCATCGTCTACGTCCTTACAAACCTCAGGTTTCTTTATAGAAAGGTGAACATGCATGAGGTTTGATTTTAGAATTCTAAAATATCATTTACCGAGGCCCACTTAATTTTAGTATGCATCTTGGATGTCATGAATGCAACATGCTTTATCATGAAATGCATGGCAATGTAAAATATGGTATGCTAATCCAATCATAAGAGATGTTCATGAATCATAACAATCATAGTATAACTTTCTTCCACTTATCTTTTAGATGACTTAGATTAATTCTTTCTCTTATATAGGGCTACCCTATTTCCTCGCCTTTTGAGAGGTTTAGGTTATGAGCTCATACACCACTAGTCGTCACTAGTATAATCTCATCCTATGATAAGTTAACACCCAACTCTTCGAGTATGGGATAGGAGGCAATAGGATCACTTTTCATAACCTTTAATTTAGGGAGTCCAAAGGATCATCTCCTTATTGGATCACCTCTTAACCTTTAATTTGGAGTCTAAAGGATCACTTCCATATATTTTATGTCACCTTAACCTTATTGGATCACCTATCATAACCTTTAATTCAGGAGTCTAGAGGATCATTTCCATGTGTTCTATATTACTTAGAGATGCAATACATGAACATATAATCACAACTCATCATTCATCATTTCATACTCATAGAACACATCAATTATGCATCTTAAAGGTTATTCATCATTTCATACTCATAGATCACATAGGCATGCTATTATCAACATCTTTTTGAAAAGCAAACATGTCTATACCCATGTGCAACATATAATGGAATATGCATTGAATGAACATAACATATACAATTTATTCCAAAATAATTCATTCTTTAGTAACTGGTCATTCTACATCTTTAATTCTAAATTGTCCTTATAAATAATTTGTATTACCTTAGCAACATAATAACAAATCTTTAGATTAGTAGCAAAATTAGAGAGCTTGATAAAAATATATCCTTATCTAATAACATATATATGTTCCATGAGTCAAAGTTTCTTATGTATGTTGAAATAGTGAGTCTTGAACACTAAGTTAATTCAAGTGAGGGCATAATCTTAAACATGCAATGCAAGCTCTAGTTTTTACATCTTTAAGTTTTAGGTGATGACAAGAAAATAAATATGCTAAGCAAGGAATGTAAATATGCATGCAAGTCCAATTCTTTATTTTAGTGCTCTAGGCCCCTTAGAGTATTCACTCTAAATCACATTTCAACTTTAAGGTTGAAATATGTGGGCTTTGAGATTAACCATTTAGGTGATATGAAAATGAAACTCTTGTTTTAATCTTTAAGTTTAAGTGATGGCTTGAAAAGTAAATATGCTAAGCAAGGGATGTAAATATGAATGCAAGTCCAATTCTTTATTTTAGTGCTCTAGGCCCCTTAGAGTATTCACTCTAAATCACATTTCAACTTTAAGATTGAAATAGACGGGCTTTGAGTTATTTATTTAGGTGATAGCATATGAAATGCAAAGCTTAAATATAAATATGCTATGCAAGGAATTGAAATATAAAGATGAGTGCATTCCATTTATTATCTCTTTGAGTCCAAGGCTCAAGAATACCATTTAACCACATAATATCTTCATTTGCCAAAAACTTTCTCAAAAGTGAAACCTTCAAGCTTTAGAGGTCAAACAAATGATGGTTTTACAACCAACACCCAAGACTCTCATCATCAAGCCATGGTTCCCTCATGATGTGGGCCATAAGGCCGAAAAACATAAAGAGAAGGAAGGGAAAAACAAAGAACCGAAAATAGTGTAAGAACATCATAAAACAAGAGAAAGAATAGCAAGTCCTTAAAACAACTCCCTACCAAAGGTGTTTTTCTTGTGAAAAGAAAAGAGTTTGGTCTTGAAATGAGAAGAAAAAATCTTCCTTGGTGCTAGATGATGGTTTCGGCCAAGAGGAGAAGAAAAGAAAGAAAGGTTTGTCTTAGGTCCTTGATTTTGGAAATGGAGAGGTTATGTGTTTAAAGGAAGGTTTATGGTGTTTGTGTGGTGGTTTGTGTTTAGGAAATGGTGGAGGATGGTGGCTCTTGGAAGAATGAAGAAGAAGAAGAAGAAGAAGGAGAATTCTTTGAGCTTGAAAAAGAAAGCTTTGAAGTTGTGAAAATGAGCAAGTGTTACAAGTTTTCCTTGATGCCTATTTATAGAAAAAATGAAACACATGGAGGAGGAAATGGAGGGAGTGGCCGCGGTCTTTGAGAGAAAAAGGAAGAGAAAAATATCTCTTTGCATGGTATGGCTTTGGGTATGGCTAGACATGGTTCAAAGCATGGTTCAAGGTATGGGCAAGCATGGTTCTTTAAGCATATTTTTATTGAATTTCAACATGTGATGAATGAATTTGGGGGAGGAGTGTCCAATCACCATGTAGCCAAGGGGAAGGAAAATGTGTCATCTAATTGTGGTTTAGAGGTGTATCTTTGATTAGGAGTTTGTAAGTAAGTGTTTAGGTAAAGTAATGGATAATTAAGGATGTTAAGACATGATTAAGGAGTGGTCCTGCTTTATTAGTGAAAACAAAACTCATTTTATATTAAAACCATTTGCAAACATCATTCCTTAATTTAAGGAATTGGAGAAAGAAAACACTATTTAAGATTCCATGACATGGAATCTTGATTTTAAGACAAAGATTAAAGTGTATCTAAGCAATCTTAGGTTCTAATCAACCTTAATAAATTACTTTGACTCTGGATTAATCACCGAAATTAATTAATCTTCGATTAGAGCCCAATATTGCTTAGGTTTCCTTAATTACGTCGTTAGGCCCATCATACACTATTTCAGGGGCAAAATGGTAATTTTGTACAAACACCGCCCGGTATCACCCGGACTTATACAGTCATCATTAGTCACTTATAATTAGTATTCCGAACTTCTTGGAGAAGTTTTGGGCTCAAATGGCACTTATACATGCGTAAAACGCTATAGGGGTATTTTGGTTATTTTGAGCGAAAGTTCGGAAAAATGAGATTTTCATCTTTGCTATCAATCATAACACATTTAATCCCCTTCAAGCATTGAGTTGACCCTTCGAGGATTGGGCTAGTCATCCTTGAATTTGGGTGAAATGACCTTAGGGACATTTCGATCATTTACGCTCAAAGAAAAAATGGGTGTTACATTACATGTAACACCCAGGACGAGGCAAGAAGTGATTGCCGATGCGAGAAGGCATGGACAAGGAGTGGCTCTTGCCTCCAAGCGAAGGGGTATATGAATGAACCGATTACACACTCGAATAAGAGGATCAGAATCTATAGGTATGGGACTATACATATAGTTAAGGAGGGCTTATATAGGCTTATATAAATTGATTGGAACTACCTATGCCAAAAAGATGCATATTTTTTTTTGGTAGACCATCACAAAAGAACTTCAAGTCAGCGTGCTTGACTTGGGTAATTTTGGGATGGGTGACCTCCTGGAAGTTTTCCAGGAAGCGTGTGAGTAAGGACAAAGCGCGTTAAAAAGACCCGTGTTGGTTTGTGAGGACAGTTTAATCCATAAAGCCCCAGGGATGTTACAAATGGTATCAGAGCCTGCCCTCTCCTAGTATGGTGTGGTTCAGGGATGAACCAAGCGGAAGCGGTGGGCATGTAACGCTTGGGACAAGGCAAGAGTGATCGTCGTGGAAGGCACGGACAAGGAGCCTCCGCCTCCAAGGAGGGGTACATGAATGCACCGATTACACACCCGAATGAAAGGGATCCAAGAGTTTGTATAGGTATGGGACTATAGGTTAAGGAGACTTATATGAATTGATTGGTACTACCTATACCAAAAAATGCATCTTTCTTTTTGGTAGCCTATCACGAAAGAACTCCATAGTTAAGCATGCTTGACTTGGGGTAATTTTAGGATGGGTGACCTCCTGGAAAGTTTTCCCAGGAAGCATGTGAGTGAGGACAAAGCGCATGAAAAGACCGTGTTGGTTTGTGGCAGCGTCAATCCATAAAGCGGAGAGGATGTTACATAAAATCTCTCAAAACATAAGTACATAGCTTTAGAAACATAAATTGATGTATGAATGGTCCATGATCCTACTTGCAAATGTATTGGAGCACTGACTAACATACATTGTAACTATAACTTCACTCCAAAGTGAATTTGTCATAACCCGATTTGGGAACATGATCGGCAAGTAAGGAATCCTATCAATCAGCTGTCGGGTAACATGTCTCTAAATGAATGAAGTAACAAAAGTTGCATTCTGAAACATAATTTCATCTAAATTTTTATCCAAATCTTTATTCAAAATTTGATATCTGAATTCATAAGACTAAAATAGTTTTATGTGCAAAACTCTAAAATATCTTAACCATACTTGAAAATCCATTTAACACAAAATCAAATCATAAATTCATTTATAGCTTGTTACATAAATTCTAGTTACAATCTATAATTTCAAATCCATACTTGAAATCTATAAACATATACATAGATGTTTCTAACTCTGAAATTAAATACATAGCCTGAAAATAAATACATGGCTTGGATCCTACCTACATATCTAGTGGAGCACTCTAACTCTCACATAAGCCTAATCTAAGCCTTATAGCAATGTAAAGCTCACAACTGGAACACTCTTATTGAATCTGATGAACAATATTTGTGCTTACAATTATGAAGAGGGAGGGAGAGGGTGAGTCATCGGATTCAATGAGTGGATTCTTACCCATAACCCACATAGGACGTCCAAGGAATATAAATAATATCATATACATGCAACAAGCATAAATTATTTGATATTTACATATATAGCTAGCTAGGAAAACACTTTTCATTCCATAAATACATAAACAAACCATTTCTAAATTCATAATCTATCATGAAATCATTTTAAGTGATGGTGCGGTAGATACTCAAGAAACAATGCTCTGAACATGATAAATATGTATATAATAATAATAATCATCTCTAAATTTCTCTTAATTTCGATGATCTCTATGGGTACCTCATAAGGTCATGAAATTTCTCTAATCTTTATGGGTACCTTTCAAGGTCCTAAAATTGGAACACCTAACTAGGTTCCATTCTCTAAATATCTTGGGGGCGAGATTGTCCTCTAGCAGAAACTTGGTACCAAGGCTAACGATTTCTCACAACAATTAATTTATTGTCTTTCTTTATATCTATGGATAAACTAGTTTGAACAAAAATCCATTTAAATTTGAAACTCTTAAACTCTAAAATCTCTAGATTCATATAACTCTAACAATCTAACTTTAGTATAACTTGGCTGTGAAATCATGGCCAAGGATCAAACCCTTGCAAGCATTCTGATTTCAAGCTCGTAAATATGTACTCTGCTAGGAGTCATATTGAATTTCCATACTTTTGAGTATCGTAAAATTGAAATTCTAAAGTCATCTCTTAGCTAACATCTTTCAAAAACTTTGTAACTCTAATATCATACTTTAAAACCAAAAAGGGTACATAATCATGAAACTCTAAAATCAAAATAACATATTTATTCATGAAGCTAAATATGCTCTTGTTCACATTTTCCCAATATGTACCTTAACTGAATATTCAAAAACATCGCCTAAGTGATATCATAAATCTATAAACATGTGTTTAACAACTTTGGTAGACTTACTAAATCGTGTATTTTCTAATAAATCCCTTTATAAGTGTGTAAAACACTTTCATGGAATACAACAATCAATTGTGATCCCATGGTTGTCCTAAAACATATTTTTCATGCTAAAATCATAAATCATAATTGTTACTAGCTTGTCATCATGTGTAAAATTATATTCTCATATCTAATTTCATGTTTAACAATCATAATGCATAGAAACATACTCATAATGATGAAAATAAGATTATGAGTCCAAATCCACTCACCTTTGAAGCTTGAAATATGTGGGTATCACCAACTTGATCTTGAGAATTGGGAATGGCACCAACAAATACCATAGAGCAACATAGACACATGAATAATCTCTAACAACTCTAGAATATCTCTAAACCAACTCTAATAACATTGGAGGAGCACCCCAACTTGACAAAAACTAAGAATGTAAACACTCTAACTCATAAACATAGAGGAAAGAAGATAAAGGAAGCATAAACCATGAAAATCCCTAACCTTGGAGCTTGGAGGACTTGGGATTAATGAAGGATGAAAGTGAGGAGGTAGCAGATTGGGGTTAGGGTTCCTCAAATTTCAGCTTCAAAACGCGTAAATGGGGGTATTTATAGGGTGGAGGGTTCACTAATAAAAATTGCATCATTTTCTACTATGTGACATTGAGGGTCCTTGCTAAGTGAGCCAGCTGAACCACGTTCTCACTCGAGAATTCATCACTACAGTAACCTGGCTAATACCAGCTAAGGTCACTTGCTCATTTGCTTGTTGGACCAAGGATTTCTTCCGTAGCGAGCCTGTTCTGCATAAAGTTGTAGACTTCAGCAACAACATGGTTCTTAGGGTACCAGGGTTCTCGGAACCAAAAGACTATGTAAGGCATGGCCCAGGACATGTTGACCTCAGGCATTATAGAAACTCACTAAAGAAATATTATCAGTTATTAGGTAGGGATTTGGATGATTATGGAGTAAGGCTCTATCTATGAGGGAAAAAGAAAAGAGTGAGTTTATCAAAATTTGAGAGTGGATTCTCACTCACAACTATACATGGGACAACAGGGGATATATAAATAACAATGTAGTAAAAAATCTTTACATATATATGTAATATGTAATAATAATAAACTATGTAGTTATCATAAAAGCCAGTCATAAATATTTAAGGAATTAAAGGAGAAACATAATTCTAGATAGGTCATAAAAGCAATACTAAATCCCTCATAAACAAGAGCATATAATTAAGATTATAACGTCCTCGTGGACCTTGTCCCTCGTGGACTAATCTAAGTAAAAAGGTTATTTTCCTTGAGCAACTATTACATCAAGGTTAATAAGTTCTCTGTCATTAACTCACAACTTTGTTTCTCTAACTCCTACCTCAGATCCTTATTCCCATAATCGTGCTTAGGTTTAAAAGACTAGAATCTCAATTAGCATATTCCATCAACTTATCAATTCGTATTCAACATTTCTAAATGTCTACATTCAACTCTCAAATCATTTAAAATCAGTTCTAAGAGCATAACATTTTAAATAACATACAATAACAATAATGGTCCTATGTATTTTTCTAGAAGACATGTTTTTTCATGTAAGGCTACAAAATCATGATTTTTTTAACTTGGCATAATTTATAAAACATGTGCATTACACAATTAAATTTCTAAATTCATGGAAAGTGTGTACAATGCATATAAACTATTTGTAATGGCCAAAAATAGGGCCATGAACTTACCTACTCACCTGGAGAAGTTGGAAGAAGGTTCCAATGCCAATGGAGATCCGGAGAATGGAATAGCACTAGGATCTCCCATGTGAACAAAAAACTCATGAATAACTACATTCTAGCACAAGGACAGATGTAGAGGAGAAAAACATAATAAAATTGTGAGAGCCCTAACTCATACACTAAGGGAACATGAGAAAGCCTGACAAAAATAATCATAAATCACTTACCTAGAGAGCTTAGGAGGAGGAAAGAGCTAAGAATATAGAGAGAAAGATGGAAGGAGGGTTGGAATGTGTTAGGGTTCGAACATTAACAGGTTTCACTAGTTATAATGTGTTTATATAGGGTGGAGATTTACCAAAATGAAATTACGTTTGTTTTGGACATGTTTCGACGTTGGGGTCTTGCCCAGGGATAAGGGGCCTTGTCTTAGTGACTTGGAGGCTTGCCATGGCGAGGCCAGGAGGCACCAACACATGCACACGCTTGCACCCTTGCTTCGCGACGAAGGGCTTTGCCATGGCTAGCCTCTCTGCAAAAGTGAAGCGCTTCCTCAGCGCTACGAGCTAGTCCTAAGGATCCCAAGGCCATGGTGAAGTCATTAACTACACGTTGTAACATGCCAAATATCGTCTAGGCCAATTAACTCAATGAACCAAAGCAATTGATTTACCGACTAGACCATTAATCTTGGTGGTTGAGTAAATAGCTAATAAATATAAATCAAGAATGACTTATAGTAGGTAGTCTTAAGACATAGACCTTAAATTAAGCATATTAAACAAAGACAATCTAATTATGAGACTAAATTCCCTAATTGAGATAGTTATTAATAAATTGCATTGATGAAGGAGATAGTATAAATTTTATAATAATCAAGTGTGTCTAGGGAAAGATGCAAATAATTACAAAATTGTCATTACTTAGTGGAAATTATGAAAATACCCTTACTATATAAAGAAAATTACAAAACTACCCTTGTCTTATAAGTAAATGATAAAGATACTGTTATTCTATAAATAGAATTACAAGAATGCCACTGTCAATGTATAATTACTAAAATACCCTTATCTTGGATTAGGAAATTACTACAATGCCACTACTTTGATAATTACAACAATGTCATTATACAAATCCCTAGGCTTGTCTTTAAGCGGCAATGAATCTAAGCCATTAGATTAATTGGTTAAAAGGTAAACTAACCTAAAATAGAAAACTTATAGCATAGAATAATAATTTATCAATATAAATTTCTATAGATAACTTATTTAAGTGTAAAATAAATTAGATAAATAATTTAAATATTATAATCATAGATTAAGACTCTAATTAATAATTAGATTAATTAATGAGCATAGGATTCCAATTTAGAAGATTAAAATGTATTAAAACAAGGATTAGGCTACATATAGTGAAGATTCCAAAATGTCTCATTAACCAATGGTAGAATTATTACATAATTCCTTAATTCCTGTTTAAGTTAAGCACTATGACAACACAAGAAAATAGATCACATGCATAATAATGTCATGCATAATTTTGGTCACATATACATACATACATATATACATACATACAATTATATGATTTCAAATTAAATCATGTAATAATCTTAAAGTCTCATGATATGAATAATTGATACATGCATGCATGAGAAGAATGAAAAATCATCCCATGACCCCCATGATACCCATGGTTGCATCATCATTTTTGGGAAGGAAAAATGTTATTTGTGTAGGTTAAAGGTAGCACAAAATGAGGGTTGAATTGTGTTTCTTACTTCTTTTTAGTTTCTGAAACTTTAAACAAAATCTATCAAGCTATTAGCTTGAAGGCAATGGAAGTTATAGTTAGTTAACTTCAAAAGTAACTTTCTAAATCAAAAGGAAATGTAGGAACTTCAAAACTATTTTAAAAATATTTCAAAGAAACACACAACAAAAACAATACAAAAGCTAAATGATAAAGAGATAAAGATAGAACGAGAGCTTCTCAGTGTCTTACACTGGTTCCACCAAACATTACCTACATCTAGTTCTCAACAACTTGTTGAGTTCCATTAAAAACCCTTAACCTCAAGAAAGTGAGATAGTCTTTGTATAGCCTTCTCACGTTATTTCCAAGTGAGCGTAGTTCCAATTTACTTTCATACCAAGTAGTCTTTTTACTAGCCTCTTAGGCTAACCTCACTTTGATCACTACTAAATCAGAGTATAAACTTTTGGTTTTGGTTGGTTCTCTCCAATAGATAACACTCAAATTTTACTAAGAATACAATAGTGTTTGACCTTGAAACTTGAGAGACTTCTTTCTAAATTCTTCCTAAGAAGAAAATGTTATCTAATGAGAACATGAAAGAAGGTTTTTGTGTAACAAAAATTGATTAGGACGTAATAGATGAACTTTTAGAGTTTATTGAAAAGCTTTAGCTTTAGTTGTGCAAAAGTCTCATCTTGAATGAAAATCTCAACCTTTTATACTTGGATTTCAAATATGATTATTTTCTGTTGATTTTCCTTCTTATTGACACATGTTGATCTTCTTTTTGTGCCTAGGAACTATCCTTTACAAGAGTAGCCGAGTTGTGTCAGAGTTGTCCTTGTAAAGATGTTGGCAATGTGGTTTTTGAACACCTTCATAAACAACTTTTACTTTTTGAATTGTGGGTTCTAAACTTTTCTTCTAGAATACGAGGAATTTTTCCAAGTACAAAAGTGATATGCCACTATCAATACTTTTCTAAAAGTTGACTAAATTTGAATCGCAAATTTCCTCTATTTTGCTAACTTTACATGGTTTCTGAATAATGCATGCTTTATGATGTAGCTTCAGTTTCTGATCTATGTGTTGATCTTCTTTGCTTAACTTTGAGCTTGATAAAGATCTTTCCATCATTTAAAATGTCCTCAGTTAATTCCTATTGAGATTGAAGATTATGATCATAATATGCTCAAAAGAAATTGATTTCTACAATGATATAGCACTTTCTTAACGTGTGATACACTTTATGAAGATCCATATATGGTTTCTAACACTGGATATTGCTTTCTCAAGTCTCTAATAGATCTTAGTTCGCTTTCTACACTAATTTTCAAATCTCTTTGAATAAAATTATAATCATGTTAAAACATGATATTGTGAAAAATATATCATTAATTGAACTCATATGTAACAAGAATAGTCATGTTAAATGCGATAGAAACTCAATTGAAACATTAGTACTTTCTTCAAAACATTTAACAAAATTTGCTTTGTTGTCACTCAAAACACAAGCTAAAGAGCTTTCTAAAGGCTTTGGAGCTAACAATTTGATCAATGCTAATGATACTTGAGAGACTTGATTTAAATGGCATTTTGTGTCATGAATCAATAAGTAGCAAATATAGGCATAGTCTACCTATGTTTTCAAGCAAAATTGGCAAGGATTACAATTAGACAACCTAACTAAATCCTAACTAGTAATATTACACTAATCATTTCGTTCACATTAATGAGTTTTTGGAGACAAAATCCTCCCAAACATAGCCTTATATCACGTGGCCTATAAATATGGGCATTGCGTGTTTCAATTTGTTCTTTTGTTCACACGTTAAGCTACCAAGTCTTGCACTATTCCATTGAGTTCTTGTTCTTCTTCTTCCACTTCCTCTTCTTCTTCTACTCTTCCTCCTCATTTCCTCTTTAAAAAGTCTTTCACTTAGCTTTACAAGAGTTGCAACCTTCAATTCTTGTAAAACTATATAAGCATACACTCTAGCCACCACTTGCAAGCAAGGTCTTTAAGCTTTGGAAACTAGGAGCAAGGAGACTTTCTCTTCTACCTTTTATTTTCTCTATTTGTTCATGTAATCCAAGAAGGTTGAAGGATTGCTTTTACAACTACACTACTTGGTAGGTGATCTTAACTTGAGGATGTGAAGGTTTTAAGTTTTGAATCCATTCTATGGTTCAAGGCCTAAAACTTATACATCTACTCTTTTAAATGTTGTGATAATCCTTCCAAGATGAAACATACCATGTAATGTGTGTATTATCCTATCCATTTGCCTTTGTATTGGGTCTATATGTGCTAGCTATGATGAAAAGTTGGTTGAAAAGGACCAAACTTACACATACTAGTATTGGAATATGATCTTAACTAAGCTAGGTGTACAAAAACTCATAAAAAGGCTGGAGCTTATCATTTCTTCCTCCATGAAAAATATCGCTAAAATTCAACCTTTTGAGGAACATTTTCCTAAAGAAAAAAAAAACTCATTTTCTAGTGAAAGATATAATTTTTCAAAGTTTAGCCTTTTCCCTGAGATTTCTATCTAGCCCTTTAGCACTCAAATGCACTTTTCTCCACTACAAATATACAAAACATGTAAAAATGGTCTTTTTGGAAATATAAGACATAAAGGAACACATCCATGTAATATAAATTCATTGAAATTAACCACATTGGAATATATTCATAAAACAAGTCACGAGTAAGGTTTTTGGGCACTGATGGAATATGATAACTTTGTAAGGGCAAAGCGTAATTTCACTTGAATAGTGTTTTGCAAAAATACCTTCTAGAAATGGTACGTGAGTGAGGATTCTAAGCATATTTCAAAATAATGATGTAGAGAGAAACTAATTTTCTTTGTAACATGTTAGATTTGGAACTAAGTTGTTGGAACTCTAGTTTAATTCCAAAAACAAGAATAACACCTTGTAAAGGTAAAAGAGTAACATAAAGAGAGTTAGAAATTAATTAAATAAAACTTAATAATATTAATCCAAGAATAATAATTTGCCTCATAATTAAGCCTAAAGTGAATGATTAATACCCATGAAGAGGCTAAGGAACTTAGTCTTGATTCATAATCTTAACCTCAAACCTTTAATTAAATATGACCTAATAATTATGGGCTCTAGTAATATATGACTTTGACCTATGAAACTTGTATGAAATATCTACTATTTGATATGAGATTTTATATGAGATATTGTCTATGTCACATGAAATGCCATACAAAAATGTAAATGTATGGTGATGAGTTTATGAAATGATGATGAATGGTTAAGTATGCCATGAATTATTTATGATTGCATGATGATATGCATACATTCATGATTAAAATGAAATAGAAAATGAAATAATAAATAGCTAACTCATTACTAACCCTCAAAGGGAGTTAAGCATTGGTGTTTCACTAATAAGAATAAAAGTAAAGTCTGGAAAAGTGAACTTAAACTCACTATTTAACCTTCAAAGGGGGTGAAGGTATTGGTGTTGTCACTAAGTGAGAGTTAAATAATAAATGGAAAAAGCTTATTGTTTAACCCTCACCCTTCTATAAGGATTTTTCCACATAACAAAGTTTATGGCTATGGCCACAATATTGCTCATTACCTGGAGGTGGTTTAAGTCAACAATGTTGGTGCACTTAGTGAGTGATGGATTGAACCAAGTCAAGAATGTATACAAAATTAAGTGTATGCATGTAGTTATGTTGAACAGATCTTCCTTTTATGCTTGATTGCTTGAGTATTACTGCTAATGAAAAGATCTAAAAGACTTGTCACTTTGAAAGATGGATGTTTTTGAAAGTAAAGCATAATAGAATGTCATGTGTGAACTTTATGAATGGAAATGTTTACATGGTCATGTAGTTTAAATTGAGATTATTATCTAGATTAATTGATTGTAGTTGAGGAGTTATGAATATGTATACTCCTGCTAATGTTACAAGAATAGTCTAAAAGTCATTTCACTTTGGCTAATTACGTTTGTGAAAATTTAATAACTAAACCATTTATATGTACACCCTTCATACTAATAAACCTGAAGTGACTAGGAGAAACGATGAGACATTTAGTGCCAAGTTAGGACTTCTATTGAGAAATCATGTATTTCTCACTCCTATGTCTATTTAGATATCATTCCAGAAAGGTATAGACGACAAGTGACCATGACCTGGAAAATGGGACCCACTCTTGGAACAGGCCACCACCTATGATGAAAATGATTCAGCTGGTGATTTGGACCACCATGACCACAGTAGAACAATCATCTAGTCCTTTGGAAATTGTTCTTACCATGATTCAATTCCCTATAAGGCGCACCATCAGTACCTTCTTTCACTGTTGTTGTAGGAGCAACCAATGGATCAGGCATAGCATCGTAAATTTATGAACTTGAGTATGAATGGGTTAATCCAAGCACTTTGGGTTAGTCCAAATGTTGCAATATCATCCTTTGAGAGGAAGATTGGCTTAAGGTCCTGAAAGTCCCTACTCAGTGGTAACCTAATGCATAAGTGCCTGGTATAGAGACGTCCTATTTCATGGGGTAACCATTATGTTTATGATGATGAGGATAAGGATGAAGATTCTGAAGCCGATTCATTAAGTTTCCATCAAGAGAATTCTTGGTTTGCAATAGAGCCTATGTTCAAGGAGTTGATCAGTGGGTAGACTGGCGTAGCAAGTGAAGAGGAAGGCTGTTCTAGGGGTCAAGTTCTCATTACCTATGTTTTAGGAATCTATATTAGTCATGTACTGGTCTATAATCTAGTTTATATTTATGGCTTGGACTTAGTTGTAAATTGGTTAAGAACTATGTGTCATACTCTTAGTTAGACTTATGTAATGTATTCCCTTAACTAATTATAGTTATCTATGATTAAAGTAATGTTTATTACGCTAAGTATTATAGAATTATTCACGCCATCTACTTCTCATAACTAATTGTAATTTCAAGTTCTTATTATTAACGCGATGATAATGATATATCTTCAATTCTCACTGGCTTAAGTTTTCAAAAATTAGTTTGTACAAAAAAAATTTACCCACTATTTTTTAAGTTAATTTCAAAAGAAAGTGAATACAAAGCATAAGTGGCAACTAATAAAATCCAAATGCAAACTTAAGCATAGTTGGGTTCTACTAGGGTGTTACACATGTGGATCTAAGGTATCACAATGCAACACCTTCAAGGCCCTAATAGTCTTATGGATCAGTTGTACTTTCAAGGGTTTATTTCTTTACTTTGTCTTTTAGGGCCACTGCACCTTGGGTTTAGTCCCTTTTTATTCCATTACTTTTAGCATACCTCAGGCATTTCAATTATAATTTCTTTTATGAATGAAGTCACTTAAACATACTCATCACGTTTCAATTATATTCATGCATAACATCTAATAAATAGATATCTCAATCATTAACTGCATTATTCATGAACTCGTAAAGGCATGCTCATAATCATTCATTCATAGCATCTCCTAAATCATCTCATGCAACATAGGAGACACCTCATAATAATTTACTTAATCATTCATCATCTTTGTCCTTCTAGGGAACCTAAATATGTTTGAGCAATTTGTTTATGGGAGACCTTAATACTCTTAAAACAAATTTTTTACCAGTCTATTTTCTTTATTTCACTAAGCATAAAGTTCACAAGTCCTTACCCATGCTAATTTAGTAAATTATTCTTTAGTTATTAATTAGTAGTTAAATAACTTAATTGTATTTTTTTAAAATAATCTTATGATCTCTTATTATAATTTTTGAGAGGTATTTTTATTTATTCACTTAGATAGATATTATAATTATTTAAGATTTCATTATTTTAGGATATACTTGTTTCTTACATATCTAACACCTTATTTTATAAAATTGACTAAAACAAATCTTCATACTTTGATTAATAAAATATATTCTCAATTTTCTCTCTCCCATTTTTCCAACAAAGGTAATTTTGTCTAAAACACCTAAGTGAAATTACTATTTTACCCATTTGAAGTAAGATGGTCCATAAACACTTTCATTGTCTGTTCCATGACTTCAAATCTAAATTAAGAATAGAACAAATAAAATCAAATTATGAACAAGGCAAATCCAAACTAAGAACATAACAAATTAAATTAAACTATGAGCAAGGCTTAGTTTTGTTCCTATGCGTCTTAACTTTCTAACAATTTTGATTTCACAATTTTTCTGACTTCTAGAACTATAGTTATATACTTAGTTTTTAACTAGTTGTTTAGTATTTGTCTTAGCAGAATTACTCCAACTTTGAAAAGTCGTTTACCCCTCTAGACTTCAATTTTATTCAATTATTTTTGTAAATTGTTCCTTAATGAGCAAGCTTCCATTGAAAAGTCTTTAAAAAAAACTTTTGTAACCGGATTTTGGAGTGTATGTTGTCTAGTGTTCTCAAAGTTTTTAGCAAGTCAGGTTTAAGGTTTTTGTTACAATCTCCTTTATACTCTTACTCTTAACACTTATTTCACCCAAAGTCTAATAGATTTAGGTGCATTGTAGATAAAGTCTAATAGTATAGACATGATAGCATAAGGTTTGGTAGTTTAGTATAAGGAATCCATTGTATAAGTTTTTATACTATCCACTTTGGTGCACCATATTCCTGGTACAAGGCGGAAGGCGAGGCAAATGAACGAAGATTATCACCTACCTCCTCAAATTAGAAATTATTTTAATGCTAAGTTACACAAAATGTAGTAAAGGGCACAACCTAGGTCATCTCTCAAGGAGGCTTCAGTACTTAGTTAGGAAAAATGGGGGTTTGGAAGAATGAGATTTAAAATAATTAAAATTAGAAGATAATAGCAATGAGATAAAAGCAACGGTGAAGAAGGTACTAGTGCAAAGTATTCCTAAGATTGGAAATTAATCATCATTGACCAAATATTAAACCCAATTGGTGGCTATTGGTAATAAATTACCAGCAATTCTACTATTAATCGATCGACCTCTAGAATTTGATTAATGCAAATAACTAATAAACGAGATCTCAATTTAATTAGAAATAACATTGATTTAATGAACCATTTGCTATAGCCTAACCACCAATCGGAAAGTTAATTCTAATGTTCTCCCTCAAACATAAACCAATAAATCTATCAATTTATGCCCAAATGGTTTCCCTAAACGACGATTGTAACACCCTAATATTTAACCTCAATACGCCTAGGACGTATCAAGACTAATTATTAGTTATTACTTTTTAAATTCATTTATAAAATACTTAGCGGAAAATACGGGTAAAATTTTTTCTTTGAAATGATTTATATAAACCAAAGTGCGAGCCTTTGCGCGTAACATAAACAACGTGAAGCGGAAGAATAAATAAAACATACAGAATATAAACATTAAAGAACACATCCATCATAAACATCATTCCTCATTACTTTAGATAATATAGTTTAGTACATCACAACGAAGTATAAAGTCTTACCCGCACTAGTGGGAGAGCTTTAGTACAATGGGAAACATAAAGACAAATACATGGTAATAATCCCAAAAGATAAACACTCAACTATCACTACCCTCCCACTCCAAGCCTCCTGGTGACGCCGTCCTCGTTGGGGAGATGTAGCCCGCGAACTGACGAAGCTCCTCGGATGTAGCCCACGAAGCGGAGATCTAGGCATGGGAATCGAGGGACAGCGTGGCCTCCGCGTCGTGGTCGCCTCTCGGCTGTCGACGCGCCTCGCATGCCTCGGCTGGGTGACCGTGTCCTACCTCCTCTCCGTGACCCATAGGGAACGAAGGGAAGATCCCTCCAAGGATCAGCCTGATCGAGTACGGGAACATACTCGGGATATGCGTCCTCCGACGAGGAAGGTTGGGCACGGTCCTCGTCTGGGGTCGTGTCCTCTCAAAGATCAAGTCGTCGCCAAAGGGTGAAGTCGGATCGAAGTGATAGCTGGAGACGGGGAAGCAAAAGGGCGTCCACATATGCAAAACGCGCACCTCGCAATGACCCTTGAAGTGGTAGGACTGATGCTCGGGGTCATAGTGCACCTCCCATGTAGGCGGGTCAATGAAAATCACGAACGACGCCATCGATATCTGAAGACGTAACGGAAAGAAAGAGAGAGGGGTGAGAATTCTTACTAAAGAATCTCATAGGGAAGTCCTCTATCCTAGTGCCATCGTTACGTCCCAGGAACCTTGGGTTTATTATGAAAATGTTGAGCATGCATAGGTTCATTATGAGGTTTTCACAAAGGTCGTTGTCCAAGGTCCATGTCTTTTATACTGATTCTTAATGCATGTATGCAACATAATGTTTCATGGATGCATGGTAGCACTTTAGGTAAATCAAACAATAATTCAAACAACATTGTGTGGCATGAAACTTTTCTTTGATCATCTTTCCTTTTCTCATACTTGTGTCACCAATAATATAGTAACCGCACCCTTAAACTAGGCTATGAGCTCATACCTTAACTAGTCGTCACTAGTTCTTACTTATCCTCTTGATAAGCGAATCATAAATATCATAATCCCGACTCCCGAGTACGGGTAGGGGGCCTAAGGATCACCCATCATGGGACTTTCTCCTTCTTCGAAACGCATCGACTGGTTAAGCCAACTTTGTCCGCTTTGGTATGGCTCGACGTCCATACCCCACGGGTTTACTTTCTCCTGGGAGGAGAATGCGTCTGGCGTATAACTTTTAAACTTCATATTTCTCAAAAACTTTCTTTTTGTCCCTCAAATTTGACGGAAATTCGGCGGCATAACAGCTACTCTCAGAATTTCCTCAAATTTGAGTCATGCCACATAATTTCAGTCACATGCATCATTTTCATGGAACTTTCTCATTTCCACAACTTTCTAGTTCACATGAGCATATTTCTCAATTTCATTCATATCTTTGAAACATTATGCATTTCAAACACAACAATTCATCAAATTATGCATATAAAGTTTCATGCTCAAGGAACTAACATAATCACATCATCATACGTGTGCACGAGGTTCATCATCATAATCATACTCTCTCGTCCACCTATCTCAGGGATCTTATGCTTTGCCCCTTTCGGGCTTTAAACTTGTGTTTGCATTATTATTACCCTCAAGGGGTTGGCACTTAAACTTTTCCTCTAAGATTTGAACTCACCAAGATTCCACTCAGCACTTAACATAAAAGGGCAGAAATATATTTGCTTAAGGGGCTCTAGAATCTCCATTCGCGACCCTTTTAAGATCCATCTTCGCCTAAGACTCCATAATTAATTCTTAGATCAATTATGAGGGATTCCTAGGCATGTTCTCTAAGTTATAAACCACTTAGATCTCTTATCATCATCTTATGCTTAGACATTAGCACCTAATCATTTATGAAGGGATTCTTGTACATGTCTTACTAATTATGAATCATTTATCCCTGAATTAACCATTCTAAAACAGATTTGCACTTCTTTGTATTAAGGTGTTCTAGAATTCTCATCTCAAGTCCCTTTTTAGTTACTTATTCTTTACTAGCTTCTCTAAATCGATCCTTGCTTCACTCAACATAATTTTACACATTTAACACCTTAGAACAGCATTTATACAGGAGCCAAACATAGAACCAAATCATGAACCCATAAGATCACATAATCTCTTGGGTTGAAATGCATATAAGTTGCTAGTTTTCTCTTGGAATGTTTCTGAAACAAAAGGTGTTCTGGTAATCGATTACATGTTCCTAGTAATCGATTACCAGGAGCTCAATTCATTCTGGGTTTTCAAAAACGGGGTAATCGTTACACATAATGGTAATCGATTACGTAGGGTTAAATCTTTCGGAAAAGTAAAGAACATATGGTAATCGATTACATTATAGAGTAATCGATTCCAGGGTTTCCAGAAGGTTCTGGGCATGAAAAGCCGTAATCGATTACTCTACCTCTGGTAATCGATTACCAGAACCAAAAGTCCTTCAAAACCCTTCTGGTAATCGATTACATGGGTGGTAATCGATTACCAGAACCTCCAAAATTGAGAAAACATGATTTTGACACATTCCAAACTATTTTAAACCTCTTGAGACCTCATAAAACAGTTTTCCAACATTTCCTTGAAAATCATTCATGTATTTTACAAAATCAAACCATTGTTGGTTCATACCAAAACTCATCCATTTCTTTTTGAATGGAGTTTCCTTTTTAGGATACTTAGGGCAAGTCTTTGAGCTCTAGAGTATTTAGGTGATGACAAAATCTTAAACATGCCATGCACTTTATTTTACTCTTCATTAGAAAGTAAAGTGAGAGCATAAAATAAATATGAGATGCAACTTCATTATTATCTTTAAGGATTAAGTGATGACTTGAAATATAAACATGAAATGCAAGCTTGGGAATTTAAATATGGTAATGCAAGTTCATTCATTTACTCTTGTGAAATTAGTGATAACATCAAAATAAACATGAGATGCAAGACATAAATTTAAACATGAATGCATCTTGTTTTTGTCTTAGCTAGAGCTCTTGCAAGACTTTTAGAGGAACATAAACCTCAACCCATTATGCATCATAAGGCAAGCTTTAGAGTTCTTAGCACCTAGACTTCAAGAGAAATCTTAAGGTTTGAACTCACCATCAAGCTTAAGGAAATGGACCCAAAGTTCATCACTTTGTCTAAACAAAACTACAAGAACTAAGTCATATTCTTTATTTTATTGCTCATAGGCTTCAATCTAGCGATTCTGACGGCCGACCAACTTTAAGGTTGGCAAGGGTAAGCCTAGAGCTCTTTGAAATCATGAGATTAACTTTCTTAACAAAACTTTCGTGATCTACTAGACATATTTTACAAACTTTGTTCAAATCCATAGAAGAAAAACTGAAAATCCTTAAAGGAAAGAGGAAGAGGAAAAACCGAAACTTAAGCCAAGAAAAGAAAGGAAATCCAAGCATGTATGGTCCAAAACCAAGTTGTTTCAAGCTTTAGAGGTTTCTCACATGACAACAACAAATCATTATCTTGAAACCTCATCATCAAGCTCACATTCTTTTTGTAAGAAGGCCTCTTGGCCGAAAAAGAAAGAGGAAGGAAAAGGAGTTTGAAACCAAGAGAAAAACTAGAACTTTCTTGAAGAACACAAACAAAAATCATCAAAACTTAACCCCTACCTTAAGAAGTCTTGAAGAGATGTAAGAAAGCTTTGTTTTCTAGATGGAAGGAGAAGGAAATCCTTTTGGAGTCTTGAGGAAGAAATCAGCCAAGTTGAGGGAATTTGAGAGGAATGAGAGAATTTGCAAAAGCTGAACTTGGCAAATGATCCAAAGTGTAACAAGTTCTCCAAGGCTTGGTATTTATAGAAAACTTGCAATATGGAGGCTGAAATGGGAGGGGAAACCGGCGGCCTTTTGGAGGAGGAGGAGGGAGGAAATATCTCTTACAAAGGTATGGGCTTAGGCATGGCAAGCATGGTTGGAAGCATGGGCAAGGTATGGCCTAAAGCATGGGCTTGGAGTGCATCACAACTCAACATGTGGCACCATTTTGGGGACAGATTTCGGCCTCCTCATCAGCCAAGGGGAAGGGATTTTTGTTCATGTAATTGTGGTTTAAGGATGTGTTTAAGTGTTTCTATGATTAGGCTTTTTGATTAGGAGTTTGTAAGCAAGCGTTTAGGTGAGAAAATGGTTAATTGAGGTGGTTCAAGACTTGATTAGGAGGGTGATCTTATTAGATTAGTAATTTAAAATAATTCTTTTGGTCAAATGAGGTATGGCTCAATTCCTTAATTTAAGGAAAGAGAGAGAAAACACTATTCAAGATTCCATGACTAGAAATCTTGAATTTAAAGAATACGTTAGAGTTTATCTAAGCAATCTTAGGTTCTAATTAACCTTAATAAATCATTTTGACTCTAGATTAATTATCGAAATAAATTAATCTTCGATTAGAGCCTAATATTGCTTAGGTTCGGCTGATTGCTTCATTAGGCGCACTGTACACTGTTCTAGGGGCAAAATGGTAATTTTGCACTAAAACTCCAGGGACCTTTGCAGAACTACACATCAAACATTGCTCATAAACATCATTCTAAACTTCCTGGAAAAGTTCGGGCTCAAACGGCATCTTTTACCCGTGTAGACAGAGGGGGTATTTTGGTCATTTTGAGAAGTTTAGAAACGAGGTTTCCCCTCGATATCATTCATAACAGCATAATCCCCTTCAAACATCGAGTTGACCCATTCGAGGGTTGCCGGGCAACTGTCCTTGAATTTCGGGTAGAATGACCTCAGGGGCATTTGGTCATTTGTACTCTAAGGCAGAAATAAAGACGTACAACGATCACCAATTTATTTATCCCAATAAAGATTATTGCAAACACCACAATAATTATAGGATAGAAACTGCAAAACATTAGAAAACTAATGAATTTAATATCAAAAAGGGTCTAAAACATCATCCCAATCCATAGGAAACCAATACACTAGCAAAGAAATCTACTCCTCCATATCTAGAGGATTACAATAATGAAGATAAGAGACAACCTAAAAATAATAGTAATAATCTTTGCCACAATCTCCAAGATAAAGTACCTTCACCAATGGAATCCCTATGGGAAAAAAGAAGATGAGGATAAGAAGATAGAGAGAGATGTGTAGAGAGAATAATAGTAACTAAAAGTGACAACCTAAAAGTAAGTGAGTCAAAAGTTAGGGTAAAAGCCTGTAACATTCTTATATATACTACTCTCTAAAAATAGGCCAAATGGGCCCAAAAACATATAACTAAGTGATGTCCCGTGATCGCATGAGTGCTAGGCTCTAAATACCAGAACGATAAGGCCAAAAAATCAATGGTTGTCACTCTGCCTAGATGCAGTGCTAAATGAGTGTTATAGCGCTCATCTTGAAGGCAACCTTTCACGGTTGTGGTCCCTTTTGCAATCTCTTGGCTTCAAGCTTCTTCCAGAGAGTTCTCAACCTTGTTTTTGACATTTTGCACTTAATCCAAAGCTCCTGTGCACAAAACTATACTCAAAGAGACAAGTCAAACGCAACAGGGTGTAATTTCAAATTATTCCCAAATTAGTGCAAAAGCCAATAATTCTTCCAAAATTACACAATGAGGAATAAATCAAAATCCTAATTAATTACATCAATGGCACAATAAAACTCATGCAAAAAACTAATGTTTGGTACCAAGATAAGTGACATAAACGCCCGTTATTAGCGACAAGTTGCAACTGGTGATTGGAAGGTGGTGGGCAGCGATGGGTGTCGCCTACTAGCGGTAGTGGGTGGGGTTGCGGCATTAACGTGAAAATAATTCAAGGTTAATTTGGGATTAGCTAGTAAAACTAATACTATCAGGTATTATCAGGCCTTTTAGGACCAATAACTTAATCCCATAGTTATAAAATAAAAATGGCTTAACCATGTAACATTATACTATCATATGTGATACCAAACATGTGAAAAAATTATCTTTATAGTATTAACTAATACTATCAGGCCTTATACTATATGTGAAACGAGCCTTAAGTCCTTAAGGCTTTATGGATTGACAACGTAAAACTTTTTTATACTATCATCAAATTAAAGTATCACATTTGGATGACTTTTCAAGTAGTAGATGTGAGATTTAACTACTTTTATTGATGTAGTAATACAAAATTGAAAGACCATGCAAAAAAAAATTTACGCTATCAATATTTAGAAATTAAACCCAACGGACATGTTCAGGGTATATTTAGTTATTCTGAGAATGAAACTTGAGAATGATGTATTCTCATGTTTGTTACAAGTTTTGCAAAATTATTCTCAAATACCAATTATTCCCTAAACTATTTTCCTATGGTTTAGTGAGATCTCATTCCCACGATAAAATGTGAGAATAGAAAATTCCCATGATTTGGGAATGACAATTATTATGCACAAATATGAAAATATCTCTCAACTATCTAACTCCCCTGTTAGCTCCAGAACCTTCAAAAAGTATCAGCACTTAATGTTTTGAGTGACAACAATCCAATTTTGGAAAAATTCTTTGAAGAAGGACTAATCGTTTGCTTGAGTTTCTAAGTATACAAATAGGACCATTCTTGTTAGCATATGACTTCATGAACAAGTTTTATTTTCACAATAACATGTGTAAACATGTTTAATCTCTTTCAAAGAGATTCAAAATTCAAATGAAGTGAAAAATAATCCTTTAAATGAACGTTATTATGTTTAACAGACTAAGGAATGTTTTTAACAACAAGAAGGCAAGTTTCAAATTTTCATAAAGTAACCTTCGTCTTCAGAAATTGATATTACAATGAAGAAATCCATCATCCTCTGAAGTAAGTCATGGTTGGTGTCTTCAATCATAATGATATATTCATCAACAAGCTCTGATTGAAGCAATGAAGATCAAGGGAAAGTCTAGTGTAACACCCTAATATTTAACCCCAATACGCCTAGGACGTATCAAGATTAATTATTACTTATTACTTCTCTTTAAATCCATTTATAAAATACTTAGCGGAAAATACAGGTAAATTTTTTTTTTTAAATGAATTATGTAAAACAAAGTGTGAACCTTTACATGTATCATAAATGTAATGTGAAGCGGAAGAATAAATAAAACATATAGAACATAAGCATTAAAGAACACATCCATCATGAAAACATTCCTCATCACATTAGTTGACATAGTTTAGTACATCACTACGGAAATATAAAAGAAAGCATAAAGTCTTACCCATATAAGTGGACAGAGCTTTCAGTACAACAACATATAATAAGAAACATAATAACAAATACATGAGAACAACCCCCAAAAGATACTCCCAAGCTATGACACTCCCTCCTCGAACTATGGATGATGCTCCTCCTCGTCCCTCGTGGCACATACCCAATGAACTGGGCAAGCTCCTCGGATGCGTGAAGGCGGAAGGATGGGCGAGCATGCCGCCACGTGTGGGCGCATCTCGGACGTCATGCTAACCTCCGCTACGTCACCGTCTCCTCGCTACCCATCCCGATATCCATAGGTACAACAGGGGCGGAACCTTCCGAGAAAGGATGAGAAGGAGGATCCTCTGATGGGTCGGTCTCCGAACGTCTTGGGCGAAGCACGTACTCGGGGTAACCTCGCACCGCTGAAGAGAAACGGGCAGAGTTCTCTCGTCTCGGGTCGCGTCCTCTCAAAATCATGTCGTCGCCAAAGGGGAGGTTGGAGTAAAGTGGAAGCTGGAGACTGGAAAGGCAAATGGGCGTCCCATGTATGCAAAATACGTATAGCACAACGACCCTCGAAGTGGTAGGACTGATGATCAGGATTGTAGTGCACTCCCACATGGGTGCGTCAACAAAAATCACGAACGACGCTATCGATGTCTGAAGACGTAACGGAAAGAAATAGAGAGAGGGTGAGAATCTTGCTAAAGAATCTCAGTAGGGAAATCCTCTATCCTAGTGTCATCGTTTACGTCCCAGGAACCTTGGGTTTATTATAAAAATGTTAAGCATGCATAGGTTCATTATGAGGTTTTCACAAGATATTTATCCAAGGTCCATGTCTTTTATAATGATTCTTAATGCATGTATGCAACATAATAGTTCATGGATGCATGGCAGTACTTTAGGTAAACCAAACAAATATCAAACAACATATAGGTGGCATGTAACTTTCTCTTGAACATCTTTCCTTTTCTCATACTTTTGACACCAATCATAATAGTAACCGCACTCCTTAAACTAGGCTATGAGCTCATACCTTAACTAGTCGTCACTAGTTCTTACTTATCCTTTTGATAAGCGAATCATAAACATAATCATATTCATCATAATCATCATAATCCCGACTCCAGAGTACGGGTAGGGGCTTAGGATCACCCATCATGGGACTTTTTCCTTCTTCGAAACGCATCGACTGGTTAAGACCAGCGACTTTGTCCGCTTTGGCAGGCTAATGTCTATGCCCTCACGGTTTTACCTTCTCCTCACCAAGCAGGAGAAGTACGTCTCGGTGTGTCACCTTAAACATCATACTTCTCAAAAACTTTCTTATGTCTCTCAAATTTGACGGAAATTCGGTGGCATAACGCTATTCTCCGAATTTCCTCAAATTTGAGCCATGCCACATAATCTCAGTCACATGCATCATTTTCATGGAACTTTCTCAAATCAATAACTTTCTAGTTCACATGAGCATATTCCTCAATTTCATTCATATTTCGAAACCTCATGCATCTTAAATACAACATTTCATCATGTCATCATATCAATCATACACATAAAGTTTCATGCTCAAGGAACTAACATAATCACATCATCATAAATATGCTCGAGGTTTGTAACACCTTAATAATTAACCTAATACACCTAGGTTGTATCCGATTAATTACTAGACTTTACTCTTTGCTTCAGTTCTTTCATCATACTTTGAAAATACTTAGTGAAATTATGAGCCATTTTTTTTTAAACATAATTGAAACGTGAGCCACACATAATGTGAACAATAATCGAAATAAAGTGAATAACGTAGATATAGCATGAAAAACACATCATATTGGCTCCATCATATAACATCCATAATTACATAACACATAGATAGTTTGCCTACCAACAGAATAAGACTAGGTGTAGGCAATCTAACAAAGCATAAATAATATATGGATGGAAGGACATCCATTAATGGCACCTAGTAATAACACTCCAAGGATAGGGATAGATATCTGAAATATACGAGTGAAACTAGGGATCAAGTTCAGTTACCAGGTAAAAGCCTCAACGTGATTCACGAACACTTCCTTCTATTTCTGAAGACGAGATGGAAAGAAAAAAAATAGAGGGAGTGAAAAACTTATAAAAAGAATCTCGTAGGGTACTCACCTCATGATGCATTGTGTCATCATCATCGTCCCCAGGAACCTCGAGTTTCATTATGAAATAGTGAGCATGCTAAGATTGATTTATTAAGTTCGAAAATATACTTTATCGAGGTTCGTCGTTTTAATCATGCGTCTTATAATGCATCATAAACTTAGCATGTCATGTTTATAATGAACTTTTCCTTTCATCAACACATCATATTCCTCATCATCATATCATAATAACATGCATAGAAGAACATCATATTTCTCATCATCATCTCATAAATGCTATGCATAGAAGAACATCATACCATAATAGCTATGCACAAGACATGGTGCACATATTTCATTTCTTTAGTGTCCTAGGTGACTTAAAATCTTGTCATCATCATCATTATTTTCCTTGGGCCACCCTATACTCCACCCTTTTGGGAGTAATCTAGGTTATGAGCTCATACCTTACTAGTCGTTACTAGCATATACTTATCCCTTTTGATAAGTTAAAATCCCAACTCTACCCTTTTGAGAGAACGGGCTAGGGGCAAGAATCACCTTTTCACCACCTATAGTCTGATGGGTCCAAAGGATCATTTTCTCAGGATCACCTTTTCACCACCTATAGTCTGATGGGTCCAAAGGATCATTTCCTCATAAGTTTAAGTCACCATTAAGTCTTAGCATGTTATATCATAATCATCAAGATGCATGAACATTCTCATTGTTTGCAACAACAACTATAACATGCAAGCCATGAAATCATTCAATAATATCAAATTCTCATAGACATTACATCATCATATAAACTGACATTCCAAAGCATCAAAAGATGTCATCTAAAATTCTAGGTAAAGCTCCTTAAATAATCGAACTCTAAAATTGGGTAACCTTAATTATCAAACTAATTACTTATGCATCTAAGGGATTTATTACCATCAATTATAAGCCTTAAGAACATTATTAGACTATATGGGGTAGCATAGATAGTAAGTTGTTCTTAAGGTTTTATGTGCTAGAAGTTACGTTTTTAACCCTTTCTCTATCGGCTTTCCCTATGATGCTAAAATTAATTACTAAACCAATTATGAATCATTGTCCCTTATCTAAACATAATAAAATCTGGTTCTTAAGGCCACTAAAGGTTCTGGACAAAATGCATAAATTTCATTCTCTAGAGTCCTAGAAATCTTGCATTTACGTTTTCTAGAAAGCTAGTTTTTTCTAACATGCATAGAATCATTCCTTTAGCAATAAACCATAATTATCACAACTTCAAACATATTAAATCATCATCATACAGTAGTACTAAACTCAGATTAGTGGCCGAATCATGAACCTCATATAATTGCTTGAAGTCACATTTCAAGTACACATGTGATACTGGTTTCCGTAAAATATTTGTAAAACCTTAAAACTCCTTTAGAAACTAATTCTTTTTGTTAAAATTGAAAGAAGTCATAGGACTTTAGGCCTTCCTCAATCATTTATACATTGAAAGAATGTTCATGATTAAAATTTTCACTTAAGATAAAAGGAGCAAGTCTTGAGCTTTAGAGATTTAGTGATAACTAGAATTATAAACATGCTATGCAACCTCATTTTAATCTTGTCTTTATAAAGTGATAACTTGGAATTATAAACATGATGCAAGAAACTGAAGCGGTAGTCCGCTGGACAAGTGGAGGGAGAAGAGAATCTTAGAAACCGAAGCGGTGGTAGTCCGCACTGGACCGATGAAGGGAGAAGAGAACTCTTATTACATCTTATTAAGCTCCAAACTCAAGACTTTTTAAAGAATGAATTCTTTGACTCCCATAATCTTAAGGAAGTTTTAGAGTTTTTATTACCATGGTTCCAACTTTGCTTGTGATACTTGGGCAAGTCTTTGAACTCTAGGATCTTTAAGTGATGACATAAAATAAACATGCCATGCATTGATTCTTTTAGCCATTATAAAATAAAGTGAGAGCATAAAATAAATATGAGATGCATCCTCTTTATTATCTTTAGAGATTAAGTGACAACTTGAAACATAAACATGAAATGCAAGCTTGGAAATTTAAACATGAGGTATGCAAGTTCATTTATTTATTCTTGAGAATTTAGTGATGACATTAAAAGTAAACATGATGTGCAAGGCATAAACTTAAACATGGATGCAAGTTCATTTTATTTCTTTACTAGAGCTCCTTCAAGACTTTAAAAGAATTATAATTTCAACCCAATATATATCTTAGCAAGACAAAGTGAACTTTAGAGATTTCATTACTGATTTATCCTAGAAAACTTTCTTAGGCCTTGGGGCCGAAATCAAATGGCAAGAAAAGGAGAAGTTCAAGAGTCATCTAGAAATGAAAAATTGTTAAACATCATTTTAAACTAAAAACAAAGCTTAACAAGAAATGAAACATAAGTGTCAATATATTTTTCAAGTTCTAAACTCAAGACCTTTATCATAAAAACATAGTTGCTTCAAAACTTTGAAAACTAATGAAACCTTCAAGTTTTAGAGGTCCAACTTGTGAAGGCTTTGCAACCAACACTCAAGAACCTCATCATCAAACCATGGTCTCATCATAATCTAGGCCATAAGGCTGAAATATACAAGAAGAAAAGGACAAGGAAAATCGAAATATGAAGCAAGAAGAAAGTACATAAAATCATCATTTTAACCAAGAACAACACTTATCAATACTTGAAATTAAGCTTAAAAACAACTCCCTACCTAATTTTATTTGAAGGAAAGGAAGAGAACTTGGTTTCCTTGAGTGAAATGAAAGAAAATCTCTTTGAGAAATGGGAGAAGAAGTTTCAGCCAAGAGGAGGAAGAAAGAAAGCTTTTGGTGCTTCTAAAAACTAGAATTGTGTAAGTTATGAACTAAGGCCTCTAACACTACTTCAAGCATGCCTATTTATAGAAATTTTGAGGCTCATAAATGGACAAAGGGAGGAGGAAAGTCTGACCAAATTTGAGGAGGAAACAAGGAAGAAAAATCATCTTGTTTGGTGGCTTAAAACATGGAATCATGTTTTCATGGTTCCTTGTTTTCATACCTTGGTTTTTGTGCATTCTTTGACAAATTTTCTAATGCATTATGGACCAAAATTTCATGCATTACAGCCCAAGGAGGATAAAATTTGTGTGTTCCATGTATTATGTAGGTGTAGGTAGGTATCTTTACAAATTAGAGAATTTACAATTAAGGGCTTAGGTGAATTAGTAAGCAATTTGAGTGTTTTTAAGCAATTTTAAGTTCTAATCAATCTAAATAAATAATTTTGACTCTAGATTAATAATTAGAATCTAATAACCTTTAATTTGAGCCTAATATTGCTTATGGTTTGCTATACGAATCAAAAATCTCAAAATTCGCAAAACTGCACAAAGGGACAAAATGGTAATTTTACTTTTGCCCGAGACCACCCGAGCTTAACTAATGGTTAATCATAGCTTAAAAACATGTTTTGAAACATTTTAGTGAGGTTCGGGCTAAGTGGGCACGCAAATCCAAGTTAAAACCGCAGGGTGTTTTGGTCATTTCACGCGTCGAAACTCAAAATTGAGATTCTTCTTTCTATTAACACACATAACACAAACAATCCCCTATTATCCTCAGAACATCCCCTTGAGGATGGGGGCCCACAATCCTCATTTTCTGAGTAAAATAACCTCAGGGGCATTTTGGTCATTTTACACGTATAGAAATTCGGGGCTTGCGACTCTCAGGAATCGCTTATAACCTCTTTTCTAATGTTATATTCCTCTATTGAGGATTGTTCGGTTCGAATTTATATAAGAATTACCTAGGGTAATTCGGTAATTCTAAATGATAGTAAAAGTTGGGGTGTTACAAGGTTCATCATCATAATTATGCTCACTCGGCCACCTATCTCATAGTATCTTATGCTTTGACCCTTCGGGCCTTAAACTTGTATTTGCATCTTTATTACCCGCAAGAGGTTAACATTAAACTTTTCTCTAAGATTTGGACTCACTAAAATTCCAACGCACTTCACATAAAAGGGAGAAAATATCATATGCTTACGGGCCCTGAATTCTCCGTTCGTGACCCTTTTTAGATCCGTCTTCGCCTAAGGCTCCATGATCAATTCCTAAACCAATTATGAGGGATTCCTAGGCATGTTCTCTAAGTTATAAACCATTTTTCCTCAGTCTAACTATGCTGGAACAGAATTATGTTTTGCCTGTCTAAGAGTGCTAGAATTCCTATTTTAAGTTCTTATCATTACCTTAAGCTTACAAATCAAAACCTAATCATTTATGAAGGGATTTTATACATGTCTTACTAATTATGAACCACTTATCCTTGATTCAATCATGCTGGAATAGATTTGCATTTTTATGCACTAAGGTGTTCTAGAATCCTCATCTCTAATCCCTTTTTAAGTTACTTATTCTTTTCTAACTTTTCTAAATCGATCCTTGCTTTACTCAAACATAATTTTACACATTTTAACACCTTAGAACAGCATTTATACAGTAGCCAAACATAGAATCGAAATCATGAGCCCATAAAATCACATAATCTCTTGAGTTGAAATGCATATAAGTTGCTAGTTTTCTCTTGGGACATTTTAAGGAACAAAAAGATGTTTTGGTAATCGATTACATGTTCCTAGTAATCGATTACCAGGAGCTAAATTCATTCTGGGTTCAAAGCAACGGGTAATCGATTACATAGGATGGTAATTGATTACTTAGGTTAAGTTTTTAGGAAAATAAAGAACATAGGGGTAATCGATTACACTATCAGGTAATCGATTACAGGTTTCAAGAAGGTTTTGGGCATGAAGAACAACCATGGTAATCGATTACATTGCCTCTGGTAATTGATTACCAGAACCAAAAGTCCTTCGAAAAACCCTTCTGGTAATCGATTACATGGCTAGTAATCGATTACCAAACCTCGGAATTTGAGAAAACATGATTTTTGACACATTCCAAGCTATTTAAACACCTTGAGACCTCATAAAACAATTTTCCAACATTTTCCTGAAATCATTCATGCATTTTACCAAAAACAAACCATTATTGAATCATACTAAAACTCATCCATTTCTTTTTGACTAGAGTTCCCTTTTTAGGATACTTAGGGCAAGTCTTTGAGCTCTAGAATATTTAGGTGATAACATAATCTTAAACATGCTATGCACTTTATTTTACCCTTCATTAGAAAGTAAAATGAGAGCATAAAATAAATATGAGATGCAACTTCATTATTATCTTTAAGGATTAAGTGATGACTTGAAATATAAACATGAAATGCAAGCTTGGGAATTTAAATATGGTAATGCAAGTTTATTCATTTATTCTTGTGAAATTAGTGATGGCATCAAAATAAACATGAGATGCAAGACATAAATTTAAACATGAATGCAACTTATTTTTATCTTAACTAGAGCTCTTACAAGACTTTTAGAGGAACATAAACCTCAACCCATTATGTATCATAAGGCAAGCTTTAAAGTCTTAAGGTTTGAACTTCATCATCAAGCTTAAGAAAATGAACACAAAGTTCAACACTTTGTCTAAACAAAACCATTAGGACCAAGTCATATTCTTTATTTTATTGCTCATGGGCTTCAATCTAGAGTAAAACTCTTAGAACGGCCGACCAACTTTAAGGTTGGCAAGGGTAAGCTTAGAGCTCTTTGAAATCATGTGATTAACTTTCTTTAACAAAACTTTTGTGATCTACTTTACATTTTTAGCAAACTTTGTTCAAACAAGGCAAAGGAAACTGAAATCTTTAAGAGGAAAAAGAAGGAACCGAAAGTGAATCCCAAAAAAGAAAGAAACACAAACATGTATGGTCCAAGACCAAGTTGTTTCAAGCTTTAGAGGTTTCTCACATGACATCAACAAGTCATTATCTTGAAACCTCATCATCAAGCTCATGTTATTTTCATAAAATGGCCTCTTGGCCAAAAATAAAAAGGGAAGAAAGAAAAGAGTTTGAACCAAGAGAAAACTAGAACTTTCTTTAAGGAAAACAAGTAAAAACTTGAAAACAAAACCCCTACCTAGAGAAGTCTTGAAGAGGGAAGGAAAGCTTTGTTTCTTGAGAGGAAAAGAGAAGGAAATCCTTCTTGAAATCTTGCCTGGAAAACTCGGCCAAGGAAGAGGGAAAAGAAGCTCTTTGTGTTTGGGAAGAAAGCTTGGAGTTTGTTCAAGTGTGTAAAGGATTCTAAGGGCTTTCAAGCTAGTGTATTTATAGAAGATGGAGAGCTCATGGATGGCCTTTGAGGGGGATGAAGTGGCCGACCAAGTGAGGAGGGAGGAGAGAATATCTCTTTGATTGGTATGGTGGAGAGCATGGGCAAGGCATGGTGAGGTATGGGTTTGGGTATGGCCTAAGGCGCATGGGCTTGGAGTGCAACAAAAAATCAACATATGACACCATTTTAGGGGGAGATTTTTGGCCAACACATCAGCCAAGGGGAAGAAGTTTTGTTCATGTAATTGTGGTTTAAGTGTTCCTTTGATTAAGATTTTAATTAGGAGTTTGTAAAAAGGTGTTTAGGTGAGGTAATTGGGTAATTAGGAAGGTCAAGACTTGATTAGGAGGGCAATCTACTAGATTAGTAATTTAAAATAATTCTTTTGGTCAAATGAGGTATGACACAATTCCTTAATTTAAGGAATTGGAGAGAGAAAACACTATTCAAGATTCCATGACTAGGAATCTTGAATTAAAGAATGCAATTTAGAGTTTAACTAAGCAATCTTAGGTTCTAATTAACCTTAATAAATCATTTTGACTCTAGATTAATTATCGAACTAAATTAATCTTCGATTAGAGCCTAATATTGCTTAGGTTTGCTTAATTGCGTCATTAGGCTCACTGTACACTGTTCTAAGGGCAAAATGGTAATTTTGCGCTAAACTGCCGGGACCTTCGGCCTGACTAAACATTAAACATTGCTTAAAAACATCATTCTAAACTTAGAAAATTCCGGGCTCAAATGGCATCTTTTACCCGTGTAGAACACAGCAAGGGTATTTTGGTCATTTTGAGCCGAAAGTTTAGAAACGAGATTTTCACCTCGAATATCATTCATAACAGCATAATCCCCTTAAAACATCGAGTTGACCCATTGAGGGTTGTCGGGCAACTCCTGAATTCGGATAAAAATGACCTCAGGGGCATTTCGGTCATTTGTACTCTAACGGCGGAAATGAGCGTTACATCTAGAAATTGAATCAGTACTTCAAAAGCGTGTTTCCTGTTAAACGGTGCACTTTCAGAAATGGGAGGGAAAATTCAAAATTCAAATAAAGTCAAACTTAGATAAGACTGGCAGTGACATCTCACTTTTTAACTTGGTCAACCATCTAGGTTCTAAAAGAAAAAGTTCAGAAACCTTGTTCAGAAATCAAAAAGTAGTTGAAAGTGTACTTAGAAACCTCTATTTGAGAACGGTGTCAATGTAAAACTAGCTAACACAAAGATTTCTTCTACTGATCTCCAAGACACAAAAGGAAGATCAACATGTGTCACTAAGAAAACAGATCAAGGGCAACACGTAAATGAGAGATTAAGTATAAAAAGAAATCCTGTGCTTACAACTTAAGATTTTTGGTCAAGCCTTTAAGCTGAATCTTTGAAGAACTCTTTTTCATCTTCTATAAAAGCTATTACTCTTATAAATAGTTTAGCTCTTGTAAAAAATATTCTTTCAGTCTTATTAGATAACACTTTCTTCCTAGGAAGAATAGTTAGAAAGAAGTCACTCAAGTCTTTAGTTCATACACTGTTTCATATTGAGAAAACTTGATTGTTTGATTGTTGGAGTGCCCAACCTTCTAAAATCTTTGTACCCTTGATCTAATAGTGATCATTGTGAGGTAGCTTGGAGAGGTTGGTCAAAGACTACTTGGAAGTGATAGTAAGGTGTGCTACTAGTCACATGAGTTAGCTTGAGAAGGCTATAGAAAGACTATATGATTTTCTCAGGGTTAAGAAAGAGTTTATTAGTAGCTAAAGGTATTGAAGCTGGGTGTAGGTAGGTTGACCAAACCAGGATAAAACTCTTTTGCAGTATATCTTCCTTCCTTGAATCTCTTTTATTCTACTTTGTGCTTTTTATTAAGGTTTTTCTGAGAAAACATTTCTTAACCAGTTTCTTATTTATTTATTAGTTTAAAAAGTCACTTTCTAACACCTCTTACTATATTTCCATTGCATTTCAAGGTTATACTTGATAGTATTTGTTTCAAAGTTTTAAAGGAGAAGGCAAGAAGTGAAAGCACGAATAACCTCTCCCCCTTCTCATGCATTTTTCAACCTATACCCCCAACAATTTTCATTTAACTCACTAATATGCACTTCATATATCCATTATGCTCTCAAACCCATAATTATTTTATCAAAGAATATTTCTAAATTTATGATTTTTTTCTTTTTTTTCAAGTGTAATTTTTATTTAACGTTGTTATTATTATTTTTTCATTTAATTATTAGATTTGGATGAGATGAACATATTTTAAAAATTTGATTGTTAATTTTATATTGATAAAAAAAATACTCCTGAATTTATGATTGTTTATTTTTTTCTTTTTTTTTTTTTGGAAGTTTAATTTTTCATTAGATGTAGTTATTATTTTTTTTAGCATTTTTTTTAATTATTAGATCTGGATGAGATGAACAAATTTGAAAAAATTAATTGCTAATTTTATATTGATCAAGAAATATCTCTGAATTTATAGTATATTTTTGGAAGTGTAATTTTTATTTTGGATGATAATAATAATAATAAATGTGCTAGTGGTATTTTAGAAATTATGACATATATTTCTAGAAATATATATATATATATATATATATATATATATATATATATCATAAAACAAATAAATTTTAAATTTATTCCTGGAATTTCAAATAATAATCTCAAGAATGTTTAATGCTAAATAAACAATTTGGTTAAAATATTCAGGAATAACATTTCTTGAAATATCATTCCTGGAAATATGATTCTTAGGAACGTAATTTCAACTGTGAAACAAACCTTCTACGTTTTATTATTTGGATTTTAAAAAATTGCATGGAATGAAATACAAGAAAATGAAATAGTTTCTATCTTACATCCCTCATCAATAGAATTTCATATTAGAAATAACTTTAATGGAGTTTTGAACTAAACTTATTTATATTTCAAAATAGTTGGTTAGACAATTCAAATTTTCAAATGGATGAAAACAACTTATTCTTAACATGTGTTTAGTTAAGGTAAAATTAGGGAAAAACTTTTATGGATAGACTTTATGTATGAACTTTACTCAAAATTTATCTATAAAAAATCGTTCAATTTTATCGCATCCCTATTTCTATTGCTCCTCCAGAAATCAACCCCCATCAGAAACCACTTTTGCTACTAACTTAACCACTGCTCCAAAGACTACACTTAAGATAAGTGTTGTGATAGACAAAGCCATTAAACAATCCATGGAGAAAGCGGCCTCTGAGAAAGAGCATGAGAAGATGGTCCTGAAAAGGATGTATTAGCTGAGAAAGTGGTTCCAAAAATTGTTTCTAAAAGACAGTTCTTGAAAACTATTTCTAACACTATGGATGTAACACCCTAATATTTAACCCCAATACGCCTAGGACGTATCAAGACTAATTATTAGTTATTACTTCTCTTTAAATTCATTTATAAAATACTTAAGAAATACGGGTAATTTTTTTTGAAAGGAGACATATAAGACAAAATGCGAGCCTTTGCACGTAACATAAACAACGTGAAGCGGAAGAATAAATAAAACATGCAGAACATAAGCATTAAAGAACACATCCATCATAAACATCATTCCTCATTAGATGATATAGTTTAGTACATCACAAGGAATTATAACAGAAACATAAAGTCTTACCCATACTAGTGGGAGAGCTTGCAGGACAATGACATAAAAATATGAAACATGAAACACACATGGAACAACCCCAAAAGATAAACACCCAACTATCACTACCCTCCCACTCCAAGCCTACTGGTGACGCCGATCCTCGTTGGGGAGATGTAGCCCGCGACTGACGAAGCTCCTCGGATGTAGCCCAACAAAGCGGAGATCTAGGCAAGGGAATTGAGGGAAGCATGGCCTCTGCGTCGTGGTCGCCTCTGGCTGTCGAACGCGCCTCGCATGCCTTGGCTGGATGACCGTGTCCTCGCTACCTCCTCGCGACCCATAGGAAACGAAGGAAGAGTCGTCGAAGGATCAGCCTCTAATCGAGAACGGGAACATACTCGGATATCGGGTACCTCCGACGAGGAAGGTTGGGCATGACGGTCTGCTCATCTCGAGGTCGTGTCCTCTCAAAGATCAGGTCGTCGCCAAAGGGTGAAGTCGGATCGAAGCGATAGCTGGAGACGGGGAAAGCAAAAGGGCGTCCCACGTATGCAAAACGCGCACCTCGCAATGACCCTTGAAGTGGTAGGGCTGATGCTCGGGGTCATAGTGCACCTCCCATGTAGGCGGGTCAATGAAAATCACGAACGACGCCATCGATATCTGAAGACGTAACGGAAAGAAAGAGAGAGGGTGAGAATTCTTACTAAAGAATCTCAGGAGGGAGGTCCTCTATCCTAGTGTCATCGTTTACGTCCCAGGAACCTTGGGTTTATTATAAAAAGGTTAAGCATGCATAGGTTCATTATGAGGTTTTCGCAAAGGTTGTTATCCAAGGTCCATGTCTTTTATAATGATTCTTAATGCATGTATGCAACATAATATTTCATGGATGCATGGCAGCACTTTAGGTAAATCAAACAATGATTCAAACAACATTTGAGTGGCATGAAACTTTTCTTTGAACATCTTTCCTTTTCTCATACTTGTGACACCAATAATATAGTAACCGCACCCCTTAAACTAGGCTATGAGCTCATACCTTAACTAGTCGTCACTAGTTCTTACTTATCCTCTTGATAAGCGAATCATAAACATAATCATCATAATCCCGACTCCCAGAATACGGGTAGGGGGCCTAAGGATCACCCATCATGGGACTTTTTCCTTCTTCGAAACGCATCGACTGGTTAAGACCAACGACTTTGTCCGCTTTGGCAGGCTAATGTCTATGCCCTCACGATTTTACCTTCTCCTCAGGAAGGAGAAGTACGTCTCGGTGTGTCACCTTAAACATCATGTACTTTCATTCTTCGAAACGCATCGACTGGTTAAGACCAACGACTTTGTCCGCTTCGGTATGGCTCAACGTCCATACCCTCCACGGGTTTACTTTCTCCTCACCGTAGCAGGAGAAATGCGTCTCGGCATATAACTTTAAACTTCATTTTTCTCAAAAATTTCTTTTTGTCCCTCAAATTTGACGAAAATTCGCGGCATAACGGCTACTCTCCGAATTTCCTCAAATTTGAGTCATGCCACATAATTTCAGTCACATGCATCATTTTCATGGAACTTTCTCATTGCAATACTTTCTAGTTCACATGAGCATATTTCTCAATTTCATTCATATCTTTGAAACATTATGCATCTCAAACACAACATTTCATCATATCACCAAATCAAGTTATGCACATAAAGTTTCATGCTCAAGGAACTAACATAATCACATCATCATAATCATGCTCGAGGTTCATCATCATAAATATGCTCACTCGGCCTCCTATCTCATAGTATCTTATGATGTGACCCTTACGGGTCTTAAACTCATATTTCGGTCATTCTAATCCTCACTAAGGATTTTTATAACATCTAAGGGATCATTACTTAAAATTCTCACTAAGTTTTAGGCACACTTAAAATTCCAAACAGCATTATGTAGTTTGGGAGGAACAAATATCATATACTTACGGGCTCTAGAATCTCCGTTGTGACCCTTTTTAAGATCCGTCTTCGCCTAAGGCTTCATAATCAATCCCTAAACCAATTATGAGGAATTCCTAGGCATGTTTACTAAGTTATAATTCACTTTTCCTCAATTTAGCTTTGCTGGACAGAAACACATTTTGCCATGTCTAAGTGTGCTAGAATTCCTATTTTAAGTCCTTATCATCACCTTAAGCTTAGTAATTAATACCTAATCATTTATGAAAGGTTTTTATGCATATCCTACTGATTATGAACCATTTACACTTGAATTAATTATGCTGGAACAGTTTTGCAAATTTGTGCTTTAAGGTGTTCTAGAATTCTCATTCTTGATCCTTTTAAGTTACTTATTCTTTTCTAACTTCTCTAAATTGATCCTCCCTTCACTCAAACATAATTTTACACATTTTAACACCTTAGAACAACATTTGTACAGCAGCCAATCATGAAGGGCAGAACCGAAATCATAAGCCCATAAAATCACATAATCTTGTAAATTACAATGCATACAAGTTACTAGTTTTCTCTTGGAATAATTCTAGGGATTCAAAACTCTTTTAGAACTCAAATCCTTTCATTAAAATCATGCCTTTACACATAAGGTCAGTAGCTAAATTAACTTGCTTGCAAAATAGTTTTAAAGTATATAATTTTATGCATAATGTTGCTTAGGTGCTCCTAAGCTTGGAAAAATTACTAAGCACAAACTATGGACACTTGTGATTAGAGGAACTCATATTAAGTCCATCATCATCACCACAAGGCTGAAATGGCTTCTTTAAGAATGCCAATATTTTCTTGAAAACCTTACATAGGATACTTGGGCAAGCCTTTGAGCTTTAGGAGACTTAGGTGATGACATAAACTTTAAACATGATATGCACTCATTTTATTCTTCATTAGAAAGTAAAGTGAGAGCATAAAATAAATATGGGATGCAACCTCTTTATTATCTTTAAGGTTAAGTGATGACTTGAAATGTAAACATGAGATGCAAGCTTGAAATTTAAACATGGTAGTGCAAGTCCAATTAATTAGTCTTGAGAACTTAGTGATGACATCAAAATAAACATGCTATGCAAGGCATAAAGTAAACATGAATGCATCTTATTTTAGATCTTAGCTAGAGCTCTTTGCAAGACTTTAAAGGAATAAAACCTCAACCCATTATGTATCATAAGGCAAGCTTTAGAGTTCTTAGCACCTAGACTTCAAGGAAGTCTTAAGGTTGAACTTCATCATCAAGCTTAAGAAAATAAATACAAAGCTCAACACTTTGTCCAAATAAAACACATAAGAACTAAGTCATATTCTTTATTTTATTGCTCATGGGCTTCAATCTAGAGTAAAACTCTTAGAACGGCCGACCAACTTTAAGGTTGGCAAGGGTAAGCTTAGAGCTCTTTGAAAACTTGGGATTAATTTTCTTTATCAAAACTTTTGTGATCTACTTTACATTTTAGCAAACCTTGTTCAAACAAAGCTTAAAGAAACCGAAATCATTCAAGAAAAGGAAGAGAAAATCGAAACCTTTGAGGAAGAAAGGAAAGGAAATTCGAAAGCATAAGCAAGGAAAAGAAAGAAAAACACAAGCATGTATGGTCCAAGACCAAGTTGTTTCAAGCTTTAGAGGTTTCTCACAAGACATCATCAAGTCTTTATCTTGAAACCTCATCATCAAGCTTATGTTATTTTCATAAAATGGCCTCTTGGCCGAAAATGAAAAGAAAGGAAGAAAGGAGTTTGAACCAAGAGAAAACTAGAACTTTCTTTAAGGAAAACAAGTGAAAACTTTTAAAACAACCCCTACCTAAGGAAGTCTTTGAAATGGAAGAAAGAAAGCTTGATTCTTGAAGAGTTTGAGAAGACAAAATCTCTCTTGGAAGTGATGATGGATTCGGCCAAAGAGGAAGCTCAAGGAAGATGATTTTTCCTTGAGTTTCTAAGCTTGGGAATGGAAAGTTTAAGTGTTTGAGGGATGGTTTAAGGTGAGGTAGTGGTGGTTTATGGTTGTTTGTGGTGGTTTATGGTGGTGGCAAGGTTCTTTGAGAGGAAGAAGAATGATGAAGAAGATGAAGAGAACATAGAGAGAAATTGCAAGAAAAGCAAGAGAACTTAACTTAGCAAAGCTTCTAAAGTGTAACCAAGTTCCTCCAAGCTTGGTATTTATAGAAAATTTGCAACAATGGAGGCTTCCTTGGGTGCATGGCCGACGGCCAAAATGGAGGAAAAAGGAAGGAAAATATCTCTTACAAAGTATGGGCAAAGGCATGGGCAAAGCATGGTGAGGTATGGGCAAAAGTATGAGCAAGGCATGGCTCTTTGAGTGATAAATCAAGCAACATGTGGCACTTTTCTTTGGCCAAGAATTCGGCCAGATTTGGGACAGCCAAGGGGGATTAATTTGCTCATGTAATTGTGGTTTAGTGATGTGTTTAGGTGTTTCTTTGATTAAGGTTTTGGTTAGGAGTTGTAAGAAAGTGTTTAGGTGAGGTAATTGGGTAATTAAGGTTGTTCAAGACTTGATTAGGAGGGTAATCTTATTAGATTAGTAATTTAAAATAATTCTTTTGGTCAAATGAGGTATGGCTCAATTCCTTAATTTAAGGAATTGAAGAGAAATACTATTCAAGATTCCATGACTAGGAATCTTGAAATTAAAGAATGCAATTAGAGTTTATCTAAGCAATCTTAGGTTCTAATTAAACTTAATAAATTATTTTGACTCTAAATTAATTATCGAAATAAATTAATCTTCGATTAGAGCCTAATATTGCTTAGGTTTACTTAATTGCGTCATTAGGCTTCCTGTTCACTGTTTTAGGGGCAAAATGGTAATTTTGCACTAAACTACAGGACTTTAGCTCAACTAAACATCAAACATTGCTCATAAACATCATTCTAAACTTCCTGGAAAAGTTCGGGCTCAAATGGCATCTTTTACCTGTAGACAGGCAGGGGTATTTTGGTCATTTTGAGCCGAAAGTTTAGAAATGAGGTTCTCTCCTTAGATATCATTCTTAACAGCATAATCCCCTTCAAACATCGAGTTGACCCATTCGAGGGTTGCCGGCAGCTGTTCTGAATTTCGGGTGAAAATGACCTCAGGGCATTTCGGTCATTTGTACTCTAACAGAAATCTATGTGTTACAATGGAAGAAGAATCACATTCTGAGGGGGAGCCATGAGTGAGCTTTCAATACTCTTAGAAACGGTTTGAACTGGTTCAAAAGAAGCTAGAACCACCCTTGGAGGAGGGTGATGAGACTTTAGAAGCTGGCTCTCATCAAAATGATGTCCTTGCTCCTGCTCCTGCTATTTTTGACGCTAAAACTGAGCCAAAAGAAGGTTAGAAATCCTAAGAATCTGGAGATATAGTTCCTTTTGAGATTCCTGAAGACCAAGCTATACTAAGAGCTACTCCTACACCTACTATCCATCTTCCTCACTACCTTATCCTCAACAAAGATCTCCACCACATCTCAGAGACTCATTGCTTGCGCACAATCAGAGAGATGTGGCTCAACTTGACAGAGTAGAATTCTCAAATAGAGAGCTTGAAGCCCAACTAAGAAGACATGAAGAGCTCCTGTTCAGATTTTGCATGATTTGAGAAAAGGAGGCCGGGTTGACCTAGTACAAACCTCTTTTACTAATGAAAAAAGGAGGAGAAAGAGTGAAGAGATAATCTTTTGTACAAGTGTCAAGGGTTATGTGCTAAAAGGGAGCTTTAGAAGGCTTTTGAGCATACATGCATATCATTTTTTATTATTTCATAATTTTTTTTTGAACAATTCCTATTTGTTGCTTATGCTCAAATATTTATACATGCTCAAATATTTGAACAATTCCTAGTTGTTTCTCTTAATATCATTTTCTTTCTGATACTTATTATAGTCTAATACGTTAATCTATCAATGTTTATATTCATAACAGGCACTTTTATGCATTTATATCATATATCTTGAGATACGAAAATCGACATTGATTTTCTAAGCCAAGTGTGTGTTTTGAAAAATTGGAGATAATAGTGTTGAATTCTAAGTTTTGACACAAGACTTCTATATCTATATAATTCAGCTCTAGATACTATATCTCCTATAAGCTCTAATGCTTTACATATTGAGTTTGTCTGATATGTTGCATGTTTAGTTTCTGATATGAATCCTACTCTGATACATGTTGTTTAAGCTTAAGAAGAAACTTCACAAAATCCTTGACTCACAATGATAAACTTTAAGAAAGCTTACTTTCTAAAGGCTAAGTTGTAAGACGGAATTTTATTAAGTTTCTAAAAGAGTGTTTAAGGTTCTAACCTTAAAAATTCTTGAAAAGTTCTCCAAAATATTTTCTCAAAATTTGGCTTGTCATGATTAAAAAAGGGAGATTGTTAACTCCAGAACTTTTCAAAAAACTATTATAGCTTATGTTTTGAGTGATAACAAAGTAAATTTTGTTAAAATGTCTTGAAGAAAGGACTAATAGTATGGTTGAGTTTCTAATTAACAGGACTATTCTCGTAACACATAAGTTTTATTCATGACATATTTTTCACAATATCATGTTTTAACATGATTAAAATCTCATTCAAAGAGATTCAAAGTTTTAATGATGTGAAAAATAGCTCAGAAAGTGAATTGAGATATGTGAAAGACACGAAAAGCTATATGAAGCATCAGAAACCAAGTATGGATCTTCAAAAGTGTTTCACATGTCAGAAAATGTTATATCCATTGAAGAAATCAACGCCTCATTAGTATATCATCACTATAATATTCAATCACTTTGGCAATCATCTTTGAAGAATTCCTAAATGTTTAAAAGATAATTTTAAAGCTCAGAGTTAAGCTCAATAGATCAATGTCAAGCTCAAAAAAGTGCGAAATCACTTAGAAAGCACGTCTACTTTAGAAATTGCACTAGTCAATAAAAACTGAAGAAAATTTAAAATTCAAATTTATTCAACTTTAAGAAAAATATTGATGGTGACACTTCACTTTTGTACTTAGTAAAATCCTCGTATTCTAGAAGAAAAAATTCATAAACCATGTTCAGAAAGTAAAAGTTGTTTCTAAAGCTTTATTCAAAAACCACATTATCAACGATTTTACACCCATAAGAATAACTCTAACACGCTCAGATACCTTCTAGAAGACAATACTAAGGACACAAAAAAAGACCAACATGTGTCAAAACGAGGCGAAATCAAGGACAACGTCTAATTCAAAATCCAAGTATAAAAAGGATGAAGCCTTCAAATGTGAAAAATACTTTTGGACGAAAAATGATGAAACCATCTAATACTTTCTAAAGTTCAACTTTTACATATTGTAATCAGTTTCTATATAGAAATTTTCTTTCTTGTACTCATTAAAAAACATTTTCTTCTTAGGAAGAATTTGAAAAAAAGTCTCTCAACTACTTTAGCTCAAACACTATTTTATCTTAAGAAAGACTTGAGTGTTCTTTCCTGGAGTGTACCAATCCAATCATATCCTTGTACCCTGATCCATTAGTGATCAAGTGAAATTAGCTTGAAAAGGCTAGGATAAAGACTACTTATTAGTGACAGTAAATTGGAACTCCTGTTCATGGAGATAGCTTGAGAAAGCTATTCAAAGAATATATAACAAGGTTGAGAGAGTGTTTGTTAATGGAACTCAATAAGTTTGTTGAGAACTATATGTAGGTAGTGTTTGGCCAAACTAATATAAAATCTTTGAGTAACATCTTTCTATCCCTATCTCTTTATCTTTCAATATTTAATTCTATTTGTGTTGTGTGCCTTCTAGAAAACATTTTAAATTAGTTTCTGAAGCTTGCTTGTTTATTGCTTATTTAGGAAGCTACTTTTTGAAGCATACTAACTCTTGTTTTCGCTACCTTCAAGTAAAAAAAACTTGAGATTTTGTTTAATGTTTCAAAAACAAAAAAGAAGGGGTTAAGGCATGATTTAACCCCTATTCTCATGCTATTTTTTACTTACACATATTGTTAGCTCCAAAATCCTTTAGAAAGCATCAAGCTGAATGTTTTGAATAATATAAAAACCAATTTTCATGAAAATATTTTGAAGAAGGACTAATCGTTTGCTTGAGTTTCTTGAGTATACAAACATGATCATTCTCATTAAAATACAACTTCATGAACAAGTTTAATTTTCATGAAACCATGTGTAAACATGTTGAATCTCTTCGAAGAGATTTAGAACTTAAACGAAGTGAAAAACAATCCTTGAAATAGACGTTGGTATGGTGAGCGTATGAAAGGAATTGTCAAGAATAAGAAACCAAGTCTAAGATCTTCAAAAAGTGCCCTACAACTTCAGAAAATATCATTCAACTGAAGATTTTAATCCAACTCTGAAGAAAGAAGTGGTTACCATCTTCCTTCATCATGATCGTATTAGTTCATTCACTAACTAGCTCTAACTGAAGTAAGTAATGCAACATCCTCCTAACTACTGTGCATTACTTGAGTGTTAACACAGTAACTAGAAGAATGTCACTTACCAATAATATTTATACTAGTTGAGATAATGAAAAGAAAGTAAAATTAAACTCATATATAGCAAGCTCAAGTATTGAAACAAACCATACATAGTTTGCAAAAAATTATATATACATACGTCGTACAAATCATCAAATATATACATCACACCAAAAGTTAAGTCAACCTACTAATAAAACCATCTAGGAACCAAGTCCAAAACACATCAACTGCCTAACATAGCCTACTTAATCCTAAGGCCTAACAAAATAACGTATACACATGAACGGGCCTTAAAACATATAGTAAAATTGTTTGCAGGCTCGCAAGGTCCTAAAACTAGGCTGCAGTTATGTATAGGTAATAGAGTTCTTGAATGTCTTTTACTCTCCTAGTAGAAGCCATTTGCCATAGGTATGATGGCATCACCTCCAGTGGGGCATTAGAACCTATAAATTGATCAAAATCTGAAGATGAAGACGACGATGGAGCATCTCCCAAAGGAATCCTGGCAGTGGACGGGGTACAAAATCCAACAGGGTGTGCCATATGGAGGTGCACACCATTGTAGGGAAATGTTGGGTCAAAAACGACCGTAAAAATAGAAGTGCTAAGTGAATGACTGAAGAATACATACGCACGGATTTGGGAGTAGGCTATAACAAATAGGGAATCGATAGGATCATAATGTCATTCCCATTGTGGTGAGTTAAGGAAGAATATCACTGACATCATCTCAGGATCTGAATACAATACAAAATGCATACAAATATAGGGATAAGAATATTATATAATTCTCAGTAGGGCACTCCCTCAAACATAAACATAACATAACCATTAGTTTCATTCATACAAGAAATTTTATGTAAAATCATATACAAGAATAATAATAGTCATGTGTTTTCTCTTGTGACCGTGAAACTCAATTTAGTGCATTTTTTCTCTTTTCATCAACATAGGGAAGACTTAGTTTATACCAACTAGTCTCTAGTGGATAACACCACACATGGGTAATAGACTACTTATCAAGACTGAGCTCATTCCTATACGTGATCATCAGACCTCATTTTTTTTCCTTTTCGAATCTCACACAATTCTATTCCTAGCTGATATGTCTACCGACTCATAATATCTCTAGGGAAGTTCCTCTTTTGCCTTCCCTTAATCAACATAAGTCCTATTTCTATTTTGCCCATATGTCAGAACTTGCTAAATTGAAGTTTGTACATTCTCTTTCATCACATATATGCATCACTTAATTTTCTTTTTCCAAATGCATGAATTAATCACATATAAACAATCAATTACAAGTGATTCTCATTCATTTCTCATAAACCAATATTTAAAGTCTATATAGCATGCATTCATACACATCATACTTTAATCAAAAGTCATTATATTATCATTTCAAGGCATTGATTCAATTCCAGCACATTGGTAGATTTCACACTTATGTAGCAAAATTTAGTTTGTACATCAAATAACCAATTTCAATGCTAAAAAAATTATCCATGACACTTCAATGTGTCCATAAGGTCCTGTAAAAATTGTAGGCAAAATAGTTCTCTATCTATGTTAACAAAATTCTACAAATTTGGTGGTAAGAGACCACTTAATCTTAGCTCAAAGCCAGAATTCTTAATTTTTTTACCATAGTAAATGAGTCCAAAAAATCAGAACCAAATATATGGTTAAACCTTAAAATGTTTCCAACATATTGCAAAAATTTTAAAGGAAAATTTAGTCATTTGATATAGTAACAAAATTAGCAAAATTCATAGCTTCAAATCTAGTAGTTTCGGGCAGTAGTATTCATAGTCTCGATCTTTTATTTTTTTTAAATTAGTAAAAGTCTTAAAAATAACCCAAGAAAAATCATGAAGTTGTCTTAGGATGTTAGCTTCATTATATAAAATTTTTAGCTCATAAAGATGCCTACAAATACTTGAGAAAAATAGTGAACTAACTCGTGCCTAGGAAAAATCCAAAAATTCGACAACTTAGTTTGGAATTTCTTTTGGAAAACGATTATTTTCTAGCAACACCAAACTACTCCACCAATGTAAATACAACTATATCTATGTGTAACCATACATCAGAGCCAAAAATATCAAATTAAAACAAAGAAAAAATCTCTAAAACGAATTGAACAAGAAAAGATACAAAATACCCTACTTTTGGAGCTTTAGAGCTCTTGGCTCCAAAGGATGTTCCAAAAATAGTTTTTCTTGCTTCAAGGCCTTCCAAACAGCACCAAACCCTTCCTTAAATATTAGGGTATGATATCTAAAGGTGTAGTTTAGAGATGATTCAATATTCCAATTAGTTGGTTTTGTAGGTTATGATGAGTAGTTGAAGTTTTGTGAAGAGATCTTGAGGTTTTAGTAATTTTAGGTTAGGGTTTTGAAGATTTGCATCTTGTTTGAGGTTGTTTGAGAAGAAAGAAATAGAGGTTGTATGGTTCCTTGTCTTGGCCAAAATGTTAGAGGTGGGGGTCATAAGGTTTGGTAGTTTGCATTTATTTTGGTTAAATATAATAATTAAGTAGTCAAATGTCTTTTTCTTTCTTGCTAAAAAGAAATAATGAGATGGATCGTTAGGATTTAATCTTGTTAGTCAAGATTAAAATCTTGGCCATCCACTTGGCTTTAAAGGATAAACATTATCCTATTTTAAAGATCAAACTATCTTAGTGTTAGAAATCGCACACAAAATTTTACCGAATAATTGAAACACCATACTCGAAAATCAAAATATTACCCAAAATTAATCTGGGGCCTAATCCTCTATCCCAATCCTTTTCCTATCCTCCCTTGTTCGGGAATTCTCCCAATTCCAGGTTTACGATTGTGTAATATCCTCCCAAGTACAACCTCACCCTTAAGTCATGACATTGTACTTGAGAGTTGTTACTTATTAATTAGCAGACATTTCTTAAATATCTCCAGAAAGCTCGATTAACGTGTGTAATAACTAGATGAAATTTTATTGAAATATATATATAACAAAGGAATACAACATTTATTGAATACATAGCTAAGTACAAGATGAAGCTCTTCTAAGAGCTTTAATACAATACGTTCTCTATTTCATTTACATACATATGATTCCAACTAAGTACAAGATAATAAAACACTAACTACTAAACTTACTGTGTAATGTAACACCCGAAAATCATTTAAAACATTAATTTGAGCTTTGTTATTCATAATTTTAGAAATTTGACAGTACAATGATGATGAGGGTGGCCCAATGGACCTGTAAAAAAAAAAAATTCGGGGTGAATAGTAACCTCAGGCCCACAGGCTGGCCAGGACGCTGAAACCCTAGATTCGGGCCAGAGGTGCCCGAAATTAGGAAAACATGGGAATAAGGTTAGAAATAGGTGGGATTGATAATTTTATACTTAAAATTAATTTTCGGGCAATATCGGTTCAATCGGTACGTGTTTACCGTTCGGTGAAATTTCGTGTGCGTTTCTTACAGAATGAAACTTCCAGTGAAAGTTTGCCACCCATCTAGACAAGTGTGTGGCTTAGAAGAAGCCACACCATTGCCACTTTATTAGGACCAATAGGATGCTTACAAAAAATTACTACATTTATCTTTAAGAAAAGAAAACATTTTGGACTTGAAAATTCTATGCATTTTGTCATGAACTCATAAAATCAATATCTTATCATTTCCTTCATGAAAATTTCGGCTAGCACACTCCAAGAACCTCTCCTCCATTGTTCTTCCTCTCAAACTCCATTAACAAGCTTCAAGCTTGCAAAACCCTAGCTCAAAGTCACTAAAACCACAAACTCTCTTCACTAAACTTGTTCTACACCTCAATCCCTACAAATCTAACCGAACAAAATTTTCATTCCTCATCAAAACCTTGTCTTGTGCCCCACACCTCACTGATATCAGAGGGCTTTGAAGTTGGATTGGGAGCTTGGGAGGAAAAGGAATCAAGCTTGTTTGATCTTGAAGCTAAGGAGCCAATAGGTCACTCAAAGTAGGGTTTTCTCCTGCCTTTCTTGTGAAATTTTTCAATTATGTTTTAGCTTGCCCTAATTCCGAAAATTTTGATGATATTGATGATTAACATATTGATATTGATGTATGAATTTTTGTGTTGTGTTTGGATGGTTTTAAAATGGGTTTTCTCAAGTGAAATTAAAACTAGGTTGGTGACTGATTCCTGTTTTGTAATCAGAACTCTTCACGAATTTTCTGGAAATTTTGTGGGTGGTTTCATGAGCCATGAAAATTATATGTTGGAGTTAACATCTTAAAATATTTACATGAATTTTCTTGGGTGTTGATTTTAATGTTTACTATCTCAAAAAATCAGAAACGAAATGAGCTAATGCTGCCTGAAATGTTGAAGCTGAAGCACTAAAGTTGCCTGATTTTATTATCATAGAAAATGATTGAATTAGCCCTTTAAAATTTTACACGAAGTTAAAACATGTTGAAGTATAACTGTAAATTTTCTTGTACATTGGTTCCATCAATTTCTAGGGTTAAAAATTAAGGAACAGATCTGGTCTGTGAATTGGTGGTCCCTGACCACTAGATTTGTATATTTTACTGAAGTAGCTATAGAGCTTTGTTTGTCCTGAAATTTTTACAAGTTATCCTAGACACATTAAAGTGTCATACAGAATTTTCGTGGCTCTTGGGATAGTCATTTGATATGGCAATTAAATGTTGTACCCAGGAATAGTAATCTGCCAAGGTGCTGGAATGTGAGAATGGCTGGAAATTTATGATAGTTTGATATCTATTCCAAATCTATGACATATGAATGCATGATAGTGACTTTAAAGTTTGGTTTATGAGAAATGAATGAGAGTCACTTGTGATTGATAGTATATATATGTTTGAGACATTATGAAATTCAGAAACTATGCTAACGTATATAGTAAGGTGAGCTTGAGGATGATGTATGTACCAAGTGAAGAATAGGTCCCCTTTAGTGTGTAAAGGGCACGGGAAAGGTCCCCTTTAGTGTGTAAAGGGCACGGGAGAGGTCCCCTGAATGTGTAAAGGGCACGGGAGAGGTCCCCTTTCAGTAGGAAAGGGCACAGAAAGGTCCCTTTGAATCAGAGGGCACGCAAAGTTGAAAAATGAATTATGATGATATTGAGTAGTATGACATAGCTATGCTGAGTGATTGAGTATTAAAATAAACCCGCTTGGAAGAATGACTTTTGAACTTAAAAAATGAACCTTTGATATATGTTGCATGCTCACAATTTTACTAATAAACGGAAAGTGGCTGGGATGATAGCGATGACGTTGTGAATTGTGTATTTGGGGAAATACCCTCCTGAGAATTGTATAATTCTCACCCCTATGTGTTTGTGTTTCTGTATCGTCTCCAGGTTGAACCAAAGACTATGAGGCTGCCCTGACAGGAATCAGAATTTCATTAGTGTAGTAGTTAGTGCTTTCATTATGCTATACTTAGTGGAATGAATATGTATGCATATGTAATAGGGAATAGATATGTATTAAAGCTCATAATAGAGCTTCCTTTTGTACTTAACTATGTATTCAATAAAGGTTGCGTATCTTTGTCATATGTTTTATTAGATTACACGTAGGTATTACAGTTAGTCGAACTACCAGATATTTAAGAAAGGTCCGCTAAATTAATAAGTAACATTTCTAAAGCACGATGCCATGATTTAAAGATATTATTTAAAGATAAGGTTGTGCTAAGGAGGATGTTACATGTAACCCGGGGACGATGAGGGAGTGATCGGCGGTGCGAGAGGACAGACAAGGAGCGGCTCCTACCTCCAGCGAAGGGGTACATGAATGAACCGATTACACACCCGAATGAAAGGGATCCTTCTCTATAGGTATGGGACTATACGTAAATGAGGGCTTATATGAATTGATTGGTACTACCTATGCCACAAAGATGCATCTTTCTTTTTGGTAGCCTATCACGAAAGAACTCCAAGGTAAGCGTGCTTGACTTGGGGTAATTTTGGGATGGGTGACCTCCTGGGAAGTTTTCCTAGGAAGCGTTTAAGTGAGGACAAAGCACACTGAAAACCAAGTGTTGGTTTGTGGGGACGTCGACAATCCATAAAGCGGCAAGGGATGTTACAAATGGTCTCAGAGCCTGCACTTCTCCCAGTACGGTGTGGTTCGGGGACAGGCGGAAGCTGGTGGGATGAGGGAGTAATCGCGGTGCGAGAGGGCACGGACAAGGAACGGCTCCTGCCTCCAAGCGGAGGGGTACATGAATGAACGATTACACACCCGAATGAGAGGATCCTGAGTCTGTATAGGTATGGGACTATACAGTTAAGGAGGGCTTATATGAATTGATTGGTACTACCTATGCCACAAAGATGCATCTTTCTTTTTGGTAGCCTATCACGAAAGAACTCAAGGTTAGCGTGCTTGACTTGGGGTAATTTTGGGATGGGTGACCTCCTGGGAAGTTTTCCTAGGAAGCGTGTAAGTGAGGACAAAGCACTTGAAAAGACCCGTGTTAGTTTGTGGGACGTCGACAATCCATAAAGCAACAAGGGATGTTACATACTACAACTTGATTCCTTATAGTGTAGCAACCTCGTAGTTCTCTGGATCAAACTAGAGACGACATGGGAACACAAACACATAGGGGTGAAAATTATAAAATTCTCAGTAGGGCATCCCTGAACATATACTAAAAATCCATGTCATCGTCGTCGTCCAGCCACTTTGGTTTATTAAGAAAATGTAAGCATGCAACATATATCAATAGTTCATTTAAAAGTTCAAAAACCATTCTTCCAAAGTGGATTCCTTTTAGCATTCACTCACTTCACTTAATGCCCATATATCATGAAGCCCAAACACATAATAAGTAACTCTAATCAAGAGGTTACATACGCTATGATTATGCATATGTCAAATGTGGTGAAATTATCTCAAAGTAACCCTCTTTCACTTATGGCCATAGAATCAAATCAGTGCATTTTCTCTTTTCATTGATATAGGAAAGACTTAGTCATACTCAACAGGTATTTGTTGTGGACAACTCCACAGTAGATACTTTATACCAAATGGTATTTACAGTGGCTCACACCACACAAGGGAAATAGACTACTTATCAAGACTAAGCTTATTCCTATACGTGATCATCGAACTTCATTTTTTTCCATTTTCGAATCATACATAGATCTATTCCTAGTCGATACGTCAACTATAAATTTGGGGAGTTCTTCTTTTTCTCCTTCCCTCATTCAACCTAAGTCTTATTTACTGTTTTGTCCATATGTCAGAACATGCACAGTAAAGTTTGTACATTCTCTTTTCTTTCCAAATGCATGCATAAAGCACATAAAGGCATTCATTCCTAATATTCTTTCAAACATGCCTCATAAACCATTCTTCAATTCCTCTAGCATGCATTTATGTGTCACAAGTCATGTGGCCAAACATTTAATATCAAGTATTCATGTCATACTAGAACCCAAAATGCCATTACTTCATCAATTCAAAGCATTGTTGCATTTCAGTATAATGGCAGATTTCACATGTTCATGGCATAATTTATTTGCACACCAAACAATCAATTTGGAGGCTATAAAAATTCCAAGGACACTTCAATGTGTCCACAAGTTTCATAAAAATTTAGAGCAAAAAGAGTTCTCTAACTATGTTAGAGAAATTAGACAATTTCAGTGCTCAGGAACCCCTTAAACTTAGCTCAAACGAAATCTCATAATTTTTTACCTTAAAAAATGATTGAATCTGTAATGTCAAATTTTCAGTGTACAAATAGAAATGCCCCTAAGGTCATTTTACCAAAAATGAGGATCACGGTCCCGGCCACCCTAGGGGGATGTTTTGATATTGATAGGGGATTATATGTGTTATGTGTGGTAATAGAGCAGAAGAATCTCATTTTTTGAGTTTCGACACGCAAAATTACAAAAACGCCCCCGTTTGTCATCGTTTTATGTGGGTTGAGTCCGAATTTTACCAAAAGATTTTAAATGATATTTATAAGTGGTTTTTTATGTTTATTCAGGCCCAAAAGGTCCAAGAGCAGTTTAGTGCAAAATTACCATTTTACCCCTAGAACGTGTCCAGTGAGCCTAATGACGCAATTAAGCAAACCTAAGCAATATTAGGCTCTAATCGAAGATTAATTTATTTCAATAATTAATCTTTAGTCAAAATAATTTATTAAGGTTAATTAGAACCTAAGATTGCTTAGTTAAACTCTAATTGCATTCTTTAATTCAAGATTCCTAGTCATGGAATCTTGAATAGTATTTTTCTCTCCAATTCCTTAAATTAAGGAATTGTGTCATATCATTTGACCAAAATAATGATTTTAAATTATTAATCTAGCAAGATTACCCTCCTAATCAAGTCTTGACATTCTTAATTACCTAATTTCCTCACCTAAACATATTCTTACAAATTCCTAATCAAAACCTTAATCAAAGAAACACCTAAACACATAATTAACCCACAATTAGATGAACTAATTCTCTCTCTCTCTTGGCCTTAAGTGGCCGGCTACTCCTCCCATTTGCCCATCATGTGTTGACTCATTCACACTCCAAAGACCATGCCTACACCATGCCTTAAGCCATGCCTCACCATGCCTTCAACCATACTCACAACCATACCTTTGTAAGAGATATTTCCTCCCTCATCCTCTCCAAAATAGCAAGTTCCTCCTCCCCCTTTGAAGCCTCAATGTTGAAAATTTCTATAAATACCAAGCCTTGAAGAACCTTGTTACACTTTGGTTCATTTGCTAAATTCACACTTCTTGCAAAAATTCTCTCATTTCCTCTCAAATTCCCTCACATTGGCCGAATTCTTCCTTCAAGTTTCAAGAGGATTTTCCTTTTCCATGTCATCAAGAACTCAAGCTTTCTTTCATATCTCTCAAGACTTCCATTGGTAGGGGTTTTATCTTCAAGTTTTCTTTACTTTCTTTGAGAAAAGTTCTAGATTTCTCTTGGTTTTAAAGCTTTCTTTCTTCCTTTTTGCTTTCGGCCTTGGAGCCTTTTCAAGAGAAAAACTTTAGCTTGATGATGAGGTTTCAAGATAATGACTTGTTGATATCTTGTGAGAAACCTCTAAAGCTTGAAACAACTTGGTCTTGGACCATATATGCTTGAGTATTCGTTTTTCCTTTTCTTGTTTAGGTTTCTTTCTTTTCTTTCTCAAAGGATTTGGCTTTCTCTTCTTTTCCCTTTAAAGATTTTGGTTTCTCTTCCTTGGTTTGAACAAAGTTTGCTAAAAATGTTAAGTAGATCACAAAAGTTTTGTTAAAGAAAATTAATCCTATGTTTTCAAGAGCTCTAAGCTTACCCTTGCCAACCTTAAAGTTGGTCGCCGTTCTAAGAGTTTTACTCTAGATTGAAGCCCATGAGCAATAAAATAAAGAATATGACTTAGTTCTTTGTATTTTGTTTAGACAAAGTGTTGAACTTTGTGGCTATTTTCTTGAGCTTGATGATGAAGTTCAAAACCAAAGGCTTCTTTGAAGTCTTGGTGCAAAGAACTCTAAAGCTCACTTTATGTTGTTAAGATACATATTGGGTTAAGGTTATGATGTTCCCTTAAAGTCTTGTAAGAGCTCTAGCTAAGATAAAATGAGTTGCACACATGTTATATTTATACCTTGCATAGCATGTTTATTTTGATGCTATCACTAAACTCTCAAGAATAATTAAATGGACTTGCATTATCATGTTTAAATTCCAAGCTTGCATTTCATGTTTATATTTCAAGTCATCACTTAATTTTAAAGATAATAATGAGGTTGCATCTCATATTTATTTTATGCTCTCACTTTACTTTCTAATGAAGAATAAAATGAGTGCATATCATGTTTAAGTTTATGCCATCACTTAAATGTCCTAGAGCTCAAAGACTTGCCCTAAGTATCTTCAAAGGGAAACTTTAACAATAAAAAAAAGTGGATGTGTTTTAGTATGATACAATGATGATTTGATTTTGTAAAATGTAAGGGATGATTTCAGGAAAATGTTGGAAAAATGTTTTGTGAGGTCTCAAGGTGTTTAAATAGCTTGGAATGTGTCAAAAATCATGTTTTCTCAAATTCTTGAGGTTTGGTACGATTACCAGCTTATGTAATTGATTACTAGAGTGGTTTTTCGAAGGGTTTTTGGTTCTGGTATCGATTACCATACAATGTAATCAATTACCAAGGCTGTTCTTCATGCCCAGAATCGATCTTTAAAACCCTGAATCGATTACCTATTTGTGTAATTGATTACTCCAATGTTCTTTATTTTCGGAAACAGATTTAACCCTAGGTAATCGATTACCACCCTATGTAATCGATTACCTTGTTTTGAACCCAGAACAAAATTTAGTCTTGGTAATTGATTACCAGGCACATGTAATCGATTACCAGAACACCCTTTAGCTCTTAAAATTATTCCAAGAGAAAGACTAGTAACTCGTATGCACTTATAACATGATTTTATGCGATTGTGCGTGATACATACTTTTGGTTTCTATCTTGTTGGCCACTGTATGAATTCTGTTTAAGGAGTTAGAATGCGTAAGATTATGTTTGAGTGAAGTGAGGAACGATTTTGAGGTTAGGAAGGACTAAGTAAATAGAAAGGTTTGAGAACCAGAATCTTAAAACACTTAGGCACAAGAATAATAACTTTTGTTCAGCATAATTGGGCTTAAGGAAGATGGTTCATAATTAGTGTTTATGCCTAGGAGTTGAACCTAGGATCTTAGGCAAAGACGGAACTTAGAAAAGGGTCTAAGGTGTAAATCCTAGAATCCCCATAGTTGAATAATGATCGTGATGTTTAATCTATACAATGCTAATTGGATGAGTTAGTGAGCATAAATGTTAGAAAGAATTATAGGTAATGATCCCTTAGGTGTTATAAAATCCATAATGAAGGATAGGATAATTGGAACATAAGTTTAAGACCCGTAAGGGTCAAAGCATAAGACACCATGAGATAGGAGGTGTGATGTGAGCGTGAGGCCAAGTGGGTATACTCATAATGATGTGAATATGTTAATTTCATGAACTTGAGGCTATATGTGTATTTGTGGCATGTTGCTATGATGATGTGGTATGCTATGTTTACAATGCATGAGAATATATGATATGTCATATGAGGTTCTATGGTTGCATGCTCATGTTGCATTCATACAAGATATGATAAAGAGGAAATGATCCCATTATGACTTCCAGTTACGGGTTGTACGGGATGATCCAAGGAAAGAGATATGTTTCCCCTTTTACCCCGTATGAATCTAGCGGCTAGTTAGGATGAGCTCAATCCTAGGCGATGGGTGATTAGGAGTTTTGGCGACCATCTTAAAATCATTGGGGTCGGCATTTTGGGTGGATTTTGGTGACCATGATGAGGGTGGAAAAAGTTATGAAAGGAACTCACAGAGTTCAAATATGAAAAAGTAAAAGACGCACATGCATATGTTTCGTTGATGTTTCATTGATGCTTTGATTAAGTGATATGTGTTATCTACATGTACTGTCATGCTCAAGTATTGCCATGCATACATAAAATATCTGTTACATTCATACCATGAAGACTCATGCTAAAAGGAACCCACTTCGGATAATAGGATTTGAGAAATTAAAATTAAACCTATGCATGTATACCTCTTTCATAATGAAACCCAAAGTGGCTGGGGGCGACGACGATGACACTTGTGTTAAAGTCGGGAGCCTCCTGAGAATCTTGTATAAAGCATTCTCACCCCTTTTGTCTTTCCCTCCCACGTCGTCTCAGACGGATTAATGCGGATGTTCGTGATTTTCCTTGAAGCGCGAGCATTGGAGTTACACACATCGACAGGAGGGTGCAATGGAAGCTTGAAGACTAGTCTAGTCTGTTTATAATTATGTTTAGCATTAGTTAACCTTGCTTGATGTATCTAGTATCTTGAGGTGTCCTTATATTTATAAGGGCATCGTTGTTTTGTTATGATTATAATATAATACTAAAAGTTATGTTGTGTTTATTCTATGGTTTATTTATGATTGTTATGGTGATGTATACCTGGTTGTTATGCTTCTTGTTTAGAAGTCGGTTCCTATGCGCATGTGCGGCTCGCATTTTAATTCTTAAGTTCAAAAAGAAAAATTTAGTCATATTTTTAGTACTCGTATTTTAAAGAAAGCCAAGTCAAGTTCTGAAACGAAGGCGTAACCGCTAATAACTAGCCGAATGCGACTCAAATGTATTAGGTGAAAGTTAGGGTGTTACAGAATCAATTCAAAATAAAAATCACAGTTGAACTTTAAGATGTTTTCAACACTCTATAAAAATTTCAAAGGAAAAATCAATAATTTGCTATGTTAAAAAAATTATCAAAATTCGCAGCTTCTATTTCAACATTTGGCAGCACATAGTTCACTTGGTTCTGGTTTTTTTCAGGAGTAGAAGCCCGAAACAAGGCTCAATAAAATTTGTGGAACTAGCCTAGGATGTTAGCTCCAACATATATTTTTTCTAGCTCATGAGAATACCCACACATATACCAGAAAATTCAAGTTCAATAGCTGCCTATGTAAAAATCGAAAATCCAGCAGCATAGACCAAAATTCCTTTTGATAAAAATGATTTTTAACATCATCCAAACACTCCACCAAAATTAACACATCAATACCAGTATATTATCAACCAATTCGACTAAAAACATCAAATTAAATCATTAGTTAAAATAGAAAAATGGATTTGAAAGCAAAAGAGGTTTAAAAGCCCTACTTGTGGTGGCTAATGGATCCTTGGCTCCAAGATTGATTCTCTTCATGAAGCTCCCAAATCAAACCCAAAACCTTATGAAATCAGTGAGGATTGATGGAGATTTGAGATTTTAATCGGTTGGATTGATAGATTATGAAGAGTAGAAGAAGTTTTGTGAAAGGATCTTGGTGTTTTAGTAATTTTGAGCTAGGGTTTTTGAAGCTTGAAGCTTGTTAATGGAGTTTGAGAGGAAGAACAACAGAGGAAGTGTCCTTGAAGAGGTCTAGCCAAATTGAAGATGATGGAGTGATAAGGTTGGTTGTTTATGTTTATCTTGATATAAATGTAGTATTTAAGTAGGTAAAGTGTAATTTTCTTTCTTTTGGGAAAAGAAATTATATGAATGACTAGAATTTATTTTGTTAGTCAAAGAATGAATCTTGTCCATCCACTTGGCTTAAAATAAGTGGCTCATTTTAACTTGGGGAGCAAGTAGCTTTTTAAATGTTAAACTCATCCGAAATTCCACCAAACAGATGAGATATTGGCTCACGAGTAAAATATAATAAACAAAAGACCATGATTGAAACTTACTTTTCAAGTTTCAATCCTTGCCATCCACTTGGCGTAAAGTGGTTGGTAAAGGTTACTTGGCCACCAAGTAACTTGTCCAGTGTCAAAAATCGCACATTGAAACTCTACCGAATGGGTAAAACACCGTATTCGGGTAATCAAACATCAACCAAAAGTTAATTCCAAGTATAAAATCCTTATTCCAACTATTCTAACCTCAATCCTCTCTTTTAGTCCAGGCATTTCCTGGTCTGATCTGGGGTTTGGCTTACCCGGGCCCATAGGGCCCCCAAGGTTACTATTCACCCGGCCTCAAATTTTTTTTTTTTAAACGTCTGGGCTATCCTCATCTTTGCTAAACTGTTAGATTTTTGGAATTACGACTAGCAAAGCTCAAATTAAATTTTAAATAATTTTTAGGGTGTTATATATTGCACCTAGGGCCCATGAAGTTACTATTCACATGTAACACCCTAATAATTAACCGAATACACCTAGGTTGTATCTGATTAATTACTAGACTTTACTCTTTACTTCAGTTCTTTCATCATACTTTGAAAATACTTAGTGAAATTACGAGCCATTTTTTTTTAAACATAATTGAAAACGTGAGCTCACATAACGTGAACAATAATCGAAATAAAGCGAATAACGTCAGATATAGCATGAAAAACACATCATATTGGCTCCATCATATAACATCCATAATTACATAACACATAGATAGTTTGCCTACCAAAAGAATAAGACTAGGTGTAGGTAATCTAACAAAACATAAATAATATATGGATGGAAGGACATCCATTAATGGCACCTAGTAATAACACTCCAAGGATAGGGATAGATATCTGAAATATACGAGTGAAACTAGCAGGATCAAGTTCAGCTACCAGGTGAAAGCCTCAATGTGATTCACGAACGCTTCCTTCGTTTCTGAAGACGAGATGGAAAGAAAAATAGAGGGAGTGAGAAACTTATAAAAAGAATCTTAGTAGGGTACTCACCTCATGATGCATTGTGTCATCATCATCGTCCCAGGAACCTCGAGTTTCATTATGAAATAGTGAGCATGCTAAGATTGATTTATTAAGTTCGAAAATATACTTTATCGAGGTTCGTCGTTTTAATCATGCGTCTTATAATGCATCATAAACTTAGCATGTCATGTTTATAATGAACTTTTCCTTTCACATATAATAACATAGTTATGCATAAGACCACATCATATTCCTCATCATCATATCATAAATACTATGCATAGAAGAACATCATATTTCTCATCATCATCTCATAAATACTATGCATAGAAGAACATCATAATCACATAATACGTTACTTAATTCCTTAGGTGACTTAAAGTTACTTTTATCATCATTTTCCTAGGCCACCCTATACTCCACCCTTTTGGGAGTAATCTAGGCTATGAGCTCATACCTTACTAGTCGTCACTAGCATATACTTATCCCTTTTGATAAGTTAAAGTCCCGACTCTACCCTTTTGAGAGAACGGGTTAGGGGGCTAGGATCACCTTTTCACCACCTATAGTCTGATGGGTCCAAAGGATCATTTCCTCTTAAATTTAAGTCACCATTAAGTCTTTGCATATTATATCATAATACAATTCTCAATTCATCATAATATTTTCTCATTTCTAGTTTTATTCTAGAATAATATATACCAACTATAATCATGCATCTGGAGATTCCCAGGAAAGAGAGGTGGGTCACAAATGGACACGCTTAAATACCAAGTCTTTCCTAGCCAGAACCTTTCCAAATTACACGTTTACAGTAATATACTTTCTTCAAGCAACAAGGGTAAATTTTTAAGTAACAAAGAATATTTCATTATTTCATGTATAAGCATTCTCATTGTTTGCAACAACAACTTAACATGCAAGCCTGGGAATCATTCAATGACGTCAAATACTTAATAAGTATCAAATCACTACATAGACTTATCATTTAAAACATCAAAGAGGCATCATTATAAATCCTTATCAAAAGTTGTCTTAAACAACTAAAACTCTAGAATCGGGCAACCTCAATTATTGAACTAATTAATTTTGCATCTAAGGGATTTATTACCATCAATTATAAGCCTTAAAACTCTTTTAGAAACTAATTCTTTTTGGTAATCTTGAAAGAAATTATAGAACCAACTCAGTAGCTATTTAAAAATCACTTTAGGCCTACCTTAATCATGAGGTCAATTTATATATTGAAAGAATGTTCATGATTAAAATTCTCACTTAAGATAAAAGGAGCAAGTCTTGAGCTTTTAAAGATTTAGGTGATACTAGAATCATAAACATGCTATGCAACCTCATTTTAATCTTATCTTTATAGGGTGATAACTTGGAATTGTAAACATGATGCAAGAAAAAGGCGGTAGTCGCATTGGACCTGAAGGGAGAAGAGAATTCTTATTAAGCTCCAACTCAAGACTTCTTAAAGAATAAATTCTTTGACTCTAATAATTTTAAGGAAATATGCATCCTTAGGATACTACCATTTTCCAACTTTGCTTGTGATACTTGGGCAAGTCTTTGAGCTCTAAAATTCTTAGGTTATAACATAATAATAAACATGTCATGCATTCATTCTTTTAGTCATTATAAAATAAAGTGAGAGCATAAAATAAATATGAGATGCATCCTCTTTATTATCTTTGAAGATTAAGTGACAACTTGAAACATAAACATGAAATGCAAGCTTGGAAATTTAAACATGAATATGCAAGTTCATTTATTCATTCTTGAGAATTTAGTGATGACATAGAAAATAAACATGGTTATGCAAGGCATAAACTTAAACATGGATGCAAGTTCATTTTATTTCTTTACTAGAGCTCCTCCAAGACTTTAGAGAAATATAAATTCAACCCAATATATCTTAGCAAGACAAAGTGAAAAATACATCTTTCAAGTTCTAAACTCAAGATCTTTATTTTTACATCATAAAAACATCATTCTTTAAAGTTTTACATCAAGTGGAATTTTCAAGCTTTAGAGGCCTAACTTGTGATGGATTTACAACCAACACTCAAGGTCCTCATCATCAAGCTATCATCATATTCCCATATAGGCCTTATGGCCGAAATGTTCAAAGGAAAAGAAAGAAGAAAATCGAATGGAAAAGCTAGAGAAAGTCCATGAAATCATCATTTTGAACTAAGAACAACACTTAGCAAAGCATAGAAATAAGCTTAAAGACAACTCCCTACCTAATTTTATTTGAAGGAAAGGAAAAGAACTTGGTTTCCTTGAGTGAAATGAAAGAAAATCTCTTAGAAATGGGAGAAGAAGTTTCAGCCAAGAGGAGGAAGAAAGAAAGTTTTTGGTGCTTCTAAAAACTAGAATTGTGTAAGTTATGAACTAAGGTCTCTAACACTCCTTCAAGCATGCCTATTTATAGAGATTTTGAGGCTCATAAATGGACAAAGGAGGAGGAAAGTCTGACCAAATTTGAGGAGGAAACAAGGAAGAAAAATCATCTTGTTTGGTGGCTTAAAACATGGAATCATGTTTTCATGGTTCCTTGTTTTCATACCTTGGTTTTTGTGCATTCTTTGACAAATTTTCTGATGCATTATGGACCAAAATTTCGTGCATTACAGCCCAAGGAGGATAAAATTTGTGTGTTCCATGTATTATGTAGGTGTAGGTAGGTATCTTTGCAAATTAGAGAATTTACAATTAAGGGCTTAGGTGAATTAGTAAGCAATTTGAGTGTTTTTAAGCAATTTTAAGTTCTAATCAATCTAAATAAATAATTTTGACTCTAAATTAATAATTAGAATCTAATAACCTTTAATTTGAGCCTAATATTGCTTATGTTTTGCTATACGAATCAAAAATCTCAAAATTCGCAAAACTACAAAGACGGGACAAAATGGTAATTTTACTTAAAAATTGCCCGAGACTACCCGAGCTTAACTAATGGTTAATCATAGCTTAAAAACATGTTTTAAAACATTTTAGTGAGGTTCGGCTAAGTGGCACGCAAATCCAGTTAAAACGCCGTAGGGCGTTTTGGTCATTTTGCTCGTCGAAACTCAAAATTGAGATTCTTCTTCTTTATTAACACACATAACACAAACAATCCCCTATTATCCTCAGAAGATCCCTTGAGGACGGCGGGGCACGATCCTCATTTCTGAGTAAAATAACCTCAGGGCATTTTGGTCATTTTACACGTACAGAAATTCGGGCTTGCGACTCTTGCAGGAATCGCTCATAACCTCTTTTCTAATATTATATTCCTCTATTGAGGATTGTTCGGTCTAATTTTATATAAGAATTACCTAGGGTAATTCGGTAATTTCTAAATGACAGTAAAAGTTGGTGCGTTACATCACACCCAGGCCTAGAATTTTTTTTCTACTCATCTATTAGGTCGTCCTCATCTTCACCACATCTATTGAAAAATTGAAACTGTTATTAATAAAGTTTTAATTAATTTCTAAATAACTCCAAGGTGTTACAAGGAAGATCAAAGGAAAGTCCAAAAACTAAAACAACACTTCAAGAACGTTTACTATAAACAGTGCACTTTACAAAAATGGAAAGGAAAATTCAAATTTCAAATTAAAGTCAAACCCAGTCAAGGACTAATGAGACATCTCACTTTTCAACTTGGTCAATGTCCTAGCTTCTAGAAGAAAAAGTTCATAAACCTCGTTCAGAAAGCAAAAAGTAGTTTCCAAAGGTGGACTCTGAAACCTCTATTAGACAACGGCTTCTACAACTACAAAAGTAACTCTAACACGTTGAGCTACTGATCTTCTAGACTTCATTTCCAAGACACAAAAAAAGATCAACACGTGCCATTACAAAAACAAATCAAGGGTAACAATCATAAATGAAGATCAAGTATAAAAGGAAATGGTATGGTTACAACTCAAGACTTTTGATCATTAACTTATGCTGAAATGTTGAAGAAATTTGATTTCATCTTCTGCAAAGCTATTATAGCTTGTAATCAGTTTCATCCCTGTAAAAATCTTCTTTCTAAGTTCTTATTAGATTATACTTTCTTCCTAGGAAGAATACTAAGAAAGAACCCAAGTTTTCAACTCATACACTGTTTCATCTAGAGAAAACTTGAGTATTTGTGTGTTTGAATGAACCATCCTAAACATATTCCTTGTAACTCGATCCAGGAATGATTGTTGTGAAGTAGCTTGAAAAGGCTAGTCAAAGACTACTTGGAAGTGACAGTAGAGTGAGATGCTAGTCACATAAGATATCTTGAGAAAGCTATTGAAAGACTATCTAACTTTCTAAGGGTTGAGAAAAGGGTTGATCAGTGAAAGTCAAAGGTTTTGAGAACTGGATGTAAGATTGGTCAAACCAATATAAAAACTCCTTTGCAGTATCTTCTCTTTCCCTAAATCTCCTTTATATTTGGTTTTGTGCTTATAATATTTGCTCTTCTAAATAACTTACTTTGATTCATTTCTATATCTCTGTTTTAGTTTAGAAAGTCACTTTCTAACATATCCTGACATTATTTCCATGACACGTCAAGTTCACAATTGATAATACTTGTTTAAGTTTTTCAAAATCTAAATAGGAAAGAAAAGTCAAACCACGATTCAACCTCTCCCCTCGTGCACTTTTCAACCTATATTTGACATCAAAGCTCAGGCCTTTAAGGGGTTGAGCAATCTAACTACTACAAAAGATAAAGATCCTAGGAACAAATAGCACAAAATATCCATATTGCAGAAGAACACTCCATAAACAGACCACCATTCTTTGATGGTGGTGACTATGCCTGGAAAGAGCAGGATGGAGTTGTTTATAAAATATACAAGTATTGACTTATGGGAAATAATTCAAGAAGGAGACTATGTTCCAATGGAATAACTTCTTGGAACTAAAGATTCACCTTCTACTTCCAGAGAAGTCCCTAGGAGTAGGTGGACAAAGCAACACAAGGCAAAAGTTCAGTTGAACTCAAAGGCCAAATACCTTACTTACATGTGCACTAAGCAAAGTTTAATATGATAAAATTATTGCTTGTGACACAGCTAAAAAATATGCGATAGACCTCATATGCTGCATGAAGGTACTGATCAAGTCAAGGACACAAAAATCAGTATGTTGGTCTATCAATACAAAATATTTAAAATGACTGAGCAAGAGAGTATTGATGACATGAGCACCAGGTTCATGCACATTGTAAACTACATTGATAAGTCTTCTTGCTAAATGGCTTCCCAAGGTCACTACTATTATTGAGGCTAAGGACTTGCAAACTCTTAGCTTGGATGCACTCATTGGATCTCTCAAAACCCATGAGGGGTGCTCTCTAAAGTTCATGGTGAATCCACAAAGAAGAGCAAGTCCATGGCACTAAAGTCCTAACACAAGAAGCAACCCAAAGGTAAAGCAATGAACCTGAAACCTTAGATGAAGAAGAAGAATCAAAAGATGAATCTAAAGAAGATGGAGATGAGATCTCCATGCTTGTGAGGAAGATGTCTAAAACTTGGAAGAGCACAAAGAAAAGAAAAGACATTAACTTCAGAAAGGACAGCAAGGGCAAAGGAAAGTTGGACAGCATAACCTATTATAACTGTGGAGAAAGAGACACTTCAAGACTGATTGTCCTAAGCTCAAGGGTCCACAGAAAGTTCTTCTCAAAGAAGAAAGGAATGCTAGCCACCTAAAGTGATTCAGAGGAGGAAAAAGAAGGTTCAGAATGCCAAGATAAGCTAGAAGATGTAGCAAACTTATGTTTCATGGTTGGCTACACTTCAGAAGAGAACTTGAGGTAAAGGCATCTTCTGAACCTGACCTTTCTTATGATGAATTTCTTGCATTATATGATGAATTCCTTGAAAACTCTCAGATCCTATCCTCTCACTATCTCAACCTTAAAAAGAACCATCAAAAAGAAGTTCTAGAACTTGAAGAGGTCAAACCAAATTTTGAAAATCTAAGGCTTGAGAAAGAGGAAATTAAAGGAGAAAACAAGTGTTTAAATGTCAAACTCAAAGCTTTAGAAGTTGAAGTCATTGGTAAAGATCAAAAAGTTTAGAAAGTAATTTTTGAACTTGAGAAGACTTCAAAACTTCTCAAATATGACCCTTAAAAGAAGGTAAAAGGCTCAAAGAACCTTGAGCTAATGCTTGGAGGACAAAGGCCATATTTCAAAGAATATGATTGGGATATGAGAGTGAAATGGATGAGAAATGTAAAGCAATCTCATCTAAAAAGAAAAAAAGGATAAGATATCCTATACTTTCTACCACAAAAAGGACACCCACCTTACAGATGTTTTATGAGAAAAAAAGGTTGTAAAATAGGTTAGGAAACCTCCCCTAAGAAAAACTAACCAAAAAGGAGCCAAGAAAGCCTGGGTACCTAAAATGAAAAATGTGTTTGTTGCAGATGTGTCTGAAAATGCACGTTGACAAGGACAACATGGACAGTGCCTCCAGACGCATGTTGGATCCATAAAGTGGTTCAGAAACTGAAGCCTAAGAACTCTGGATCAATAAAATTCATTGATGGGAGAAATTAAAGACTAAGGTCACATGTATAGGAAATGTTGGTAAGGATGATTCTCACTAAATTTCTTATGTCTTAGTTGTTGATGGACTAGCTCATAATCTGTTGAGTATCACCAATTTTGTAACCAAGGTTTCAATATTTTATTCAATGCAAATGGTTGCAAAATTGTAAATCTCACTTCTGGACAAGTCATTTTATCTAATAAGAGACTTGACAATACTTATGTGTTGTTCTTGGATGACTTTCTAGATCAAGATATAAAATGTCTTGCATTCTTAATGGACGATAGTGGCTGTGGTATAAGAAGCTTGGACAGGCTCATAGAAACTAATTTCTAAGCTACTATCTCATAAAGAGCTTGTAAAAGGTCTGCCAAAGATCAGATGACAAATACTCAACTTGTGATTTCTATGAAAAGGGCAAGCAAACCAAAGCATATTTCCACAACAAAAAATGTGGTTTCAACTACTCAACCACTTGAGCTTTTACACTTAGATCTTATGGACCAACCAAGATTGCTAGTCTTGCTTGAAAAAGATATTGCCTTGTCATTGTGGATGATTTCTCTATATTTATATGGGTTATCTTCCTAGCTTCTAAAGATGAGGTGGTTGAAAGATTTAAAACTTTTACAAAACATATTTGTAATGAAAAAGATTATCAAATTATCTCTATTAGATCAGATCATGGAGGAGAATTTGAAAATCATGTTTTTGAAGAGTTTTGTGAAAAACATGTCATCTCTCATGAGTTTTTTGCACCTAAAACTCCCCAAAAAATGGGGTTCTTGAAAGAAAAAAAATAGAAGCTTGCAAGAGATAGCCAGAACCATGTTTTTAGAAAGCGGTTTATCAAAAGGTTTTGGGAGAGTAAACACCTCATGCTATATTTAAAATAGAATCCTTCTAAGGCCAATCGTCAAGAAAACTCCTTATGAGCTATGGAAGGGTAGAATACCCAATATTTCATACTTCCATATCTTTGGCTCATCTTGCTTTATTCTCAACACCAAGGACAAACTCGTAAATTTTGATCCTAAATCTAATTATGGAATTTTATTAGGATATTCTTCAATTTCAAAAGGTTACAAGGTATACAACAAGAGAACACTATGTTGAAGAAATTATCCACATCAAATTTAAATAGCTTAAGAAGGACTTAGCTGATGATCTAAAGAGTTAGAAGAGAACCTTGAAAGCTGAACCTCAAGGAACCCTTAGAAAGCAAGCAGAATAAAGCACAATCTTTAGAAAGTAAGCTCTAAAACAACAAAGCCCTCAGAAAGTGACATTTCTAAGCATGAAGAAGAACAATATGAAGATGAAAGAGAAGCTAAAAAACAACAAGGCCAGAAACTATAGAGGAGTTTCTCTAAAAGTAGTTTCTCAAAATAAAGTTCTATGGGACATTTTCAAGGGTGTAAGAACTAGATCCTCCCTTAGAAATGTGTCTAACTATGCTTTCATTTCCACCATCAAGCCTAATTACATTGGAGATGCTTTGAATGATCAAAGTTGGGTTGATTCTATGCAAGAGGAGCTAGACTAGTTCAAGAAAAGCAATGTTTGGAAACTCTGGAAAAGCCCAAAGGAAAAACCATCATGGAACAAAATACGTGTTCAGAAAACAAGCTTGTTGAAGCAGGAAAGGTGATCAGAAACAAAACAAGATTGGTTGCACAAGGTTATAATCAACAAAAGGGAATTGATTATGATGAAACCTTTGCACCAGTAGCAAGGCTTGAAGCCATAAAAATGCTACTTGCTTTTGCTGCCTTCAAGGGATTCACTTTATTTCAAATGGATGTGAAGTCTATATTCCTAAATGGATTCCTTTCTGAGGAAGTTTACGTGAAGTAGCCTCCAAGATTGAGAGTGAAAACCTTCCTAACCATGTCTTTAAGCTAACAAAGGCACTTTATGGTCTAAACAAGCTCCTCGAGCTTAATGTAAAAGACTAAGTATCTTTTTACTAAAGAATGGGTTCAAGAGAGGTAAAGTTGATACAACCCTGTTTATTCTTGAACAATATAATCACTTTCTAATAGTCCAAATATATGTAGATGACATTATATTGACCAATCATTCTCTTTGTGTAAAGTTTTCAAAATTAATGCAAAGCAAATTTGAGATAAGCATGATGGGTGAACTAAAGTTTTTCCTTGGACTTCAAATAAAACAATAAAAAGAAGGCAACTTGATCCATATAGAAAAGTATACAAAAGATCTTTTGAAAAAGTTTAATATAAATCAAGCCAAATCTATGAGCAACCCCATACATCCATCCTAAGTCATTGATGCATATGAGAATGGAGAAAAAGTATCAGAAAGTAATTATAGAGGAATGATTAGTTCACTTCTATATTTTAATGCAAGTAGACCATACATTCAATTAAGTGTGGGAATTTGTGCTAGATTTCAATCCAACCCAAAGCAATCACACTTAAATGCTGTTAAACTCCATCATTCATAAACCTAGTCAAATCACCACCTCCATGTTGAGTGCAAAAACCAGAAAAGTTTTCACTGTAGTATAGTTCTCAATCTTGCCCAACTAGGAGCACAGATGTGCTTGTAGGCATGGATTGTGATGGAGGCTGTCACCTACCTCCTCAAATTAGAAATTATTTTAATGTTAAGTTTCACCAAAAATGTAGTAAAAAGCACAACCTAGGTCGTCTTCAAAGAAGCTTTAACACTTAGTTGGGAAATTGAGGGTTTTGAAGAATGAAATTAAAGAAATTTAAATTAAAAGATAATAGCAACAAAATAATAGCAATAAAGAAAAAGGCACTAGTGCAAGGTATTCCTAGGATTGGAAATTAATTATCATTGACCAAATATTGAATCTATTCCTGGCTATTAGTAATTAATTACAGGCAATTTTATTAGTGATTAATCGATCCTAGAATTTGACCAATGCAAATAACTAATAAACGAGATCTCAATTTATTTAGAAATTATAGTGATTTAAGGTAAAAATTACTATAGCCTAACTGCCAATTGGAAGGTTAATTCTACTGTTCTCCTTCAAATTAGACCAATAAATCTATCAATTTATGCCCAAAGGGTTTTCCCAAACGACAATCATCAATTTAGTTATTTCAATAAAAATTATAGCAATCACCACAACAATTATAGGAATAGAAACTACAAAACATTGAGGAAACTAATGCATTCAATATAAACAAAGGGTCTCAAATGTCATCCCAATCTATACGGAAATCCACACTAGTAAGAGAGATCTACTCTTCCATCTCTAGAAGATTACAATCAATGAATCTGAAAGAGTACCTGGAAATAATAGCAACAATCCTTGCTACCTTCTGCATGAACAAAGCAATTCACCTATCGAATCCATAAGAGAGAGAAGAAGAAAGAAGAAAAAGATAAAGAAAGGTGTAAAGAGAGAATAATAGCAACCTAAAATCTAGGTATCAACTGAGTAAACATCTATGTCAATCCTTTATATACTACTCTCTAAAATGGGCCAAAGTATGGCCCAAAAACAGATTAATGAATGATACCCCATCATCGCACGAGTGTTGCAGCGCTCACTAGAATAATGAGGCCAAAAAATTGATGGTTGCCACTCTCAGCGCTATAGTGCTCACCCAAGAGCAAGCTTCCATGATTCTGCTCCTTGTTCAACTCCAAGCTACTTTCCAAGAGTTCCAGCCTTGTTTTTAACATTTTGCACTTGATCCAAAGCTTCTGGACATAAAGCTATACTCAAAGAGACAAGTTACACGCAACAGGGTGTAATTACAAATTATTCCCAAAAATCAATGCAATAGTCAATGATTCTATCAAAATACACAATAAGGAATAAATCAAAAGCCTAATTAATCACATCAATAACTCAGTAAAACTTATGCAAAAAGCTAAGGTTTGGTAGCAAGAATAAAGCAGTTTTGTCAAAGGTTTTTTGGGCAAAACCTGAACAACTCATGTTATATTCAAAATAGAATCTTTCCAAGGCCAATATATCATACTTCCATATCTTTGCCTCATCTTGCTTTATTCTTAACACTAAGGACAAACCTGCAAAGTTTGATCCTAAATCTAATGATGGAATTTTCTTAAGATATTCTTCAGTTTCAAAAGCTTACAAGGTATACAACAAGAGAACACTATGTGTTAAAGAAACTATCCATATCAAATTTAAAGAGCTTAAGAAGGACTTAGCTAATGATCTGGAAGAGCTAGAAAAGAACCTTGAGAAGCTAAACCTTAAGGGACCCAGAAAGCAAGTAGAATAAAGTACAATCTTCAAAAAGTAAGCTCTAGAACACGGACAACCTAGAAAACTTACTCAGAACTCCAAAGCCCTTAGAAAGTGATAAGCATGAAAAAGAGCAATGTGAAGATGAAAGAGAAGCTGAAGAACAATAAAGCTACAAAAGATACAAAGAAGTTTCTAATCTAAAAGTAGTTTCTCATAACAAAGTTCTATGGGACATTTCAAAGGGTGTGAAAACTAGATCCTCCCTCAGAAATGTGTTCAATTGTGCTCTCATTTCCACCATTGATCCTGATTACATTAAATATGCTTTGAACAATCAAAGTTGGATGGGTGCTATGCAAGAAGAGCTGGACCAGTTTAGAAAGCAAAGTCTAGACACTCATGGAAAAGCCCAAAGGAAAAACCATCATAGGAACAAAATGGATGTTCATGAACAAGCTTGATGAAGAGGAAAGGTGATAAAAAACAAAGCAAGATTGGTTGCACAAAGTTCTAATGAACAAAAGAAAATTGATTATGATGAAACCTTTGCACTAGTAGCAAGGCTTGAAGCCATAAGAATGCTACTTGTTTTGCTGCCTTCAAGGGATTCACTTTATTCCTAATGGATGTGAAGTCTGCATTCCTAAATAGAGGAATTTTATGAACCAGCCTCCAAGATTTGGGAGTGAAAACCTTCCCAACCATGTCTTTAAGTTAACAAAGGCATTTCATGGTCTAAAACAAGCTCCCCAAGCTTGGTATGAAAGACTAACGACCTTTTTACTAAAGAATGGGTTTAAGAGAGGTAAAGTTGATAAACCCTATTTACTCTTGAACAATATAATCACTTTCTAATAGCCCAAATATATGTAGATGACATTATATTTGGTGCCACTAATCATTCTCTTTGTGAAATGTTTTTAAAATTAATGCAAAGTGAATTTGAGATAAGTATGATAGGTGAACTAAAGTTTTTCCTCAAACTTCAAATAAAACAACAAAAAGAATGAACCTTGATCCATTAAGAAGAGTATACAAAAGAGCTTTTGAAAATGTTTAATATGGATCAAGCCAAACTTATGAGCACCTCAATGCATCCATCCACCAAATAAACCCCTTGTCCAATAATTCCTGAACTTGATCTTTCAACACTTTCAGCTCCATTGGCGCCATGAGATATGAAGGTATAGAGGTGGATCTCACTCTTGACTCAAGCTCTATCCCAAACTTGATTTCTTCTATGGCATCCTCGACAAGTCATCTAGAAACACATCCAAAATCTTTCAAACCACTAGAACCAAACCCAAACCCATGTCTTGCATCCATATCCCTGACTAAAGTTAAGAGTCCTTGACTCTTTCTATCTATTAATCGTAGGGTGCTCATCGTTGAAACCAAACTTGTAGGAACTGATCCACTTATGCCATGGAATTCGTATGATGTACATCGTTGAACCTCAAATGTAACACCCTCCCAAGTACAACATCATCCTTATGCCATGACATTATACTTAAGAGTTGTTACTTATAAATTTAGCTAACCTTGCCTAACTAGCTATAGTGTATTAGAGTGAATCGATCAGTAACTAGTTCGTAATACTATTAGCATATATAAAAAGAGATGAAGTATTTATTTAATACAAATTCAAATACAAAAGGAAGCTCTTCTAAGAGCCTTAGTGTACATCTGTCTTCTTAAATATTACAAACATAAGCATTATACAAACAAAAACTAGTACTAGTCTTCGGCCATTAGGCTATAACAAAACATAAATTTCCACGAAGGCTTCACGTGCTCTTGAGTAATTTGGAGACAATACGGAAACACACAAACATAGAGGTGAAAATTGTAAAATTCTCAATAGAGTATCCCAAGTACAGTTATAAATGTCATCATCATTGTCCTAGCCACTTGTTTATTAGAAAAATGTGATCATGCATTACATACCAAAGATTCATTTTTAAAGTTCAAAATCGTAACTCCGAAGTGATTTTCTTTTAGCATTCAATCAATTAAATCACATTTGTCATAATGTTCAAACACATAGTAAATCATCCTAGGCAGACAATTTAGAATAACATGAGTATGCATATGATATATGCAGTGAAGTTATTTTAAAGTGCCCTGGTTTTTTGGCCATAGAATTCAATTCCATGTATTTTTCTCTTTTTATCGACATAGGAAACAGTTAGTTCATACCAAATGGTATCTATAGTGGATAACACCACACATGAGAAATAGACGCTTATCAAGACTAAGTTCATTCCTATATGTGATCATCATACTTCATTTTCCCTCTCCAAATCACACACAGATCTATTCTTGGCCAATACGTCTATCGACTTATAATATCTCTAGGAAAGTTCCTCTTTTTGCCTTCCCCTCATTCAACATAAGTCTTATTTCTGTTTTGTCCATATGTCAGAACGTGCACGATTGAAGTTCATACATTCTCTTTTACCACATATATGCATCATTTACTTTTCTCATTCCAAATGCATGCATAAAGCATATATAGGCATCCATTCACAAGTGACTTCAATCATGCCTTATAAACCAATCTTTACTTACTTCTTCTAGCATGCATTTATATATCACAAGTCATATACCCAAGTATTCGCAATCAAGTATTCATGTCATACTACAACCAAAATACCATTATATCATCAATTCAAAGCATTGGTTCAATTCCAGCACATCACCCGTATATGGAAAATTTCAATTTGCATATCAAACAACCAAATTCAAGGCTACAAAAATTATCCATGATGCTCAATGTGTCCCCAAGGTCTTGTACAAATTTCAGAGGAAAACAAGTTTCTAACTATGTTAACAAAATTATACAAATTCGGAGGTTAAAAACTCCTTCATTAAGCCAAAGTAGATTTCTCAATTTTATTACCATTTCAAATGAACATATAATATCTTATAAAAATTCAAGGTTGGACTTCAAGATGTCCTCAACATTCTATAAATTTTTCAAAGCAAATTCAGTCATTTGATGTAGTAACAAACTTAGACAAATTTATAGTTTCAATTTGGCTTGTAGGTAGAAACCCTAACTATCTCGGTTTCTGATTTTTAGAAAATAATTAAAGTCATTTTGAAGACCCAAGAAAAATACTTAAAACATCTTAACATGTTAGCTTCATCCTATAAAATTTTCAGCTCAAGATAAGGTCTCTAAATAGGTTAGAAAAATTGTAAATCCACGTGTTTTCCTAAAACAGGATTTCCAAGCCTAGCTCAAAATATATTTTGAGAAAAAGAGCTTTCTAACATCATCCAAACACTCCACCAAATTAAACACATCAATATCTATAGATTATCAACCAATACAACTAAAAATATCAAATTAAATCACTAGCTAAAATACATAAACAAATTTGAAACCAAAAATGTTTAAAAGCCTTACTTGTGAGGCTTTAGGGCTTCTAACTCCAAAAGTTCTTTCAAAATGATTTTTCCTCACTTCAAGCTTTCCAAACAGCTCGTAAGCCCTTCCTTAAACAGTGAATTATGAGATGTCAAAGTGCAAATGGTAGGGAATTGAAATTCCAATCAGTTAGTTTTGAAGGTGATGATGAGTAATTGAAGTTTTGTGAAGAGATCTTAAGGCTTTAGCAAGTTTAGACTAGGTTTTGAAGCTTGTTAATGGTGGTTTGAGAAGAAAGAAATAGAGGTTGTATCATGGGAAGGCTTGGAAAAAATTGTAGGGATGGAGTGATAAGGTTTGGTGGCTTATGTTGATCTTGATATAAATGTAGCCTTTATTTAAATAAAGTACAATTTCTTTCTAATAATAAAAAGAGATGGATGGCTAGGAGTTAATCTTGCTAATCAAGATTAAATCTTATCCTTACACTTGGCCCTAAAAGATAGACATTATCCTTTTGTAAAGATTAAACTATCTTTCGATGTTAGAAATTGCACACCAAAATTTTACCGATCAGGTGAAACACTGTACCGGTAAACCAATATTGCCCAAAATTTAATTCCATGTATAAAATCTTCATATATAACTATTTCCAACCTTAATCCTATCTTTTCTTAGTCCCAGGCATCTCCTAGTCCTATATCTAGGGTTTTGGTTGTCCGATTAACTGCCCGCAAAGTTACTTTTAATGTTTTATTTTTTAACACATCCATTGGACCGTCCTTATTATTTCTAAAACTATCAGATTTTTTAAATTCTCACAAATAAAGTTCAAATTAATTTTTAAACAAATTTGAGGTGTTACATCAAACCTCACTATCTGGTTGTGATAGTCCACCACCGTATGGCTTGAAGCAAACTAGTCCATGCCCAAGATGACATTAATGTTAGACATATCCAACAATATAAGGTTTGCTAGTGTCTCCTTATCACCAACCTTAACCTTGCACTATAATGCCCCGATTTTTCCTTCTGTGGAAAATGACCAAAATGCCCCTAAAGTCATTTTTGCACGAGAATTAGGACGACTGCCATCCTCATAGGGTTAGTTCAATGTTTGAATGGGACCATATGTGTTTTAGATAACAATCGGTGCGAAAATCACAATTCCTAATTTTTTCATACGCAAAATTGCCAAAATACTCCTTAGGTAATTTAACGCGAGATTAAGTGATGATGGAACCTTCATCACCCAAGAGTTGGATATATTAATTTGAGGGGATATATGATGTTTGGGTGAGTCTTGGAGAGTTTGTGTAAAATTACCATTTTGCCCCTTGTCAATGCTTATTAAGCTTAATTAAAGTAATTAAGGGAATATAGGCAATATTAAGCTCCAATTAAAGATAATTTATTTTTATTAATTAATTTTGAGTCAAACTAATTATTTTGAAGTAATTGAGGTCCAAGAATGATTAAGGAAACTTAATCTCATTCTTAAAGACAAAGGAGAGACATGATAATATCACCACCCATTACTCTTGTCTTATAGTGGCTACATATTATGACACTATTAAAGACAAAAGCTACTTTATTATGACTAATGACACCTTTAATGATGATTAATTCAAATTAATTATGGTTAGGCCAAGTTAATCCTACTTTGCCTATTGTTTTTACTAAACTACCCCTAATTAATATATTTTCTACCTAATCTACTCTCACTTTTTGTCTAATCCCTACAATACCTTTAACCCTAACCCAACCACTCCTTTTTTCCCTTCTTGGCCGCCACATCCCTTTCCAAATCTGCACTCACACTTTTTTTTGAAAAAAACTCTTCATTCTTATTTTCTCTCATCTCTACCATCTACCTTCAACACCTCTAACCTTATAAATTCTTTATTTCTCCACTAAATCTAACAAATAAATACACTTTTCCATAGCTCTTCCACCCAACAAATCCAAATCCACCATTAGTTTCTCAAGAAAAGCCTCCAATCCCTCCATTCTTGCTTGGTCGATTTGTTGTATTGAAGAAAGGAGGAATTTTTGCTTCATTTTTCGTGATCTTGAGTTTCAAGGAGTTTGTGGTTGCCTTACTCTCTAACAAAGACTCTCTTTTGGGTAGGGTTTGTGTTTAAACTTGTTTTCATACTTGGTTTTCTATATTTTTTTTTTTTTTTTTGGTTAAAACGGTTTGAGTTTTGATGAATGTTTGTTCTTGAAAGTTGATTGTTTTACTCAAAGCTCTTCCTTTCTTTTAAAAATATTTGAAAAGCTCATTATTTCCTCTTCTTTACATTTCGTCCTTCACCATTTATGTGGGTAAAGGTTTTTGTTTTTAAATTCTAGCTCCATAACTTTGTTCTACACTTGAAATTTTTTTAGTATTTTTTGAGTTAGATCACTGTTTTATAGGGTTTATTATGTTGGTAATGTTCATTTCAAAAACCATGTTGGTATTTATAATCTACACATAAAAAGGAGCACATTCATGCATGTTTCAAAGTTTTGCAAAAAGCTTGGATTTTAGTGTATATAGATTCGGCCAAGGCTTGTTCATATAGAAGGAAAAATTTTGTTTTTAAAACTAACCAAATATTTGGAATCTACATGAAAAATGGAGTGGGTACTTGTGATTTGGGTATTTTTGTGATTATGTAGAGATTTTGGGGTCAAAATGAAATTTTATAAACTTTAGGAACTTTTATGTAAAAACTGACTTTTTAAGGTGTGAATCTGTAAAAATACACCCTGGAACAATAGGATATGTGTTTAAGAGGAAAATGAGTTTTGGGTTTGTTTTGCAATTTTAGTAAAGTCTAGGGGTAAAAGTGTAATTTCACAAAGTTTAGGGGTTTTATGCAAAAATTGAGTTTTTAAGTATAAAGTTGTAAAAATGGGTTCTAGAACAGTAATGCATGTGTTTGGAAGGAAAAAAAATGAGTTTTGGGGTTATTTTGTAATTTTAGTAAAGTTTAGGGGTCAAATTGTAATTTTTCAAAAGTTTGGGATTTTTATGCAAATTCTAAAATTTCAAGTGCAGGGATGTAATTTTAGTAGAATTAGGGTGGAAAATATGTTTTTGGATGAAAAATTAAGTTAGGGGTTATTTTATAAATTTTATAAAGTTTGGGCTACCTTGTAAAAACTAGTTGTTGTAAAATCTTTAAAAAGTAGATTTTTAGAACTTGTAACATAAAGGAAGGTGGGCCATAGTAATCATATATCTTGAGAAGAGGAAAAATGTGTATTTCAAAATACTCTTATCATCAAACTCAAATTGTTTTAGCAAATGAGATTTACAACAACGATTTCAATTGCACTGATAGCTCTTGAATATCTATTGGGTGAAATATGGTTATTTATTTGCAGTTGATTGTTATACTTGATTGGATTATGAATAACTATTGTGACATTCTTGACTGAGATGCATTAATAATATATTTGATATTAATTGTCATACTGATATTGTTGGCTGGACTGGTTACTTATGTATTTATTCTAAACATTGTTCGTGATTATTCTTGAATGAGTTTCATTAATGGAAAGTGTTAAGTCAAGTATACATTAAGATATGGATAAAGGAAATCATGAGCTTGGGACACTGTTGTGGTGTACCATATAGTGCATTTATGGGCCCACTTGCAAAGTAAGGAAAGTGGAGCAAGTAAGGGCTATCCGATGTACTAAGTGTTACACCATGGCATGAATCATGGAGAATGTAAGTATGAATGTCTATATATCTAAAAGAGAACTCACACGCCCTTACACTAGGTTCAGTCCTATCGAGGTTTAGTGACGACTAATCGTATTTATACATTATAATGATGAATATTATCTATGATTAGTCGAGGTTCGGGATCGAAGTTTAGCGACGGCTGATCACATTATATATGTTAGGTATGAGCTCATAGCCTAGGGGTCCCTGAGAGGTTAACGAATAAATGAAAATGAACTAAGTTTAAAGAAATTTGTAAGTCTCGTGTTGCTCACTATATATGTTTGCTTCTTTCATGCATGCATGTATGTGTACAGGATTATGTTCGTCTCTTTTCATGTATGCATGTGGCCTGAGTGATATGTTTGTTCTTTCCATGCATGCATGCTCTTATGAAATGTATATTCTAATGTTAAGCTCTTCTCATGCATATAAATACATGCATATAACTAACTTGATGCATTCATGATCAAGACCATATTAAAACGAAATGTCCACTTGATAATAACATTTGTGAAAACTCTGAAATTGGACTGCATTGTGGCATGTACACCTTTTCTATAATAAACCAAGTGGGCCGGAGATATACGATGATGACACCATGTATATTTTACTATTACTGAAATTCATTAGGATTCTCACCCCTTTTAAATTTCCATGTATGTCTCTAAACGAGTAGGACGTGCCAGCTAATGTTTGACTATCTTTTTGGTTTGGATAACTATATGCCAGACCATGTGGCTGTTTGACATGCTTATCTATTACGTTGTTTACCGCTATGTATCTCGACTTTAGTAGATAGTTAGGTGGTTGTGCACTGTGGCACTGTACATATCTAGATATCTTGCGAGCTATTAAGACTCTTATGCTAGATTATATATTATATATATCGAGGTATTTCACATGATGGGCTTGAGATTGTCTTAGTGTTTAGATGATAATATTATGCTGTATGTTCACTTAGAATTATATGGTTTGGTGTCGAATACTATTTACGTGCAAGGCTTCTATTTTTGAAAGTAATTTGTTTTCAAAAGAATAAAAAAAAAAAGGCCAGTATTTTCTATTAAGTATTTCCAAATAGTCAAGGTTAAGCTAAGGTTCCAAGGAGTGATCCTTTAACGTTAAAACCAAATACAACTCGAGCATACTTCGTTATACATTAAGGGGTTACACACACGATCTATACACTAATTGGACAAGGAAGAGCTTTGCCAAAGGTACCCTAAACAAAAACAACTCTTCAAGGCTTGAAAGGGATCTTTCAAACTATACAGCAAAGAATGGGGACACATAAGAATGAATAAGCCTTGAGTCAAACAAGGATATAGCTTCAAAAGAGCAACCATTATACCTACTACCATAACATTAGATGTCTGTCTTAACTCTAGAACCCTTCAGAAAGCCTTAATGCAAAATGTTTTAAGTGATAACACAACCAATTTAGAGAAAATACTTTGAAGAAGGACTAATGTTTACCTTGAGTTTATTGAAGCAATAAACATTTATGTTACCATAACACAATTCTTAAAGCGAAAATATTTTCATATGACATGTGCAAATATGTTGAATCTCATTTGAAGAGATTGGGACTTAATGAAAGTGAAAAATATATCGTGGAATGAGCGTATATATGTTCAACGCATTGAAGAAAATTCTCATATACAATAAACTAAGGCTCAGATCTTGAGAAAGTAGCACACAACTTTAGAAAGTATATTCCAAGTGAAGATTTCAATCTAACTTTGAAGCAAGTATGTACTACAACGTTCAATCATCATGATCGCAATCATATCATCATCTACAAGCTTTGATTGAAGACGTAAAGATTAAAGAATTTTTAAGAAATTGATACGCACCTTAGAAAGCACATTTTAATGTGAAACTATGCACTTTATAGGAAAATGAGGGAAATTTGAAATTCAAATTAAAGTCAAACCCAATCATAGACTAACATGACATCTCTTCTACCAACTTGGTCAACTGCCCACTTTCTAGAAGGAAAAGTTCAGAAACCTCAATTAAAGTAAAAAGTAGTTTCTGAAGGTGGCCTCAGAAACTTCTATTTTACAACGACTTTTGTAACAGCTCTTACAATGCCGAGCTACTCCTCTAGACTGTATTTCCAAGACACAAACAGATGATCAACACATGCCACTTCAACAATAGATAAATGGCAACGGTCATAAATGCAGAATATCTATAAATAGAGATGTTGTGCTTACATCTAAAGAGACTTTTGCGAAGAAGAAGTGATGACGTCGAGCTACTCTTCTAGACTGCATTTCCAAGACACAAATAAATTATCAACATGTATCACTTGGACAACAAATTAAGGGCAATGGTTATAAATGTAAAACATCTATAAATAGAGATATTGTGCTTACATCTAAATAGACTTTTGCGAAGAAGAAATGCTGAAATGCTAAAGAATTTTTCTCCTTATCTTTTATGTAAAGTTCATTACATCTTGTAATCAGTTTCTTGCTTGAAAAAATCTTCTTTCTACATTCTTAGTAGATCACAAGTTCTTCCTAGGAAGAATCATAGAAATACATCATTCAAATTTTCCAAGTCCGTTCTTGTACATCTTACGAAAACTTGAGTGTTAATTAGTTTGAGTGTTCTAACCTAAACACAAACCTTTGTAACCCTGATCCTGTAGTAATCATTGTGAGTTAACTTGGAGAGGCTAAGCAAAAACTACTTGTAAATGGCAACAGAGAGCAGTTCCTGGTGACGTTGTTAGCTTGGTGAGACCGGTTAAAGACTAATTAGGTTGTGTCAGGAGAGTGTACTTGCTAGCCACTATGCTAGCTTGGAGAGGCTAGTTGAAAACTACTTAGGTTATGACAGGATAGTGTGCTTGTTGGTTAGGCTATAGTAAAGACTGTCTAACTATCACGATTTGAGAAAGGTTTCAGGAGAACTCAACGATGGTTAAGAACTAGATGCAGGCAGTTGGCCGAACCAGGATAAAAACATCTGTGTAATACCTTTCTCCCTTAACTCCCTTTTATTTTACTACTTTGTGCCTATTATATTATGATTTATGATAAGCGCTTATACTCATTTTATTATACTTGTCAAAGTTCAGAAAGTTACTTTCTGACATCGCTAACATTATTTCTGCTACACTTCAAGTTTTATACTTGATAGTTTTTGTTTAAGCATTTTTAGAAAAAGAAAAAAAAAAGAAAGGTGAAGTATTATTCAACACCCCATTCTCGTGCACTTTTCTACCTACAATTGGCATCAGAACTCAGGCCTCTAAGGGTTTGAGCACTCTAACAACTACAGAGGACAAAGATCCCAGGGAAAAATGGCACAAAATATCCACATAGCAGAAGGACACTCCATCAACAAACTCATTCTTTGATGGTGAAGACTATGCTTATTGGAGAGATAGGATGGAGCTGTTCATTAAATACACAAGTCTTGACTTGTGGAAGATCATACAAGAAAGAGATTATGTTCCAATGGAAGAAGTTCTAGGAATGAAGATGCATCATCCACGTTTAGAGAATTCCTAATAGTAGGTGGACAGAGCAACATAAAGCCAGAGTTCAATTGAACTCCAAAGCTAAATACCTACTCATGTGTACACAAAGTAAAGTTGAATATGACAAAATTATTGCTTGTGACATGGCCAAGGAGATATGGGACAGGCTACACATGCTACACGAAAGAACTGATCAAGTCAAAGAGACTAAGATCAGCATGTTAGTCCATCAATATGAATTGTTCAAGAGAAGTGAACAAGAAAGTATTGATGACATGAGTACAAGGTTCATACACATCGTTAATCAACTAAAGGGATTGGACAAAAGTATTCTAACTCTGAAATGGTTAGAAAAATGTTAAGAAGCCTCCAGCCAAATGGCTAAGGTCACAGCAATTATATAAGCCAAAGACCTACAAACTTTTGGCTTGGATGTACTCATTGGGTCACTCAAAACCCATGAGGGTGTGCTCTCTGAAGTACATGGTGAATCCATAAACAAGAGTAAGTCCATGGCCCTAAAGTCATCTCATCAGAAGCAAAATAAGGACAAAACAATGAAAGTTGCTAAGACCTCTTATGATGAGGAAGAATCTAATGAAGAGACTAAACATGTGGATGGAGACGAGATCTCCATGCTGATGAGGAAAATGTCCAAAGCATGGAGAAGTAGAATAAAGAGAAAAAGAAACATCAACCTCAGAAATGATAGAAAAAGCAAGGGAAATCTAGAAAACATCACTTGCTATAACTATGGAGAGAAGAAAGTTAAAACTGAATGTCCCAAGCTCAACGAACCATAGAAGAAGTTCTCCATGAAAAGGAAAGGAATGCTAGCCATGTGGAGCGACTCAAACGAGGAGAAAGGCCCTCAGAAAGTCAAGATGACTAGGAAGATGTTGTGAACCTGCTGAAGGTCAAAGGCCATATTTTCGGAAGACTAGGTTAGGATATGAGGATGAGATGGATGAAAAGGCAAAGACAACTCAACCAAAGAAAGTAAAGAACAAAATATCTTGTACTTTCTTTAATAACAAGGGACACTCACCTGACAAGTGTTTCATGGGAAAGAAATCTATTAAAAAGGTTGGGAAACCTCTTTTTCAAAAGACTAACCCAAAAGGTCCCAACAAAGTCTAGATCCCTAAATTAAAAACTATTTTTGTTGTAGGTATGTTTGAGAATGCACATTGATCAGGATAACAAGTGGTATATGGATAGTGGTTGTTCCAGACACATGTCCGATCTAGGAAGTGGTTCAGAAACTTAAAGCCAAAAAACTCAGATCAGTCAAGTTCACTGATGGAGGTAAGGCTAATGTCACAGGCATAGGAAATATTGGTAAGGATGGCTCTCACCAAATTTTTTATATTTTGCTTATTGATGGTCTGGCTCATAATATGTTAAGTATTAATCAATTATGTGACCAAGGCTTTAATGTTTTATTTAATGCTAATGTTTTCAAAATTGTAAATCCCACTTCAGGACAAGTCATCTTATCTCGCAAAAGGCATGATAACACTTATTTGTTATTTTTAGATGACCTTCTAGATCAAGATATAAAATGTCTCACATGTTTCATGGATGATAAATGGCTGTGGCACAAGAAGCTTGTACATACTCATATGAAGCTTATTTCTAAGCTTCCTTAGAAAGATCTTGTTAAAGGCCTACCAAAGATCAAATTTGACAAGGATTCAACTTGTGATTTATGTGAGAAAGGCAAGCAAACCAAATCTTCTTTCCACAACAAAAATATGATTTCAACCACTAAGCCACTTGAGTTTTAACATATGGATCTTTTTGGACCAACTAAGACTACAAGTCTTGCTGGAAAAGATATTGTCTTGTCATAGTACATGATTTTTCTATATTCACATGGGTTATTTTTCTAGCTTCTAAGGATGAGGTGCTTGAAAGATTCAAGGTTTTTGGAAAATGTGTTTACACTAAAAAAGATTATGAAATTCCCTCTATAATATCAGATCATGAAGGAAAATTTAAAAATCATGTTTTCAAAGAATTTTGTTAAAAACATGGCATTTCTCACTAGTTTTCTACACCTAGAACTCCCTAATAAAATGGGGTTGTTGAAAGGAAGAACACAAGCTTACAAGAGATGGCCAGAACTATGCTTTTAGAAAGTGGTTTATCAAAAGGTTTTTGGGCTGCCTGAAACACCTCGTACTATATCCAAAACAGAATCTTTCTAAGGCCAATCCTCAAGAAGACCTATTATGAGCTATGGAAGGGTAGAAAACCCATCATATCTTATTTCCATATATTTGGCTCATCTTGCTTTATTCTTAACACTAAGGACAAACTCGCAAAGTTTGATCCTAAATTAATGATCGAATTTTCTTAGGATACTCCTCAGTCTCAAAGTTTACAGGGTATACAACAAGATAATGTTATGCATTGAAGAGACTATCCACATCAAATTTAAAAAGCTTAAGAAAGACTTAGCTGATGATTTGGAAGAGCAAGAAGAGAACCTTGAGAAGATATACCTCAAGGGACCCTTAGAAAGCAAGCAAAAGAAATCACAATCTTCAAAAATTAAGCTCCAGAACACGGATGACCTAGAAAACTTCCTTAGAACTCTAAGGCCCTCAGAAAGTGACATTTGTAATCATGAAGAAAAGTCTGAGAATGAAAGAAAAACTGAAGAACATCAAGGCTACTGAAACTATAAAAGAATTTATGATCTAAAAGTAGTTTCTCATAACAAAGTTCTTAGAGACATTTCCAAGAATGTGAGAATAAGATCCTCCCTTAGATATATGTCAAATTGTGCTTTCATTTTCATCATCAAGCCTAAATGTGTTGAAGAAGCTTTGAATGATCAAAGTTAAGCGGAAGCTATGCAAGAAGAGCTGGATTAGTTTGAGAAAAGCGAAGTTGGACGCTCTTTGAAAAGCCAAAAGGAAGATCATCCTTGGAATAAAATGGGTGTTCAAAAGCAAGCTAGATAAAGCTGGGAAAGTTATTAGAAACTAAGCAAGATTGGTTGCACAAGGTTATAATCAACAAGAGGGGATTGATTATGATGAAACCTTTGCATTATTAGCTAGGCTCGAAGCCATAAGAATGCTACTTACTTTTGTTGCCTACAAGGGATTCACTATTTACCAGATAGATGTCAAGTATGTGTTCCTAAATGGATTCCTCTCTAAGGAAGTATATGTGAAGCAGCCTCCTAAGTTCAAGGGTGAAAACCTTCCCAACCATGTCTTCAAGCTAACAAAGGCACTTTATGGTCTAAAACAAGCTCCTCGAGCTTGGTATAAAAGGTTGAGTACCTTATTATTGAAGAATGAGTTCAAAAGAGGTAAAGTTAGCACTACTCTTTTTACTCTTGAATAAGATAATCACTTTTTGATGGTCCAAAAACATGTTGATGCCATCATATTTGGCACTGCGATCATTCTCTCTGAAAAGTTTTTAAAATTAATGCAGAGTGAATTTGAGATGAGCATGATTAGTGAACTCAAGGTTTTCCTCAGTCTTAAAATAAAACAACAAAAGGAAGGAACCTTGATCCACCAAGAAAAGTATACAAAAAAGCTTTTGAAAATGTTTAATATGAATCAAGTCAAACTCATGAGTACCCCATGCATCCATCTGAAGTGATTGTCACTGATCAGAATGGTGAAAAGGTATCAAAAGTAATTACAGAGGAATGATTGGTTCTCTTCTATCTTACAGCATGTAGACTATATATTCAATTAAGTGTGGGGATTTGTGCTAGATTCCAATCTAACCCAAAGCAATCATACTTAAATGTTGTTAAAAGAATTTTAAGATACTTATCAAGTACTACTAATCTTGGCTTATGGCACGAGAAAGGTACATCCTGTGAGATTGTAGGTACTACAATGCTGACTTCCCTGAGATAGAATAGAAAGAAAAGGCACCAGTGGATGTTGCCATTTCTTTGGAAAGAGCCTCATCAATTAGTTGTGTAAAAAGGAATACCATTGCTCTCTCAGCTAAACTTGAATATGTACCTGCTACAAACTACTACACCCAGATGCTATAGATAAAGAACTGCTAGAAGATTATCACCTGAGGTATTCCAAAATCCTTATCTTCTATGATAATACTAGTGCTTTTAATCTTGCTAAAAATCATATCCTGCACTCTAGATCTAAGCACATCGATGTTAAATATTATTTTATTTAGGATAATGTTCAGAAAGGAGATGTTGAGTTAGTGTTTGTAAATATTGAAGACCAAGTGTCTGATATATTCACAAAACCATTAGCTGAAGATCGCTGTTGTGTTTTGAAAATGCTTTTGAACTTTAAAAGTTTTTAAATATGCATAAGCATTCATGCATAAACATCTCTAGACTCCCTCTTTCTTGGCTCTAAACTAAAGCCCAAATGAAGACAATAAGTGTGCAAGACTTGAAGATCAGTGTGCAAAACCAAGGATCAGTTTGCAAGATCAGAAAGTTAGTATGCAAGATCAAAAAGAAGGACAAAAGATCATAAATTGGGCGTAAGGTCTCACGAAGTTCAATATCTGAAAGAGCATATGGTGTGAGAAAGAAGTGCTATCTCGATGGGTTAGAAAGTAGACAAAATTCAGAAAGTGGTTTCAAGCTTTAGAAACCACTTGTTCTGATGGATGAAAATGGCGAGATAATTCCCATTCTTTTTGAGTTTCTCTCTCCTATGTCGCCTCACCTTCAATCTTTACGTCCCATCATTAAATAACCTCCCACTCCTTACGCATCATATTTTTACTCCTCATTGTCAACCTCAAACACTTTCAGCTTCAACTAAAACCATTTCATATTCTTCTTCTACACAAATCTTTCTGGAACCGCTTCATCTTCAAACCCTAAACCATCTTCGTTAAGCCTCTCATACTCTACCTCAACCATGGTTAAAGGCAAACATATCGACTAACATGGGAACTCTTCTCATGTATGAAAAACCGCTTCAACACCAGCATACGCTAAAAACTTCTCCTAGGGAAGATAACTCCTGAAAAGGCTTGAGTAGGGCATTGATGACTCAGGTTGTCATCCTACTAGAAGTTATCTCCTTTCGAGGATGGAGAGGGTTTTTCAACATCATTGATTAAGTCTTCATTGGGATAGTGACTGCCTTTTACTCCTAGCTAGTGCAAGTGTCTAAATCTTGTCTAATGTCCTCTATCAGGACACTGACATGGAGTTAGGCATAATGGCCTCTCCAGCATCATCTAACCACCTAACATGGGACTTAGATGCTCATCTAAAGGAGACTAGGGAAAGCTAGAAAACTAGAAAAGGCTAAAGGGATTTAAAGTTCTAGTAGTAGAAGAAGAAGACCTATAGTTCTGGAACCCTTTATAGTTATTAAAGAAAAGCCTATAAGGCCCATGACCCAGTTTTGGTTTACCTCCTTTCCAGACTCTATTGTACCTCCCAGAAGACAGATGGCTTCAAAAGCCTATTCTACCAGAGAAGTCATAGTTCAAGAAAAGACAGCTAGTTGAGACTAAGGTGGCTTCCCAAGGTGAAGGTGATGACTTCATGACCTTCAATCAAATGTTGAAGCCCATGAAAAAATCCATGGAGTCAAAATCACAGAGGAAGAAAGGTTTGTATGAACTCAATTTCTTTGTAAATGAGCTCTTTCAAACCTTGGAGCTGATCATTGAAGAACCATCTATGGAGCCTATCATTGAAGAACCAACTGAGGAAGCCGAAGAGCTTGAAAATGTTATTATTCTGATAGTGCCTCAACCTATTCCTTCTATACGAATAACTCCAATGGAAGATAAAGAAGATAGGACCTCAGAAACAAGTGTTCCTTAAGCTAAAAAAGTCGTTGCTTCTACCTCAGCTCCTGTTCTTGATCATGCTCCTACTCCTGTGTCTCATGCTACCACCACTGCTCAGTTCCATCCTCTCCACCACCTACCTGCTCCAATGCTCATGCTAAGGCTGAATTGCCAAAGTCTAGGGAAACCATATCCCTAGACCTACCTAAGCCTATACCCAAGCCTCCTCCATCCACACCAACAACAATCTACTTGCCACACCACCCTTCATGAATCCTCAACCAGCTTCATCAAGTCTAACTTCTTTTGCAAAATCAGAGAGGATCAGGTTGAAGCCTCTAACATAGAGCACATGCCCAACTTTGAAAACATGAAGAGGTACTACTTCAAATTCTTCAAAACACTCAGTCAAGCATAATTAAGGCACTGCTATTGAGATTCTTAGAAATAAGGCGCCAGGGCTGATGATGGTGTTTCCTAATTTCCAACACACCTCCTTTTTATTGATGACAAAAGGGGAAAAGAAATAAAGCAGAAAATCTTGTGCTGAGGAACTTAGGGGGAGCATCATGCTGAGGGGAGCTCAAAGATTTTTTTTCCTAGCATTTGCATTTTTTTTTGTTATTTTAAATAATTATTTTTTGGTTTAATTATTACTCGTTACAATGTTTTTTTAGTACACACATTTGCTTTGGTTTTAGTATTTGCTCTGATACTATGAATTGCTCTATAAGATGTTTCTTTTGATACATGGAACATACATATAATCTGTTGCTCTGATTATATCTTGCTTAGCTAATTATATGTCCTGATGTGATGTATACGTTATAAGTCTTAGTGATTGCTCAAATTTGCTCAAATTATTAGCACCCTCTTACTTAGCTACATTAAGTATCGTATTTATATGATTAGCTCTGGTACATATTTTATTTGTATTCTCTGGGGTGTGTGTGTGTAAACATATATGCACTATCACACATATATGAAGTTTTCTCTTTAAAATCATACACTCTAAAAACATGTTCTATAAACTGATAAGTTTTCTTTTGAGCTTAAGAAACTTCTTTCACAAGCTCTAATACAACTAATCAGTTTATCCTGTGCTTAAGAAACTTCTTGTGTGTACAAAGTGTAATGCCCCGAGAAGTGCAAGGAAAAGAAAAAGAGAGGAAATAAATTAAAACAAAACTCCTTTGAAACGAAACTAACATCAAGGGTAACAGGTAGGGGATGCATTATAGCTTGGAAAAGTACAAATTACTAACTTGTATACGTGGGACATATATTGAGTTCTTTTATTTCCATTACCTTATTACACAATACAACCACTCTTTTTGGCTTGATTTGATGACTCTGAATCTAGACGTTTTTGTTAAAATGAATACTTTTTGTCCAGCATTTTTTTTCCAAGCTTTATCCATCATCATAAATTCTGCATTAAGTTTCTTTCCTTGATTTTTATTGTCCTTTATTTAAAGAGAGTGCTTGTACAGACAATGCACATTGTAAAGCATGGCAAAGAAATAATTTTTATATTTCTCCTTGTTGCACCATTTACTATGATATAATAGAAAGCATCATAATGCAAACATAAAGACACGTATCCAAACACTAAAGTGATCAAATGAACACTTGTATTTCACTTGTGCTAAAGCTAATTTTGTAATATTTCTCTCTACCCCTTGCACTTCCCACCCTCTCAAGGATGGGCACCCTGCAAGACCATAGAATGAGGATGATGGGGAAGATTGAAGCATGGGAAAAATGATCATTCATTTCTCGTTAGCACCTTCACTTTAAAAGAAAAATCACAGGAGCAAAGATGATAGGCTTTTCATACATTAGCGAAAAATAGAATAAAGAAAAGAGTGAGATTCTGAGAAATGAGGAGAGGAAGAAAAATAGAAGTAAGGAGCTGTGTACTCTCCTGTTGTTATTATCTAATTTCATGTTCCTCTATTTTGGTATCACAAAATCACACAGGCACATGCATACACCATAGCTCTTCCATTTTCAGTTCACAAACAAACCACAGCAAACAACCCCAAAATCACAAACCCAAACCTATTAGCAATCAAAATCAAACCAACAGTCCTATATTATTATAACCAACCAAGTCTAGAACAAATGTTCAACCTTCAAAATCAAAATGTCCTAGACAATCCATATACAAATAAAACAAAGAAAATAAAGAAATAGGAGGAAGGGGGTGGCAGTCTTCCCTAAGGTAGCCATGCCGCCGTAGTTCCCCCGTGCTTCACCTTCGCACGCTTCCGTCCTCCCTTCCATCATGTAACGCCTCATTCTCCTGTTTGAGTATAAATGACCAAAATGCCCTGAGGTCATTTTACCAGAATTCGAGGACAGCGGCAGTCCCCAAATGGGTCAATTCAATGTTTGAAGGGGGTTAGAATTGTTATGAATGATATCCGAGGTGAAAATCTCGTTCTACTTTCGGCTCAAAATGACCAAAATACCCTCATTCTACACGGGTAAAAGGTGCCGTTTGAGCCAGAATTTTTCCAGGAAGTTTGGAATGATGTTTATGAGTGAGATTTGATGTTTAGTTAAGCCGAACCCGAACAGTTTTGGTGTAAAATTACCATTTTACCCCTAGAACAGTGTATGAGCCTAATGACGCAATTAAGTAAACTTAAGCAATATTAGGCTCTAATCGAAGATTAATTTATTTTGATAATTAATCTAGAGTCAAAATAATTTATTAAGGTTAATTAGAACCTAAGATTGCTTAGTTAAACTCTAAATTGCATTCTTTAATTCAAGATTCCTAGTCATGGAATCTTGAATAGTGTTTTCTCTCTCCAATTCCTTAAATTAAGGAATTGTGCCATACCTCATTTGACCAAAAGAATTATTTTAAATTACTAATCTAGTAAGATTGCCCTCCTAATCAAGTCTTGACACTCCTAATTACCCAATTACCTCACCTAAACACTTTCTTACAACTCCTAACCAAAACCTTAATCAAAGAAACACCTAAACACATCACTAAACCACAATTACATGAACAAATTAACCTCCCCCTTGGCTGCACAAGGCTAGCCGAATCCACCCAAATAAAGTGTCACATGTTGAATTTTATCTCACTCAAAGAGCCATGTCTTGCCCATACTTTTGCCCATACTTCACCATGCTTGAACCCATACCCAAAGCCATACTTTGTAAGAGATATTTTCCTTCCTTTTCCCTCCCATTTGGCCGTCGGCCTTCTTCCTCTTGGCAGCCTCATTGTGCCAAAATTTCTATAAATACCAAGCCTTGAAGAACCTTGATACACTTTAGATCATTTGCTAAGTTTAGTTGTCTTGCATTTTCTTGCTTTTCTCTCAAATTTCTCTTCATCTTCTTCATTTTATTCTACCTCTTAAAAAATCCTTCCACCACCACAAACAACCATAAACCACCACTATCTCACCTTAAACCATCTCCTAAACACTTAAACTTTCCATTCTCAAGCTTAGAAACTCAAGGAAAAATCATCTCCTTTGAGTTCCCCTTTGGCCGAATCCATCATCACAATCCAAGAGGAGATTTTGTCTTCTCAACTCTTCAAGAACCAAGCTTTTTTCTTCCATTTCAAAGACTTCCTTAGGTAGGGGTTTTGTTCTCAAATTTTGCTTGTTTTCCTTAAAGAAAGTTCTAGTTTTCTCTTGGTTCAAACTCCTTTCTCTCTTTTCTTTTCATTTTTGGCCAAGAGGCCATTTTATGAAAATAACATGAGCTTGATGATGAGGTTTCAAGATAATGACTTGTTGTTGTCTTGTGAGAAACCTCTAAAGCTTGAAACAACTTGGTCTTGGACCATACATGCTTGAGTTTCTTTCTCTTTTTCTTGGTTTCATTTTGGTTCTTTCCTTTTCTTCCTTAAATGATTTCGGTTTCCTTTGCCTTGGTTTGAATAAAGTTTGCTAAAAATGTAAAGTAGATCACAAAAGTTTTGTTAAAGAAAATTAATCACATGTTTTCAAAGAGCTCTAAGCTTACCCTTGCCAACCTTAAAGTTGGTCAGCCGTTCTAAGAGTTTTACTCTAGATTGAAGCCCATGAGCAATAAAATAAAGAATATGACTTAGTTCTTGTAGTTTTGTTTAGACAAAGTGTTGAACTTTGTGTCCATTTTCTTAAGCTTGATGATGAAGTTCAAACCTTAAGACTTCTTTGAAGTCTAGGTGCTAAGAACTCTAAAGCTTGCCTTATGATACATAATGGGTTGAGGTTTTTGTTCCTTTAAAGTCTTGCAAAGAGCTCTAGCTAAGATCTAAAATAAGATGCATTCATGTTTACTTTAATGCTTTGCATAGCATGTTTATTTTCAAGTCATCACTAAACAACTTAAAGATTAAAACAAGAATGTGCATCCTCACTTAATAAATCTCAAAGCCTACCTATTTCAACCTTAAAGTTGATTGTTGATTTGGGGTAAATACCTCAAGAGGCCTAGAGCACTAAAATAAAGAATTGAACCTTGCATCTCATGTTTACTTTCTTGTCTAGCATGTTTAAATTCTATGCCATCACTTAAACTCTAAAGATAATAAAAAGGTGCATCTCATGTTTACTTTATGTCTTCACTTTACTTTCTAATGAAGAATAAAATGAGGTGCATAGCATGTTTAAGTTTATGTCATCACTTTAATGATCTAGAGCTCAAAGACTTGCCCAAGTATCCTATGTAAGGTTTTAAGAAAATGTTGGCATCCTCAAAGAAGCCATTTGGCCTTGTGGTGATGATGATGGACTTAGCATGAGTTCCTCTAATCACAAATGTCCATAGTTCATGTTTTGTAATTTTTCTAAGCTTAGGAGCACCTAAGCAACATTATGAATGAAATTATATACTTTAAATCTATTTTATGAACAAGTTAATTTAGCTACTGACCTCATGTGTAATTGCATGATTTTAATGTAAGGATTTGAGTTCTAAAAGAGTTTTGAATCCCTAGAATTATTCCAAGAGAAAACTAGCAACTTATATGCATTTCAACTCATGAGATTATGTGATTTTATGGGCTTATGATTTCGGTTCTGCCCTTCATGATTGGCTACTGTATAAATGTTGTTCTAAGGTGTTAAAATGTGTAAAATTATGTTTGAGTGAAGCAAGGATCGATTTAGAGAAGTTAGAAAAGAATAAGTAACTTAAAAGGATCAAGAATGAGAATTCTAGAACACTTTAATGCACAAATATGTAAATATGTTCCAGCATGATTAATCCAAATATAAATGGTTCATAATCAGTAGGATATGCATAAAAACCTTTCATAAATGATTAGGTGTTAATTACTAAGCTTAAGGTGATGATAAGGACTTAAAATGAGAATTCTAGCACACTTAGACATGGCAAAATGTAATTCTGTCCAGCATAGTTAAATTGAGGAAAAGTGATCTATAACTTAGTGAATATGCCTAGGAGTCCCCATATTTGTTTTAGGAATTGATTATGGAGCCTTAGGTGAAGACGGATCTTAAAAAGGGTTTAAAACGGAAATTCTAGAGCCCCGTAAGCATATGATATTTCTGCCCTTACATTTACAATGCTGTTTGGAATTTTAGTAAGTTCAAATCTTAGAGAAAAGTCCAAGTAATAACCTCTTGAGGGTAATAAAGATGCAAAACGGATATTAGAACAATTAGAATACAAGTTTAAGACCCGTAAGGGTCAAAGCATAAGATACTATGAGATAAGAGGCCAAGTGAGCATATTTATGATGATGAACCTCAAGCATATTTATGATGATGTGATTATGATTTATGCCTTGAGCATGAAACTTTATATGTATGAATGGCATGATGATGTGATGAAGTGTTATGCCTTAATTTGAAATGCATGAGGTTCGAAATATGAATGAGATTGAGGAATATGCTCATGTGAACTAGAAAGTTATTGATTTGAGAAAGTTCCATGAGAATGATGCATGTGATTGAGATTATGTGGCATGACTCAAATTTGAGGAAATTCAAGTTGTTATGCCCCAAATTTCCGTCAAATTTGAGACTTAAGAAAGTTTTGAGAAATATGATGTTTAAGGTGACACACCGAGACGTACTTCTCCTACTCGGTGAGGAGAAGGTAAAACTGTGAGGGCATAGACATTAGCCTGCCAAAGCGGACAAAGTCGTTGGTCTTAACCAGTCGATGCGTTTCGAAGAAGGAAAAAGTCCCATGATGGGTGATCCTTAGCCCCTACCCGTACTCTGGGAGTCGGGATTATGATGATTATGATTATGATTATGTTTATGATTCGCTTATCAAGAGGATAAGTAAGAACTAGTGACGACTAGTTAAGGTATGAGCTCATAGCCTAGTTTAAGGGGTGCGGTTACTACTATGTTTGGTGTCACAAGTATGAGAAAAGGAAAGATGTTCAAGAGAAGTTACATGCCACTTATATGTTGTTTGATTATTGTTTGGTTTGCCTAAAGTACTCCATGCATTCATGAACTATTATGTTGCATACATGCATTAAGACTCATTATAAAAGACATGGACCTTGGATAAATATCTTGTGAAAACCTCATAATGAACCTATGCATGCTTAACCTTTTTATAATAAACCCAAGGTTCCTGGGGACGTAACGATGATACTAGGATAGAGGATTTCCCTGAGATTCTTTAGCAAGATTCTCACCCTTCTCTCTGTTTCTTTCCGTTACGTCTCCAGACATCGATGGCGTCGTTCGTGATTTTTGTTGATGCACCCGTGTGGAACTGCACTATGATCCGAATCATCAGTCCTACCACTTCGAGGGTCATTGTGCTATACGCATTTTTGCATACATGGGACGCCCATTTGCCTTTCCAGTCTCCAGCTTCCGATTCACTCCGACTTCCCCCTTTGGCGACGACATGATTTTTGAGAGGACGCGACCCAGACGAGCAGAACGTCGCGCCCATTCCATCTTCGATACGAGGTTAACCCGAGTACGTGCCTCGCCCGAGACGTTCGGAGACCGACCCATCAGAGGATTCTCCTTCTCATCCTTTCTCGGAGGGTTCCGCCCCCTGTACCCATGGATATCGGGATGGGCGAGGAGAGTGACGCAGCGGAGGTTAGCATGACGTCCGAGATGCACCCACGCCGTGGAGGGCATGCTCGCCATCCTTCCGCCTTCACGCATCCGAGGAGCTTGCCCAGTCCATTAGGTATGTGCCACCAAGGGATGAGGAGGAGCATCATCCATAGTTCGAGGGAGGGAGTGTCATAGCTTGGGAGTATCTTTTGGGGTTGTTTCATGTATTCGTTGTTATGTTTCTTGTTTCTGTTGTTGTACTACAAGCTCTGCCCACTAGTATGGGTAAGACTTTATGTTTCCTTTATATTTCAGTAGTCATGCACTAAACTATGTTAACTAATGTGATGAAGAATGATGTTCATGATTGATGTATTCTTTAATGTTTACGTTCTGTATGATTTATTTATTCTTCCTCTTCACGTTACATTTATGTTACACGCAAATGCTCGCACTTTGTTTTACATGATTCATTTAAAAAAAAAAAATTACCTGTAATTTCTGCTAAGTATTTTGTAAATGAATTTAAAGAGAAGTAATAACTAATAATTAATCTTGATACGTCCTAGGTGTATTGGGGTTAAATATTAGGGTGTTACAATCACCACATAGTCACCTGAACCAAACACAATCAACAAAAATAAAAATAAAAAACAATAATAATAAAAAAAAGGGGGAATCATAAACTAAAGGAAAGTAGGAGACTTCACCGCCACCGCCACAGGCCGCTCGTCACCTCCAACCACTCCTCCTCCATCTCAGCCACAACTTCCTCTTCCATCATCATCACCGGCCTTATCTCTCATCCCCTTTCTTTCACCCAAACCACCACCTCAGCCTTCACACTAAATCGGTTTCCCCTCACCCTTCGTCATCCCCACCAGCCTTCCATGGTCGTCGCTCCCCTTACCACCAAGATAGTCACAATCTCTTCCTCAGGACCCACCCAAAACTCCCCCCTCAACACATCTTCCCTCCCTTGATTCCTCTTTGATGTTGCGGCCTTCATCCTTTGGCATGCCAGCCTTCCCTTTTGCCTTGTGTGTGACCCAAAGCCAAGGAAATCCCAAATCAGTGTACCCATATTCTTGGCTCTTCTTCAATGCCTTTGCTAGTTCCTTTTTCCCTCACATGAAAATTTATTTTCTTTCTCTATGTGTATGTATAGAGTGTGTGCTACAGCCCAAATGAACAATGAAACCCATACCCTTGCTTTGTTATATACTGACAAGATATGTAGAATATTGTTATTTTATTATGTTGGCTGCTTTTATTGAATTTTTTATTTGGTCTCTTTTTACAAACTTTTGGCTCCACTAGTGTTTGTCCACTTTGTGTTGAGCTCTAGAGATCTCAAGAAAACTCATGCGTGAAAAAAAGAGTCAAGATGCTTAAAGCACATGCACGGTTCTTATTGTTGCCTTTTGTCCTTTTTTTTTTTTTACTTTTAGGAACTTTAGTGTTTGTTAGGAAAAAAAATGAAACTCAAGTCCCAAACATTCCAGACTTCTCTTTCCTTGATATCTTTAGTTGTAATTATATTATTTTATGTATGGAATTCGTCTTAGTGTAGTGTAGGTGTGTTTGGGCTTATGAAGACTATATTGCATGTACAGGAGTACTTGGGCTTGTGAGGACTTTTATTATTTGTATCTTATTATTTTATGTGTTGTTATTTTACATGTTGAATGTGTTTCCAGGATAGTACATGGGTTATTTTATGTGTTTGAATGTGCCTCTATTAGTTACTAAACTATATTGTTTGGGCTATCTCAAATAATAATAATAATATTAATAAAACAAGAAAGATAAAGATATTTGAATTTTTGTTTATTTTTCTAGGCTCAATTCAGCTTTTAACAATTCTCATCATTTCTCAATTTGTTCCGTACTTATTTGACCTCTTGATTAATCTTGCATTATTGATATATTTAGTTCAATTAAAAAAAAATTCCTTTACATTAATCATCTTATATATCTATCGGGTTCATGTGATGGCTAGTAACTTTCTTTGAGTAGTGTATGCTACCTTAAAGGTTGTTTAGACCATAAGAATTCATTAAATAGCCAAGTGCTAGTTTAAATCCTATGCAAGAGTGGATGTTATAAAATGTTTATCAACAAATTAAAATCAGTTAACATACAAATATTGTATAAAGAATAATGTGGCTTTGAGTTTCTCATTGTATTAAAGGATACGTCGTCGTACTAAGAGCTATCAAGCTAAAATTAATTTTTCCTAAAATTTTATTATCTTTTTCTCATTTCAATTTTATTCTTGTACATAAAATGTTGAACCATGAGTTAGGATGATGGCTATGACCATATGCTTATTATTCTATCTCTAAATAACGTGCTAATACTAAAGGTGACATAAAACACATGGAGATGACCCTCTAGACTCCAGGAATTAATGGTTATGAGAGGTGATCCAACAAGGAAATCCTTCAGACTTCAAGAATTAATAGTTATAGGAGGTGAGCCAAAGAGGTGATTCTTTAGACTCCAAGAATTAATTATTATGAAAGGTGATCCTATGCTCCCTATTCCGCACTAGACTAGTGACGACTAGTTATGTATGAGCTCATAACCTAGAACTCTCAAGAGAAGAGAGTAGTAGGATGGCCCTTGGAAGAGAGAGGAAAGTTAAGTCACCTAAGATATTAAAGAGGAAAGATCAAGTTATGATAGCTTGTGTTCTTTATGCCATATTGATTTATTATGATTATTGCAATATGTGTTCATATGGCACTAACATGCATTTATGATGAGATATGATGCACTCATAGCATTAAGAATCATGTTAAAAGACACGGACCTTGGCTAACGGCTTTTAAACTTAATAAATGAATCTTATTATGTCCATTATTTTCATAATGAAACTCGAGGTTCTTGAAGACAAAAATAATGACACGTGTTTGCAGGCAAAAGTCCTCCTGCGATTCATGTTCAGATTTCTCATTTCCTTTCTTTTCCTTCCATTTCGTCTTCAGAGGGTGATGGACACATTCGTGATTTACATTGAGGCTTCCACCTGGGAAATGCATTTCGATCCTACTAACTAGTCTTATCATTTTGTGGGTCAATGTGCTGCCTGCCTGTTTGTTTTTAGACCGTCATTTGCACACCCAGTATCAGCTTTGGTCTCACCGCTACCCTTTTCACTGTTGATTTTGTCTTCGAGCACGGTCGTCCGCGTATCGAGCAGCCTCCTCGTGGCCACACAGCCGCATCTGCCATTCGTGACTTCCCGTTTACACACCCCGATCACCCCTCAACCTACCGAGCCATGGTTGGATTCATCGAGGAATCTCCTTCCCAGCTTCAGGCGATTCCGCCCCCACCGTTCCCATAGATGTGGGAAGTGAGAGATAGAGAGGCCACATTGATAGAGTCTATGAGATGAGTCCAGGACGCCATTACAAGAGCCACCCGTCCACGCCGGGAGCTCATGTTCATCCCGGGTCGACTCGCCACCCCTTCTACCCCGTTCGAGTGCCTAGCTACCTTCCCCTTCTCGAGGGCGTAGTTAGTAGGGTGATACTAGTTTCTATGTATATACTATTTATATTTCTTGTGATGATTGTAAATCTGCCAAACCCCTTATGATGGGCATAACACTATCTTGGTGGTTTGTTTTAGTGTGAGTCATGAAACGGTTAATGCTTGTGCTACCTATATATACATATATGATGGTGTGATCATGTTCATAAAGCCATCGTGTTTATATTTTGTATATGCCTATAAAGAGTTTTATCTTCCATTTATGTCATGATAGACGAATAACGGGTCTTACTTATGCGCACGCTCACGTATTGTTTTAAAAGGTTCAAAAAAAATTTTACCCATATTTTTACTAAAGTATTTCCAATCAAAGATAAGAACTAAAACAAAAGAGTAATAACTAATAACTAATCTGAATGCATCCTAAGCGTGTTAGGTTAAATATTAGGGTGTTACACAAAGTTTATATGTTGCATGGTTTTATACACAAAAACTACATCGTATTTCAAAAATTTGTTGGCATAAAGATATGCTGAGTATGGATTCAAAGTCAAGTTTATAGATCACAAGTATTAATTGCTTTATTCAAACTTACGTATTTTCAAAAAGTCAAAATGACTTAAAATCAAGCTGTGTTTTAGAAAGCTTAAATGCTCATATCATTTCCCAAATTTGCTTTGATAATTCTCAAAATGCTCTGATACCTCTCAACACTCTTAATAACTTCAGAAGCCTTATGTAAAATAAAAACGGCTCTAATTTCAGTCACTTAAGGTAAAGAAACATTTTTTATTTTATACATATCATGCCTTAATAAAAATACTCTTTGAAAATCATATCATATGATGTTTTGAAAGAATATCGGTTATCATGCTATATATCCTATTATATCTCTTTCAAAATCTATTCAAAAGATTTTCTAAAAATTGGTTTGTCATAATCAAAAAGAGGGAGATTGTTAGCTCCAGAACCTTCAGAAAGGCTAAATGCAAAATGTTTTGAGTGCTAACACAACCAATTTGGAGAAAATATTTTGAAGAAGGACTAATGCTTGCCTTGAGTTTCTTGACTTAATAAATAGGTCGTTACGTTAGCATAACACGATCCTTAAAGAAAATATTTTCACATGACTTGTGTAAACATGTTGAATCTCATTTGAAGAGATTGAGACTTAATAAAAGTGAAAAATATATCATGGAATGAACGTATATATACTCAACATATTGAAGAAAATTCTCATATACAAGAAACCAAGGTTCATATCTTCATAAAGTAGCACATGACTTCAAAAAGTACATTTCAAGTAAAGATTTCAATCCAACTTTGAAGCAAGTGTATACTACAACCTTCAATCATCATGATCGCAATCATATCATCATCTACAAGCTCTGATTGAAGACTGAAAGATCAAATAATTTTCAAGAAACTGAATACGCACCTTAGAAAGCACATTTTAATGTGAAACTGTGCACTTTACAGGTAAATGATAAGGGAAGTTTGAAATTCAAATTTAAAGTTAAACCCAGTCATAAACTAATGTGATATCTCTTCTGCCAACTTAGTCAACTAGCCCAGCTTTTAGAAGGAAAAGTTCAGACACCTCAATCAGAAAGTAAAAAGTAGTTTCTAAAGTGACCTTAGAAACTTCAATTTCACAACAGCTTCTACAATAGCTCTTACAATGCCAAGCTACTCCTCTAGACTGTATTTTCAAGACACAAATAGATGATCAACACGTGTCACTTGCACAACAAATCAAGGGCAATAGTCATAAATGCAAAACATCTATAAATAGAGATGTTGTGCTTACATCTAATGAAACTTTTGGGAAGAAGAAGTGCCGAAACGCTAAAGAATTTTTCTCATAATCTTTTCTATAAAGTTCATTACATCTTCTAATCAGTTTCTTCTTATAAAAATCTTCTTTTTACATTCTTAGTAAATCACACGTTCTTCCTTAGAAGAATCATAGAAAGAAGTCATTCAAGTTTTCCAGGTTTGTTCCTGGACATCTTACGAAAACTTGAGTGTTGGTTAGTTTAAGTATTCCAACCCAAATGCAAACCTTTATAACCTCGATCCAGGAGTGATCGTTGTGAGTTAGCTTGGAGAGGCAAAGCAAAGGCCACTTGTAAGTGACAATAAAGCGTACTTGCTAGTCACGGTGTTAGCTTGGACAGGCTGGTTAAATACTACTCAAGTTGTGATAGTAGAGTGTATTTATTGGTCACTATGTTAGCTTGAAGAGGCTGGTTAAAGACTACTCAGGTTGTGACAGGAGAGTGTACTTGCTGGTCACTGATAAGAGCTTAGGAAGGTTACGGTAAAGACTATATAGCTTTCTCAGTTTGAGAAAGGTTTTAGTGGAACTCAACGGTGGTTAAGAACTAGATGTAGGCAAATTGGCCGAACCAGGATAAAAACATTTGTACATTATATTCTTCTCCCTTAACTCTTTTTTATTTTGCTACTTTGTGCCTATTATATTATGATTTCTAATAAACAGCTTATATGCATTTTATTATACTTTTCAAAGTTCAGAAAGTTACTTTTTGACATCGCTAACACGTTTCCGCTGCACTTCAAGTTTTATACTTGATAGTTTTTGTTTAAGCTTTTGCAAAAAAAGAAAAGCGAAGCACAATTCAACCCCCCCCTTTCTCATGTACTTTTCTACCTATAACCTACACATCCTAGTGTGTCAAAGTGAACAAACGGGGCTATCCCTCACCACCTGTCCTTGCCCAAGTTGTCTACCTATTGAGGCAACAAAGCTCTCTTGGGTCACTAACTAGCCTCTTATAAGCATAGTGCAATCTCTCATAAGAAGGAACTAGAGTGGTAGGGTTCATCTACCCTTACCTAAGCTCTCATAAGCATAAGGCAAACTCTTGCTTGTAACCATGCTGGCCACAACCAAAATAGGCTGAAACCTCTCACACACTAGCCTAGGTGACAATTTGGATATGATTGACTTGAACTTTACCAACCCAACTAGCTACCTCCTTTGCTCTACGTCTACAAGGCAACAGGGTGGGCCTAGGCAAGATCTGAGAAGGCTGCCCACCTGATTGGCCTCGTTATTGAGTCTGCGGTGATGACTCTTGGTCACACTACCTAAAGAAATCCATGGAACTTGGTCCTCTTCACAGCCTCAGATCATGCCCTATGCTCTGCCAACCATCCTCAAGATCCACTACTGTGTCCACTACCTAAGCATAAGCCATGACCCCAATGTGAAGACGGAAGCTGAGGAACATGTCCTTGGGCTTAAACAAACTATCGTACCATATCTGTCTCTATTGGCAATATACTCGAAGCCTCCTGAATCAAGTAAGCGAACCTCTCATTGTACTTTGCTACCGACAAGCCCAAAATTAGCTTAAGCTTCAAAACTCCTCCACCATCTAGCCTTTCGGCCCTTTGAGAGAAACCTCCTCATAAAGGCCGCCTTAAACTTTCTCGAGGAGGGTGAATTGAATCAGGCATGCCCCTAAAGATACTCCTCATACCACAAATCTGCCTAGCCTCCTAGTTGGAAGCCAGCTGAACTCTACTACCCACTCAGACGAACAATGGATGACCCTTATGATCTTCTCTATCTCCTTGAGTAACTCCTGGAGTCCTCTATCGTGAGACGCCTTGGACTAGAGGCTTAACTGGAGGCGGTTGTATTCCAACCTTAACTTTCCTAGCCAATACCTCAAAAAGGTCGACACTCTCAGGACCCTAAAGCAAGCATTGGTCCTAGAAAAGTCGCTTCTGGAGTGACATAGGCGAATGCAACTCAAAGGTGGCATGACAACTCGTAAGAAAGATAAGCATATGGGGTTAAGATAACAAGCATAAAGAAAAGATAAGACTCATACTGAATCTAAACAAGACTGACTTTTCCTAAATGCCTCAAATAACACTTTGTTAATGCAAATGGCCATGCTTCCATTTACATAAACATCATGCTATTTGTGGACATTTTCTCTAGTAGCATGTAGGGAAACACGTGGCTTTAATACAACTTTGCAATGATCCTATTTGTGACCAGCATGTGAGGGACTGACCCCATAGAAACCCTTAAATGACATGTCATGCATAAAAACTATATAATTTCCATTTAAACATAAGCCAATCATAAACTAAATAATCTTTTCTCATATATCGTCATTCCATCCATAATAAAATATTCATATAGAAAAATAGTTGCTCCAATATCAAAATCATAAAATCTCTCAAAAGATAAGTACATAGCTTTGAAAAACATAAGTTGATGTATGCATGGTCCTTGATCCTACCTGGAAATGTACTAAAACCCTAACATAAATTGTAATCATAACTTCACGCCAAAGTAAAGGTCACCAAAGAAATACTATTAGCTACTAGGCAGGGATCCTGATGACTCTGAGAGGAGCTATACCTGAAAGGAAAAAAGGGGGTGAATTTATCAAAACTTGAAGAGTGGATTTTCACCCATACCCATACATGGGACAAAGGAGATAAATAAATAATAATGCAACAACAAAAAATCTTTACATATATATGTAATATGCAATAATAATAAACTATGTAATTATCATAAAAGTCAGTCATAAATATTGAAGGAATTAATGGAGACACATAATTCTAAATATGCGTAAAAGTGATACTCAATCTGTCATGAACAAGAGCATCTAATTAAGATTATAACTGCATTTCTCATGAACTAATCTAAGTAGAAAGTGTATTTTCCCCACGTGAGCAACATGGTATATAAAGTCAATGAGTTCTCCACCGTTAACTCAAGCTCTCTTTTTCTTAACTCCTACTTCAAATCTTCATTCACATAATCATGCTTGGGGTTTAAAAGACTAGAATCTCAACTAACATTTTCCATGAACTCATCAATTCATATTCAGCATTTCTAAATGTATACATTTAACTTTCAAATCATTTAAAATCACTTCTAACAATAATGGTGCCATGTATTTTTCCAGAAGATATGCTTTTCCATGTAAGGCTACAAAATCATGATTTTTCTAACTTGGCATAATTTACAAAACATGTGCATTGCATAATTAAATTTTTAAATTCATGGAAAGTGTGTACAATGCATAGAAACTATTTGTAATAGCCAAAACTAGGGTCATGAGCTTAAAACTCACCTGAAAAGGTTGAATGAGAGGTGCCAATTCCAATGGAGCTTCAAGGAGTAGGAATAGCAGCAAGATCTATCATGGGAACATAAAAACTCATGAACAACCACATTCTAGCACAAGGACATATTTAGGGAAGAAAAACATCAAGAAACTTGACAAAAACCATCATAAATCACTTACCTAGAGAGCTTAGGAGGAGGGAAGAGCTTAGAATATAGAGAAAAAAGGTGGAAGGAAGGTCGGAGGGTTGAACATTAATGAGTTTCACCGATTATGATATGTTTATATAGGATGAAGGCCCAATAAAATAAAATTGTGTACTTTTGGACACATTTCAGCATCAAGGTCTTGCCATGGCGAGAAGGGGCTCGTCCTAACGACTTGGGGCTTGCCGTGACAAGTACAACAGAGAGGCACTAACACACACACACACACACTTGTACCCTTGCTATGGCAATGAAGGGCCTCGCCATGGCGAGCCTATCCGCAAAAGAGTGGTTGCTACACTCTGGGGCTTACTCCACTATGTGTCTTGAGGGGCCCTAAGGCCATAGTAAAGTCATCTAAGAACAAATGGACATGAAGTATCACCATACAACACCTTCAAGGCCCTAATAGTCTTATGGATCACTTGTACCTTTAGGGGTTCATTTCTTTACCTTGTCTTTCAAGGCCACCACACCTTTGAGTTCAGTCCCTTTTATTCCTTTTCCTTTTACCATACCTTAGACATTTCAATTATAATTTCTTTTATAAATGAAGTCACTTAAACATACTCACAACTTTTCAATTATATTCATACATTACATCTAATAAATAGATATCTCAGTCATTAACTACATTATTTGTGAACTCATAAAGGCATGCTCATAATTATTTATTCATAGCATCTTCTAAATCATCTCATGCAACATACGTAGGAGACACCTCATAATAATTCACTTAAATCATTCATCATCTTTGTACTTCTAGGAACCTGAATATGTATGAGCAATTATGTTATAGGAGATCTTAATACTCTTAAATTAAATTTTTTACCATTCTAGTTTCTTTATTTCACTAAGCATAAACTTCACAAGTCCCTAACCATGTTAATTTAGTAAATTATTATTTAGTTATTAATTAATTGTTAAATAACTTAATTATATTTTGTTTACATAATCTTACGATCTCTTATAACTATTTTTGAGAGGTATTTTTATTTATTCACTTAGATAAATATTATAATAACTTAAGATTTCATTATTTTAGGATATACTTGTTTCTTACATATCTAACACCTGATTTTATAAAATTTGCTAAAACAAATCTCTATACTTTGATTAATAAAATATATTCTCGGTTTTCTCCTTCTCCCCTCTTTCCAACAAAGGTACTTTTGTCTAAAACACCTAAGTGAAATTACTATTTTACGCATTTGAAGTAAGACTATCGAGAAACACTTTCATTTTCTGTTCCATGACTTCAAATCTAAGCTGGGAACAAAACAAATAAAATTAAATTATGAACAAGGCAAATATTAACTGAGAACATAACAAATAAAATCAAATTATGAACAAGGTCTAGTTTTGTTCCTATGTGTCTTAGCTTTCTAAAAAATTCGATTTCACAATTTTTCTGACTTCTAGAACTCTAGTTGTATACTTATTTTTTTACTAGTTGTTCAGTATTTGTCTCATTAGAATTACTCCAACTTTGAAAAGTCATTTACCCCTTTTCAGACTTCGATTTTATTCAATTATTTTTTTAAAATTGTTCCTTAATGAGTCAGCTTTCATTGAAAATTATGTTCTCACAAAAACTTTTATGACCGAATATTGGAGTGTGTGTTGTCTAGTGTTCTCAAATTTTTTAGCAAGTGTAGATTTAAGGCTTTTATTACAACCACCTTTGTACTTTTACTCTTAACACATATTTCACCAAAAATCTAATAGATTTAGACCAAGTTTGCTGCATCGTATAGGATAAGGCTTGATAGTTTTAGACACAATAGTATAAGGTCTGTAGTTTAGTATAAGGAATATATTATATAAGTTTTATACTATCCATTATTTGGGCGCCACATATGACCGGTGGACAAGTTAGAGGGTGGCGGCGACGATCAGTGGCCAACGGGCGAGCGACTACCAACGACATTCAGTGGGTGCTAGCTCTGCAGGAGTGGGTGGGGGTAGGGTGTTGACGTAGAAGAGTAAATTAATATTAATTTAATTTGGGATTGGCTGGTAAAACTAATACTATCGGGTATTATCAGGTCTCTTGGGACCTGATAATTTAATCATATAGTTATAGGATAAAAATGGTTTGACCTTATAACATTATATTATCATATGTGATAATAAATATGTGATAAAAATTGACTTTATAGTTTTAACTATACTATCAGACATTATGCTATGTATGAAATGGGGCCTTATGTCCTTAAGGCTTTAAGGTTTGTAAATAATACTTAGTTCATGAATTTATAACTTTATCCATCAAAGTTTAGGTTTTTCAACTAGTTTTTACAATAGGTGTTAAGAAACACAAGGTTTAAACAAAATGTTACAAGACAACCAAAATTCAACATTATCTTATAATGAGATAGCCACATGATCACCAAAACATATTATCAAACACAAGATATTATTTTTCATTAAAGATGCAAGATTTTGAAAGAAAACACGTCTATTATTGTAATGAAAGCAAGATGATGACATCCTAATCATAGCAAAAGATTAGGAGTCTCAATAATTTTGAGGGACTAATTTGTCTCTCGATATATTTTAGGGACCATTTTTTTTATTTTGTCAATATTGAAATATTCATATTCTGAGAGTCAAAATGGAATAACATTTTCTTCATAGTGGCTTTAATCAAATTTTGGCATAAGTACTCTTCTACAAAAATTTAACTAGTATTCTCATCTAATTTCTTTAGCCATATATAATTGCATTACACTATTAAGTTTTAGAGTTTAATTTCTATGGATTGATAATGTAAAACTTTTTTTTTTAATGTCATCAAATTAAATTATCACATTTGGATGACTTTTTAAGTAGTAGATACATGTGAGACTCATCTGCTTTTGTTGATGTAGTAATACATACTTGAATGACCTTGTAAAAAAATTTTACACTATTAATATTTAGAAATTAAACCCTAACGGGCATTTGTTGCAAGATATATTTATTTATTTCGAGGAATAAGACTTAAGAATGATGTGCTCCCATGTTTGTTATGAGTTTTGCAAAATTATTCCCAAACATCAATTGTTCCCTGGAAAACTATTTTCCCATGATTTAGTGAGATATCATTCCTACGATTAAATGTGAGAATAAAAAATTCTCATGATTTGGGAATGACAATTATTAAGTACAAATATGAAAATATCTCTCAACTATCTAACTCCCTCAACAATTTTCATTTACTTGCGCTCATATGCACTTCATATATCCATTACGCTCTCAAACCCACAATTATGTTATAAAAAATATTTATGAATTTATGATTTTTTTTCTTATTTTTTGAAGGCTAATTTTCATTTGATGTTGTTGTTATTTTTTATTTTATTTAATTATTAGATTTAGACGAGATGAACAAATTTTAAAAATTTGATTGTTAATTTTATATTGATCAAAAAATATTCCTGAATTTATGATTATTTATTTTTTTTCTTTTTTGGAAGTTTAACTTTCATATGATGTAGTTAAATATTTTTAGCATTTTGTTAAATTATTATATCTGATGAAATGAACAAATTTTCAAAAATTAATTATTAATTTTATATTAACCGAGAAATATCTTTGAATTTATATTATTTTTCTGAACTATAATTTTCATTTTGGATGATAATAATAACAATAATAATAATAAATGTGTTAGAGATATTTTAGAAATTAAGACATATATTTCCAATAATATATATTATAACATAAATAAATTTTAAATTTATTCCTGGAATTTCAAATAATAATCCCGATAATGTTTAATACTAAATAAATAATTTATTTAAAATATCCAGAATAACATTCCTTGAAATTTGATTTCTGGGAATATGATTCCTACGAATATAATTTCAAACCACAAACCCTCCTAAGTTTTATTGTTTGGATTTTAAAAAATTGCATGGAATAAAATATAAGAAAATGAAATAGTTTTTATCTTTACATCCCTCGTCAACATAATTTCATATTAAAAACAACTTTAACGGAGTTTTAAGCCAAACTTATCCATACTAGTGACTCAACGGACACTCATGCTGTTGAGTCGCCTTTTTTATTTTTTAGAAATTATTATAATTAGTGCTAAATATTATATATGACAACTTTACTTTAATAAAATAAATATTTAAATATAATTAATTAAATTTTACATTTTAAATGTTAAGTCTTGTCTAGCCACATTTTCTATTTTTTAGGTATTTATATAATTAATTTTTAAAATTTTTATTTTTTTAATTATTTTCAAGAGATTTTGAAAAGAAATGGTTGAAACTAGAAAATTGAAGAAAAAAAATGAAAAAGCGGAAAAATTTCAAGATGTGCATGATCAATAAAAGTTAAAACGTCATACATTAAAAAAAAAGTTAGAAACTACCATAAAATGTGAGGAACATGGGTAGCAAAGTGGGTAAGGAGAGAGTGGTGAATATTTTTAATAAATTAATGGATATTTCAATATAAACTATGTGTATAGATTTAAAAGTGGATTTCAATTCAATTAGAAAACACCAAAAACAATTATCTACTTAATTCTCTTTATATAATGATATATATTTCACAATAGTTTGTTAGACAATTCAAAATTTCAAATGGATGAAAACAACTTATTCTAAACTGTGTGTTTAGTTAAGGTAAAATTAGGGGAAAACTTTTATGAATATACTATATGCATGAATTTTACATAAAATTTATCTATAAAAATTCCTTCAATTTTATCAAATCCCAAACCAAGTAAAAACATTGACGAGTCAAATTTACTTTTTTTAATATACAGGTCAACTTTACTCCTGAATAAAAATAATCATGTCAACTAATAGATTTTTCCTTACTTTAAATAAATATATTTTTTCTCTTTTACGAATCTTATTTATTGCAAAATTAACCACCTAATTTGTTGACTTTTGACATACATAGGCACAGTTACAAATTAATACATCTGATTTGAGCTTTTAATTTTTAATTTTTATTTTTAATTTTAAATATTTTTTTTATAAAACCTTAAAAGTTAAAAAAATTAAAAATAAAAACTGAAAGTAAAAAATAAACTCAACCCAAAAGCTTTTAAGTAACCCAGCCGTGTGAAGAACAAGTCAAAACTCAAAACTCAATGATTAGCATGAACCGCGGGAGCTTATGGGGCCCACAGGAGGAGCTCTTGTAACCTTACAAGCGAAGTAAGCGAACTGAACCTGAAACTGTACCAGAAAATGACCTCCCGAAAATAAATTAAAAAAATAACTAAATACTAGATGATTCAAACTTCAAAATTCAATTAACATATAAACAGATTAAACGATTGAATAAAATAATATCAAATACATAGCTTGTGGCAGTGGTGGACCTGCACTTCCTCAACCACAATTCTGCACTCCACACAGGTTCCCGTTTTTCTTATACCATTTCAGTGTTCTGGGTTTCGAGTTGTTTGGTCTAAAGTTTCTGACTGCTTAAGATTTCAAATATTCATAGTAAGTGGCATTTGAAGAGGAAGAGTCAAGAGGTTGTGGAAACTCAACGACTTTTGTCTGGGGTTGTTTGTCCCTGACTATCCCTTTTTGTGCTGATTGGATATTTGGGGTGGTTGAAGGGTGCTGAAAATGATGCTGCATTATGTACAGCCGTCAAAACTGAAAACTAAGAAGGTATTTTGGCTAAATGGAGTTTTCTGAATAGTTGGAATTTTACATGACTTTGATTTGTGAGTCAGTGGTATTGATTTTCGCTTGTTTTATTAGTATATGGTTTGTCAGGTACAATGGAACTAGAAAAAAGAAAAAAAAATCAGGGAGGATAAATTATAACCTTCTACTCTGATAAATTGGCATTCTTTTACTTGATAGTGTCTTCTGGTGTGAGAAAGGAACTCATTGAGTACAAGTATGAGTAATTTAGTATTGTTTTGACTGAGCAAACTAGGTTTGCTGTTAAGCTAGGTACTCACCTGCATTTTGTTTTGAAGTTACACATGCATTTCTACAAATTTCTATGACTAATATTGAAATGCTCGCTTGATGTAGTCAGGAGCAGGCGATACTAGCTACATATATTAGATGCATGTATGATGAATATTTTTTCACTGCATATGTATGTGTAGATCCTGATATACTAAGTACTTCTGCTTTTAGTTGGTCTCCATATTCTTTGGTTCATTAGTGGCGCTGATTGCGGATTTTCATGTTGTTAGATAGTGTTTGAGGACATATATGCTGCACGTGATTCTGCAACACTGGAGCAACTTAAGGAATTAAGCGCAAGGCGAAAAGCAATTGAAGAGACTATTAACGAGAGCAGTTTCATTACAGAAGCTATTGCAAGAGAAATGGCTGGAGGGTTGGCATCTCGCACTGAGCAGGTATCTGTTTTTATGCTATCTGTTTGAGCCCTTTTACTCCTATGCTTCTTTGCACATTATGCAAAATGATAATTGTCTTGATGCTCGAGTGAGAGCGTGACTTTTTTCTTGGAACATGCGATTCCAAATGTGTTTATGGTGTCTTTTTCTTTAATAGTGATCACAGATTCACAATGTCCTGTTAGTGAATGTTATCATTAACCCCATGGGAAGAGAGGATGGAAAGAGAAGTCCACACTTTCATTCTCCTGTGTGGTGTAATGTCATTCATATTAGGCTATAGTGTAACCGCCTAAGTCAGTGTAAGTTGGATATTACTGTATTTGCATGACCAATAATGGTACTTTAGACCCAATAATTATTATGAGTAATCAGCATATCATCAAATTTCTGGCTATACTGATGAACTGTTGCCATTTCATGGGAGTCATTTATTTATTTCAATATGTTTCTCTACCTGTCTCAGGACCTTTACAAGATAGAGCAGTATCTCCCATTACTGGAAAATTTGTTTTTCTATGCCGAAGCAAAAAGCATCAACAACCGAATGGCTCAATGGACTACTGCTCTTAAGATACGTTGGAGTAGTGCTTTGAGCTCGTCTCCTCTCTTAAATTTTACGGGTCCAAAATTTTTCCAAATTGACAATTTGCGATTTGAGCTTGGTATGACCCTTTTCCTTTATGGTGGAATCCTGCGAGAGAGGGCTTTGGAAGTTCTATCTGCTGGTATGTTTTGAAACCTCATTTACCAAGATAAACATACAAGTCCTGTTGAATATATGTTCACATAAGCTACCTTTGTTTGTTATGTAGATTTGGTCCAATCTGCCGCCATTTACAGAAAAGCTGCTGGAATTTATCATTACTTGGCGCATGATGTTCTTCCCCCTTACAGTCTATGTTGCCAGCAGAAAAGCCACCAGAAACTCTTGCTGTTGTATCCACCATTATGAGCCTCATTTGCTTGGCTGAGGCCCAGGTTAGTGCAATGGTGCTTTTCTTTTTTGTTTTGTTGTGTTTAAAGTCATGAATTTTAGAGCCCTATCTCGAAACTTGGTTACATTATTTCAGAAATATTTCATATTTATCTTCCCAGTTTTTGAAGGTGGAGTTCAGTAAGCTTTTTATTTAATAACTGAAATGTAATAACTGTCTAACAGGCTGTAACCATAAGGAAGGCCGAAGAGAAGGGTACTTCTTCAAGTCTTCTGGCAAAGTTGCATCATGGTGTTGCACTTTTTCTTGAAGAAGCTGTTGGTGTTTTATCTACAGTTGTCAAACACTACAGAGACATTTCATCACGCTTACTGGTATGGATAACTGCCTTTCCTCAGTAAACATGTGCATCATTGTTTGCTCCTTATCTCCCTAAAGAGTTTTTGTTAATTCGAAATTCAAATTATGAACTCGCCTCCTTTCCTGAATGGCAAAATTCAAAATAATCTGGTACCTAATATGCATGATCGTTGCCATATGTTTTTTCTTTTTCCTTTTCCCTTAATTCATTGTAACCTTTTGTTTCCTTATCCTCTTTATCACCATCAATAAGAGAGAACCGTAGGAGAGGTAGGCTGCTAGTGAACCTTGGCATTCTTATAGTGGTGAAAATGAAGAGGATTGGATTTGTAGAATAAAGTATTAAATACATACGGGGTATAGTGAAACATATTGTAGTAAACTGAAACCGTTGTTTCTGTAAAATATAGAGAAAATGCAGGGAAGGATTATTCCAGAATAAAACATTTCCACCAAAATAATATCATTCTCTCTCTTTTGGCATTACTTTCTTTTCCCTTTTTTTCAAAATGAGAAAAAAATGGAGGTAAGAAACATGGACACACCAATTTGGTGATGGGTCTATGTGTCCAACAAACATAGGACACGGACATGCGGTGGCCACCCCACGACACGTGTCCAATACATGCCCATACGTGTCTAATTAAAATAAAATGATATTTTTTTATCTTGGACACACGCCGGACATGGCTAGACATATGACTCCAATTCACTACCAAATATAGCTTGGACTAGCATGACATGCCTGAATATTTCTTTGAATCTTTTAAAATATTTTTAGGACTAGCATGAGCCCAAAGCCAATTCTAGTTGGATCCAAAAGAAAATAGTCTAGAAATTAAAAAACCAAGTCTAGTTGGACACTTGTTGGACCTAAATTAAGTAGTCCAGATGATCACTCTAGTTTGTTTTTTGATGTACATGTACTTGTATATGACTTAGAATTTAGTTTTATCAAGATAATTTCATTTAGGAATTTTTTGGAGATGTCAATAGAATTAATACCCCATTTTTTTGGAAGGGGTGTACAAATTGGAAGTCCAAATGACATATACCAAGAATGCTCCATGCTTTTTGGGAGGGCTTTAGAAAATGATGAAAATTAGCAGTTTGATATCTATGAACATTTGAAATATTGCAAATCCTGACTTCACATATATGATAATACTTCTGTTCCATGTCAGTGTCAATGTTAGTGTCAGTGTCTGTGCTTTATAAAGGAGGAGCAATAGGATAATAAACTGAAAAACAGCAATTTATACAGAGATCTATCTAAGAGGGTACAGGGATTGGCATGTGTGCACTCACACACATGGAGGACTTGCAAAAGCCCAATTTAAGACGTGAGATACTATTTGCAAGCCTTCTTGTTGATGAACATTTTTTGATTAAGGCATTCTCCTTTCTCTTGTGTTTTGCCTGTGTGAACCATGTTATGTTTGCCTTTCCTTTTTGGTGCTACATTATTGTATTGTCAAATTCTCAATGTTACTATTTCGTGAATGCAGGAATTTATATCTTCCTGCAAATCTCTGCACGAGTTGAAAGGTCAGCAATATCTTGCAGAAAGTCTGAAGGCTTCTGGTCAAATAGGTGCTGCGATTGGAGTTCTTCGCACCGTGTTGACTAATGCAAAAAAGAAGATACCAGGTGAAGAGCCTTGGAAATCTATTTACCAAAAGCAAATTCATGATGCTTCAGAAGTGCTCAGAAAGTTTGTATATGAGAATGATTTTGTTTGGCATGAGAAGATCCCATCAGGTGATGAGCTACCCTTGCCTGAAGGTAATAAAATAGTCAATTTTATACCATACAGTCCAAAAAGATGGGAAAGACATCTTACTTTCCAGATATAAGGGTAGAGGAAAAATTATGTAAAGCAAATTTTAGTGTCTTGCCAAAATGGTCAGGGCTCATCATGAATATCTTGTTTCTTTTCTGTTTTACTCCTCTGTTTGGCATCTGAAATATGCAAGTCTTATACCAAAACTACTCATCTTCTGCTTTGACCATCTTTTTTTGTCTAGAGATTGGCTGGCCTAAAGTTTTTCCAGAATTTAGTTGTATGAATGCGTTTGCGTCTAAATTTCAAAATGCTATTAGTTCAAGGAATACGCTACCATATGTACCGAACTCAAACTCAACAGCGAATAATTGTACTTTTAAATTGGATTTTCAGACGTATATACTGAAGAATTCAAATCAATTGTAGAATAAAATTAAGATGGTACAGGTACCTGTAAATTTGTTGATGACATAGTTCCTATTTGACAGCATTTTTAGTTGCCTTGATGCCCTTTACCTTCAAATTTTGGTCAGATTTTTTGGCCCTATATTTGCTTATTTCTTGGTCCTTAGAAAATACTTAGACCAAAGAGAGACCCTCCTGATCCCAGCCAAGAAAACAACCACTTGTAGGGAAAATTTACTACCACAGGAGAATCTTAATATTTGATCTTAACAAACATGCAATTGTCAGTTCGTCACCAGCAAAAGGTGGATTGGAAGCTACATTTGCTCTAGCCTGTCCGCCCATATTTAGGAAATTAAAATTATGAGTAAATTTACACTTTGCTCATGAAAGATTTATGTTTTAAGATATGCTTGAGTTTTCGAAAGATGAATTATATTCGCTTATTCTTCTAAAAATTTAAAATTATAATATTTTGATCCTTAAAAATTTAGTGTATATGTTTTAGTCCTCCAAAGATTTGGCATGATAGCACTTTAGTTCAAGGGAAAATGATAATGAAGAATTAAAGTGTTATAATACAAATCTTTGAAGACTCAAGTGCACACAATTAATATTTTTTTTGGACTGAAGTATTATAACATCAAATATTTGGAGAACTAAGTATATGCAATTGAATTTTTGAAAAATGAAGTGTTATAATATAAATTTTTGGGGGACTCAAGTATATGCAATTGATCTTTTAATAATTAAAGTGCCAAAATGTAAATCTTTCTTGGATGAAAGTTTAGCACTGCTCTAAATGTTTGTGCACAATCAGGTCATATTTTATCAATGGATATCAAATTCGTGCATAACGTCAAAGGAGTTTTATAAAATAGACCTATTAGGTTTGACTGGTAGAAGAAACTCCCCTATTATATGGCCGAAAACTTTGTAAATTAATTTTTAATTAATGTTGTATAAGCTTATACATTATAATCAATCTTTCATGATATGATATTTTTATATATTATTAAAATTAAAATAATTATGAAATAAACAATAGGTTTGATATCTTTACATGGACCATGTGAAACAAATACAACTTTTTTTTTTGGTAAGGAAAATACAAAGACACAACCAAGACTAATTGGCTAGATCAACCTGAATAATACTATTGAGCTCTCAAAGATTATGCCACCTGGAATAATCTAGGGTAGGCAGCACTAATCTTTGCCACATGGTCCGCCGAATTAGCGCTAGGGATCAAAGCAAAGTGAACACACTAGTTCTCAAAATCAGCGCATGGATATACAAGAGCAAACCAAGGTCCAAATGATGAAGAGAAATTTGATCAGTGGACACAGCAAAAAGGCCTCTAAATAATCCATATCAATATACACAGTACAATAGCCAAGCATCCAAGCTAGGGAAAGACCATGCCAAACAACCTCGAGCTCCGCCAAAGAACTCGCATCTCATCCACTAATCCTGAACAAGTAGCCAACCACCATCCATGAGAGTCTCGAATTATGCAACCAAAACCTGCTAACCCTTGTTCCCATAACACACTACCATCAACATTCAATTTAATAGCACCATGGGGGAGGACGCCACACTAACAAATTGACACAATTGACTGGAGGGCAAGTAAGTCATCAGCCATAAGCCGTGCCCAACGAGCCATCACAAGCAGACCAAGGATCAGCCTGGAAAATATCCTGGTTACGACTCTTTCAAATCCACCACAAAGTAGCCAAGAACAGAACACCATTAGCACTAAGAGCACCATCTTTCACCCAGACAACCAAATCAACACCCTCAAAACGAGAAAGAGATGTGGGCCAACATTATCCCAAATACTACGGCTCTTGAAATAGTCTCTTAGACAATGAAAAATAGTCTCCTCTTGGCCACAGTGCGAGCATGCAATGCTAGCTGTCATACTACGATGAAAACGAAAAGAATTGGTAGGAAGGCTACCATGAATGCAAAGCCAAAGCAAAACCTTGACCTTCTTCGGGCCATCACCTTCCAAATCCAACTCCAATTAATATTAGGATCCCAAGGAAAAGACTAGGCATGGCAACAGAGTAAATGTCACTCCCAGAGCCCAAAACCAACTCACTCGAGAAGAAGGTCGACTAATAATAAAAAAATCTTGCATTAAATTCCGAAGTTAAGGCGATAAAGAAGTTCAAAGAGATAAGGTAGTTCAAATGCTACCATCCCATAAATCAGCCATAGTGAGATAAGTATCCAAAATATGCACATAGTCAATAAGCTCACACAATCTGCTAAAAGGAAAGAAAAATCATACCAAAAAGACAAAGCACAGTCCACCCTCCACGAGAATCCCTCGAAGCTTATGGACAGCAAACACAATAGCACGCCAAATGGAAAAGGACTTAGATGAAGGTTCACCGAGAGTAAGTTAGCACCAATCCCTTTGAGATACTTATGGGAAAGCATAAAACCCAGAGGCTTTGATCTTGAGTCAAGATTTTCCAAGCTAGCTTACCAAGAAGCGAGACATTCACACATCTGGTTTCTTTAACGCCAAATCCACCATACCGTTTCGAAACAATGAGGGTTTCCTAATTGACCAATTTGAAACTTCTATTAGTTCTGCTACCATTCTAGATAAAAAGATGAGTTTTCATGTCAATGGCATCACAAATCCTACTAGGCAAGGCCATAACCTGCATTTGGTGCATAAGGATAGAAGCAACCACAGATTTGGCAAGACAAATAAACCCAGCCCTATTAAGTAATCTCTTTCCAACCTGAGTCTCCTGTTAATATTGTCAAGAATATGCTGAAAATTAACCCTCGTTACTCTACCACCAATAAGAGGGACTCTGAGGTACTTTCCCAAATTAGTAGTAAAATGAATAGAAGATATGCTGGTAAAATTATCCCTACGATGTCTCAAAACATGCTTAGAAAAAGAGCTCTAGACTTATCAAAGTTAACCTTCACACTAGAAGCGGAATAGAAGGCATCAAGCACTTGCATAATTAAACGAACCTAGGAACTCTCAGCTTTGCAAAATAAGAGAACATTATCAAAACATAAGGTGGGATATCTTAGGCCCCGCACGCGAATAGAGATCGGCTTCCACCGCCTCACCTCCACCAAATTATCAATCATCACTATCAAGCCTCTCCATAGAGAACAAATAAGAAGGGGGACATAGGGTCCCTTTGTCTAAGGCCTTGATTCGGAGAAAACCCTTCTAATTTGCTACCATTCCAAAGAATACTAAGCATAGAGGAGGAAACACACATCATAATTAGCTGCACTATTACTTGGGGAAAACCAAAGTCATACATAGTTCTCTCAGGAAGCGTCAATCCACTTTATCACACGCTTTCTCAAGATCTACTTTGAACGCAAGAACCTCTTTCTTAGATTTTGTCTTCCTCATGCAATCCATTATCTCCAGAGCCACAATCACATTGTCCGCACAGCCCTCTGGGGATAAAACCCCCTTGCATAGGTCCCACCAGCTCATATAAAAGGTCTCAGTCTATTCACAAGAACCTTAGTAATAATTTTGTAAATCACATTACATAGACTTATGGGGCAAAAATCCTTCATATGTGTAGGCTGGTCTACCTTAGGGATAAGAACAATCAAGGTATCAAAGAGAGTTGGATCACACGTCTCCACAAAAAATATTCTAGAATATTAACAACATCATTCCCTACTACATCCCAATACTCTTTAAAGAAAAAAGCATGAAACCTATCCAAACCTGGGGCCTTATAAGAATTCATTGTCATAACAACAACCTTAACTTTCTCAAGATATATAAGCTTGGTTAATGCCAAACATCCCTCTTGACTAAGCTGAGGCAAATGGTTATTACGTAGAATATCCAGGTCAATATTTTCCCTAGAGCAAAAGAGAGATTGATAGAAATGAAAGGGCTCCAGTTGCAACTCCCTAGAATCAACAGACCAAAATCCTGAATCTAAATGTAAACCTTCCACCTTGTTTCGCTTTCTTCTAACCAAAATTTGCAAGTGAAAAAACTTTGTATTTCTATCACCAAACTTAACCCAATTCTCCTGAGATTTCTGAAACCAAACAAGCTCTTCCCCAAATAAAACTGTATTATACTCTCCGGAGATCTTCTCAAACCTCCAAATGCGGATGGTTGCCAACCGCGTTGAACACTAAGATTAGACTCAGCTCTTTCTTCTTCCTGTACACATTACCAATAACCTTGGAATTAAAAGTCAAGGAATCCTTCTTGACATTTTGAAGACGATGAGAGGTATCAAACTGCTCCTTACTCCAAGCTTGACTTACCCTACTTTTATAGAGAGGGTGGGTTGTCCAAGCAGAAAAATGAAAATGATGCTTGCCTCTAGGACTAGGCACACTAGAGCAACAGAGGAGAATTGGAGCATGATCTGCATGAAGCCGAGAGATTTTCAACAAAAGGCTCTAGGAAGAAAGACGCCAATCAAAATACACAACCCCTCTATCCAACCTCTTATGTACAAGCCGATTCCCCTAACTTTCCTATACCAAGTATAACGAGGACCCACAGCCCTGAGATCTATCAAGTGAAAATCATTAAGCACACTGTCAAAAACATCCATCCTACGAGAGTAAAGATCACCGCCCTTAACTTCAGAGGAATCCACCACCTCATTAAAATCATCCAAAATAACCTAAGGGCTTAACCTTACGAGTCTAGAAGAGATAATTCCACAAAATGTCTTTACTAGAGGGCACAGGACTAGCGTAAATGCCGCTACACAACCAAGCATTTCCCTCCAAAAACCACTTCCAAAGTAATGGCTTGCGGACATTTGGAAACACATCTGAACTTCAAGCGATTATCGCTTACAACATCCAAATCCCTCTCGAATAACCTGAGGCCTCGACAACCTCAACGGCTTCATACCCCATACGTTGCCAGGTCTTCACTCTAGCAAAGAGAACATGAGTTTCTACAATAATAAAGATAGAAGGTTGAAACTTACGATAAACTCCTTAATATGGCCATGAGCTACCTTGTTGAAAGCTCCTTTCACATTCTAAGCTAAAATATTTAAACCTGAACACATCATCAAAAATCACGCTTAGAATGACCAACCCCTAAACACCTTATGTGATTATGCTAATCCCCTTCATACCTCTATTGCTCAAAACGGTGGTCCCCTCGACTATTGGCTTCTAGTGCTCATCTTCCATCGTTGAAGGAGATGCAACGAGTGATGGAGGTCGCTATCTCTTTGGCTATGAAAAACGGAGTCATTGGCTTAGTTTGAGCATGCATTGAACGAGGTCTAAGAGATACTAGATGAGGTTTAACAGCATGAAAGTAAAAGGAAGATTTCCTTTAAAGGAGAATTCGCAGCCTTTGCGCCTTTAGCTTGCATGTGTTCTGATGTCCTAACCTTTTTATTTTTAGGTTTATGCACGTGCTTTGCATGTAAGGCATGCATGTGAACCCCAGTGGTATTGGACTTCTGCTTTGCAACCTTCTTGTTGCTTGCCTGCTTTGATTTTCCTTTCTTGTTTTCCATCGTTACCCAACCGTCCTCATAGTAAATAACCCCGATAAAATGACCCACGCAATCCCCCTTGACCATTGAGTTGCACACTAGGACCAGCTTGCACCAGCCTCACCTACTTATCACCAGCCATCATCGTGGGGAAGGGTTATCCTCAACAACCACCTCCTTAAAACACACCCTAGCTGGGTGACCATAACAACTACATTTGGAACATATCAGATGCAGACTTTCATATTCCACTATATGCCAGTGGTCTAGATCCAAATTTCATGGTGCATAGGAGAGCCAAATCCATCTCAACACAAAAGCGGGCAAACCACCCTCGTCCCACGGATTAAGTAGTGGTGTCAATCTTAACTAACTTGCCAAGCCCTAGTTATGGCCTTCATGCTCCTGCATGATAATAATGAGATTAAATCAGCAAGCCTTACCTACACCATAGTTTTTCCAAAAAACTCCTCAGCGATTGAATTCCAAAGACCACCTTTTCATCGTTAGATAGTGGTCTAAGATCATCCAAGGACCTCCTTCCACCACCCCAGATCGATCCTCTTCCAGATCAAACTTGACCATATAATAACCATTTCCAACATTCATGATATCAAAATCCCCTTTCAATCACCATAGGGGTTTCAGTCTCTGTTTCATCATTGAGAAACCAATGTTCTTCCCCAACAATTTAATAACTAATGCTTCTTCCCACGAAGCTGCAATAAGCTTATCAGCCTGAGGTGTAAACATGATCATCAGCCTCCGCTTATCTCCTTCCTCAAACTTAACTTCTAATAGCTTCTTCTCTATAAAATCCCTAGGTGAATCAACCTTCACGGGTTTTTTTTTTTTTTTTCCAGATAACACTTTGTCCCTAAAGGAACAACTACCCCAAGTTCTTTGTACCCCAAATTTTCTTGCCCTCCACAACCCCCCCCTCCCCCCCCCAAAAAAAAAAAAACTCTTCCCCTTATCACCCTCCTACTCACTAGTTCCCTCACCATGTTTGACCCTTTCCTCTATGCTCTTTCCCACTGTCGCCATATGCCTAGCTCAAATCTTACAACATGCAAATGGAAATGAAAAGAGAAAGGAAAATGAAGCTTCAGATCCTAGTGTAGGCGACGGCGGTGGCTGCTGAATGAACGGGAAATGGCTGCTGGTATAAGGTGAAGTATGAAACGCGGAACTCAAACAAGCAGGATCGGATGCAGATCGGGACTTGGACAGAAGATGATGTTGTTGGCGCACGAGGTGAAGCAGATCGGGACGACTGTTATTATCAGACGCAGACCGGAGCTCAGAACAAGCAAGATTGCTGGCGATTTGAAGTGGAAGACGTAATTGGGCTCAACTAGATGATGAGATCGCCTGCGCACAAGGTGGCTCAGATTAAGGCTCGATCGCGGCGAGGATGAGGCTCGGAGTGGCGATGAACGTCCTAGGCACCGTGTTTCTCTCTCTCTCTCTCTCTCTCTCTCTCTCTCTCTCTCTCTCTCTCTCTCACATGCGTTCAACAGGATGGCTTCAAACAAATACTAGTTGATAAGTTGTCATGGTGATTTTGGACTTTTTATTAATTTCTTTTAGTTAACAATTTAAAAATATTTTATAGTGTGAATATATAGAAATTCAATTCATAAATAATATTAAAAATTAATATCAATAATAATAACAATAATTTAAGTTAAAATATTTAGTAATAAATATTTAAATAAATAATATTTAACAATTAAATACATATTAATAATAATACTGAAATAAGTAATACATGATAAATGATAATTTTTTAAAATTTAAATGTAAATGATGGTTAAAAAATATTACTTTGATATTTTTCTTGTTTCCATTTTCACATGATGATGGAAAGTACGAAGAGAACTTATTAAAATGTATAAGACAAAGAAGTTGATATATATATATATATATATATATATATATATATATATATATATATTAGTCGTTTGATAAATGTGATGTATAAGGTGATAATAAAAATAGTTTGTTAACCATTATCGAAAATAAATAATAATTTATTTAAATATATCTTACAGAAATTGAGTATATAAATTTATTTTAAAAATAAGTTAATAGTTAAATAATTAAATAAATGAACAAACTATAAATGTGTCATTTTATTTTATATCTTATTTTGAATATTATGTTTATAAGGTTGAAAAATCTTGGTAGATAATCTTTAACAAATAATAAAGAGTCTATTTTATGAAAATTTTACACATTGAAATTCAAAATTGTTGAATAATGAAAGAGAATAAGTAGATAATTTTACTATAAAATTAACCATTTATAATGACAATGTATTCATGAGAGATGGACATGTCCCTCATCCCCCCCATTTAGAATTTTGCCTCTTATCCTCATCCTCATTCTCGCCATTGGTTCTCATTCCTCGCAAAGATTTGAATCCCTACTGTTTATGGGTTTATTAAAAAAATTCAAAAAGAGAAAAATTTTAAAAATACTTTGAAATTTGAAATATAAATATCCATAATAATATACACTATTAACATAACATAATCCAAAATAAAAATGAAAATACAATACAAATTCAATAAAGATAATTAAATAAAAAAAAAAGGTGTGCTAAGGTTATATATATATATATATATGGATATTGATATGGATATGGATATTTAATCATTTATATAAATGAGGAATGACGAGTTTCATGCCGAGAACCTCATTCCACGTACTAGCCTTATTTAACAAACAAGGACTCCACCCTTGTCCCATGAAGACTATACATGTTCCTATTACGAGTAATTTCCTGAGTACCCACTTCAACACTTTTTTGGAATCCCTAATCATTTACATTTTTTTAGTAAATTAAAATATTTAATTTATAAAAATATATTTTTTATTAATAAAAAATAATAAATAAATTTAATTTATATGATTTTAATTCACCTCCTTTCTTTGTAGTCTTTTTAGTAAATTAATATCAATTTTAAAATATGTCATAATTGATATGTTATAATTAGTAAAAAAAATTATAAATAATCCTAATTTATGTCATCTCAATTATTGGAGTAGTGCATCACTCACAGAATTATTTTCAACAAAATAAATATAATTATTTTTCTTAAAAAATTAATAAATAATTAATATCATTATCAAAGAAGTGTGAATTGTGGAAATGATTTTTTTAAATATTTTAATGTTGAAAAACATAAGTCTTTCTTTTAAAAAAAATTAATATAAAAAAATTATGGAATTGATAAGTTAGAATGTTTAAGTTGTAAAAAATCAAATATGGTGTAGTTGAGATAGGTAGATAGTTTTTTTTTTTTTTTACTTTCAAAATATCTTCATTTGAAGTCATAAACTTTTTGGGAAAGAGAAAGAATTGAAAATTAGATTATTTATATAATTGTTTAGGAAATAGAGATTTTGGAGAAAATATATGCTTATTTGTGAAATATTATGCATATAAAAATTAACTATGTAAAATGAATGAAGAAATATTTTCCAACATTTAAGTTGAGGAATGAATTTTAAATTTTTTCTTTGATTTATTATTTTTATGGTGGTTTTCAAAAATTATATTTGTGCAAAGGTTACATTTTTTCTTCAAATATATTAATGCATTTATTTTTATTTTGTATTAATAATATTAAATATTAGAATACCTTTCATTGTAGTGTTAAATGTGAGTCATAAAAAAGTTCAATTATAATATTTTAAGGCTTGTAATTTGTTGAATGTTTAAAAATTGTGAAACTAATAATAGGCATAATATTCAATGTAGTGTATGCGGTAATAGAAGAGAGATATGAAAGTTTAATTAGAAAAAATAATTAATAATCATAATGCAAATAAAATTTAAAAATTTACTTTAAATAGAAATGTTAAGAAAATTGTAGGCATAAATTTCTCAATGAATGACACGTGACAAAACTTTCAATTTTGTTAATTAACTTCAAAAGTGATTGATGTAAATATATGGGTGTGAGTTACAACTACGTCCTTCCTAAATCCCCCCGGGCCTAAATTTTCAGATTTGAAAATTTATGTTTATAATAATTAATAGTAATAATAATAGCCTATTGGAATATAATTATATTGATGTATGATCATTAATTCTCTACATTATTAAATATGTTTAAGCTTAATGACAAAGTCTTCATATTGTAAGCTATTTGTTAATATTCTAACAAATACTTGGTGAAGACATGAAGGCCATGCATTTCATACGTCTAAAATGTTTTATTGATGACGTACATGAGTCTAAATGTAACATCTTGTTATCACCAAAAAATGAGTAACTAGGGCCATGGTATGTGTGGGTAATTAGACCAAGTAGTGGGATGAGAGTTTGCATTCAGACACGTCTGGAACCAAATTTGATGGCCACATGGAATGAAGGCTTGAGTTTACAATGAGACCATGTGTTATAGTCACGTTTCATAACCATATGGCATCTTTCAATGCAAGTTTCAGAGTTTCAAAGTGGAAACTACCGCTTGGAAAATTGATGGTATTTAAAGGTTAGAGAACTTTGCATAAAGGCATCCCTAGATCAATACACAACTTTTTATATTTTATCTTTCATTTTATAGCACTTTTTCCTTTTCATTTTAGTTTAGTTTAGGTGTGGTTTTTTCCTCCATATTTTATTATGATTCTTTGGTGTGAAGTTGTTATATGTACTCTTGTTCATCAATAAAATCCCCTTTTCACATATTGTCTTTGTCCAAAACTTAATTTTTAAAGTAGTTGGAGAACTTATAATCAAGGGGTAGATTCCCTCCTTAGTGCAATCGCCTACACTTCGGATTAAAAATTGAGTTTGTGTTATTTGCTTTGTTTATTTTAATAGACTTAGTCAAACAAAAAAATTCACGATAACATAATTGGCATGCCCAATGGGAAGTCCAAAGGCTTTCTGTAATGTCCAATTTTCATTTTAGTCATAATTATGTGTTAATTAGAATTAATTGAGTTTAATTAAGGATGGTTTTTTTAATTAATTAGATAATGAATAATTAAACATTCCTAATTTAACTTAGTCTCTTAGTAGTTTGAGTGCATGATTATATTAGTTGTTGTGTTAGATTATTTAAAAGTTAAAGACTAGAGTATTATAAAAATTTAGAAATCCCTCCAATCCAAAATTTCAAATTCCCTCCCAAAAAGTTTAAAGTTTCAAGACACCTAATATCATGTAAATTATTTAAATTCATGGTGCAAAGAAATGTTATTCTATTTGTTGGCTTGCAATTATTTTAATCATTTCTTGAGAATGTGAGTAAATTACACTAGCACCCTTTAGCCCCCACCTAATGCACACACTACCCTTAATGAAACCAAAAAGAAAAAATGCAACCCTAGCCCTTTGAAACCCCAACAACCGTGGCCCCCTCTCACATACCCATACACTTAATATTTTTTATCCTCTTCTTCACACCTTCATTTCCATCCACTACCACCATCACTATGAACCTTTAGCCATCTTTTTCACCAATATACCTGCTAACATCCAAACACGCACTAAACCTCAATCATCTTTGGAGAGAAGATCTCTTTGATTTCCCTATTTCAAGTTGCTAGTCGCAAACTCCATAGGGCCTAGGAAGGAGATTTTTGGTTCCCTTCCACCTTCTCAAGCTCCCAAGCATTCCTTTCCTTTAACACCTTCAAGTGGTAGGGGTTGTTTTATGAAAAATCTCTCATTTTTGCATGCTTGTTGAGCCCTAACATTGATGTTTGAATGGCGGTTGTGTGTACTTGAATGGAGTCCGAAAATTGCATGCTAATGTAAAGATATGTGTTTATTTTCTTACAACTTCTCCCTTGCTTTCCTTTTCCTCCTCTATTTTTTATTTCTTCTCTATTTGTTGCTGCAAATTCTAGTTTGGAGGGGCAAAGGGGTGAACATATGAAGGATTTATGTTGGGTTTTGTAGATACATGTGCAGAAAAATTTCTGTCTCTTTAACCTTGTATCTCTTGAACATTTTCAACACTTTTTAGCCAATTAGGAGGCTGCTATCACACTTAAAAGAATGGGGTTGGGGATATTTTTGCAGAAAAATAATGTATGAGGTGGGACTTGGGTATTCAAGTGTAGGAAATTAATTGTGAGTTGTGGTTTATTAGACATGTGCTTAAGAGTTGTTTTCTTTTTATGACATTTGATGAACTAAGTCCTGTGAATTTTATAGCAACTACAATTCAAATGTTAGGTGATGGTTTGGGTTCTAGATGACGAGTCTTGATTAATTTTGAGTACTTTAGCTATTGAGTGTTTAAATGGGTTCTTTGGTTATGAAATTTTTGATAAAATGGTGATAATTGCTGGAAAATTTTTCAGGATGTTTGTTATAACATCCCAATTTTCCTTAATATAGTGTTACTTTGTTATAGCTTTTTATTTAGAAAGTATGAGGATTTTTTTTAGGCAAGAAATATTTAAGAATAATCATTAAAGAGTAAACTGTAGAATAATGTAAAATTATATTTGTACCCTAGCTGTACAACCTAGAACTTAGCACCAAAATGTAAAATTTTATTAATTTCCTTATGTTTTATTAAAATTACAAATACGCCACTAAATGTTAGAAAATAAGTTTATAACATAATTAGTTATGGAAAAAGCTAACAAAACCTTGGAAAAGCTTAGAGAATATCATTAAAAAATGATAAAAAAATTATAAATACATTTTAATAATAAATATTAATATTTAGTACATTTGTATAATACTAGTATAATTACAGAAAAATAACCTATCGTGGGTGTAAAATAAACTCCAAAAATCCTAGGAAATAACTCTAAGTTTTGTAAAAAAAAATTTAACTAAGTTATGATATTAGACAAAGATGACCGCAAAATGGGCATTTCCATTAGACTGTGGATAGTGTTAAAAATCACATTAATCTTTAGTTAATTAATTTTAACTTAAATAAATCTTAAAATACCTAATTAACTACTTAAGCTTTAAGATAATTTTCCTAAATTTTGATTAATCTCACTAATACTCTTAAATAAATTAAATGACACCTAGAATAGTTTAGAATTCAGTCTCATATATATATATATATATATATATATATATATATAAAGTGAAATATAATTTACATGACATATTATCCAAAGCCAACCATTTTTTATTTAAAATTTCAACAAAAATGGGCTTGTCTCCTTATCTTGTTGAGATAACACAAATTCATATGGGAGGCTACAAAAATTTTATATACTTTATTTATAGACAATTAATTATCTTAATTAATTTAAAAATGGACCAAATTAAGATAAAAATACATAAAAAAAATACTAAAAATTGTAGAAAAATTCATAAAAATTATAGATAACTTATAAGGTAAAAACATGTTCTTGACTATAGATTAAGGAAAATTAATTTTTATGATTATTTTATGAATTATCTAGTATGTATAACTTTAATATTAATATGCAAAATTTGTCATTTTCATATATTAATCATTTAAGACAACTTGCCACCCTCTATAACTCTATTAGACATATTATACAGACCTATAGGCTGCCAAAGAAGAAAAACATAATAATTTATAAAATAAATTATTAGTTAATTAATAATTAATTCATAATAAAACAAGCAATAGTGTAAAATACCAAATAAAATATAAATAATTATAAAAAATTGTATAAATTTCTTGAATACTTGTATTGTAGCTCTAATAACCTTATTATGACATTTGAGTAAAAAATTAAGTCATTTACTAATTAATTAGCCTAACTAAGATTGACTAGTTTAAGTAAATTTACCTTATTTTGAATAATTAACTATTAACTATTAAATTATATGAGAATTCACTAAATGTTTTTAAATCATGTTATTAATAATTTAGTATGTCTTTAAATGCTAATTAAGAATTTATTAAATTATATAGTGTTAATTTTAATATTTAACTAATTAAATATGGCAAACAAATTATGAAATTAATAATATTTTAATCCTAGCATTTTTTTCTATAAATAGAACCCATCTAAACACAACTCCACACTTCATTCTTCTGTCCAAAATCTATCAAAAATTGTAGTCACTATTTCTCTATTCATTTTCTTCATTTTCACACAAAAACACTTACAAATTTTTAGCGAAACACCTCCAAATTATTATCTCTTCTTATCACCATCTAACTTTAACACTTCCCAACCTTTATACATGAATTTTAGCCCTTAGAGAAGGTTTAGAAAAGTTGAAGAAGTTGCTGGTTTAGTCTTGGTGTAGCTAAGTTTCTAAAGCTCTAAGAACAAGTAGGGTTTTTCTTTCACTAATAAGTTTCATATATAATTTTCATATATGATGTTGTTATGATACTCAAAGTTTGTGTTTATTGTTTTTAATATCTTTGAATGATTTAAAGATGGTAACATAAAATATTTAATCTGTATATGATGCACATTTATTTGTCTACTTATATGGTTGAAAATTATTATTAAAGATAATTTTAAATTTTGATTATGTCTCCTTCAAATATTTAAATGTTGTATAAATTTGTTGAACCATGTATTTTCATTTAATAAAGCTTTGTGCACAAGTTGTGAAATTTTAAGGTGATATAGCTTGGTTTTGACCTCATTATGTATTTGATTATGAAAAATTTTTGGTTCATAAAATGTGCTTTATTTAATTCATTATAATAAATGGATTCTAAACCTTTGAATATGTAATATTTAGTTTGGCTTATGTGTTATGTTTCTCTTGGGACCATTAAGACTTAATAAGATATAAAAAGATACTAAAATATATTTATATTAATCATGACCTTTGTTATGGACTTACGAATTTATAGACATTATCTGACTATTATGAGTCTTTAAGACTCACTTGGACTTGATTGAGATAATTTATAATCATAACATTTAGACTCGAACTATGAACCTTGAATTATGGACCTTGGACTATAGGAACTTTGAACTATAAATATTCGACTTGAATATATACATTGATGAACATTAAGAAATATTATTTATAAATATTTAAGTTAAGATCCCATTAGGAATATGACATGTAAACTAATTAGTTTCTTGCTTGAAGTTCCTAAAGCTTGGGTATAATTTTGATTATTTCTCTTTAAATATTTCTTGAAGATTTCATTGCTCTTTTATTTACCTTATAATTATATCTTTATATAGATAAAAATATTTTTTTTACTTATGTTGAACAAGTAAAGGTAATTTACCTACATATTTTCTAAAGATAGATTTGAAATAATTTTGGTTGTATTTAGGCTTATGGAATTAGTAACATATTATTACTTGAAATTAAATTATTATATGATTAAAAACTAAGTTAAGCATATTTTATTATAAAGAAAATAAATTTATTATAATAGTGTGATTTGGTGCTTCAATAATAATTACAAGAAATATGAGTTTTATGAGTATTTTAGGAATCCTATGTTATTTTGGCTTTATGTGCAAATATAAAAAATCTTTTGGTCTATATGTAAATATGAAAGAAATTATGGAAACTTTATGTAACTTTCATTCTTTATGTATATTGTATGCACTATATGAAATTGATGCATAAATAAGTGACACCTTAGGCACGATCTTATAGTGAGAAGGACTTGGTGAATACTTAGTTTTGCAATTGATAACAAAACACCTCTGGCCCCGCCTTGTAGCGGAAAAAGACTTGGTGAATGTTGTTGTGATGCCTTGGGCCCGCCATGCTAGCAGAGGACTTGACATTCATCTATCTGACTAGAGGACGCCCTAGCAATGAGCGCTCTTATAGATCCAATATGAAACAAACCTTGCAGACTATAACCATTAGAAGGAAACAGGATATTATAAAAAGGGAGTTTAGGATACTCATGATTATTTATTACACTTCTTTTAATGCACTTTTATTAGATTGATATTATGCACTTCCATTTTGCTTGACATTAGTAAAATATAATTTGAGTTAATATAAAAGATTGCATCTTATTGCACTCTCGCGTTATTCTTAATATTTTTGGGATGAAGTGGGACTCCCCTGAAATATCACCTCACTTGGAGACTTCTCTCACCCTTTCTTTGATGTTTCTAGATAGCATGGATCATCATTAGTGAAAGATATAGCCTTGGACTTAATTTCTAAATAATCAGATTCTATTATGTGTGCTAGATAGAATCTGGACTATCTGTTACCAAACTTTGATTATGTTATATTATTGTATTAAAGTTTTCCTTCACGTATGTTGAATGTGTAATATGTACTGGACCCTATAAATTGATGTTGGTATTGAAGAATATTTTTATGAATGATGGTTGTCTAAACTTGTGAATTATTGATTAACAAATAGTAGTATTATGTTAGAAAAGAAGTATTCTTTGTCATTTAAAAATTACCCTTGAATTGCTGAAGAAAGTATATTACTGTCAAAGTGTAATTTGGAAAGATTTTGGCTAGGAAAGACTTGGTATTTAAGCATGTCCATTGTGACCCACCTTTCTTTCTTAGGAATCTACTAGATGCATGATTTACAGTTGGTATACATTATTCCAGGATAGGATTATGAATGAGAAATAATCATAGCAGTTTTAAAAAAAAAATCTAGCGAAATTTTAGATTACAGGTTAATCATAGTAAAACTACTTAAGCATCAGGATGCCTTCTTCTTTTGATCATGCTTGATCTGTTAAAAATTGTCATATGTTTTGAGCATTAGTTTTCAAAAATGTCATTTGGATAAAGCGTGCTACATAAGGATCAATCAAGATAAAATATCACAAGTATTACTTGTTTTTCTTTTCAAGCATGCTTACTTCAGAAAGTTGCTTTAAATAATTGAAAATCAAGCTGGTTGTGTTAAAAAGAGCTTAAACAATAATATTCAGTTTATTACCGCTCTAATGTATCTCAGAAATTAATCTGAGAATTTCAGTGTCTTCATAAACAACAATATCATCTCTTATTTAAAGTCACTTAAGGCTATAAAACGTTTTTGAATCTATCCATATCATACCTTAAAAAAAGAACCTCTTGAATGTCACAAGCCTTTAATGTTTAGGAAGAATAGCTTTTATGATGGCATATTCAATTCTATTCTTTCAATATCTCTTCAAAAGATTTTCTTCAAATTGGTTTATCATCATAAAAAATTGGGAGATTGTTAGTTCCAGAACCTTTTAGAAAGCTTTAATACAATATGTTTTAAGTGACAACAAAACCAATTCAAAGAAAATATTTTAAAGAACGACTAATGTCTACCTTGAGTTTCTTAACAGAGTACACATGTATTTCTAGTTTGCATGATACGGGCTTAAAGTGAGAATAATTTCACTTTGCATGTGCGAATATAATTTATCTCATATGAAAAGATTGAACCTAAAAGAAAGTTAACATTATATCGTGCAAAGTACATATACATGCCTACGGATCAAAGGATATCATATCAAGAGCAATAAAACCAAGGCACTTGGTTTCAGAATGTAGCATCTACATCAGAAAGTGTGCTTAACACGAAGATATCAAGAAAGCTCTGAGAACAACGTGTTGCACAATCTTCAATCATCATGATCACAAATCTTTCATCTTCATAAAAATTGGATAAAATACCAGAAGACTAAAGAATCATCAAGGAGCTGAATTGCACTTCAGAAAGCTCACTTCACGTGGAGCGTTGAACGTTACTGGAAGGAGGGAAATTTGAATTTTTCAAATTTAAATTTAAAGTCAAACCCAATTTCAAATTGGTGGGTTATTCTTCTGCGAACTTGATCAACCAACTCAACTTCTAGAAGAATGAGTTCAGAAACCACGTTTAGAAAATAAGAGTAGTTTCTGAAGTAATGTCAAAACCTCATATCTCACAATGGTTTATGCAAAAGCTCTAACAACAACAGGTCTTCTATATTGCTTTTCCAAGACACAAATGGATGATCAACACGTGTTACTTGAGATCTGATCAAGGGAAATGGTCACAAGGAAGGCCATCTCTAAATAGAAAGGATGTGCTCAAACGAACTAAGGAAACGTGCTACACAAAAGAGGAAACTCTGAGAAATCTCTCCACATCCAGGTAAGGATCATCACATCATAATGTAATTAGATTCCTTGCTTGTAAAAATCTTCTTTCCACGTTTTTGAATAGTTATATATTCTTCCTAGGAAGAGTTGTGGGAAGAAGTCATTCAAGTTATCCTAGACTATTCATGTACATTTTAAGGAAACTTGAGTGTAGGTTAGTTTGAATGGCAACCCAAATACAAACCTTTGTATCCTTGATCTAGTAGTGATCAATGTGAGATAGCTTGGAGAGGCTAATGCAAAACTACTTGAAACGCGACAATAAGGTGTTCTTGCTACTCTTGGTTTAGCTTGGAGAGACTTGGGAAAGACTACTCAGTCGAGCATGGAGAGGCTAGTGAATAACTACTTTCAACGTGACAGGAGAGGTTGTCTATTGGTCATGGGTTCAGCTTGGAAAGGCTTGGAAAAAACTACTCAATTCAGCTTGGAGAGGCTGGTGAATAACTACTTAGGTTCACCTTGAATAGGCTTGTGAAGAACTACTTGATTTGTGACAAAAGTTGTCTCCGGTCAGAGGTTTCAACTTAGAGAGGCTGGCAAATAACTACTCGCAACGTGATAACAGGGGTTGTCCACTTGTCACGGTTTAACTTGGAGAGGCTGGTGAATAACTACTGGACGTGACATTAGGGCTGTTCACTGTCACGGTCAGTTAGAGATGCTAGTGAATAACTACTTACAACGTGACAGGAGGTGTTGTCTACTTGTCACTGCCAGGAGAGAGACTGGTGAAAGGCTACTTAACTTGTGGAAGTAGTGGTTGTCTACTAGTCACAAGTAGGAGCTTGGGAAGGTTAATGTAAAGACTATCCATTTTCCTTCTCTAGTTTGAGAGATTGTTAGTGGAACCTCAACCTGTGTTAGTAGGATGTAGGAGTTTGGTCAAACCAGGATAAAAATACTTTTGTAACTTCTTCTTATCCATGATTTCCTTGACTTTCTCCATTATGCTTGGATAATTTAATATTTGCTGATATATCATTTTGGCTATTCCGTTACTCTCTATATGCTTCAAAAATATACTTTCTGAAATAGCTAATATGTTTTCCACTGCACTTCAAGCTTAGTACTTGATAGTATGTCTTTAAATGTTTCAGATGCAAAGAGGCGAAGCATGATTCAACCCCCTTCAGGTGCACTTCTATACCTACAAAAATGACACTATTCCACTTAACGTATTCCCCTTCCCCTTTTAAATCCCAATTAGGCTCGCCTCTCCCTCTGAAGTAGAAACCAAAACCCTCCCTTCTAAACCTCTATTTTCTCTTTTTCTCTTAATCCCACCCAAATCTAACTCCCCAAAATCATCAAGGTATGTATATATTGATAGATTTTGTCTTCTCTTCCCATTCTTTCATGTTCTAAGTTTGGATTGTTGTTATTCTCCATTGTTGTCAAGTGGGGGTGCTTCCCCAATGTTGTTAGAGATGTTTCAAGGTAATATAGGAATACCCATAAGATTTTTTATGAGTTTTATGGTTGCAATGGTAGACTTTGGTGCCATCCCTCCTCCCTTAAGCTCTCCTGGAGTTGTTCCATCATGTTCTACCCCTCCAGATAAGTGGATTTGATCTTATGACCTTATTTTGTTTATTATATTAATATTTTCTAGTATTACGGAGTATTTAGAGATTTGAAGAATGAATTGTTACATGATATGGTCTTGTATAAAAATGTACTTTAGTTATAAATGCTCTATTTAACTTATACATGAAAATTATGATTTCAAATTATGCATGGGACCATACTCTATAAAAATTTTATATGATTTAATTTATGACTTTGAATTGATATGAAAATTTGAATTATTTATGATTGATGAAATGAACCTCAAGGATTTATGTTTATTACGGAATTTGAGACATGATAAACTTAGAATTGATAGAACTCCCCCTTTTATGACTAAGTATGGATTTAGATTAGGGAATTACTAGAGAAATAGAGCTATGAGTTAATGGAGTTATACTGTTAACCTTGGTATACCAAGGCCCGCGAGGGGCATTTATCCACATGATAGATCAGTCCACGAGGGATGCAGCGCAAGGGGCCATTAAGATCTCAGTTAGGGCTCTTGTTCTTGAAGGACTAGCGCCCACCTTCCAGTTTATGGAGAGTCCGTTCTTTTAGTAATTCTTGAGAAAATAAAGAAGATTTCTATGTTTACTGCAAATTTACTATTTATTAGCTATAATACAATTTATATAGAAATGATTTATGAGTTTTACATTATTATTTATTCTATCTCCTTCTTATTCCATGTATGGTTATAGTGAAGATCCCTTCATTTAGTTTTGTTATAAAACTCTCCCTCTTTCTCTTCCTTTTCCCTACACATATAGTAGTAGCTTCGGATCCTCCATCTTCTCTTCCTCAACAACATTAGATTTCTAGTTTGGTGAGTTTTACATTGTTGTGAAGTACTTGTCTTTTTATAGAGTGCTCCAGGAATGTTGCGGCTAGGGTCCCAGACCACATGCATATGTACATGTTTTGTTTTAATAAATCATGATATTAATTTGCATTTAAAAGTATCCAATTTCATCATTCTTTTGTAATTGAGCAACTTCGATGAACTTATGTTATACTAGGTTTTGGATTTCAATTATGGAAAAATGGTTATTCAGATGTATTCGAGTTAAACATTTATGATCTAGATTTATTTTTATGAATAAAATATGTATATAGTACAGCGTAGTGATCACAAGGCTTAGGTAGGGATGAGATTCCTCATGTGCTAGTCATGATCCAAGTCGGGTCGTGACATGGGCAATTTCATTACCCCCACGTGTGGCTGGAGACTCAGAAACATGTCCTTAAGCAACCCTTGGACAAACCGTTTGACCTTCTTTATCTCTATGGTAGCATACCAGGAGTTGCATATGCCAAATATGTGAACCTCTCATCGTACTCCGCAATTGACATACCCTTCAGCTGGAGCCTAAAGACTCTTCGACCATCTGTGCCTTATGGGTCTTTGAAAGGAACCTCCTAAAAAATGCTGCAGAACTCTTCCTAATACCTGGCTTAAGGTCGCCATGCCCCTATAGGAACTCATCATACCATATACCCGCTTGGCCTCCCAACTGGAAGCCAACCAACTCGTTACTCTCTCAGATGAGAATGTATAACTCTAGTGATCTTCTCTATCTCTTGGAAGAACGCTTGAGGATCTTTCGTGGTGAGACGCCCTTAGAAGGTGGGTGGATCCATCCTTCCGAAGCACTCTAATGCTAAATCATCTGAATCTCTAATCGGATACTAAATCGGGGTGGTTGTAACCTAGCCTCAGCCTATCTAGCCAACACATCCGAGCATGTGGCCAAAGCCTCTCATAACTCTAAAACGGGAACTAGTGCCAGGAAGAACGCCACTATGGTGGCGACGTGAAGAGGAAGGACATAAGAGAGGCATACTAAATCTGAAAGAACATGAATACAAGGGATAAGACAGAGATCTTGAAAGGAAGACAAGACTCTATCTCTAAACCTGGATAGAATCTACCCTCCTAGAGCCTCTAAGTAATACTCTATTAATGTAAATGGGTGCGCTTCCATTTACATAAAAACTGTGCTACTTGTGGACACTTGCTCTAGCGACATGCAGGGATACCTATGGCTCTGAAACTACCTTGTCACGACTTAACAAGGGAACGTGACTGGCACATGAGGAACCTTATCCCCATGTAAGCCTTATGACCTCTGAGTCTCTCTATATGTATATAATAATAATAATAAATCCACTTTCAAAACGATATAAAAACATCTTTAATATAAATCTCTAGCTTTTTGAAATCAGATTTCAAATAAATAATTTCGTAATCAAACCCTTAATCCGTCTGTAATACAAAATATAACGAGATGCTCTATACAAAAATAACCATGAGAACTATAATCATGTAAAATACTAAATAATCATGATAAACAATGCAAATTTATCTCTCTGGTCCGGACCCTACCCGCAATATACACTGGGCACTCTATCTCTATTACAAAACACAAGATATTTCACTCTAAAGTAAAGCTCACCAATTGACAATCTCTATTGTTAGGGAGGAGGTGGATAAGAAGGACCCATAACATATTAATTTGTAATATAAAACGGAAAGGGTGAGTTCCATCTAAAACTCAGTGAGTAGGCCCTCATCCAAAAATCCTTTCATGGGACAACAATAAGATATACATACATATATAGTCATCAAAACTGGTTAATGCAATGACTCTGATATCATATTCGTACATATAAACATAATGGCTCTAAAATTCATATTCTTTGGAAAATATAACAACAGTACTCTACTAGAAAAATAGGAATTATTTGATTACACATTTCATATCACACACACACACACACACACACACACACACACACACACACACACACATATATATATCCTCTGGTTATGCATGTCAACAATGACATAACAAATTCTTTACTCTGATCCTTCTAAGATCTAAATTGGGCACCTAACTAGGTTCCATTCTCTACTATGTAGATTGTCCCTAAGGACAACTTGGTACTAAGGTTAATGATCAGGGTTCAGCCATTAACTTATTGTCTGTTTCTTTATAGCTATGTATAGTCTATAATTCATAAAAACTAATTAAATTCTCTAATCTCATATTGGCTCCTCTTAAATTCAATCTCTATTATATAAAATATAATACTCTGGATATCATCATGGAAGTCATAAATTCTTTAAATAATCATAATTATACTCTAGCTCATCATAAAGTCATTTTAGCAATATTGGCCCTATGAGTTTGCATTAAAATGTCTCTTTCATGCTTTTTAAAAACAATATTTTCCATAAGCTTGGTAAAATAAACCATAATTTATAATCTCTTGAATAGTCTCTAAAATCATACAATCATGCCACAAGTTAGAGAAAATAACTATAATGACCAATATAAGGATCATAGGATTTGAACCCACTCACCTTGAGGGGATAGAGGAGTGGTCTCAACACCAATGAAGCTCTGAGGAGGAGGGATGATACCAACATCTGCCATAATAACCATAAATTCTAGATTAATCTCTAGATAGCTCTAATCTAACTCTAACCACATTGAAGGGCAACCCCACTTGAGAACAATGAAGGAGAAGGGAAAGACAAAACCCATGCTAACTCTTACCTTTGATGTTGGAAGAAGATGGATTGATGATAGATTGAGAGAAAAAGAGAGGAAGTGTGTTTGGGAGGAAAGGTTTTTGGATTGGAAAGAAGAAATCCTAAATGAGGGTATATAAAGGGGGTAAGGTGTCATAAAACAGAATAGTGTCATTTCACCACTGTTCACACACCATGACGACCGTACAGTAGTCCATGACCGCTATAGCGGCTCAGGGCGTCTCGCACCCCAGCAGAACACTTACGATTTCTATAGTGGTCTTCAGACCATCAAAACCCCCATTTTCTTATACTTGTGACCGCCAGAGGCTTGGACCACTATAGCGGAACAATTCACCTATCTAGATGAAGAGAAGTCTTTCATGTTTTTGGGGTCTTCTAGGCAACATGGGTGGGTCCAAGAGACCCTAAGGCCATATCGAACTCGTCTATGGACACGTGTCCTAAGGTATTATAAAATATATGAAAATTCATTCTTTAATTATTGCATTGCAATTCTACTATTAAATGCTGATAATTTGTAGTGATATTCTAATGATAGATAATAATTACGATTATGATTTTTTAATTATTAATTATTAAAAAGTTATGAAAATTGTGGGTTCTAAATTATTTTAGAAGTGACATGTGGCAAACCTTTCCTTGAAATGAGTCTAAATTATTAGTAGTATAAATAAATTTATCTAATTAAAGTAATAATTATAAAAACCATTGAATTGAAAAATATATAACATGTAACAAATTACATTTGTATTAAAAAATAACAAATAGTAATAACAATTATATAATTAAAAATAAATATTCCAATAATAATATTTAATTTTTTATTTTATACTTAAAATTTAATGAAAATATTATTTCATAAATTTGATTTTGATGTATTAACAATATAAAAGAATTTTACACAATCATTTTATTATTATACACTACTTAAAAGATAATCCAAATGGAAAGTTTTGATTATATGACAATGCAAAAAAAAAAAAAAATTACACTATCAATACATCAAAGTTAAACTCATATTTTGTTATTATTTTTATTTTGGATAAATTTGTGTTTTCATTAAATCTAAAATTAAAATTATATAGCACTTTATGTTTCGTATATATTTTAAAGTTTTTCTTCCACTTTTCATCATAATATTGTAAGTGGAGATATAGCACAAGAAGAGAGGTTGAATCATGCTTTCAAATGCTTTTACTTTCTGAAATCTCAAACAAATAAGTCTATCATGTGTTTTAAATTTTAAGGCAATAGAAAAACACAAGTCAATAGGTTTAAGAAAATTACTTTCTAAACTATCCAAAACATAAATAAAAGCTTCAGAAAAATGTTTAAGCAAATGTAAATGTTCACGTGAAAAAAATTAATAACAGCAATTTAAAGAGATAAGAAAGAAGAATATCACACATATGATTTTCTATTGGTTTGGTCAAACTTTGTATATATTTAGTTCTCACCAAATCTGTTTAGTTCCACTATTAACCACTTTCTCATCTCAAGAAAGTTAGATATTCTTTTTACTAGCTTTTTCAAGCTATTTCCAGTGAGTTAGTGCATTCAACTTTCATTCACAAGTAGTTTTGATCCTAACCTCTCTAAGTTAATATCACATTGATCACTAATGGATCAAGGTACAAAGAGTATAATATTTTGGTATTTAACACTCTAAGAAAACACTCAAGTTTCCTAAGATAATAAAAGTGTACAAGGAAACAACTTAAGAGACTTCTTTCTGATCTTCTAATGAAGAATGTTTGCTAAGAAATACAAGAAAGAAGATTTTTCTTTTTTAGAGACTAAATTCAATATAAGAAAGAACTTTAGAAAGTATGAATATTGCTTGATGTTGAGTGTGCAAAAGTTCCTTCAAGTTTGAAGGCTTCCCCCTTTATTCTTGAATTTGAATAGATTCGTTGCTACTTGATCTTTTCTTCTTATGACACGTGTTGATCAACTTTGTATGTCCTAGGATTTAGTCTTCTCGACATGTGACCTTAGCTTGTTCAGTGACACTATTGAGTAGGAAACCGCCTCACTTATTTTGAACAATACTTTAGAAACTAAATCTACAATTTGAATGTGGTTTCTAAACTTCTCTTCATGTGAAGACCTTGTAGAAGATGGTGAATATCCAAGTATATAGATGACTTTCATTACTTTTTGAGGTTTTGACTTCTTTTGAAATTAAAAAATTATTCAATTTCTAATGAAGTGTAATTTTTTATGTATGCCATGGTTTTTGATGTACTTCTACACTTTCTAGCCTTTTTATTCCATCTAATCTTCTCTGAGATGGATGATGATCTTTAGATAGTGTTGATTTTCTTCGAAGATGATTACAATTGAGACTGATGATGATATGTTTGATTTGATCATGAGAGAATGCATTCTTAGGTTGTTATTGTTAGTTATATGCCTTAGAGCTAATAAATATATGTATCAATAATTTGTATTTATAGGCTTATTATTCTCTTATCCATGATTTATGTTTATTAGAATAAGTCCACAAGATACTTGTTAGATATTGTTAGCTCCAAAACCCTTCAGAAAGAGTTAAGGCAATATGTTTTGAATGACAACATAACCAATTTAAAGAAAACATTTTGAAGAACGGCTAATGTCTACCTTGAGTTTCTTGACTTAGCATATAGGTATTTTCGGATTGCATAACATGGACTTGAAGTGAGAATAATTTCACTTTGCATGTGCAAATATGATTTATCTCATATAAAGACATTAAACTTAATAGAAGTAAATATTATATCATACAGAGTGCATATACATGCCTTACGAATGAACGAAAATCAAAACAAGGGAAAGAAACTAAGGCATGAGAGTTCAAAAAGTAGCACTGGATATAGAAAGTATGCTTAAAATGAAGATATCAAGCAAACTCTAATAACAACATGTTACACAATCTTCAATCATCATGATTGCAAATCTTTCATCATCATAAAAGTTCGAATTGAAGATCAGAAGTTCTGAAGATTCATCAAGGAACTAATACCGCACGTAGAAAACTCACTTTAATGTGGAGCAATAAACATTACTGGAAAAGAGAAATTTGAATTTTTGAAATTCAAATTTAAAGTCAAATCCAGTTTCAACCTGGCTAGTTATCTCTTCTGCCAACTTGGTCAATAACCTTAACTTTTAGAAGAAAGAGTTTAGAAACCACGTTAAGAAAAAGTAGTTTTTGAAGTAGCATTAGAAACCTCAATCTTGCAACGGCTTTTGCAATCTTACAAATAGATAGACTAATCTTCTAGACTACTTTTCTAAGACACAAATGGATTATCAACACGTGTCACTTGGAGATCTGATCAAAGGCAATGGTCACAAGGAAGATTATCTATAAATGGAGATGCTGTGCTCAAATGAATTAGAGATTAACACTACACAAGAGTGGAAACACTGAAAATCTCTCCTCACATCCTGTAAGGTTCATCACATCATGTAATCAGTTTCTTTACTTGTAAAAATTTTCTTTCTATGTACTTGAATAGATATATGTTCTTCCTAGGAAGAAATGATAGAAAGAAGTCATTCAAGTTATCCCAGGTTATTCATGTATATTTTAAGGAAACTTGAGTGTAGATTAGTTTGAGTTGATGCTGACCTCTTACATCATAGGCGTTGATATAGAGCTAAGCATAGCCATCTTCTCCAACATCATTCATGCTCCTTATGACGGTGTCATTTGTACATCAGAGGAAAAATGGTGGATGGGTCTTGGAGTTTCAGTAGAGAGGTCTCCAGACTTATCATTACTCTCCTAGACACTAATATGGCAACATAACTACCACCATGTTGAACACCAAGGACGACAAGTCTTTACCTCATCCAGTTTCTCTACTCCCAAGGCTTGAAAGTACACATCTATTGGTTGGGATGGACCACATGTTATTGTTTTGTCTACTAGCAAAAAGAAAGGTAAATCTACCAAGACTTATCTTTTATCACATGCTGAGTACCATCTCCTAGAAAAGGAGTAATGCTGTTATTCCTTATAGGATTCTGCTAACAAAGATTTTTGAATATCTACAATACCCGTTGGAAAATGAATGGTACAAGTATATGGAAAGAATTGAGTACTCTCTAAGTTCTTTCAAAACCATAAGAAGGCCAACCTGCTGCTTCATGGTGTCAGGAGATAGAGTTTAAGAATAAGAGATGTAACTCTTGAAAAGGCAATGGTGGAGAGTGAGGGAAGAGGAAAGAAAAAAAATCATACTTCTTGAAGACAGTTTAATGAGAGTAAAAGGCCAGAGATAATTGTCAGACATGGGGGCTCACCCTGGAGATCATGCATGGCCTCAGATTCTGAGAATGACACAAACTCAGGGTTTTCTAATTCAGAATCCGCTTCTAAAGAGAAAATATCTTCAAAGAATGAGTTAGCAGAATGACAACTTTAAGAAGAGCTCAGCTCAAGTTAATACACCTCTCCTCACTCCACCTGTTCCTGAACCATCTCATGCTTGGAATGTTGATCCTTCTTCAAGCCAACCTACACCAGGTGCACAGTCAAGCTTCACGAAAGTACAAGTGCTGGGAAAATAACGCCTGATCAACAATAGGCTGGATCATATAGAAGCATTATCATGACGATATGAAGCGCTTCTGTTAGAAATTCTTCGTGAAGTCAGGCACCAGGGTTGATGATGCTATGCTTAAACAAATTAGACATTAATGCTACATAAGAGTGGAAACTCTGAAAATCTCTCCTCACATCCTGTAAGGTTCATCGCATCATGTAATCAGTTCCTTACTTGTAAAAATCTTCTTTCTACGTTCTTGAATAGATATATGTTCTTCCTAGGAAGAAATGATAGAAAGAAGTCATTCAAGTTATCCCAGGTTATTCATGTATATTTTAAGGAAACTTGAGTATAGGTTAGTTTGAGTGGCAACCCAAACACAAACCTTTGTATCCTTAATCCAATAGTGACAAGTGTAAGATAGCTTGGAGAGGCTAATGCAAAACTACTTGCACGCGAGAGGAAGGTGTTCTCCTGGTCACGAGTTTAGCTTAGAAAGGCTGGAGAAAGACTATTTAGTTTAGAGAGGCTGGTGAATAACTACTTTAAACGTGACAGGAGGGGCTGTCCACTTGTCACGGGGTTAGCTTGGAGAGGCTAATACAAGACTATTCAAGGTTCAGCTTGGAGAACCTGGTGAAAAACTACTTTCAACGTGATAGTAGAAGTTGTCTACTTGTCACGAGGTTAGCTTAGAGGGGCTAGTACAAGACTACTTAAGGTTCAGCTGAGAGAGACTGGTGCATAACTACTTGATTCAGCTTGGAGAGGCTAGTGAATAACTACTCTGGTTGTGACAGGAGAGGTTGTCTACCTGGTCACACGTGAAAGCTTGAGAAGACTAATGTAAAGATTATCTGTGTTCTTTCTCGTTTTGAGAAAGATATTTAGTGGAACCTCAACATGTGTTGAGTCCTGGATATAGGCAATTTTGACTGAACCAGTATAAAAACTTTTGTGTCATATCTTCTTCTCCCTAATCTCTTTTACTTTATCTTTTACACGTTAATCCCTATATATCAATTTATCATTTCTGTCATATATTGTGTGCTTTAGAGATCTGCTTTCTAAAACACTAATCTCATTCCGCTATACTTCAAACTTAATGCTTGATAGTTTTTTCGTTAAATGTTTTAGATGCAAAAAAAAAAAGGCAAAGCACGATTCAACTCCCCTTCTCGTGCACTTTATACCTATAGATACTTCATTCTCAAGAGTTGAGAATATAAGTGACGGAGTAGTCTAATACAATATCTTTAAAATAGTTCACAATTATAGGAATTCTAATTGGACGTTATTATTTTGGAAGATCTTCACCTATGTTTGTTTTCATGATTAATATGAGAAACTAATGAAGATGGAGTAGTGAGTCACAGACTATACAACATTAGATGTCAAAACAATATGTGGACACTTATAGAATAAGTGGGTTGAACGTTACAAATAGATAAAGTTCACATGGTAATTTTACTAATGTTAATGAAACATTATCTGAATCATATTAGTGCATATAATCCTTAGACCTGAGGTGGCACGGTTATCTTGCACATAGGTAGTTATAGTTTGCGACTCTCTGTATACTCATGCTATGCATTAATATTAAGCAGTTTGTGGTTATAGTTAGTTAGTTATGTATGGAGATAGGTGACCAATCAAGATGAGATTCATTACCTTATGTAAATAAGGATAAGTCCTATGGATGAAGGGTTGTTCTTTATCATAGAATCCTTGGCCGAGGTACTCGAACTTAAATAGAAAAGAGTTTCTAGTTCATGTCACATTGATTGAAGAATGAAAAACTCAGAATCCATATGATCTAAGCTATAAGGTTTGACATTATCCATGACCCTAAACTGGATGGAGATCCTGTAATGAAATGATTTGAGTGCATGGGAAATATAATTATTAGTTCACTAGAATGTTCTGATTAATATATTCGTCACTATTTGGGTGGTCATGACATGTTATGCTAGATGTTACCCATGACTTATGAGAACCAAGGGTATTTTGGGAATTGTACTTTAGGTTCAGAAATGAGTTTTTGATAGGATTAAAGGTTTGATTTTGTGATCTCATTACCAATTAGCGATGAACCTAGTTAGTCACACACAATAAGACATGTATATGTCAAGAATGAATTAATTCTAATTAATGTAGTTAATTAGAAATTAATTACCAAATTGGACTTGCAATTGAATTGCAGGGTTGCTAGCACATTCTGAAGTCAAATTCAACATGGTGGTAAATTCTCAAAAGGAAAAAGGTTTTGTATAGAAAGTCCATGTTTTAGAAACTTGCATCAGGGCTTTTTGGTCTTTTCTAGTTTGAGTTAATATAAGACATCAGATGACTTATATGTGATATTATATTATTTTGGTAAACACCAAAATTACATGAGCCTATTTAAAATAAGAATTATTTAAAAATAAATTAATTCATATTTAAATAAGTTTTTGATTAGGAATCAATTGAGAATTGATATGTGACATAAATGTCATCCAAATATTTTCACATGTCAAATAAAAAAATAAAAAAAATCTCTGACACATTTTTGAAGAGAGGAGGTATAACTCACAGTTTTAAAAAGGGAGAAACCAATCGAACGTATATATCTCTCTTTCTAGAAACCACTTCACCACCCACTCCATACTAGTCTAGGTTCCCAAGGCAACAAAGAGCGAGACTTGGACAAAAAGAGTTCCTTGGCATACCGTGTTTGTGTGGACAAGCTAGAGGTTGTGAGTTGTGCGGCTACGTGTTTGTGAGACGATAACTACTTTCTACGGACTTCGCTACAAGAGGTACATGTCTTGTTTATTCATCCTTGCTTTAAGCGTTTATGTTATCTAAATGACACAATGTGATACCAACCTAATAAAATATGATTTCATTGAGAGTGTTTTCTGTCTTATATGAACAGTTCATGTGATGGAAAATTTTTGTTCACTACTGTTTAATATTCCATTGCGTTAATATGATGTTTTCCAACAGTTATGCCACTTTCTAAACTCACAAACTAGTTTCTAAAGACCTAGTATTACTTTCTAATGCTCTAACTTGCTTACTTAAGCTTCTTATATATTGTAATTCACTTTTTGAAATTTTTCATATTCTTAAGAATTTGAATATCTTTGAATGAGATTTTAATCATGTTAAATCATGATAATATGAAAAATGTATCAAGAATTGAATTGTATAACCTGTTAAGTGCTAGAAACTCAAGTAAACATTATTTCTTTCTTTAAAATATTTTAACAAAATTTACTTTGTTATCATTTAAAACTTTAAGTCATAACAATTTTTTCAAGGTTTTTGGAGTTAACAAATATGTATAATGAAAAAAGAAAATATATCAAAGAAATAATTTTTATTAATAATTTAAACATAATAATTTGTAACAATTATCTTAAATACTTTTATTCTTATTATGTACAATTATATCTTATATTAAATAATATTTATCACTTAATACTATTTGTCATTTACTATAAATTTTGATGATTAATTTTTATTTATTTATAGGTTATAATATTATTCTAAATATTTATTTAATTTAAATTTAATTTATTTAAAATAAAATAATTTTAGTAATTTTTAATTAAAATAATAATTATTAATTCTTTACATAATTATTAATTGATTATATAATAATTATTTTTGATTTAATAAAATATAAAATTAATTTATTAAATAAATTTATATATTAAAAACTAATTACCCTAACTCTTTAGATTTGATTAAATTATCCATTATTTTGAGACATATATATATATATATATATATATATATATATATATTATTAACATTAAACAATAAATAAGAATGTTCTTTCATATCATATTTAATATATCATACCAAACACATTTAAATAGTACCAAAAAAAAAAAAACCAGCCACATTTCTATTAAAATTGAGTGGAGTGTATATTTTAGTTTTTTCTTTTCTTTTCTTTTTGTTGTAGACAAACGAACTACTGTAACTAGCAAGTGCAGTAGACCGTGTTCTAGGAAGGGACAATGTTGACTATCAGGATTTGAGTTGACAACTAAACAAACTGAAGAACCTTTGAGAATGCAATTTAAGCGATCAATTGTGTAACACCTTAACTCTTAACCTCATACGCTCGAGTCACATTCCGTTAGCAGTTGTTACGCCTTTGTTTCAGATCTTGACTTACTTTTCTCTAAAATACAAATAATAAAATACGATTAAATTTTTCTTTTCGAACTTAATACTTAAAATACAAGCCGCGCGTGCGCATACGTAGCGATTAATACACACATGATATATCAAACGTATACACATCATCATAGCATGTATAAGCAAGCCATAGTATAATCACAACATAAGTTATATTAACATGCCATAGTCACAACATAACGACGATGTCCTCTGAACATAAGGACATCTAAACACAACAAACAAGGTGAACGTACACAAGCCCAACGCTAAACTTTACTATAGCACTACTAGACTAGTCTTCGTGCTTCCGCAACCTCTGACCCTGTATGGCGTAGTTCTTATGCTTGCACCTCAAAGGGGTCACGAACATCCACATCATTCACGTCTGAAGATGACACAGAAGAAAGGAAAAAGGGATGAGAAACTTATGCAAGATTCTAGGGCCTCCGGCTCTAACACAAGTGTCATCGTCGTGCCTCAGCCACTTCAGTTTTATTACGAAAGAGGTGTGCATGCATGAGGTTCAACTTTAATTTCTCAAATCCTATTATCCGAAGTGGGTGTCTTTTAGCATGATCTTAATGTCATGAATGCAACATATATCTTATGTATGCATGACAATACCTAATAAATGACAGAAGTAAATAACACATATCACTCAATCAAATGCACCAAGTGAAATAGAAATGAAACATATGCATGTGCATCTTTTACTTTATCATGATTGAACTCTTCGAGTTCCTTTCTTTTTACTTTTTCCACCCTCATCATGGTCACCAAAATCCACCCAACATGCCGGCCAGCGATTTTCCCATGGTCACCAAAACTCCAAAACTCCTGTCGCCTAGGAATGAGCTCAATCCTAACTAGTCGTCACTAGATTTCATATGGGGCAAAAGAGGGGAATTTCATCTCTTTCTTGGATCACCCGACAACCCTTAACTCGGGAAGTCATAAATGAGATCATTTCCACATTAGCATATTATGTATGGATGCAGCATGAGAACGAAGTCATAGAATATTATCAAACAAGTCATAACAAGATGCAACATCACAACTTTATCATATACTTTACTCTTGCTTTTTAACATATGTAGTCCTCATGGCATGCTAGGTAATATAAATCATGTCACATGCATTCCCAATAAGTAATCATGCAAGATTATATCCATATCATAGATTCATTTCCACATAAACAAAGCACTCATTTTTGCGCATATAGGGTCTTGGTAATCGATTACACATGCTGGTAATCGATTACCAAAATGAAACTTGGTTCTGGAAAGGAAGAACAACAGATAGTCGATTACATGAACTGGTAATCGATTACTGAAGTTCCAAATGGTTATGGGCACGAAGAACACCCTGGGTAATCTATTACATAAATGGTAATGATGACCAGAGCCTAAAATCTTTCCAAAGCATTCTGGTAATCGATTACACAGGGTTATAATCGATTACCAGAACCTCGAATTTTTAAGAATACAAGGTTTTTGACATATACTCAAGTATTTTACCACTTCAAAACCATTTTGCCACATCTTTCCAAAACCCCTTTGAAATCTTTTCATATTTTGCAAATCTCAAAACAACATTTCACCATGACTAAGGTGCATCAACCAGCCATGATTAAAGTTTCCATTTTTCCAAAACTTTACATGTGATACTTGGGCAAGTTTTTGAGCTCTAGATCTTTTAAGTGATGACATAAACATAAACATGCTATGTTCCTTATTTTACTTTTCATTAGGAAATAAAGTGAGAGCATAAAATAAACATGGGATGCAACCTCTTTATTATCTTTAAGAATTAAGTGATAACTTGAAATATAAACATGCTAGACAAGAAAGGTAAACGTGGAATGAAATGTTCAATTCTTCATTTTAGTGCTCTAGGCCCCTTGGAGTGTTCACTCCAAATCAACAATCAACTTTAAGGTTGAAATAGGTAGGCTTTGAGATTATTTAAGTGATAATGCATATTCTTGTTTTTAATCTTTAAGTTGTTTTAGTGATAACTTGAAAGTAAACATGCTATGCAAGACATAAACATAAACATGAATGCAACTCATTTTATCTTAACTAGAGCTCTTACAAGACTTTTAGAGGAACATCATGACCTTAACCCAATATGTATCTAACAATGTAAAGTGAGCCTTAGAGTTTTTAGCACCAAGACCCAAAGAGGTCTTATGGTTTTGAACATCATCATTAAGCTTAAGAAAATGGGTCAAGAGACAAAAATCAACACTTAACAAAACAAGCATAAAGAGAACTACTCATATTCTTCATTTTATTACTCATAAGCTTCTATCTAGAGTAAACTCTAACGGCCGACTATCTTTAAGGTTAGCAAGGGTAAACTTAGAGCTTTTTTGAAAACATGTGTTTAAGTTTCTTAACAAAACCTTTAATGAGCTACTTAACATTTGCATCAAACTTTGAACAACTAAAGGGAATGAAAATCGAAATCATGTTTGGCCCAAGACCAAGTTTTCAAGCTTTAGAGTTTTCTCACATGGTAACCACAAGACCATTATCTTGAAAACTCATCATTAAGCTATCATGAAGCATTATCAAGGCCTCAGTGGCTGAAAAGAAAAAGAAAGGAAGAAGAGAAACCAAAACATAAAACATCTTTTTAGAACAAGAACAAGACTTAGTAAAGCAAGAAAATAACTTAGAGAACAACTCCCTACCGAGTGGTGAAGAGAAAAGCTTGTTTCTTGAAATGAAGATGAGAAGAAAACTTCCTTCCAAGGTGGACTTAAGGTTTCGGCCAAGAGAGGAAAGGAAGAGGAGAGGTTATGTTTTAAGAGAATGAAGAAGGGAAAGAGACTTCTTTGAGCTTTGAGAAGAAATCCTAGAGTTTGCAAAGAGTGTAAAAGATTGAATGAGCTTTCATGCAAGCTTATTTATAGATGAAGTAAAGCTCATGGATGGTCTTTGAGAGGGAGGAAGTGGCTGGCCATTTTGAGAAGAAAAGAGGGAAAATATCTCTTGGTCAAGGCATGGTGTTGGGCATGGGCAAGGTATGGCTTGGATATGGCTCTTTTGTATGCAAAATAAATCAACATGTGGGGAAAAAGGGAGGATTTCGGCCAGCATAATTAGCCCAAGGGGAGGAAATTGTTTCATCTAATTGTGGTTTTAAAGGTGTGTTTAGTTGTGTCTTTGATTAGGCTTTTGATTAGGGGTTTGTAAGAAGGTGTTTAAGTGAAATAATAGGTAATTAAGACTATCAAGACATGATTAAAGAGTTGTTCTAGCTAATTAACAAATTAAAACCATTCTTTAGTCAAATAAAGGTATGGGCACAATTCCTTAATTTAAGAAATTGAGAGCAAAAACACTATTCAAGATTCAATGATGGAAATCTTGAATCAAAGATGTAATTAGAGTTTAACTAAGCGATCTTAGGTTAATTAACCTTAATAAATTATTTTGACTCTAGATTAATTATTGAAATTAATTAATCTTTGATTAGAGCTTAATATTACTTAGGTTTCGCCATCGCGTCATTAAGCCTAAAATGCCCAAGGCTAGGGACAAAACGGTAATTTTTACAAAAATTTCCTAGGGCCACCTTGGCTTAACGAGTTACTAAACATAGCTTGAAAATCATTTAAAACCTTTGGTGAAATGGGTGACTGATGAAACGGGTTAAAAGCACATGGGCTTTTGATAATTTTGCGCGTCGAAACTCAAAATGAGATTCTTCTTCTATTACTACACACAACACACATAATCCCCTATTATCATGAAAACATCCCTTGAGTTATCTTGACCTGCGTATCTCGTTTTCAGGAAATTACCTTAAGATTTCAATCATTTATACATTGAAAAAAAATCAGAGTGTTACAAATTGGGGTGTAATTTTCAAAATTTGTAAGTCTTAAAATTTTTTGTATTTTTTTATAAAATCTAAAAAATCAAAATTGAAAATAAAATCTTCAAACTGAAAACTCGTGTGCAAAAGGAGAGGATAGGTGATCTCTGTCCGTTGTGTTTCAGTGTGAGACATGTGGCACACTTTGGATCATATGTCATCACATCACATCACATCACATGATGAATACATAACAACATAACCAGTGGCTATTTCTGACAGAAAAACATTCAAGGCTAGTAAGCTGAAGGGGCATCACCAATTAAGTGATTACTGGGGACACCAATGACCATGGCCACACTACAGTGCAATCCTCTCCCTCTCAACAAAACCTGTCACCCCACAAGAAGACCCTTACTGTACCCCGTCTTCTATCCACCCGTTTTGTCTCAAGCCTTGGCACTTCAATTCGTACAAGCTCCTGTGCATTGAAGACCTCAACTTCCAGGTCAGTTTATGTGTCTTTCTCGTTTCTTTCTTGATCAGTGTTCACTGTTTCTGTTTAGTTCAATTTTATGAGCTTGGAGTAGTGGTATTGGCATTTGGCAGGTGGGTTGGTACTGTTTCTGCTGTTGTGTCAGAAGAGAGCGCAGTTGGGTCGAGTTTCTCAGCGGCTGATGTCTTCAGACTGACATATTTAGAGGTTGATTTTATGGTTCTTAGTTCTTACAGTTCATTTGCCTTTTAAGTTTGATAATTTTCCACTTTCCTTTGACATGGGTGCAGTGTTGATTTCAGGGAAACAGTTGGCTGTGGAATGTGGGTGGGGCAAACATATTGGTTGATCCAATTTTGGTTGGTAACTTGGATTTTGGAATTCCTTGGCTGTATGATGCTGCCAAGAAAGAGTTAAAGAAGTTTCAGGTATCCTTTGGTGGATTTTAGCTGCTTCTTGATTGCCTCTTTTTTATGCTTTTGTCTTCCTCCTGTTCTCTCAACTTTACAGTGTGGGAATCCATGAGCTTGCTCTCACTGGTTTATATGCTACTATTGTAGTGCAGCTCAGTGATCTTCCGGAAATCGATTGCTTACTCATTACACAAAGCCTTGATGATCACTGCCATTTGAAGACCTTGAGGCCTTTGTCTCAGAAATTCCCAAATGTTAGGGTTATAGCAACTCCTAATGCCAAAAAGTTGCTGGATCCTCTTTTCAGCAATGTAAGTGTGCATTCCTTTGTCATTGTTTTGTTGGGCTGCTGAAAACTTTAGCATGTATGTTTGACTTTGAACCTTTGCCTTATTTCATTTTGGTATATTGAATCTATATATCTGGGTTGGGCACAAAACCTGGTTTGAGGATTTTGTTTGGTCCTGATATACTTGGTGAATTATATGATTGTACTAAGGTGGCTTAAGTTGTTCTGAAAGAGAGCCTTCACTGTCATGGCCATCATTTGTTATGCTCTGTTGAGGTACTGCAATGCAACATGCTTGACATAGAAGTGCTGCTTAGTGTTTCTCCTTCAAATCTAAGAGAAAGTGCTGAAATTTAGAAGTTTATGTATTTAAATGAAGATCTTACTGTTTTTATAATCCTCGTTTTCAAAACAGTAACTTTTCCCTGAGTAGAAAACTATCTGGTTATAAGTTTGAGTTAACATCTTAGGTCCAACTTATGCAGCTGTGTCAGTCTGTTATTGATTGCCAATATCTTTGAAACATTTTCACAAATTGATAGATGCTATAAGCTCCTGAATTTCCTCACCTTTTGTGTTTAACTTGACACACATTACTTTTTTGTATAGGTATACTTGCAAATGATATCATTTCTTATGTGGGTTTGTTAAGGACTTGTTTACTATCTATTTTGATCTCCTGTTTTCAATTTTAGCTACAAAAGTGTCACCTTGTTTTCATTATGTTTTTTGTTTTAATTTTATGAAGAAAATAGTGAAAAACATGAAATAGATGGCTTGTTTGGTTTTTGTATTCATCTCCTGTATTACAGTTTTATTTTTTTTTAAAGGAAATAGTGAATATTAAGAAATGAAAACAGGGACAGGGCTGGGGCATATCCTCGCCCCCATGGATACCCATGGCATCCCCAACGAAGGATGGAGTGATTTGTTGCATAGAATTGTTCTCTTGTAGAATTCATATTTGTATATGTTCCTAAGCAAAATATGTGTAAAAGAAAGGAAGATCTTGTGCTTGTGACATATCTCAAGCTCACTGCTTTCAACATATTGTGCAAAAATGTCTTGGGAGATAGTGAAAGTTTGTGAAAAGTAGATCATGACAAAGCATGCATCCTTTCTCTTATTAGTGTATAGGGTTTTTCCTCCTCTTTGTCTCTCTATCTCAAACACACCAGAGAGTACTGCACTGGGATTGTTGATAGGAAAAAGGATCATGTACTAAAATAACAGATCCAAATTATATCATAAGTTGTGAGAACCGAAAGACAAGAAAGAGGGAGACAAACATATGCTATTATGATATTAATGCAGAAGCTTGAGTCCCATATTGGATGGCTTGGAACCACCAAGTTCTGACTAAATGTGGAAACCCATCATTATCAGCCTGGCTTTTGGTAGTGGTTCTGCTCTACACCATGCACATTGTGAACTTGTGCTCTGTGATGTAGAACAGGAACAACAAACCACGCAAAATTTCTCAATTGACTCAGAATTCTTGATATATAATGATCATTTATAAAATGCTATCCTAAGACAGATAATATGCCATAGATAGGCAATTCAAAGGACCTTGGTATGCGAGCAACCCAAACTTATGACCAAAGTAATCCCAACCCAATCTAGAATAGGAAATAATTGCATAATACAATTAGGAATAAGATATTGCGAGACCTGATTCCCAGTTTGCATATACATCTTAAATTAATGTAGTACGTAAAAATTATCTCCCAATCCTGCTCTACTCTGATAATTACATCAAGAAACACCTGGAATCAATTACTCTTGATATGAAATTTAGTTATTTATGGATAGAAGTTGACATCTTGTGTATGTTTGAAGAATTCTAATGAGCTAAGATTTCATGAATTTAAATTTTTTTTGGGAAATGATATTGTGGGATATTGAAGCCATAGAATTCAATATATGTTTGAGAAAAGTAAGAGACCTGATAGAAGTGAATTTCTTAAATGACCATAGACTGTTGTGAATCCAACTTTTTTATGGCCTAGGGAAATATCTAGCGATGATCCACTTGTCATCATCATGCTTTGAACAACTTTTTATCATGCTCACTGTTGCAATAACCCTTTCTTCTTCATTTTCCTTCACCGTAAGTTGTAAACAAAACAACTACAACGTGTTAAGAACCCATAATAACTGTCTCTTAGGGATGGCAATGGGTTGGGTTTGGAAGGGTTTTAGATCAACCTGGCCCCACCTCGCACCTTATTACCACTAGTCTCAACCCACCCGGTCCCTACCTGCGGGTTTTGAAAAATATAAACCCACACCTGCCCCTATGCACTATTTTTATCTTTTAAAAAAATATAAAATTATTGTAAAACCTAATAAACATATAAAAGAACTAGTGTTTCAAGAAAAATAAACAAGAAATTAAATAAGTCAAACACAATCATATAAAGTACAACAAATGTCAATATTTATTAAGTGCATGAAAAACTTTAGTAGCAAGAAAACAACAAACTAAATTCCAAATAAGCTTAACATAATCATTTAAATTACAAGAAATATATCATCAATTCATGTCTAGTCTCACAACTCTTCTTGATCATTAATTGTCTGATAGGGTATTAGGGTTGGGTAAACTTTATATATATATATATATATTATTATTATTATTATTATATTTTTATTTTTTTTAATATTTATATGGGGTGTGGGGTTGGCAGAGGTGGGTTCATCCTAATGCCTAACCCGCTCACCTTCCTGTCTTGGTGCCAGGTGGGTAGGGTGGGTGCCCCATAGGTAGGGCAGTGATTGCCATCCGTCTCTACTCTTTAGCATTGTTCTGTAGCATAATATGCTAAAATCATTGTGCGGAACTTTTTACATGAAAGTGCACACATACCTCCATCTTGTTTAGTATGTTAAGAGATGGAAAATAATTTTTTGGTTTGCATTCAATTTGTTGAATACAAAAGTAATTTATAGGTCTCTACCTAACAAGAGATGGTTCTTATCTTGTCATTAGAGTTGGTTGCAAGTTCAATTCCCAGATAAGCACAAAAATTGGGAAGGCAGGTGCTGGCAGGGGAATCGTTGGCCAGCATCCTGCCTTGGCAAGAGCTAATTGGAGTTATAGTCAAATCAGATTATAGTGCTTGGTAATGACCATTGGGTTTAAGTAATAGGAGTTGTGCCTAGACTAACAATTATAGGTTTTGGTCTTGCCTAGCATTTCGTCTAGTGTAAGCGCTCGATTCTACAATTGCTATCAGAGCCTCTATAACCAAGCGAGTGTTGCCTCCCGTCCTTCTGATCAAAAGTTAAATTTCAGCACAAGGTAAGGTGGACCTACGCATTGTCCACCCTTTAAGCCCATTCAAATCTTGCTTTTTTTTTTTTTAAATTTTTGATTTTTTGTTTGTTGGGGTGGGTTTGGCGGGAGGCATGTTAGATGTAAAAACTATACATGTGCCTCAACCTAATAATCCTGTTGGCTTGAGTTTCCAGTTTTCAGTTTTCATTTTTAGTTTTCTATTTTTTCAGAATTTGTGAGGGAAAAACTGAAAATTCTGAAAATTGGAATTTGTAGTTTTCAGAATTTTCAGTTTTTCCTTTACAAATCTGGAAAACTATAAAACTGAAAACCCAAACCAAACAGGCCCTTAAGTTTTTAAGAGAGATAGTTCATGGTAAAATTAGTTACTGTTGCACTTGGAATATAATTTTCTCTAACCAAGATGCTTGATTTGTCTTTATGCCATTGATTCATTAATTGTTTGCAGTTTCATGTGTTTTTGCCGTCATACACTCCTCTAATTATGTAGATGTGCCTTCTAATAACCAATTCTTCATCTGGGTTTTGCTAACCAAAAATCTATTAAGCAAGGTGTTGGAAATAAAGAGGATATCATATAATATCTTCACCATATCTTAGAATACCAAGGGGTATCCTTGATGATCTCTTAGGATTAGTTCTGATATTTGCTATTATTTCATGAATATTCCTTATCTAATTAGGATTAGGATTTTAGTATTATTATAAATAGGGATAGGTGTTTCTCTAGTAACAGATAACACATTATATCATATCAATACATTTTATATTATTATTCATAGCCTTCCTCTTCTCTCCTTTTCCTCTCCTATCTAAAAACCATAATTTCAACATAAGGATATGACATGGCCAGACAAGACAAATACCAAACTGTTGCAGGGATACCACTAATTTCATGACATGACACGACTGTGATAAAACGTAAAGTATAAAATTAACATAAAAACAGAAGTCTTAAATTAAAAGAGAGAATCAATATTTTAACTCATGTCTCACTGTATATATAATAATAAAATCTAACATTTATCTAATCTAATCATTTAAAATCTGTGTCTGTATTAGTATACAAATTCAAAAATACAATCATTAAATGCAGCTAATGGTATTTGAACTGTCTGCGAAGTGGACAACATGGATACATCTCTGCCGTCAGTACTAAGACTATTTGTTAGCATTTGTGCTTGCATAACCGCACTTCAATTGTGCTCACCAATTTATCCTGTCAATATTTAGCATGTGACTAGGGTATATGCTAAGAAATGGGTTATATGCTCAGTTGACAAATCATTGCCACATAAGTTTTCACGTAGTTTTAATTAATTTCAGGTTATATATTTAGAACCTGGACAGATCTCTGATATTGAAACAAAGAATGGATCTAACATCAGGGTTAAGGCTACAGCAGGACCAGTTCTCGGACCTCCTTGGCAACGCCCTGAGAATGGGTAAATACTGTAAAGTTTCTTGAGCATATTATTTGCTTTGCATTTATGGTATTCAACAGAATTTAACATTTTGTGATCAATGTGTTGTAGGTATCTTGTTAGATCCCCACAAGGGCAATTGTCACTCTACTATGAACCCCATTGTGTATACAATCAAAATTCTGTTGAGAAGGAAAAGGCAGACATTGTGATTACGCCAGTCATAAAGCAGCTTCTGCCAAATTTTGCCCTGGTTTCAGGACAAGAAGATGCTGTGAAACTTGCTAAGCTGCTGCAGGCCAAGTAAACTTCTGTATTTAAATGCTGAATCACAAAAAATGAGAAAAGTCTTCTATTTGAGAAACTTGATTCATGCAAAAGACCACAATACTAAAATTGTAACATTGGATATTAGGAACCAGTAAATGACTGCATTTGCTATTTAATTGCAACATTGAAACAAGGTTTTTTTAATTGAATATCATTTTGGGGGCCAATAAATAAATTCTTGGTAAACTAATATTTTTGATATGAAAACATTTAACCACTCAAGTAATTAATTAAGTCAATTGGTGGTTACTCATTAACCCCTCTTTGAATATCATTAACCACTTAAATGTTTAATTATTAATACTTGTCCTAGAATTCCTTTTTGGTAATTAGCCCTATAATATTTTGGTTCCTTTGGAAGAGTGCATTTGAGCTTTAGTTCAATCTGGTGATTCTGATCAGCTTCTTCATATTTTCTTGTTAATAGTGTAATTGTATTTCATAATTCTATATCCATATCTTAGATATTCATTCCTTGTTAATAGTTTCATTGTGCCAATGAAAAATGGAGATCTAGATAGCAAAGGGTTTCTTGCAAGTATAATTCAGGCTGAAGGAACAGTTGAATCATTTAAGGTTAGATTTCTTTCCATTGTAATTGATATGTTGCTTATTTTATCATTTCTGGTATGTCCAGAAAAGAACATATCATGTTTTTTAACACAAGTAGTAGTAAACTATTGGAGCCCAAGAAGTATGGAATGTAAGTGGGCTATGGCAGGGAAACTACTTGAACAGTGCTCATAATCTGGCGGGGAAAACAGAGCGAATATGTGCCACTTTCTTCAGTGCTTCCAGCATAAACCTGGGTTCTGCTAGAAAAATTAGCCTTCTTGTCGGTAACCTTGGAAGGAAGCCTGTGGCAATGAATTTAGCGCACTTTGGACAAAGTTTTGTAACTTTTGTCCAATCTTCAACTGGCTTGATCATCTTCACCTTCTTCCTGCCAGCTTACTCACTTCCCCAAGAAATAAAAAGCCTGTTTGTGGGTGACTTCTGGTGGATCTTTGGTCCCCTATAGGGTGTGTTTTTGAGTTTTATTTTGGAGGGAAAAGAGCCTTACCCCCCTTTCCCTTCAAAGTGAAACTCTCAAACACACCCTGATTCCTATGGAGGAAGCCTTAGTCAATTAATCTTATCACATTTTCAGGTTTCTAGCTCTTTTGTCCAATCTTCAACTAGCTTAATCAGCTTTATGTTCTTTCTAACATCGTAGCCCACTTCCCTGTAGATTGGCTCTTCTATATTTGTCTTCTACCTCATCTAACTCATGAACCCTGCCAAAGCAACCTGCAAGTTTGTGCATTTGCCTAAATTTCCTGTTTAAAGCCTTTCTTAAACACTTTGTTGCTTGATTGCTTCATTATCAGTCTCCCTTTAACTATTTGCTTTCAATCCATCTAAACCAAGTCAGCCTTCAACATGCTAACTACATTTGTCAATTGCATTTCACTATAGAGCTCCACTTGAATTTTGCATTCTTTAACTTTCTATGGACGTGTCTTCTTGAACTTTGGAATCTCTGTTGGCAGGCCTTGGCCTACATGATCCCTCTTGTGATTGCTACCATGCTTTTTAGTCAACTTGTATGGAATTATTTTCCGAGTTAAATTTCATTTCCAACTTTACTTTTTGTTTTTTCTGCTATGGCACTTTATGAATTGTGACATTCTTATTTTTTGTTTCATCATAACCAGAAAATAAGTGTTTCTCATGTACAGTGATAATAAAACTAGTATTACTGCATGAACAATGACATAATGACTCAGTCCATTACAAATTATCTGTTTGTGATATTGGGATGGAAAATAGCATTAAAGTTACTCTATAGCTAGTAATTGCTTTCAAGTTATATAAATTCTTTTTGCTGTATCATCTGTTGAAATGATTCTTTCTTGAAATCTATGCAGGAGCTCTTATCACAAGAGTTACCGGATGCAAAGGTCGTAGAGCCTGCCCCTGGCGTACCAGTAGACATTTCGGCAAACTGAAAATGTAGTTCATCTTGACCCCTCGTGCCTCCACGCCCTTTCAAATTTCTTTGGAGGCCAAATATAGATAGAACCAAAGTTTCTTGGGGATGAATATACTTTATTGTCAATAGTGTAACATAGACTCACTTTGATTTAGTAAAAATAATAAAAATGAATGCATTTCATGGTTGATGGGATGGTTGATGTTCCGCCCATAAGCCATAACAAAGAACATATTTAATTTTCAAATCTCTAGAGTCTCGTTACTCGTTATTTAAACACTCACGTCCCCAAACCCCCAAAGCACCCAAGGCTCATAAGGAAGAGAAAAAAATTATAAAAGAAATTAAAAAAGATGAAAAGTAGTCAAGTGAGAGAAAAGTAGAGAGGTGTTGGGCGTCCAAGACAATGAATGGTTAAAAAAACATTTTCCAATCTGTATTTATTGTGCATGATGTGCTTAGATACTCAAGAAAAGATGTGATGAACTTAGGCAAGCCCTTTTTTTTTTTTTCCCTAATAATGATATCACGATATTTTCTTGCAGGTTTGGTTCATTTAAATGGTTCATAAAATTGATTCTCATTTTGATTGTAGAAGTATAACAATATGATAGGGCTTCTCCACCTGTATGACATGAATAGTATATATATATATATATATATATATAGGTAGAGGATCAAGTGAGAGGAGTGATTTTATGTGAGAGTGAGAAGATCAAATTTGGGGCGTATAAAAATATATGAATGTTTAGGATTAAAAGTTATTAAGAAATTACATGATTACTTAAAAATGTCACATAATTTTATGTTTTAATTTTGAGTATTGATATAACATTTGACGACCTAGATTTAAACCTAAAGGGAATTTCTATCCTTAGTTAATGTCTAGGGCTAGCTTCGTTAAGAACAAGTTGCCACTCCAAATAAAGTCATGATAGATCTTATCAAATCTATCACAAACAGTGATGCGGAGCTTGCAAGTTTGCATCACATAAGAAGGGTTAGAAGCAAGAGTAGACTGGGCAGAGTATACTCCCGCCCGCAAGTGAGAGCTTCTTGGCTCTCCAACAACTCAAACAGATATACATTCTATCCATGATAAACTTGAAGTATATCTGAGCATCTTTCATGGAAGAGGAGAACCATAAGATGCTTCCCAAGATCTAATTTGAGGCGCATACCCAACTCATTGCTTAACTCTTGTCTTGTTGACATTAACGTTCTTTGGAAAAAAGACATAAGATTTACTATTATTTACCTTCTAACCTGAACTTTGACAAAACGGCTCAAAATCCCTTTGATAACCTGCACTTGACCCAAAGTGCCCTTAGCAAAGAGCACCAGATCATCAAGAAGCATGAGATGAGTTGGGACCTCCCTGGCTAATACAAATAGGTTTCCAAAGGCCATTAGTCACTGCCAAAGAAATAAAATAGCCAACCTCTCTAAACAAAGAACAAAGATATAGGGAGGCATTTGGTCGCTTGCCTAATGTCTTGAGAAGGTTGGAAACTCTAACTAACACCCCCATTCCACAAAAGTTGCATTTTAGTTGAAGTAATATAACACATAACCTCAATAAGATTTGGTGGAATGCTTACATCAATCAAAATGTCTTTAATGAAGTCCTAACTCAACCTATCATAGGCCTTTCTTATCAACTTATATCTGGTGTCATGGGTTGATTTTGATTTCTTTATTTTTTTAATTTGATATTTTTTTTGTTATTTTTATTTCTTTAAATATGTTATTTTTCTTTTTATAAAATCAAAATAAACTTTTTGTATTGAGATGTATCATGATCTCTTGATAGCAATTATGAAATTAAATGAGTCATTAAATAATTTATTGTAGATGATTAAAAACTAGGGAAATTGTGTACGAGTATGTTACCATTTGGTATCTGGATAGTGGAACCTATTGATAGATCGTGCCATGGATGTGGTAAAACCCTTGTCTCACGAACGAGCATCGTCAACCTCTTAGGATGCGTTAGTTGCACCCATACGAATATCAAGCTGCGAGGATTGAATGTGCTTGAGGACTTCGGAGGCATCATCCCAACATACGTCTAAGGTACCTTGACGTGGTTCGCCATTACGGTGAGTTCAGGGTGAGCACAAAATGAGCGCATGTTGAGTGCAAATCTAGACACATCTTCTAGAAGGATCCCTTAACGGTTTTTCATATCATCCATATGCTACAGCTTACTCTAATCATCTATTTTGGACGTTTTCTCATGATATAAATAGAAAATAGAAAGAACAATAGGGGTAAGCTATTCATTCTAATTGTTTGTTTTTCTTTTTCACTATCATCACTGACTTGGACATTGGAATCCTTTTGCTAGTACCCACCCTAGCGCTTGACCACCATGAGGAGAGAGAAGCAACCAACATCACCATTGGGTAGAACCAGAATGAGACCCTAATGTTGCAATACGTAATAGAGTAGAAGAAGGATTTTGATGTGAGAGGCTTCAATCTTTTACTGTACAAATTAATTTTCAAAGTCGACTATGATTGAAACATTTTCCAAAAGTGAATTAGCCTCATAAACATTTGAACAATCAAGTTGAAAACCTGAAATATCTTAGACCTATTAACATTTCTAATAGTTTTAATAAAAAAACTTCAAATAGAAAACAAGAAACTGAAAATTGTAGTTACAACTCAAGTAAATGTTCACTTTGATCTCTGAAATTGTAAGCATGATTTACTTTAGTCCGTAAAATTAAGAAAGTATCACTTCAATCCTAAAATTTCAAAAAGTGATTCAACTTAGTCCTTTTGGTGATTCAAGTTAGTCCTAGGAACGGGTATAAGGACTAATTTGAATCACTTTTTGAAATTTTAGAGATTAAAGTGATACTTTCTTAATTTCAGGGACTAAAGTAAATCACACATACAATTTTAGGGACTAAAGTGAATCTTTACGTTACAACTCTCATGTTAATTATTATCATAAGCAAAAAGTTTAGTTTTACCACGATATCAAACACTATACATATTTCTAAAACCATTTTGATTTTGTGGGCGATGTAAAAGATTAATCATCTATCACTAGCAAAATAATTATAAAAAAAGCAAGAAAAAACTTGTTCTAAGCAAGATTCTTAAACAAGGCTGGGTATCGAACCAGACAAAGTAACAATTCAAAGGTTCAGAGGTTTAACCCTGTCAATCTGAAGTTCAATCGAAATATAACTGATGTATAATAAAATATATATTTATATAAATATGTAAAATATAAAATGAAATATATGTCATAAAATAATTAAAAATTAACTAGACATTAACACAACCCATAGAATAGAACATAGTTCATCCCTTAATCAAAATAAACATTATCCATATGGATCAAATCCCTCAAGTATCAAGTTAGTACTTCCAATAAGACATGATAACATCAACTCATATTCATAGGCAATGTCTAATGCGATTGTGTATTTCTAATGAGTCCAACTGGATTATCTAGTTTTTCTCGTTAAAGATTTCCTCCAATAAGTGCAGCTACCCTAGATTGTTGTAAACTTGTAATAACAAGAAATATACGGGTAGAGTTATGTGGAAGAGATGTGGAATGTGTAGGTTTAGTTAGATTCTAGATTGAGGATCCATGAAAGAAAAGAGATTGAAAACATAGTTGAGAAAGATGGAAATTAACACTACAAGGACCTAAAGAACATTGCTTATCTGAAAAAAAATGACTTGCTGAAGCATGAGATAGTTGATCGGCTTCTCTTCAATTTCATGCTACCATTAGCAACAAAGAAAAGGAAGTCCCACCTTAGAGAAGAGAGATAGCAAACCAAATCCTTCTCCAAGTTGAAATGGCTCAATGATAATTGCAAAGGTGTATGGCCAAGGCCCAACTCATGAAACATGGAGTCATTAAAAGAGTTTAAGACACCACTTAGGCCACTGATGTGTATACACTTAGTATCAAAAGTTAAATTTCTTATCCGTATGGTAGTTTAAAGGAGTTCTATGACTCTTCTGAGTGTCCCGCTTCCCTTTTCGATGGAGTATGGTACTTTCCCCCTTAGTGACACTTGAAGAGTTATCTGACCTAGAAAAAGGTCAAATTGATCAATTAAACAAAGGTGCCCACTCCCCTACTTAGAGTCAATGCATTTATTTACAGTGATTTTTAACTACATTTCTTAAATGTGGTTAAACACAGATAAAAGTGTGGCCAAATGCAAATTCTAGACACTGTACTTGAATAATTGAACTTTCCAAATTTGGTTTTAAAAATTGCACATTTCTTAAATGTGGTTAAACGTAAATAAAAGTGTGGTTAAATGAATCTGAACAATTAACTACATTTTCAAAATATGGTTAAATGAATCTAAATCTGTGGCTAAACAACCAACACTTTACAATTGCCACACCTCTCCTCCCTCCCCCACCTCCCCACCACTCCCCATCCCCATCCCCATCACCAACCACCCACTCCCCCTAACAATAATCACAACAACAACCATTTCGATCTCCCTTCCACAACAACAACGCAACACAAACAACAACACTACTGCCACTTACGATGGTGCCTCTTCCATGTTGAAGCCATGCGGGTTCTCCACCATTGACTCCTCCTCTGCCACTAAGAAGAAGAGGGTCGCCCAGGAAGTACTCTCCTGATAGCAACATTGCCTTGGGCCTCGCACTCACACTGAAAATCAGTTCAAACTCACTCCAATCATCTTCATTGCAGGATTACTCCGCTTTCTCCGTAGAGCCTTCAACCGCGATGATGGCGACGACGTGGCGGATTTTCCATGGTGCAGGAGCTACACCACTTGGCGAGCATGTACTCCGCCTTCCTCCATGGCGAATGTGCATGCCTTTCTTCTTCAAGCTCTACTTTGCCGTTTGACACACTGGATATGACTTGAAGAGACGATCATTTCCAACGAAAATATGCGGAAGAAACTGAAGCATTGCCTTCCCGTCGATCGAGCAATCTCAATCTAATCGGAAATCAATATCGATTATCAACCTCTCACTTAGTATTATGATCCCAGCCTAAATCCCTAATTTTGTTTCTGCCCTTTTCCATGATAATTGTGATCCCAAATCCCAAATCCCTCTCATGTCAAGTGCAGATTCTGTTGTGCTCACTCTTTTTCTTAATTTTTTCACTTTTTTTTTTCTCTTCTTGATGGATTGATTTTGTTCTAGAATTGTTTGTTGTTTTTGAGGTTTGGAGGGTTTGGATTTGTGTTTGATGTTAGTTTGGGATATGATTGTTGCAAGATGAAGGAAAACAGGAGTTTGCTTTTGATTTTAGTTTGCAAGATGAAGGACGGGGTGGTGATGGTGGCGAAGTGATGGTGGTGAGGAGCGAGGACTGAGGGTTAGGAGGAGACCTTGAGTATGGCAATTTGTGTTGGTGTTTGGCCACACATTAAATTTCATTTAACCACGTTTACAAAATGTGGTTAAATATAACTACATGGGAAGGCATTGACCAGCAAATATAGGTGAGAATGCCCCTTAAACAAATGGCCAGCTATATCATGTTTCTAATTTAATCGGCATGAAGTGCGTAGTTAATCCAGGCGGGCAAACGACCTCTTTTAAAGGAAAAATTCAGGAAGTTTGTCACTATTGTGCATCTTAATTCTTGATTTTCTGAAGATTTGACCTTCCCCTATCTCTCTTTTTCAGAGTTTCCTATATTCCATTGAAAAGGGAAACAAAAAATGGCCAACAAGAAAGACAAGGCTCCTCAGTTTGATGTTGATGCCCTAAGGGCTTCAAGAAGACCACCTTCGAAGGTTCAGGTGGATTGACCAATAGAGAGGATTTAGCAGATAGTCGCCCCACTAGCCGATGTCACCTTCATTCCTCTGATGCTCATAGCTCAAAGGACGGAGATGCCTCAATCCAGTCTTACCACCATGCCTTCCAGGTCTTGTAGCCTATCCTCACCTCTAATCTTTCATCGGCGGCCGCCTTTTTTCTAAGGAATTTGCTGGGATATAGGGTCTCTGTTACCTCAATTTACGATTCTGGTTTGCCAATGGGTGTCACATCGACAACTACCAACTTACACCACCAATGCTGCGAAGTACAAAAAATTAGGACTACTAGCTTTGTTCCGAGCCTAGGAGGCTACTTCACGAGGAATGCCAGGATGTGTTGATATCTGGAGAAAAGGTTCGAAAATGGAGGTCAGCGAACTAAACGAATGCTCAATTGGCTAAGAAGAGGCAAAATTTGCCAAAATGGAAGAGGATCGTGTTAGGGAAAAGTGCGGAAGAAGCTTGGGTAAAGGAATTAGAGAAAGTGCAGGCTCTGCGAGCGATCTTCATCCGCTCATGACAAGGCAAATGGGTTGGCGGAGGTATTAGAAAAAACAAATATGGCCTTAAAAACAAATGAGAAAGCCATTGTAAAAGATCTCCTACACCAATTCTCCCTGAGATGAAGGGCTGGACCATTTTAAACATTTAATTAGAGAATTAAATCTTGATTTTAAGCAAGCCGGTCCTTGGCATAGATTGGAAGAAGGTGTACTTGGTGTACTTCGACTACCATCAGATGATGAAGAGGAGGATTCCTGAAAAGGGAGATAGGCCGCTTACCGGTGGAGGCGCATGATGAAGGTCAGGGAATGCCCCATTACTCTTTGTATGCCCTAGACTGATAACCTTTTGTAAATGCCTTTGAATTCTATTTGAGACATTATTATTGTCTTCATTGGACAAGTGTTGCACCGATATATTTAAATGAAAATCGTTTCCTTGATAAATATGATTCTCATAGGTGTTGATACCGGCCCACTGAGTACAGGGCTTGATTGCTAGTGAATATTGGTCTTTGAGTGTCGGTTAATACCGGTAGGCACCTTGAGAATCGGCCTTGATGAAATCAGTTTCTTGAATAAGCGTTTATTGATAACTCATTTGGGATACAAAGTTTCAGAATATAAAGTTCATATAAGGCAGAATGAAAAATTAAAACCAAACCAACAAATGAAATTATTGCAACTCACTTAGCTGTAATATTTCCTAAGTTTCATCGCATTCCATGTTCGAGGAACCTAAGCTCCATTGAGTTGACAAAGATGATAGGCCCCATTGCCCAGGTTCTCAAAAATTCTGAATAGACTTTCCTAATTAGTTGCAGCTTTTCCTTCCATCGAATTTCGATCAGTCCTTCCAAGGACAAGGTCTCCTTCTCGAAATTACCGATTGATGACTTTCTATTATATCGTCAGGAACTTTTTCCTTGCGGCCATTACTCTTATGTAAGACATTTCTCTTTCCTCTAGCAGAACATCCAAATCCAAACGACGCTCAAGATATGTTAGTGTCTTCCTTGAATTGTTCCTTATGCCAACTTGGAATCCCAACTTCAACCGAAGCATTGCTTTTGCCCCTCAAAGTCTGCAAAGGAGTTTCTTTAGTGAAAGATTGTCGTATGGTATGATAAGCCCACAACAGGCTATGCAATTCCTCAGTCCAACGGCCTTTAGATTAGTCAAGGCATTGTTTAACACCCTAGAGATGACTTTATTTGTTGCTTTTTCCTGGCCATTACTTTGTGGATGCTCAATAGAGGAGAAGGCCTGCCTCATGCCTAGCCTTTCACAGAAACCTGGAAGTTTTTATTGGCAAACTAGGTCCCATTGTTAGTCACAATAACAAATGGTAGCCCATATCTGCATATCAAGCTTTTCCATGTGAAGTCCTATACCTTCCAAGCTATGATGGTTGATAGAGGCTTTGCTTTAATCCACTTAGCGAAGTAGTCGATTGCCATAATGAGAAGTTTGTGTTGACCAAAATCTGAGGGAAATGGGCCAAGGAGATTTATTCCCCAATGACAGAAGGGCTATTGTGTGTTGGAGCTATGAAGCTCTTCTGGTGGGGCCAAGTGCATAGAAGTGAATCATTGGCATTTTTCACATTTTTGGATGTACTTAAACGCTGATTTAATGTTGGCTGTAGTAGCTTGCCCCTGATTATTTTCCCTGAGAAACCTTGCACCAAGATGATGCCCATAGACGCCTTCATGTACTTCTTCTATAACATACTAGGCTTGACGAGGTGTAAGACATTTCAATAGGGTTTACTTCTTCTATAACATACTAGGCTTGATCAGGTGTTATACATTTCAATAGGGGCATGCTAAATCCTCTCTTAGAGAGTTGACTGTCATGAATAGTGTAGTAAGCGCGACCACTTCAACTTCCTGGTGTCACCTTGGTTGTCCAGAAGCTTAGTTAGGGTAAGGTACTTTACAATGGATGTCATCCAAGAGTTCATGTTGGTCAGTTGACAGAGGATGGTTCAACCAGGATAGTAGGAGTTGCAATGGTGAAGACAGGTGAGAAAGCAACAATCGGGTGATGTAACATCTCTTTAATCACAGTTCGACTCATTGCTCGATCTCCTAGTGCTTGCAAGTTTTGAAGGGTCGGCTTGTGTTCCTTTCTCTTGGTATGTGCTTTATGCTGAATTTGTTGAAGGTCTTTGCCATGTCCTTTTCTTTGTCGAGATACTAGGCCAATAGGTCATCCTTGGCCAAGTATTTCCCATTAACTTGCGACTTCATTGAAGAGCTTAATATGCACATTATAAATGGTCAGCTCAAATTGCTATATGGCGAACAAAACTAGAAATAATGAAGATACATGTGTTTATTAAAAGAGAATTGTATTGCTACATGCTTAATCGGTAATGATCACTTATTACATCAAATAAAAATTGGAAGATAGAGAAACATAAACTGAACTGAATTGAAAGCTTGGAAAATAAATAAAATGTTGACAAGGAATTTTAACAAGGCTCTGTAGATACTCATGCCCTAGAATACGTGATTGGTAACTATCTTGTAATCACTTTTGGTGGCTAGTATGGAGGCTTCGACCACTTGTGCAATTTGTAGTCCTGGAAGAAAAGTTTGTTCATTCCTTATTACCTGGCTTTAGATCTGAACTTCAAGGATTGCAATAGCCACCCCATTCGGTCTTCTAGAATGACCCAACTCACTTCCCTTAAGATTACAAGCACTATCCACATATAGAGTCCAAGTTTCAAGAAGAGTACCATTGTCAACACCATCCAAGCCACACCACTCATTGATGAAATCTGCAAGAAATTGTGACTTTATCGACCCTCAACTTTGGTATGTTATTCCATACTCCAACAACTCTATCAACCCATGCAATCATTCTTCCTGAGTCAGGGCTTTGCAAGGATTTGTTGTATAGGCTAGTCAGTCTTGACCATGATCTGATGACTTTGTAAATAGGGTGCAACTGCGAGATGAGATGATCAAGGAAAAAGCTAGTTGTTCAATTTTTTATACCAGGTTTCAGGCCCTTGAAGTACTTTGCTCACAAAATAAACTAGGTGTTCCACTTTCTTTACTTCCCAAACCAAAGTTGCACTTATCGACCTCTAGGAGATGGACAAATATAGAAAGGGCCCACCGCGATCACTGGCCTTGTTAAGATTGGAGGGCTAGCGAGGAACAACTTAATGCTCTAAAAGCCTCTCACACTCAATTGTTGACTCAAAATTTTTAGCCTTCCTTATACAATCAGAGAAGGGCTATCTTGTCCTACTTTGGACATGAAGCAAGTTAGAGCGTAAATCGTCCTACCAATTATTGGACTTCCTTCACGTTGTCTGCTCTTCATCTCCATCACCACCTTGCACTTGTCGGATTGGCCTCTATGCCCCAGATTTAGCATATATTCAAGAAACTTCCCAACTTTTACCCCAAAAGTGCATTTGGCCAGATTTTAAACGCATGTTATGCTTTTAGAGCTATTGACAAATTTCCTAAAAATCAACATAATGGTTGCCGTTGTAGGGAGTTTTGGTGACCATATCATCCACATAGACCTCTATATTCCTTTCCATTTGCTGCTTGAAGACCTTTTCCATCAATCATTGATAGGTTGCCCTTGCATGCTTCAGTCAAAAGGGCATTACCCAGCAACAATAGGTTGGATTATCAGTTATGAATACTATTTTTTCTTCTTTATCAAGGTGCATTCGGATTTGGTTATACACAGAATATGCATCTATAAAGCTCAAAAACTAATAACTGGCTACTATATCTACCAATCGATCTATGTTTGGTAGTGTGCATGAGTCTTTGAGGCAAGTCTTATTCAGATCAGGAAAATCAACACACATGTGCCATGTTCCTTTATTTTTTTTTCTTAACTAAGACCACATTGGAGAGCCAAGTTGTACCTTATTTCCAGATAAAGCTAGCCTTTAAAAGCTTGTCAGTTCTGGCTTTCACTATTTGTTATTTTTCTTCAGACAAGTTTGTAGTTCGATCAATTTTTGACCTATGGGACACAAAATTGGGTCAATCCATGGCATATTAGCTGGCACCCATGCAAAGATATTAGAATATTCCAGGAGAAGTTGATTTAACTTTGCTTTAAGATCCTTTGGAATCCTGCACTAACCATTACAAAACCATCCTCATTCTTGCGGATCTTTATTTTTTCCAATTCACCTTTCAGCTGGCCTCTCCCTTCCTAAAAGTCTTCTCTAGGATCAAGTTTGGTCAGTTGATATCCAAACATCCGGCTGATTTTCTTTTGTCCGTGACCTGGAAAGTCTGCTATTTATGGATCTGGAGACAATCTACATAGCACTGTTGAGCCTCTTGTTGATTAGTGTGTATAGCTCCTACTCCCATGGGAAGGGTGAATTTCATTGTCAAGTTTGGAGTAGAAATGATGGCCCCTAATCTATTAATGGAAATGTGTCCAATGGTAATTTTATAAGGACTCTACTTATTCATGATGAGGTACTTGATAGGTATAGTTTTAACTCCCCCAAAGGTCATCAACAACTCCATACTCCCTTCTGAGAACTTGTTCCCCTGTGAATCCAATCGAGTCCCCCATGAAAGGAGGACATACTTTCCTGGAGTAGGCATAGTTTTGTAAAAGCATCTATAAAAATTATATCGCAAATCCTGACCTACAAGGACCCTTCTTACCTCAAAGTTTGCCACAATAACCTGAATCACCATTAGGTCGTTGTGGTTGGGCTTTGCCTCTTAAAAGTCGTTCATCAATAAAGTGATTGGAATATCAGAAACTTTTGCCTTGGGACGGTCTAATTCTTATCACTGTTAAAGAGAGTGAAGATGTTTGTGACTAGCAAATTTTGTGTCCCCCGAAAATTGTCTAAATATAGTGTTAATTACTCCCCTAATGGTCGATTCTTGATTTTGACTAGTCATTTTCTCACCCGAGCTTCCTGGCTAATTGTATTTTGGTACAGAGCATCGTCCTTATTCCCTTTGGTAGTGTGGAAGGTATCTTGTCAGTCCCCACTTCTAGCTGAAGTTTCTAGAAGATCACAAAGAGACTCATACTCTTCCATGGTGTGACCAAAGACTCGATGGTACTCCCATTCTTCTGCCGATCAATATAGTGCGGTTGAAATCTCAAAGCTTGGGGAAGAGAAACTAGATAAGGACTACAGACATCCCAAAGTATGACATCTTTTAGGGCATTAAAATGTGTGTAATTATGGAAGGCAGGTGGTGGGGTTCAGTTTTCAAAATACCTATATTTGTTTGAACGCTAGGAAGCCGAATTTCTGGGACGCCTTTCCAGATTCTCATCGAGAAGGTCCCTGGTTGTTGGGTGCTCTGCATTCTTTATGTCATCTCCTTCTTCTTCTCCGATTCTGCCCTTCTTCTACCAGATGTAATTGGCAACTCTATTCGCAGTTCATTTAGACTTTGAACTGGGTTGATGTCTAAGGACTTAGTGAATGGTCTAGGTTTAAGTGCACCTATGAAAGCATACATTGTAACCTTCTGATTAAGATCCTTAATCTATGTAGTCTCCTTATTAAAATGGCCCATAAACTCTTTTAGTGGCTCGTTCTTGCCTTGGGCTAGGCTATACAAACTTCCTACCATTTTCTGGTGGGCTTGTTTGTCGTGAAATGATTCAAATAATGATCATTTAGCTTGCCGAAACTAGTGACTGACCATGGTGGGAGAGATGAACCCTTGTTGTGCAACACCTATGAAGTTGAAGGGAAAGCCTTCCAGGGAGGGCATCCGAATCCCTATTTATTAGCATGGCATTTTTTAAGGTATCCACATGGCTCTAGGTGTCGATGACTTGCCATAAGGGCAAAGGTGAGTTGGAGGTCAGGAATGAGATAGAATTGGTTCAATCATGATAAACTCGGTAAATGGATGTCCAGGGTGGTAGAGGCTTGGGTTTTCAGTGTTTGAGCTATAATGGTTGGTCGATTAAGTAAGTCCACGATACTAGTGATTTGAGGGTATGAGTATGGGTGAATACGTGATTCTTCTGTCGATCATAGGATTTCAATTCATGTTATTAATTTTTTGCTATATGTCATGCAAGGATTTCATGATTTGTCAACAAATGGTGGTATGATTGTCGTGTTCCCTTTGCTACACATGTTGATCATCTTTAGAGGTGAAGGTGTAGCTAAAGATTTTTGTGAAAGTAGGGAAAGTTTTACTAGTTTTCCCAAGAAGGTGCCAAAATGTTTTGATCTCTAAGCTTAAGGTAAAGGGAATGTTTGTGTCTAAGTGTCCTTTCTTGTCATCGGCCTATTGCATATATTGGCCTCTGAATAAAGGTTGTCGCCTACCTCCTCAAATTAGAATTGATTTGTATGCTAAGTTGCACAAAAAATATAGTAAAGGGCACAGCCTAGGTTGTCTCTCAATGAGGCTTTATCACTTAGTTGGGAAAATTTGGGGGTTTTGATAATTAAAGCAAGCAATTAAAATTAAATGATAATAGCAATGATGAAGAAGGCATTAGTGCAAGGTATTCCTAGAATTGAAACTAGTTATCATAGACTAATTATTGAATTCTTTAGTGGCTATTAGTAATAAATTACTAACAATTATATTAGTGATTAATCGACTCTAGAATTTGACCAATGCAAATAACTAATAAACGATATCTCAATTTATTTAGAAATCACATTGATTTAATGAACAAATTACTATAGCCTAACCGTCAATAGAAAGTTAATTATGATGTTCTCCTTAAAATATAAACCAATGGATCCATCAATTTATGCCCAAAGGGTTTTCCTAAACGATGATTGCCAATTTAGTTATTCCAATAAAAATTATAGCAATCACCACAATAATTATAATAATAGAAATTGTAGAACATAGAGAAAACTAATGCATTCAATATAAAAAGAGGTTTCAAACATCATCCCAATCTATCCAAAACCCTTACATTAGTAAGAAAATCTACTCTCCATCTCTGAGGATTACAATAGTGAAAATAAATGGAACCTAAAATAATAGCAATAATCTTTGCCACAATCTCCAAGACAAAACACCTTCACTAATGAAATCCCGAGAGAGAAGAATAAAGAAAATGAAGATGTAGAGAGACGTAGAGAGAGATGTAGAGAGTGAAAGTTACCAGCCTAAATTGTGTAGCCAAAATTAGGGTAAATGTCTATGACAATCCTTTAAATACTACTCTCTAAGATAGCCCAAAGCGGGTCACAAAAATAGATAAGTTATCTGCAATTCTATCTGTGGCACATGTCGCAACAGTTACGGTGCTCATCAGAAAGCGTTGCAAGCATTCCAGAGAGTGTTGCCTCGAGTAATCCTAGAGCTATCTCTATTAGCGCTGTAGCGCTTACCTCGAAGTGAACTTCCATGTTTTTTCTTCCTTTTTGCTCCAAGCTTCTTCCCAAGAGTTTCAGCCATGTTCTTGACACTTTGCACTTGATCCAAAGCTCCTATACATAAAACCATACTCAAAAATATAAGTTAAATACAATAGGATGTAATTACAAATTATTCCCAAAATCAGTGCAATAGTAAATGATTCTATCAAATTCACTCAAATGAGGAACAAGTCAAAATCCTAATTAATTGCATCAATAACACAATGAAACTCACGTAAAAAGCTAAGGTTTGGTAGCAAGATAAGTGGCATAAATGTCCCTTATCAAACTCCTCCACACTTAACCTTTCACATGTCCTCATGTGAAACTAACATTAGACCAAGGCATGGATGAGAAACAATAAATAAGCATTAGACTAGACTCCTAACTCTAAAAATTCATTATGCATGAAAAGAAATAACGATACACTAATACAATGAACCTAGAGGCACAATAGGTCTTTCACACTGACAATCAAAGAGGATCTCAACAAGCAAAGCATAAACAAGGACATAACACACAAGGTAAAATCCATATATGATGCATGGATCAAGTACAAAATTCCTCTCAACTCAATGTTTGCCACTCATTCCCTCAAGTGTTTAAGGTTAAGATGCACACTCAATCACCTCAAATGAAAATGATTACCATAAGCTTGCTACGGGTCTCATTCTCTATTCATTGCATACACATGCATACTAAATCAAGATGACTTACCTTTGGTTGCAATAGGGCTTAGTTGAAGGTGGGTAAATATATAAGCTAATGGTTAAACCTCAAGTCAAAGGAGAGCAAATGCATACACCAAGAGCAGTGCTTAAGAGTATACTTTGTCGAACTTAATCACAATTACAGGCCTTTAATTTCAATATGGCACACCTTCAACTAAACTTTTTTAGTTTTTTTTTTTGGTGTGCCACTTGCTGAATTTTGGGTACACATTGTTCCTCCCCCACACTTATGCTCAAGCACATACAAGAATTGTACAAATGCTCTCCTAAGCCTAAAGGTTAGGGATTTTCATGGTTTTTCACTTTTGGCTAAGGATGTGCTACCGCAAAAGAATGGGCAATAAAACTCAAAGAGGCTAGACAATGGTAACATGCAAAGGGTGGCTATATGGGAAGTGGCTATAAATAAGAAAAAAATGCCACAATCATATTCAAGCATACACATGGAAACATATTTTCAAACAAAACCTTAAGCAAGTTCTAAAATACAAATCCAAAGAGGAAACACACATGAACAAAAAAGCATGACACATGAAAGTCCAATCAAAGAGGCTCAAACTCAAGTAAATCGCATATGCTTAATCCAAACAACAAGGAATCACAAAGCACAATACAAAACAAAGTCAATGCCAAATAAGTCAATAAAGTGCATGTAGTGTAAGCCTATGCATGTAACCTCTAAGGTGTCAAACAATAGTGTAAGACATAAATAAAATAAAACATGATGCAAGACTTAAAACTAAAAATGACAATAAATGAAATACAAAAATGTAAAAGAGAAAAGTAAAGAAAATCTCACGATTGGTTGCTCCCACCAGCACTTTGCTTTAACATTCCTAAGTTCTGACGTTAGGACTTTCATGGAGGATATGACTTCAACCCAAAGATATGCCATTTGAGCCCCTAGGTCCATGGGAGCATCAGCGTAGGTACATTAGCCTCCAATACAAATTTCACAGTGTATCAGGGACCTTGGGTTCTCAATGAATTGCACCACTAGGGTGCACACAAGTGACAAAAATGCTCCCTTCCATCTAGACTTCCTTCCAGCTCATCATTTCCTGGGCTCATCCAACAAGATCTACTACCCTTCACAGGGCTTCTTTCCCAATATAGGCTATTCATGGAGCACCTAACAAACTGATGAGCTGCCCGAAGTGGCATACATGTATTTGAAAACTTGAGGCATTCTAACACAATAGTCTCATCATATCCCATGGAGAAAGAAAAAATGGAGAAGGAGGATTTGGATCTTACAAAGTAGATTATCACAAACATCATCAACTAAGGAATCAATGATATCGATACCAAACATAAAGTGTTCCTCATGGGGACATTTCATTGCATCAAATAGATAGAATTGAACTTTCATATGCCCATACTTCATGGATAATGTGCCAGCATAAACATCAATCAAGGTTCTAGCAATTTTCAAAAGGTTCTTCCAAGATTAATGTATGCTGCGACATTAATGTGTCATTTTCCATTTCACGCACATGAAAATCAGCAGGAAATATTAACAATTTACCTACAAACATTTTCCAATACTCCCTCCGACTCTAGAATCCTGCGGTTGGCAAGCTAAATCTACAACCTAGTGGGCTTGAGTTCTCCAAAGTGCAAGGACTTGTAGAGTTATTTGGGCATAACATTAATGCCTCTCTCCAAGGTCAGCCATGGCTTGCTTGATTTGAATGTTCACAATAGTGAAGGGAACATAGAATGTGCATGGATCCTTGCACTTGGTTAGCAGGTTGCTTGGCTTGATAATGGAGAAAGCATTTACCCCCATAGTCACTTTGTCCTCCATTGCCCTTTTGTCTTCTCCTATTGGTGCACAGGTCTTCAAACATTTTGCATACTTGGGATTTGTTTCATCCAACGTGGGATATTTGCTTGCACCTTTGGAAGGTTTCTAGAGTGTCTCGATCCAATTCTGCTATAATTGCTTTTCTAGGATAGATCCTTTGAGGGAAATACAATGGAGGAGTGAATTTCTTATCTCTGATAGCTTCTGTTGAGTGGCACTCACCAATAGGTGCTCTTATGCCAATTCTCTCTGAACATTATGTTGAAAGCTCGAGACATCTTAGCGCTATGGTGCTCTGTAGAAACTCTCCAACTTGATTTTCTTTCTCTTTCTTCCTTGACAGGCCTTGTTACCTCTTGAATTTCGTCCGGACCTCAAGGTGATTGGACAGGACATTTCCTTTTAGAGTAGGGCATGGTCTGAAGTGGGCGGTGACACTCCTGACTCTGATTATGCTTCATTTGAGTCATCTCCTCTCTAAGCGAGCATTTTCCTTTCTTATTTTCTGCATTTGCTCCATCATCATCTTCATCATCTTAGTCATTATGGGATTTGAGGATGAAGGTGGAAAGGATCTGTTGCCTGATGAGGTGCTTGATACTTCTAGTGAAAAGGCTAGCCTAATAGTTGAAAATGATTTCCCCACTTTAGATTAGGGTAGTTCTTCCAATTTGGGTTGTATGTGTTCCAAATAAAAACTAGCTTGGCTGGCTTGGAAGGGGTTTGTTGTGCCTACCCTAGTGGTTGAGTCATCTTGCAATCCTGGGCACATGTTTGTATGATGGTCATTTGAAGTACATATGTCATAGATCTTAGGAACCACTAGAGTTGTTGCCTGGCTCACGATCAATTGCTGCATAAGGCCAGGAAGTGTGCTGTAAGGTCTGGGTTAACATGGGTTCTCTAGCTAGCTTACTTCATGAAGGTCCTGATTTTCTGGTTGCCTGTCCAAACTCCTGAAAGTTGGCGGCCATATTCTCAATTAGGGTACATGCCTCGTCTAGTGTCTTGTCCAGTGCCCTTTACTTGCAACATCAATCATGCACCTATTCAAGGTACAAGGACATTCATAAAAATATTGGAAGAGAAGTTGCTCCAAAATCTTATGGTTAGAGCAGTTGGCACATAGGAGCTTAAAACGCTCCAAGTACTCATGTAAGTCTTATAGATTGGCGGATCCACTAATATCCTTTTAGATGGCTGCAACTCGAGGCGGGAAATATCGTCTAGAAAGACTTTCTTCATTCTATCCAATTATTCACCATGTCGTTCATAGGTTGAAGAACTAATTTTCTGTTGCACCTTCTAGAGAGAAGAGGAATGTCTCAAATTTAACATTGTCCACCTCCACCTTATTGGATCTTATGTCATAACATACCATATGCAGCTTCTTCAAATGTTGGTGTGGGTCTCTCCGGCGGCCTATGGAACTTGGGCAAAGCATGAACCATATACCCCTAAACTCAAAATTATTGTCAAGCCTGGGGTATGTAATGGCCAAAGGCTGCTAGGTCAAATCAGAGTAGTGAGCTCCCTAAGTGTCCTGTTCCAATCTTCCATGTTTGTTGTATCAACTGAAATACTAAACGAGGATCAGAATGCTTAGATAGTTCCTTTATGATGCTTTGCATGCCTAATTTTTCTTAAATTTTCTAAGAATCTAGAGTCAAGAGAGGTATCAAATTTCCATACAATAAGGAACGCCTCATACAGGGAACTATTTTTTTTTAATAAAAACATAAACAGGTAGCAAATAATAAAAAAATTGAAATAAAATAAAATAAAAGTAAAAATAGTAAAATAAACAACTAAAATCTTAATGCCTCCACGCAATGGCGCCAAAATTTGAACCGAGGTTGTCCGTACCTCCTCAAATTAGAATTGATTTGTATACTAAGTTGCACAAAAAATGTATAAAGGGCACAACTTAGGTCGTCTGACGAGGCTGTATCACTTAGTTGGGAAAACTTGGGGTTTTTGAGAATTAAAGCAAGCAATTAAAATTAAATGATAACAGATGAAGAACCTAGGACTGGAACTAGTTATTGTAGTCCCGATTTCGCTAAACTTTAAAATGACCAAAATGCCCTGAGGTCATTTTCACCCGAAACACGAGGCGGGCTTGGGCCATCCTCATAGGGTTCATATGTTATATGAAGGGGATTGTTTGAGTGCGAATGCCTAAGGAGAAAAACCTCATTTATGAGATCTCTGCGCGTAAATGACCAAAATAACCCTGAAGGAATTAAGGCAGTTTAAGTTCCGTTTTGACCCGGACTTCGTCCAGGGTTTAAAACAATGATTTTAAGGCGTGAACTATGTTTGTGTAAGTCTAGGTACGGGCAAGTTTTGGTAAAAATTATGATTTTGCCCTTGCATATCGCATTTTGATGAGCTGTTCAACTCTAAACCTAAGCAATATTAGGCTCTAATTAAAGGTTAATTAATTTCCATAATTAACCTAGGGCCAAAACCATCATTTGAAATTAATTGGAACCTAAAATTGCTTAGGAAAATCAAACTTCATTCAAGTCTCTTTCTTTAAAGAGAAAAAGAATCTGTGAATAGTTGAATAGTGTTTCTACTATTCACATCATCTTCTTTCAAGGAGAAGTTGTCACACTCACATCACTAGTCTTGGAGGTTTTGACTCCATTAAACCTTCTAAACCACCTCTAACCTAGGGGTCTATAGTTTTAATTAACCAATTAGTGTACCTAAAGTACCTACTTGGCAACCATTAATCCTAAGCCTAATCTATGTCACACCAAAGCACACTTCTAGACCATGATTTGAGGAGATATTCTCCTCCCAAGGCTGCCAAAAGTGGCGCCACCCTCCCCTAGAAATCACATAAAATTAGTCTAAGTGGTCAAGCTATCTTATGACACATGTCTTGAACACTTTCAATCAATGTTCAACTTCCAAGAAAAATGTCTTTCAAGACTCAAAGAATAATTTATATGGTCAATCAAGGTTTTCAATTCACTTCTAAAATAAAAAGAAATATGTCTTTCAAATTCAAAAAGAATTATTTGTTTTTGTGGCCATTCAAGCTTTCTATCAAACTTTTTCAAGGCACCATGTCTTACAACACCTTACCTATGCTTTGGGAATTTAAATCTAGAAAATTTTCTCCTCTTTTTGGGCATGGGGTGCACGGTTCCTTCAGCCCTTGGCAGCCCAAAATTTTGTGATTTTATGCATTTAAAAAGGTTTGAAAATAAGCTACAATTCTAGCCATGCTTTAGGACATGCATAGCTAGACTTTTCACCATGCTTTGAATGACTAACACCATGCTTTGAACAAAGATATTTCTTTCCCCAAAAGGCCACCATTATTCAATTCATTTTACTTCTCTATAAATAGGTAGCTTAGGGAACTTGAAGCACCTTTGTTCGTTTCACTAAAGCTTAGAGTTTAGAGCACTTTGGGGTCTTCTTTCCTCTCAAGTTTAAGAGTCCATCTTCTCCAACTTCTTCATCTTCTTCACTTCCTCTCAATCTCAAACTCTAGGTAGGGAGCTTTTCAAGAATGCTTTCTTTTATCTTAATGCTCAATGTTTGATCTTGCTTGAAAGTTGTGTTGTAGTGAGTTTCTCTCACAAGTTCATTTTGGTTTCTCCTTTTCTTTTCCCTTTCATTTTCGGCCTTAGGGCCAAGGTAAGGAGGGCTTGATGATGAGAGTTGTATGTTGATGTTTGTCACATGAACAACCTCTAAAGCTTGAGTTTTCTTAAGATAAGTTTATTATTTCCAAGTTTTGCTCAAGACATAGTTATGTTTCTCTTGAACCTTTGAAAACCCCATTTCTTTTCCTTGAGTTTTCAGCCATGAAGGCCTTTGGGACTTGGAAAAATGGTAGCTTGATGATGAGGGCTTCATGTTGATGTAGGTCACATGAACAAAACTCTAGTGCCTAAACTTGGTTTCTAGGCCAAGTATGTTTCGGTTTCTTTCCTTTATGTTGGTCATAAGTTTTGTTTTGTTAAGAAATGTAGAGCATTGTAAAAATACTCAATGATGAGGGCTTGAGATGTTGGTGTTTGAATCACCAAGATCTTGGTCCCTAGAGTTCAAAAAAAAAAATGGTTGTTTCCTCATGATGAGGTTTCGGCCACCTTATGGTTCTTGGTGGAGGTATTGGCTCTTTTTACACAACTTAGCAACACTAGTGTTTCTTTTCTTGTGAGGATGAGTTATGGGATGAAACTTTGTTTCCTTTAAAGTCTTGCAAGAGCTCTAAACAAGATATAAAAGAAGTTGCATCCATGTTTACTTTTATGCTTTGCATAGCATGTTTAATTTCAAGCCATCACTAAGCAACTTAAGGATTAAAATGAGAATGTGCATCATCACTTAATTAATCTCAAAGCCTACCTATTTCAACCTTAAAGTTGATTGTTGATTTGGAGTGAAAACTTCAAGAGGCCTAGAGCACTAAAATAAAGAATTGAACCTTGCACCTCATGTTTATCTTTTGCCTAGCACGTTTATGTTTCAAGCTTTGCATCTCATTTTATATTTCAAGTCATCACTAAGCGCTAAGAACAAGAATGGAGATGTATTTCATATTTACTTTGTGTTATCACTTTACTTTCAAAAAGGCTATAAAATGAAATGCATAGCACGTTTGATGTCGTCACTTAAAACTTTAGAGCTCAAAGACTTGCCCCTTTCATTTTGAGAAAAGAATTAAATCAAGGAGGTACTTCCTTGAATATCATTCGGCCATGTGGTGTAAATGGCTCTAGGATGAGTTTCATTTAACTACAAGGGCCTATAATGCATGACTTAGAATTTTTCTAAGCTTAGATGCACCCAACTAAGGTTTTAAACAAGTTTTCAAGTTTTGCATCTTGATCAAGGTAAGATTAAATGGCTACTACCCTTGGCGTTTTATGTTGAGTTTTGGCAAAATAAACTTTGATCTTATGGAGTTTTGAAGTCCCAAAAGGTTCTAAGAGAAACTAGCAAGTTATATGTTTGAAAGTAAGGTTTTTCTCATGATTTTATGCCTTAAGGGCTTAGTTCTCCTTAACAGTTTCCAGCACCTTAAATTCTGTTTTGGGTGGTCTAAATATGTTGATTTACCTTGCCGAGTATGTGACATTTGTTCTAGACATTTAAAAGCATCATTAGTGACTTTGTTTGCCTAATATGTGAATTCTAGAACTACTAAAGAATGGCAAAGTTAGTTTCTGCAGCCTTGATAAAATAGTTAGAATCACATTATAATATGCCTAGATGTGCGGGAGTGACTCATAATTGGCTTAGGTATTAATTACTGCACCATAGACAAAGTCAAAAGCGAGAAAGGGCTTAAAACGCATTTTTCTAGAACACATAATTCATCAAATGTGAACAACTACATAAAGCTGTCCAACCATAATTAATTAGGAATTAGAACTTAATGGATTATGGTAATGAGGTTAATCAATCCCATCAGCATGCAAGAAAACAATGGGATAGTTTGAGGTTACCCGATTCAGAGATTTCTACCTTAAGGGATGATTATGTGTCTCGCATTTAATGATGAATTGATGTGTTAGCTCATGACATATATGGTGCCATGTAAACTATTATCCTTAAATAATAGTTTTGTACTCTACGTTATTGCTTCTTTAAAAGACCTTAGAGATGCCGAAGTAGTAATTTTGTGTTACGCATTAATTATGCGGCATCTCAAAGTAACATGTTAAACTTAGGGTGACTTAAAATATGAGAATGTAATCCTTTGAAACCACCAAACGAAGGGTGGGGACGATGTGATTCTCAGCCCCTAAACCCGTACTTAAGGTCGGAATTGACTTATCCCAAGGGATGAAGTCTAGATGCTAGTGACGACTAGTGTGGTATGAGCTCATAACCTAGAGATTTCTCAAAAGGAGAAAGATTAGGGCAGGTTAAGTAAAGGTTCTTATGTCACCTAAGTAACCAAGTTATATGACTTATGTTCCATGTACCCAGTTATATGCTTTATGTCCTATGTACCCAGTTGCATGATTTACGTTCTATAATTCAAGTATATAGCTTATGTAAACACAAGTGCCATGTTAAAAAGAACGGATTCTCGGAAATTGAGATTTTAGAAAACTCATAATTGAACCAATATATGTCCATGGTTTTATAAATAAACCGAGAACCCTGGAGACGTAGATGATGACACATAGAATAGGAGGAACACAGTTTCTTTAGCAGGAAACTCACTCCCTCTATTCTCTTTCCATTACGTCTTCAGATCGAGATGGCGACCTTCATCCTATTCATTGACACGCGACATGGGAGATCCACCATGACCCAGAGCTTGGGTCATTTCATTTGAGGGCTCTTGCACCGTTCGTGTGTTCGCATTTCTTGGACGACCCTCTCCCATCCAGTAGATAGCTACCTCTTTACCCCGACGTCTCCTTATGATGATGCGATGATTTTTGAGCACGCCCGTACGCTTGATGAGAGGATTCTACGAACTACTCCAATTCTGGAAGGGTACCGGAGTACGTGCCCCTCACTCACACTCGGAGGAGGATCCCTCAGAGGACTATGCCCCCACTCCCGCATATGCCCATGGGTAGTGAGGAGACGGTGACTCAGCCTTGAGAGCCCTGGACCGTTCCACGCCTCGACGTAGGGGAAATGTCCAGCCATCCACCATGCCCGCTCCAGCGAGTTTCATCATGGAGGACCTCTCGAGTGCCTACTCCAGACGCACTTCGTCCATGGATTGGTTACGTCGCCTGCCCATGGCATTAGCTTTAGGATAGAGGGTAGTCCTTAGTGCACGCACTACACATAGAACGGATAAACTTTCTTTTGTATTGAGGTTATCCACTTTAGATGTTCTTGGGAGGGGGTGTTCCTTTTATGATTTCTTGGTTCTGTGGTTTCTATTTACATGTATTTCTTGTTTCAGTTGTATTTGCATCATCTCATGTACTCGAAGAGTCCTGCCGTAGGTAGGCATATTATTATCTATGAAGTATTTCTATGTGATGTTGTTATATTTGATCTGGAGCCACTTCTATGTTTATATTTCCACACTTTATGATGCCGACCCAAATAGATCACGCGGCTTTTAAGTTATGTCAAAAAAAAAAATGGCTCGTATTTTCTTTAAGTTATTTCTTTTCTCATAAAAGAACCATGACAGTAAGTAATGACTGATATTTGGCCTAAGTACTTACTAGTAGTATTGGGTCAAAAGTTAGGTTGTTACATTTTGGTTTAGAGAGTTCGTTCTATCGACCTGAGGGTTGGGCTAGACTACTTCTAAGCATATTCCGCTAGAAATGTCATGAATAAGAGTTTTAGGATTAAGTTATACATGACTTCTGTTTGTTGCACGTGCCATGGTAACTTGCTCACTTTACTAGGAGGATTGAGCCTGATCAACTCAGTGTTGTTGTTTTGTGTGTAGGGACAAATGGCACCGACGACGGTCAGGAGCTACGGCCAAATGCGACCAAGACAATGCAACTGTGCACTCCTGCTATACGCCAAATGGCTATAGCTATGGCACGGTTGTTTGACGGGATGGATCAAGCGAGAATGCGTCCGCTCCCCCTATCCTCGAGTTTTCGGAGCATGTTCGCTTTGGGAGTTCGTAGGGCGGAGTCCACCCACAGGTCAGACCTAACCCGGCCCATGCCGAGGATGGATCCGGACATGGAGAAGATTTTTGCGTTGATACCATGCTCTATAGGAGCAAAAAGTGAGGTTGCCACATATATGCTTGAAGGTGACGCCAGTGGTGGAACTGGAGCCCGGAGGCTCATGGAAACGGCTAATGGGGCCATCAACTGGGAGGTTTTTAAAGTTCACTTCTATGAGAAGTACTTCCAAGTTCTCTCCGCACGCCAAGGAGGTGGAGTTCATGCAATTGTTCCAGAGAAATCGGACGGTGGCACATTATCCTGCCAAATTCGAGGAGCTCATCAAGTTCTCAAGGATGTACCAGGCCAACCCTGACGAGTCCTGGAAATGTCTAAAGTATGAAGCGGGGTTGAGACCAAAGCTCAGGAGTCACGTCGCTCATCTAGAAATCAGGGATTTCCCGACCTGGTAAACAAATGCCGCATAATTGAGGACGGACGGGGAGTTGAATGCAACAAAGTCCGGCAACTCCGCAACAAGAAGCTGGCACCTCAAGGCCAGCGGTTCAAGAAGAAGGGATCGCAGAAGTTTCAACCCCGCAGAAGTCCCAATGGTCCAAGTCGGGACAAAGGATTCAAAGGAGGAACAACAACAACCACAACAAAAACAGCCCCAAATAATAAGGGAAGGCACCACAAGGGATATCTTCCCCCCACATGCTAAGTGTCCTGGTCGCAGACCCCATGGAGGTTGCGTGTCGGGCCGGGTTAGACGCTTGCTACCGATGCGGAGAACCGGACACTACTCCAAAGATTGTCCCAAGAGGAATCAGCCAACCCCCAACCCAAGCCGCAACGTCAAGGAAGGGTCTATACCCTCAATGCGGAAGAGACGACGACGTCCCAATCTCGTTAAAGGTAAGTGTGAAATGAACGGTAAAAACCTAATTGTACTGGTATGATTCCTGCGCAACCCATTCCTTTATATCATACTCTTGTGTAGAGACCCTAGGTTTGAACATGTCTGAACTCCCTTTAATCTTATTGTCTCCACCACTTGGAAACCAGTTAGAACTAGCAAATGTTGCTTGGAGTGCAGTTTCATCCTAGAAAATAGACCGTTTGTTCTAGATTTCGTATGTTTACCCATGAAAGGACTAGAGATAATTCTGGGCATGGATTGGCTTTGGGCTAACCTGTCTTGTTAAACTGCTATGAGAAAACCATCACCTTTCTTCCCATTCCCCCTGAACCTAGGAAACCATGAGGATATACCTAAATGCTGAGACCTAAGCGTGGTAAGGGTGAAAGAGGTTACATTCTTTTGGCCGCTAGATGTCGACTTTGAGCAAAGCATCGAGGAGATCCCGTAATGAGGAATATCCCGAAGTATTTCCAGATGAAATCCCGGAATTTCCCTCTAAGATTGAATTCTCAATAGAGTTACTCCCAAGTACCGACCCATATCCATAGCCCCATATAGAATGCCCCCTTTGGAATTGGCCGAGTTGAAAACCCAACTAGAGGACCTTTTGGAAAAGAATTTCATTAGGCCGAGCGCATCACCTTGGGGAGCCCCATGTTGTTTGTGAAAAAGAAGGACGGAAGCATGAGGATGTGTGTCGATTATAGGCAATTGAACAAAGTGACGGTGAAAAATAAGTACCCTTTGCCTAGAATTAATGATTTGATGGACCAATTGAGAGGTGCAGGAGTGTTTTCTAAGATTGACTTGAGGTCTGGTTATCAAATTAGAGTTAGGGATGAGGATATACCCAAGACGGCTTTTCGCATTCTATATGGACATTTCGAGTTTGCGGTTATGTCTTTTGGATTGACCAATGCTCCAGCTTGTTTTCATGGATTACATGAATAGGATCTTTAGACCCTATTTAGATAAGTTCGTGGTTGTCTTTATAGATGATATACTCATTTATTCAAGGACCCACGAAGAGCATGAGCAACATCTAGTAACAGGATTAGAGGTTTTGAGGAGAAGAAACTTTATGCCAAGTTGTCTAAATGTGAGTTTTGGTTGGAAGAAGTGAAATTTCTAGGGCATGTAGTGTCTAGAGGTGGATTGCAAGTCGATCCTAGTAAGGTGGAAGCAGTGATGAATTGGGAACAACCTAAGACGTGACTCAAGATAAGGAGCTTTTTGGGATTAGCCGGCTATTATCGTAGGTTCATCAGGGGATTTTCCCAGAATCGCATTACCTTTAACCAAGCTTACTAGGAAAAACACCCTTTTCGTTTGGATCCCAGATTGTGAGAAAAGTTTTCAAGAACTGAAGCATAAGTTGACCTTTACCCCAGTCCTAGTTCTCCCGACCCTAAGGAGCCTTTTGAGGTATACTGTGATGCTTCTGGTAAGGGCTTTAGGTTGCGTCTGATGCAAAATAGGCAAGTGGTAGCCTATGCATCGAGGCAACTCAAGCCACATGAAACAAACTACCCCACCCATGACCTAGAATTGGCCACCATTGTGTTTGCTCTAAAGATCTGGAGACACCATTTGTACGGGGTAAGGTTCGAGGTGTTCTCCGATCACAAGAGTTTAAGTATCTTTTTGATCAGAAGAGCTAAACATGAGGCAAAGGAGGTGGATGGAGTTCTTGAAGGATTATGATTTTGGATTGAACTACCATCCCGGAAAAGCTAATGTTGTAGCCGATGCCCTGAGTAGGAAATCCTTACACTTGTCCCACTTAATGATTAAGGAGGATGAACTTGATCGAGGTTTTAGAGACCTTAACCTAGGAATAACCATAACCCCTATGGGTGAGAGTTTGCCACCTTAGTGTGTCAAGTGATTTCGAAGGAGAATCACTCAAGCCCAAAGGGAAGATGACGAGTTTCAAGAGACTCTAGGGGCAGGAAAAGCTCAGAAACTGAAGGGTTTTAGCCAAGGAAAAGACGGTATATGCATACCTCCAGTGGTGACCTCCGAAGAGATTCTCGAGGAGGCCCACAAAAGCAATTTTTCAATTCATCCTGGTGCCACCAAGATGTACCAAGATTTGAAGAAGATTCTGGTGGCCGGTTTGAAAAGGATGTCTGCAAATGGGTTAGTAGGTGCCTAGTGTGCCAGAAGGTGAAGATAGAGCACCAAAAACCCTCTGGAATGTTGCAACCCTATTATTCCCGAATGGAAGTGGGATAGCATCGATGGATTTTGTGACTGGACCACCGAGGACCCAAGCGAATCATGACGCTATATGGGTAATAGTGGATAGATTGATGAAGTCAGCTCACTTTTTACCTATTAAAGTGACATATTCCTTGGATAGGTTAGCACAATTGTATATCCAAGAGATTGTGAGACTACATGAGTGCCGTCAACAGGATCTCCGATCGGAATCCACGTTTACGTCACGGTTTTGGGGAGCCTTTCAGAAGGCGTTTGGTTCAAAAGTTGTGCTTGAGTACCGCTTACCACCCACAAACAGATGGCAAATTGAGAGAACAATCCAAACTTTGGAGGATATGCTTAGGCGTGTGTTCTAGACCAGGAAAGGGAGTTGGGACAAATACCTCCACTAATCGAATTTGCGTATAACAATAGTTATCACGCGAGTATTGGTATGGCAATTATTAGGCCCTTTATGGACGAAATGTTCATCACCCTATGTTGGTATGAACCTGGAGAGAAAAGTAATTGGACCAGACTTAGTGAGGGAAACGCGGAACAAATTAAAAGGATAAGGGATAGGATTCTTCCTCTAAAGCCGACAAGAAAGCTATGCGGATAAGCGGCGTAAGCCAATTAAGTTCCAAGTAGGAGAACATGTTTTTCAAGATAACCCCTACAAGGCATAGGTCGAGCTATGAAGGTGAAAAAGCTAAGCCCTAGGTTCCTTGGCCCATTTGAAATTCTCAGGAGAGTAAGGTCCAGCATACCGCATAGCCCTACCCCCGAATATCCAATCTCCACGATGTTTTCCATGTCTCCCAGTTACGAAAATAATCTACCCATGTCATGTACTAGAGTCAGAACATGTACAATTAAGGGATGACCTTACATTTAACCTTTGACGAGAATTGTGGACCGAGGAGTCAAGCAACTGAATAAAGCAGGACCTTTGGTCAAAGTCGCGTGGGACGCGAAAGTTGAAGATTCACATGGGAATTGGAGGCCAACATGCTAGCACAATATCCCGGGTTATTCTAGGTAATGAATTTCGAGGAAGAAATTCTTTTTAAGGAGGGGAGTAATGTAACACCCCAATTTTCGCTAAACTTTCAAAATGACCAAAATGCCCCTGAGGTCATTTTCACCCAAACACGGACGGCCGGCTTTGGCCATCCTCATAGGGTTCATATGTTATATGAAGGGGATTGTTTGAGTGCGAATGCCTAACGGAGGAAAACCTCATTTATGAGATCTCTGCGTAAATGACCAAAATACCCCTGGAAGAGAATTAAGGGAGTTTCAAGTTTCCGCTTTGACCAACTTCGTCCCGAGGTTTAAAACAATGATTTTAAGGCGTGAACTATGTTTGTTAAGTTCCGGAGGTCTGGGCAAGTTTTGGTAAAAATTATGATTTTGCCCTTGCATATCGCATTTTCAGCTTAATGAGCTGTTCAACTCTAAACCTAAGCAATATTAGGCTCTAATTAAAGGTTAATTAATTTCCATAATTAACCTAGGGCCAAAACCATCATTTGAAATTAATTGGAACCTAAAATTGCTTAGGAAATTCAAACTTCATTCTAGTCTCTTTCTTTAAAGAGAAAATCTGTAAATAGTGTTAAATAGTGTTTCCACTATTCACAACATCTTCTTTCAAGGAGAAGTTGTCACACTCACATCACTAGTCTTGGAGGTTTGACTCCATTAAACCTTCTAACCACATCTAACCTAGGGGTCTATAGTTTTAATTAACCAATTAGTGTACCTAAAGTATCTACTTGGCAACCATTAATCCTAAGCCTAATCTATGTCACACCAAAGCACACTTCTAGACCATGATTTGAGGAGATATTTCTCCTCCCAAGGCTGCCAAAAGTGGCGCCACCCTCCCCCTAGAAATCACATAAAATTAGTCTAAGTGGTCAAGCTATCTTATGACACATGTCTTGAACACTTTCAATCAATGTTCAACTTCCAAGAAAAATGTCTTTCAAGACTTCAAAGAATAATTTATATGGTCAATCAAGGTTTTCAATTCACTTCTAAAATAAAAAGAAATATGTCTTTCAAATTCAAAAAGAATTATTTGTTTTTGTGGTCATTCAAGCTTTCTATCAAACATTTTCAAGACACCATGTCTTACAACACCTTACCTATGCTTTAGGAATTTAAATCTAGAAAATTTTCTCCTCTTTTTGGGCATGGGGTGCACGGTTCCTTCAGCCCTTGGCAGCCCAAAATTTTGTGATTTTATGCATTTAAAAAGGTTTGAAAATAAGCTACAATTCTAGCCATGCTTTAGGACATGCATAGCTAGACTTTTCACCATGCTTTGAATGACTAACACCATGCTTTGAACAAAGATATTTCTTTCCCCAAAAGGCCACCATTATTCAATTCATTTTACTTCTCTATAAATAGGTGGCTTAAACTTGAAGCACCTTTGTTCGTTTCACTAAAGCTTAGAGTTTAGAGCACTTTGGGGTCTTCTTTCCTCTCAAGTTTAAGAGTCCATCTTCTCCAACTTCTTCATCTTCTTCACTTCCTCTCAATCTCAAACTCTAGGTAGGGAGCTTTTCAAGAATGCTTTCTTTTATTTTAATGCTCAATGTTTGATCTTGCTTGAAAGTTATGTTGTAGTGAGTTTCTCTCACAAGTTCATTTGATTTCTCCTTTTTCTTTTCCCTTTCATTTTCGGCCTTAGGGCCAAGGTAAGGAGGGCTTGATGATGAGAGTTGTATGTTGATGTTTGTCACATGAACAACCTCTAAAGCTTGAGTTTTCTTAAGATAAGTTTATTATTTCCAAGTTTTGCTCAAGACATAGTTATGTTTCTCTTGAACCTTTGAAAACCCCATTTCTTTTCCTTGAGTTTTCAGCCATGAAGGCCTTTGGGACTTGGAAAATGGTAGCTTGATGATGAGGGCTTCATGTTGATGTAGGTCACATGAACCAAACTCTAGAGCCTAAACTTGGTTTCTAGGCCAAGTATGTTTCGGTTTCTTTCCTTTATGTTGGTCATAAGTTTTGTTTTGTTAAGAAATGTAGAGCATTGTAAAAATACTCAATGATGAGGGCTTGAGATGTTGGTGTTTGAATCACCAAGATCTTGGTCCCTAGAGTTCAAAAAAAAAAATGGTTGTTTCCTCATGATGAGGTTTCGGCCACCTTATGGTTCTTGGTGGAGGTATTGGCTCTTTTTACACAACTTAGCAACACTAGTGTTTCTTTTCTTGTGAGGATGAGTTATGGGATGAAACTTTGTTTCCTTTAAAGTCTTGCAAGAGCTCTAAACAAGATATAAAAGAAGTTGCATCCATGTTTACTTTTATGCTTTGCATAGCATGTTTAATTTCAAGCCATCACTAAGCAACTTAAGGATTAAAATGAGAATGTGCATCATCACTTAATTAATCTCAAAGCCTACCTATTTCAACCTTAAAGTTGATTGTTGATTTGGAGTGAAAACTTCAAGAGGCCTAGAGCACTAAAATAAAGAATTGAACCTTGCACCTCATGTTTATCTTTTGCCTAGCACGTTTATGTTTCAAGCTTTGCATCTCATTTTATATTTCAAGTCATCACTAAGCGCTAAGAATAAGAATGGAGATGTATTTCATATTTACTTTGTGTTATCACTTTACTTTCAAAAAGGCTATAAAATGAAATGCATAGCACGTTTATTTTGATGTCGTCACTTAAAACTTTAGAGCTCAAAGACTTGCCCCTTTCATTTTGAGAAAAGAATTAAATCAAGGAGGTACTTCCTTGAATATCATTCGGCCATGTGGTGTAAATGGCTCTAGGATGAGTTTCATTTAACTACAAGGGCCTATAATGCATGACTTAGAATTTTTCTAAGCTTAGATGCACCCAACTAAGGTTTTAAACAAGTTTTCAAGTTTTGCATCTTGATCAAGGGTAAGATTAAATGGCTACTGCCCTTGGCGTTTTATGTTGAGTTTTGGCAAAATAAACTTTGATCTTATGGAGTTTTGAAGTCCCAAAAAGGTTCTAAGAGAAACTAGCAAGTTATATGTTTGAAAGTAAGGTTTTTCTCATGATTTTATGCCTTAAGGGTTTGGTTCTGCCTTAACAGTTCCAGCACCTTAAATTCTATTTTGGGTGGTCTAAATATGTTGATTTACCTTGCTGAGTATGTGACATTTGTTCTAGACATTTAAAAGCATCATTAGTGACTTTGTTTGCCTAATATGTGAATTCTAGAACTACTAAAGAATGGCAAAGTTAGTTTCTGCCCAGCCTTGATAAAATAGTTAGAATCACATTATAATATGCCTAGATGTGCGGAGTGACTCATAATTGGCTTAGGTATTAATTACTGCACCATAGACAAAGTCGGAAGCGAGAAAGGGCTTAAAACGCATTTTTCTAGAACACATAATTCATCAAATGTGAACAACTACATAAAGCTGTCCAACCATAATTAATTAGGAATTAGAACTTAATGGATTATGGTAATGAGGTTAATCAATCCCATCAGCATGCAAGAAAACAATGGGATAGTTTGAGGTTACCCGATTCAGAGATTTCTACCTTAAGGGATGATTATGTGTCTCGCATTTAATGATGAATTGATGTGTTACTCATGACATATATGGTGCCATGTAAACTATTATCCTTAAATAATAGTTTTGTACTCTTATGTTATTGCTTCTTTAAAAGACCTTAGAGATGCCGAAGTAGTAATTTTGTGTTACGCATTAATTATGTGGCATCTCAAAGTAACATGTTAAACTTAGGGTGACTTAAAATATGAGAATGTAATCCTTTGAAACCACCAAACGAAGGGTGGGGACGATGTGATTCTAGCCCCCTAAACCCGTACTTAAGGTCGGAAGTTGACTTATCCCAAGGGATGAAGTCTAGATGCTAGTGACGACTAGTGTGGTATGAGCTCATAACCTAGAGATTTCTCAAAGGGAGAAAGATTAGGGTGGCCCAGTTAAGTAAAGGTTCTTATGTCACCTAAGTAACCAAGTTATATGACTTATGTTCCATGTACCCAGTTATATGCTTTATGTCCTATGTACCCAATTGCATGATTTACGTTCTATAATTCAAGTATATAGCTTATGTAAACACAAGTGCCATGTTAAAAAGAACGGATTCCGGAAATTGAGATTTTAGAAAACTCATAATTGAACCAATATATGTCCATGGTTTTATAAATAAACCGAAACCCTGAAGACGTAGATGATGACACATAGAATAGGAGGAAAACCCTATTGAGTTTCTTTAGCAAGAAAACTCACTCCCTCTATCTCTCTTTCCATTTCGTCTTCAGATCGAGATGGCGACCTTCATCCTATTCATTGACACGCCGACATGGGAGATCCACCATGACCCAGAGCTTGGGTCATTTCATTTTGAGGGCTCTTGCACCGTTCGTGTGTTCGCATTTCTTGGACGACCCTCTCCCCATCCAGGATATAGCTACCCTCTTACCCCGACGTCTCCTTATGATGATGCGATGATTTTTGAGCACGCTCGGGACGCTTGATGAGAGGATTCTACGGACTCACTCTGAGTTTGGAAGGGTACCAAGTACGTGCCCTCACTCGGCTCGGAGGAGGATCCCTCAAGAGGACTCTGCACTCCACCACATATGCCCATGGGTAGTGAGGAGACGGTGACTCAGCCTCGAGAGCCCGGACCCCGTTCACAGCCTCGACGTAGGGAAATGTCCAGCCATCCACCATGCCCGCTCCAGCCAAGCTTCATCATGGAGGACCTGCTCGAGTGCCTCCTCCAAACGCACTTCGTCCATGGATTGGTTACGTCCCGCCTTACCCATGGCATTAGCTTTAGGATAGAGGGTAGTCCTTAGTGCACGCACTACACATAGAACGGATAAACTTTCTTTTGTATCGAGGTTATCCACTTTAGATGTTCTTGGGAGGGGGTGTTCCTTTTATGATTTCTGGTTTCTGTGGTTTCTATTTACATGTATTTCTTGTTTCAGTTGTATTTGCATCATCTCATGTACTCAAATCCTGCCGTAGGGTAGGCATATTATTATGTATGAAGTATTTCTATGTGATGTTGTTATATTTGATCTAGAGTCACTTCTATGTTTATATTTCCGCACTTTATGATGCCGACCCGATGATACGCGGCTTTTAAGTTATGTCAAAAAAAAATGGCTCGTATTTTCTTTAAGTTATTTCTTTTTCCAAGTAAAAGAACCATGACAGGAATTAATGATTGATATTTGGCCTAAGTACTTACTAGTAGTATTGGGTCAAAAGTTAGGTTGTCAGGTTCTAAGATTAATATTGAATTCATTTGTGGCTATTAGTAATAAATTATTAGTAATTATACTAGTGATTAATCGACCTCTAGAATTTGACCAATGCAAATAACTAATAATAAGATCTTAATTTATTTAGAAATCACATTCATTTAATAAACCAATTGCTATAGCCTAACGAAATCGAAAAGTTAATTCTAATATTCTCCTTCAAACATAAACCAATGAATCCATCAATTTATGCCCAAAGGGTTTCCCTAAACGACGATCGCCAATTTAGTTATTCCAATAAAAATTATAGCAATCTCCATAATAATTATAAGATAAATTTAAGAATATTAAGAAAACTAATGCATTCAATATAAAGAATCAAACGTCATCTCAATCCATCCAGAAACCCTTACACTAGAAAGAAAATCTACTCATCAATCTTAGAGTTACAACAGTGAAATAAATGCAACACTGAAAATAATAGCAAAATCATTTCCACAATTTCCAAGACAATTCACTAATGGAATCCCTAAGAGAAGAATAGAGAAGAAGCTAAATGTAAGAGAGAAAGTTAGCAGCCTACATTGAGTAGCCAAACTAGGGAAAAGTCGTATCAATCCTTCAAATACGTCTCTAAGATAGCCCAAAGTGCAGCCCTAAATAAGTTATCCAATCTTGTCTATTACACCAATGCTACAACGCCAAATGAAGCCGTTAAATGCTCAACAAAGAGTGTTGCCTCGAGTAATCTGAGAGCTCCTCTCCAAGCGTCCAACATTATCAAAAGTGAACTTTCATGCTTTTTCTTCCTTTTGCTCCAAGCTTCTCCAAGAGTTCCAAGCCTTATTCTTGACACTTTGCACTGATCCAAACTCCTGATATAAAAAGCATCTGAGACAAGTTAAATGCAACATGTAATTACAAATTATTTCCAAAATCAATTCAATAGTCATGATTCTTCAAATTAACACAATGAGGAACAAGTCAAAATCTAATTAATTGCATAGATAATACAGAAAACTCATACAAAAAGCTAAGGTTTGATCAAAATAAGTGATATAAATGCCCTTATCAATCTCCAATATAGATGGGGCTGTTATTGATCATAGAACACTGAGCCATTGATGGGGCTGCTTATTGATCATAATTGTCGAGTTGTTGATACTGTATCCGAGGCCTCCTTCCCCAATCTGTTGGTGGTCTTCTCAATAGCTAAACTGGACAGACGCTCGGCTAGTGGATTGAAGTCCGAAGGGTTGTGCTGCATAGGTCCTAAGGCCCAAGCTCAATGTGGGCTGGGCCAACTACCATACTCCAGTAATTATATAATTAATTAATTAATTGTATGTGGATGAATGTAAAATGTGCATGGATTTCAATCCTGGTTTAAATGTTTTGGGTGGAATTGCTCATAAATAAAAGTGAGTATAACTATTAACAAAAACAAAACAACTTAATTATAATTTCATTCGGTTTAAATGTTTTGGATGGAATCGTCATAAATACAAGTGAGTATAACTATTCACAATAACAAAACAAATTAAGTATAACTATATTAGTTATAAATGGATTGTAAGTTAGTCAAATGGACTACGATAGATTCTCATTTGACCGTTGTGTTTGAGTTTTCATTATTTGATTTGAGTGAGACAAATGTATGTTTTTTTTATAAGTATTTTGAATTGAAGGATTTTCCTTGGCCTGAACTGAAAGGTTATACTCTCATAGTAATTTTTTTTTTTTTGGTTCCAAAAGAATAAATTAATTATAAAGATGATTAGGAAAGGGCAACTTTAACGGTTCATAAGCAAAGAGAGATGGAAAGAGACAAGAGTTCGCATGATTTTCGTACAACTTGCGTTAAAAGTAGCATTACGCGCTCTTCAACTTAAGGAAACACGCACTTATGCTCTGGTTAAAAGAATAGTCGTCATCCCATATTTACACTGTGATATACATCCTCATAATCATCAAGGGAAGCTTGATATAATTATCAGGAAAGAATCCATCAAACACCAAATAAGGACTTTGGTTTATGCTATTGTTTTCCTAATCTTTAAGTGACCATAAAGGGTCACCTGGCCTAATATTCACTCAAGGGGCAGATTAGCTTTACCTTCTCCAATTGTATATCTACTTCCCCAAAACGACTTGTGCTTTCGTCCAAGTCCATGTTCAAATAATCCAAGTGATGCTATTTATTATATATTAGAATGATCTTATCAAAACAATGTTTCTCTAGCCAACATGCATGTGCCTCAATTGATCATCCAAATAAATATCCTTCACTCACTTGAACTGGTTAAGGATTCATAAGCGCCCATGATCTATCTATATCTAGGGTGTGTTTGGTTAGAGAGTAGAAATAGGAAAATTTTCAAATAACATTCGATGTAATTTTATACATTAAACTTATCTGAAAAATTATACTTCCACTTTAACTCCCCAATTAAACATACCGCTAGAAAAAAAGAGACTTGATATACCAACACTTTAATTTATAATATCCACATGCATTAGTGGAGCCAGAAATTTTTGAGGAGGAGGACTAAATTAGTTAATATAAAATAAAATAAAATAAATTATAGAAAGTATAAAATAAGTCATTATATAGTGTTTTAATACAAATTATTGATAAATGAGGGTTTATTTAACTATTTATTCTCTATTTTCTTTTAATAAAAGAGTCAATAATTTTTTTTTTAAACATTTCTTAGGTTCAACATAAAAAAAAATGTATATCAATGTAGTATTTAACATCAAAATGGAGCATTAATCATAAATAGAGACTTCATTAAGTGGATAAAATGAGTTAATAGAGAAAAATCTTAAAATATATTTCTAAAAATATTTATATATTTTATACTTTTATATTATATATATTACTATATCAAAAGACTTTTATTATTTATTATGCATATTATATATAGATATAACATAATTTTTTAAAATAGTAATAATATAAAATATACATATAATTATACAAATGTATAAAATTTGAGAGACCATAGCCCCTTCTCGTCCCCTCCCTCCGCCTCTGAGTATACGTGTTCAAATCTTGTAATTCATTGACTGGGAGGAACAAAAGAAAAAATCAATCATAAATCATGCTTACATTACTAAATCCTTAGTAATCTTGAAATTATTTTTTAATGGCATTATCTTTTTAATTCTTTTGTTTGCTGACATTTATAATATACTATTTTTCACATCTCATTTTTCTATTTCATATGTATTATGTCAAAATAAAAAATCTTCATTATATAACAAAAGTCTTATATGAATATCGATCCTTGTGCCGTTGCAGCTTTGATATCGCATATTAGTTAATCGCTAAATATTTAATGAAACAATGGATGTATAATATATATATATATATATTCCATGGAATTTGTATTAGGAATATCCTTCACTTAAATTGAATTATACCTATATATGGCAGCTAGCTAGCTAAATGCTATGTCCCACACTCACAGGCACCAAATTAGTACCACTCTTTAAGTCTAATTTAGTAAATCTCTTCAGCGATACGGAATCTTGAAAGGAGGTTAGGCAGGAGAAATAGTATCGAACAGTTTCGTTGTAGCTGGTCCTTACCCGTAAGAAGATAATATAAAAAGGGAATATTCTAGCACATTCATAAGATAACACATGAAATGAAAAATAATATACCCTTGTGCTGGAATATTCGGATGTGGACCATAGGCCCTTTGGTGACCTTGATGGCAATGTTCGTGATTATTGCTTTGTTTTCTTCAGAAGATAGAGATATGTACGTGCAGGCAACATACTACAATCAGAAGGCTCCAACTGCAGCTTTTGTCTTATGTTTTCGTTTTTTCAATTGTGCATATAATAATTCATGCTCAACGCTGGGGCAGGTACACATAATATTTGAGCCAGTCGGTTGTTGGATTCCATCTTTTTAAAAGTTTAGAGTACACATTACGGCCATGCAAATCTATATGCAGCTTGAACATTAGATATTACACAGTCGTTTGATTTTTACTTTCCTAATTCAAGACGAGTGTATATATGTGTGTGTAGATTACTTTAGAAGAGCATTGGATCCCAAAATTTTGAATTGATCTTTAAATCCCGATTCATTATATTTACATTAGAAATAATGTCAATTTGTTAGTCTGAGTTAAAAAAAAAAAAGAAACAAACGGAATGAAGAAAAGCAGAGCAGGAGTTAAAATTGACAATATGCGTGCTAGTTTAGTATCTAGTGGTTGGAGTGAACAAAAAAAAGTTAAAGAGTGGAGGTTTTAGATTCAAATCAAAATGTGAATATTTTTCCAACTAATACCTTGGCACTACCAAGCGAAAAAATACCTATTTTACACCAAAAACAAAAATTGACAAACTTTTTTAACAAAAAAAAAAAAACACTTGGCTATTCACGAGTTACAACATCGAAATTCAAAATTTGATGTGCCCTCTATTAGAAACTATGTAGCACCAGCAAGCCTTTTGGTGTCTGCCATGTCTATATAAATAAACTGTCTTGTCAGAATACAACACTAATGATATATATTTATATATATTTAATTTAAAATTTATATTTTTCTACTCTAACATAAAAAAATGCAATATAAATAAAGCTTATAAAGGATATTTTGAATAATATATTATTTTTTTTAAATTTTTAGTTATATATATGACGTATTAATGCCTGTAATTTTACAACTTGTGTGTCACTTGTCCTAGATCAATGTTCCTGTGTGTTCATATAAGTGCTTCATATATTAGAAATAATAACAATTTTGCCTAGGCCAAGATGGATGGCACCCATTTCAGTGCCTTGGTTGGCTTACCGGTGACTACTTATTTCCAAATAAGATATGAATCTACTCAGCAACGTGTTGAACAGGTAAATTTTGTCCAAGTTAAATCCATTAATTAAGGAACCTCTCGAAGCTAAAAAGGGTCATGAAAAATCTTTATAACATTAACACTTGAAGCAATTGTGAAATCGCCTCTAACTAGCTTGTTTAATTGTCAGTCAATTAAGATATATACTAATCTTTTGCGTTCAAAATTCTACCTATTGTTAGGATGAGGAGTCCAACAGGGGAAATATAATCAACTGGTTATGTGAAGTATCATATTATTAAATCAAATATTACATCTTAATTTAAAACTTTAAAATAATAAATTATGATTCCTTTCATATTTTATACTACTAACTTAATTTATTTTCAATCAATATAAAATTTCACTTCTTACACTTACCGCCAACAGCTATTAACTCTAACTATGGAAATTGACCTTCATTATTGACACAGCACAACCCCCACTAAGAGTTGAAGTTCACTCTATGAAAAGGCTTACGTGTAAAGGGGTTGTACAAGTACCATGAATAAGAATAAATTGTTAGTAAATTCGAGGTGATCCACAGTGTAAAGCAGGATGGAATAAATGGAAAAGTCTGACTTACGCGTTGATTCCAGACACTAATTAATTAAAGAAGCTTTGGGTTTATCCACGTGATAAGAGGGAATATTATTGAGTATCAACATTATATAGTGCACGCGGAGTAATTCATGTAATGCATGAAGACTTCAACAAATGGAAAATCCAGCAAAGTAACCACACCAAACAGGCAATATAATTCGAGATTGGCTGGTTGAAAGTTTTGACAGTTTGTCTGGTTGAGTTTTTTTTTTTTGGTGAATGTCTATCTGGTTGAGTTTGTGCATGTACATTCATTTATTATAATTAATAAGGTTATTTTGCATAAAATAATAATATGTATAGTTCATAGCCAGTGCAAAGGATGCTGAGACTGAAGGAGAAAAGGAGAGCAGCATAGAAAACAGTAAAGAGGAGGCAGGACTATGCTGCAAAAGATTTCAGCGAAGATCTATGCAACTCAGCCAAAAGAGGGATTTATTGACACTAATATAAAACTTGCACATTTATGCCTTTAATCACTTTTTATAAAGTATGATGTTTATTAACTTATTTATGGAATTATAATTACATACTATGTTAATTATTTGTGCCAAATTTTAAAAAAATTGGATATCTATGAGCATGTGATCAAATAATCTTATTATATGATTCAAGTATTTATCATCGGCTACCGGGAAGGGCGGCTAGCAAGGCAATGGGCCCTCCCCTAAAACTTTTAATATATATAAAATTAAAAGTTTAATTTCTATATACTAATATTGTAAAAAAAATTTATATTTCTGTCATTAATTATGTATTATTAATATCACCAAAGTGGTTAAGTCTCACATAACTCACTATGTACATGAAAAGTCAAGCAAATAAGAAATTAATTGGAATAACCATGTAAAAAAAATTTATATTATCAATACATAAGAGATTAATATTATAATTAAATAAAATATTACCTACCACTTATTAGAATACTAGTTGAACATTATGAATTAGATATTTCTAGTTATTTTGTATTGAATAACTTGTCCATAGTCTTAGAGTTACATTAAGGATTGATGAGAGGGAAAAGTCTTATTATACCCTTTGATTCATTGCTTGATCCATTTAGTATTAACTTTTCTTGCATCAACTCTAGTTTTGAAAGATATTTTTCATTATGAATATTTGGAAAGAATAGTCTAGAAATATAATATGGAAGATAAATTTCTTGCTAATTTTATCTTATTATGAGGACCAATATTGAAAAATTTGACACAGAATTATATTATTAATGAGTTTTATGATTTAAATAAATGTTGTGCACAGTTTCAATAAATATGTATAACACATATACATAAGTTTGTATGCCCTAAAATTTTCTTTATTAGCACATTTGGCCCCTCGTTAATAGTTTTCTGGATCTGTCCATGTTTATCACATTGGTTTAAATTTATATAAAAATGTATTAAACAATT